>CM068363.1:30085978-30720978 GCA_034769755.1 Odontamblyopus lacepedii
CTACAAGTGTTAATTCAACTTCTACAAGTGTTAATTCAACTTCTACAAGTGTTAATTCAACTTCTACAAGTGTTAATTCAACTTCTCTTAGTGTTAATTCAACTTCCTCTAGTGTTAATTCAACTTCCTCTAGTGTTAATTCAACTTCCACACGTGTTAATTCAACTTCCACACGTGTTAATTCAACTTCCACACGTGTTAATTCAACTTCCCCTAGTGTTAATTCAACTTCCTCTAGTGTTAATTCAACTATCCCTAGTGTTAATTCAACTTCCTCTAGTGTTAATTCAACTTCTACAAGTGTTAATTCAACTTCTCTTAGTGTTAATTCAACTTCTCTTAGTGTTAATTCAACTTCTCTTAGTGTTAATTCAACTTCCTCTAGTGTTAATTCAACTTCCACAAGTGTTAATTCAACTTCCTCTAGTGTTAATTCAACTTCCACAAGTGTTAATTCAACTTCCTCTAGTGTTAATTCAACTTTCTCTAGTGTTAATTCACTTCCTCTAGTGTTAATTCAACTTGCTCTAGTGTTAATTCAACTTCCTCTATTGTTAATTCACGTCCTCTAGTATTAATTCAACTTCCTCTAGTGTAATTCAACTTCTCTTAGTGTTAATTTGGCACTTTCCACCCACCACTTCAAACCCGCGCCAGAGAAAACCAGTTTGAACCAGTTTTGTGCATATTTTCATTTTAAATTAACTAAAATAATGTGTAAAAATAAATCACCTCTGAGTGTTGTTTAGCTAAATCAGGATAACCCTACAAAGTGTTATCCGTTTACTCTCAAAACTTTAATATAACTCTCGATTTGGGGGTTAAACAGGAACTTTGGTCCATTGTTACTTTATTAACATTTCCAAAACTGTTAAATTAACTCTAGAACAGACTGGACTCGTATAAACCCTGAGGAAATGTTAAAATTGACTCTTTGGGAGTCAATTTTAACTCCACTTTGTGCTGTGTTCAGACAGATTTAAGGCACCGGTGTCCGACCAGAACTGAAGAAGCCTCTTGGACGACCTGTGCAGCGTTTTCACTCTTAAACTTTAGTCCAGTCGACAGAACAGAACTGCTCTTTTGCCGTTATAAAACTTCTTGTATTCGCCCTTCTTAAAGGACCTGTAGGCGCCGGCACTCGTACAGTGAAGTGCTACAGTCGGCATAATACTTAAAGATACCGTCACAACTCCTTTTTCTTCTCTGTTTTTAAAGGATCAGCTAGTAAAGATGGGGGACAAACTATATATATATAAACAACAACAAAAAAATTGCAATATTTCTCCCAGTGACACCACCAGGAGAAAATACAGAACAATAAAAAATAAAAGAGCCATAAAAAGGTGTTAGTGGCGCAGCAAATCAGATCCTGGTGAGAAAAATGCTGTCTTCAGATGCTAATATTAAACATATTTTTTTTATATGGGCGACATTTCTGCAGCTTTGATGGCTGAAAATTCGATTCCTGACAAAATAATCTGCTTTTCCACAGTTGGGTTCAAAGACAGTCCGGGTAAAAGGACGTTACAGCCGACAAATGTTTTCCCTTTGAAATATTAACAGTATTTGGAGGAAATTGTTTTGTTATTAGAAAAAAAACTTTCATTTCTTTCAGTTTAATGTTATGGTTTAGAGAGTTTCTCTGTGTGGTCTGAAGATGCAGCTGCCACTAGGACACTTACGCTGCAAAAAAAAGGCCTATCAAAAATAAGACAAAAAAACAAATTTTGAGGTAGAAATGCCCTATTTTAAGTTAAATTAGTAAGTAGTAATAAATTTGCACTTACCAAGTTTTTTTTAAAACAAGGCGAAATACGAATCTTGTTCTAAGCAGAAAACACTAGTTTCAAGTATTTATGGCAAGATTTTTCCGCTTATTGGTTTGAGAAGGAAGTTAAAGAGGCTTAACCTGGCTCGATTTAATATAAAAAGTGCTTAGAATAAGTTGTAATATCGAGATAAGATAAATCAGGATGGAATATCTTGAAAAAAAAATCACGTTATTAAATAAAAAAATCTTAAAATTGATCTTTTATGATGAATCTGCTTAATTTGAGTCAGTTTAACTATGCTAGAAAATCCTTTTTTGCTGTGTAAGGAAGGAAAAAAACAAAAACATGGCATTTCAGTCCGATAAACTATAACTATATTCTCCTATAACTATAAATATAAAACTCTTTAAAGGTTCTGTTCCCATAATAAACACTTGGAGCTTCAGAATGCTGTTTCCTCATTAAAACCAGACCCAGAGTTACACAGTCATTTCCTCCACGCTGTAATAACACTGATTTTGCCACACGCCGCTCACTTTTCTGATCTGGACCGTGTGATTATGGATTTACAGTGTGGGATTTTCACCCTGCGGCGCCCGTCACCCTAATGTCATTACCCGTGATGATGGAGTCAGGTAGAGCAACCCCGTGGTGAAGGGGCGCAGAGGCTTTTTCAAGGGCAACGCACCCCCAGAGAGTTCCTCTGTATCAGTCGCTGCTCTTTTCTGCGGAGATGTCGTCGTGGTGACTAGAATGTTCCGCAGTGTGATTTTAAACAGCTCTACTTTACATTTATTTAATTACAGAATCGCAAAATGACAGAAAAGCATTTGATAGGAACCTCCACCAGAAAAGTTACGCAATGCACCTTTAAGTAATAAATGCAAAAATCCCAAATGGCCGAGATCTTGTTTTCAAAAGTAATAATTTCTACGAAGCTTTTAGAATAAAAGTTGAATGTTTTATACTTGTTTTTAGTTGAAGGAGATTTACGATAAGTGATATTGCTTTGATTGGAATGTTCCGTAGTATGGCATTAAATGTGAGAGTACTTTTATATATTTTTTTTTATTCTGTACATTTTGTGTCATTTCACCTCCAGCCTCCGCTCTCTAGTATAACGAAGATTTTATTGACTTTTTTTTATTATTATTTTATACATCCCTGTTTACACAGTGGCCTTTTTATTGTCTTTGTATTCATTTTGCACTTATTTATTTGTGTTTTTTAACTGGATTTCTGGTGATTTCACCTCTTTTCCTCACACCATCGCAGTGTCCCCCAGCCCCTTTAACCCTTTTGTAATAATGCTGATTTTGGTCCTTTTTATTTGTTTGTTTTACCTTCTTCATTCCTGTTTTTTTTTAAACTTATTTGTTCGTTTTTTTGCACTGTTGTCTTTTCTCACTCTGCCCCAATGCCCCCCGGCCTATGTCCTTAACCCTGTAGTAAAATGCTGATTTTTGGTCTTTTATTCTTTAATGCATTTCTTTTTTTTATTTATTTAATGCATTTATTTTTATTTATTTTGTAAATTTTTTTATTTATTTAGTTGCTGTATTTATTTATTTTTATTTATCTACATGTAGTTTGCATTATTTCATTTCCTTTTTTTTATTTTTTATTATTCCTTTTATTTATGTATTTTTTTTATTTTTTGTTTATCTTTTATATTATTTCTTGTTTTATTTATTTTTATTTTTTTATGTTCATGTATCTTTTACATTATTTCATTTCCTTTTTTATATTTATGTATTTTTTTGTTTATCTTTTATATTATTTCCTGTTTTATTTTTATTTATTTCCTTCATGTATCTTTTGCATTATTTTATTTCTTTTGTAGTCTTTTGTATTAGTTTGTTCATCCGTCTTTTGCATTATTCATTAGTTTATTATTACTTATTTATTTTGTTCATCCGTCTTTTGCACGTTCGCCTGTCTTTTGCGTTCGTTTATTTTATTTCCTCTTTTATTCATTTCGTGTATCTCTCTCTTTTTGCCGTCGCTCCGTCTCCTCTCCTCACTCCACCCCAGTGTCCCACAGCCTCCGCCGGCGCCTCTGTTGTTAATCCTCGGGTAGAACGCAGGATTTTTGGCTCCCCATTTTCCCACACACCACCTCTCCTCCACCTCCGCCCCTCCGTCCCTCCATCCCTCCGTCCCCCCCCCTCTCGGTGCACCGTCGGCGGAGAGCACAAGCCTTGATTTCCCTCAGGGCTGCACCGGCCCACTTGATGTAGCACTGAACCAGCTATTTCTTTTCTCTTTCCTCCTTCATCCCTCCATCCGTCGCACTGTTACTTGTGACTTTTTACCTGCCCATGTTTTCGACTTGGGCTTAAAACGACATTAAAGCCGCAGCATGGAACTTTTTAGCTAGGAAACAATACACTTGAAACACCCTGCGTCCTGACTGCGAGAGGGCTCACATCTCCATAAACGCGACTCTTATTTGGCCTGGAGAACGGTTGCCGGCTTGTTACCATGGAGATGTGTAATATTCCTCACTTACCTTATGCGTTCTGGGCATTTTAATTATTCAGCACCAGCTCTTATCATGACTTTCAGACTTTCAGCGAAGTTTTGCCATTGCAGTGACAACAACTAGTAAGCTAACAACGCACCGGCTGTTACTTCCTGGTTCACAGACCATAAAAATGCTTTAGGCTCATCCACAGCGCTCAGTGGTCTCATTTTGACACTAAATCTGCTTTTACAGTCGCCACAGTTACACGAGAGCTTGAATTCTGAATAAAAATAATTTAATTCTGAATAAAAAGTTTTAAAAAACGTTTTCCAAGGACCTTGTAAATACTTCTTAATGAATTCTCCACTTGGAAACACATGGACATTATCTGGCAAATAATACTACCCTATTCTACCTCCGAAGTGTGTTATTTATTGTAGAAACAGGAACATATCAAACAGGATTTAAAATTAAATTCATTCAGGTTTAATGAGGATTTGGCTAATCAAGCAGTGCCCAAATAACTGTGCTGGTTTCTTTTATACTAAATACACATTTGAGCAAATCCAGTATCTCTCTTTTGTATCAAACTGAATGCAATTTGTCTTTATTTCATTTTATTTTATTTTCAATTCAGTGAATATTTGGATTGGTACAGTGAACATATACTAGAGCTGGGCGGTATGACCAAAAATTGTTATCACGGTATTTTTTTAAATTATCACGGTATCACGGTATTTAACGGTATTTTTGTCTTTGGCTAAGTGGAGTGTGATAGAGTTGGTAATATCATTCCAACGTCTCGCTGGCGCGCTCAAGACCAGCGCTCTCTCGCCCGTGTCACAAAACACTACACAGACGGTCCCTTTAGCAAACGCGCCTAACACTACACAGACGGTCCCTTTTAGCAAACGCGCCTAACACTACACAGACGGTCCCTTTTAGCAAACGCGCCTAACACTACACAGACGGTCCCTTGAGCAAACGCGCCTAACACTACATAGACGGTCCCTTGAGCAAACGCGCCTACCAGGGACGTCTGTGTAGTGTTTTGTGCTGCAGTGCCAACGTTACGCAGAGATTGGGGAGAAGATGCAGATTTTACTTTCTACTCAACTCGCTATCCTTACCTGGCTTGTTGGCTTGTTTGGTGTAACACTGAAAAACAGCCCCCGCTCAATCTACCGCTGTGCGACGTTCCGCCGCTCTGTGTTGCCGACATATGCGCGCACACACGGTATGGCGGTAAATAAAAAATTCATATCATAAAAATAAAAATTACCGGTATACCGGTTCAAACGGTATACCGCCCAGCCCTAACATATACATATATTTACATTAATGTGGTCCATCAAAGCCTGGTTAAAAAAAAAAAAAACATTTCAGACAACCTCAATTAGACCCCTGCATTAGGTGTTAGCGTCCAAAAGATGATTTATATGTTGCTCAAGTTACATGAAGTTTACTGGAAATGGACAAATTTAGTTTTCAAGTAATGTTTTATGGACTTTATCAACGTTCTAAGCAATTTTTATGGACTTTGTAAGTAATTTTTCTGCAAGTTTCAGTTTGTTTCCAGAATAAAATGACAAATTATCAGCATGCGCCTTATTTATTTGGTTCCCTCTGTTATACTATAGGCCTACTGTAGCCTCTAAATATTTGGACTCAAATATTTTGGCCAGATATGGAACTAAATGTCAGGTTAGCTCGTCTTTTTGGACCACTGTAGCGCACATCCATCCACACATTTGTGAGGCCATGTTTTGAAAATATATGATGTTACTAAATTTCTGTTGTTGTAGTTGTATTTTATTTATTTAATTTATAAGAGGTTTTTTTTTTTTCATCCTGATTTTCTATGTATAAAAAGCTCCAGGTCCATTGCACATCATTCTCCAGAATATAATTTATTGTAAGAAAAAAAAGAAAAAGAAAGAAAGAAACAAATAAAATTCATATATACACCAAAGTGCATCAACATTTGTATTTGTATTTGTACAATTCATATCAAAACGGGAATATATGGAAAAATCACATATATCTGTAAATATGCAGGATTATAGCCAAAGCTAATGTCCATCCTCAGTCCTGCTGATGTGAACCAGCCACACGACCCCCAAAGTTCAGAAAAACATTACAAAAAACATGCACAATTTACCATATACAAACAATACATCCATCTTCTCCCGCTTAATCCGGCTGGTTCGCGGGGGCAGTTTGCTGCCCAATCCTCATAGCACCTGACCCCCCCCTATGAACCCCTCTGCAGGTGGAGCCACAGGAGGGTGGACAACATGGTCCTTGATGTTAGTTCAGGTGCTGCATGTTTTGGGTTGATGGGGGGAAACCAGAGCACCCGGAGGAAACCCATCCAGACACAGGGAGGAACATGCAAACTCCACACAGAAAGGCTCGGGCGACCCGGGGATCGAACCCGCAACCTTCTTGCTGTGAGGCCTGAGTGTTGCCTCTGTGCTGCCCAAAGAATACTAATATTTGTCAATTCATCCACTCATTCAATCATAACCACATGCTGAACTCACCACAAAGCAGATGCAGCCACATTAACAACAAAGTTACAATATATAATATAAGGTGCCAATCATTTCATTATCTCGACCAATTCATATAGTTCACTTTCATTCGTATCCACACTACAGATTATAATTTACCACATTAAAGTTAAAGTGCTTCTCAGTTCACCGGCCCATTCATGAGGTTTCGTTTCACACATCCAAATACCACCACACACACTTCAGAGCAGAATTTACAATGCTAAAACTACAAAAGTGCGAACTCTTCCATTTCAGCCACGTACATTCACTCCATCATGTCCATACCGTCAAACATTGCAAATAATAATTTACCATATTAAAATATAAATGTTCATATTAATTAATGAATTCATCAGCCAATTCATACTACATACACAGCAGAATTTACCATATCAAAGTTAAAAGTACTAACAATTTAATTTACCCATTAAATCAACTATTCCACAACTCGAGTCTCTCTCAGGTAATGTCATATAAATTGTAATAAGTATAACCAGATTACCAATAGAAATGAACGTCGTCCTTATAATTTCATTAACCTTGCAACTAATAGTTTACGGTAATGCATATTCGTCATCTCTCGCTTATGGACGTGAGCGTTTACCGCACCCGTTTGACATTATCGGTACATTTTCCTCAGACTTAAGTCGAGTTCAGTTCATTCCCTTTGTCCGAGCGAAGCCACATCACCTTTAATGAAGACGCTTCCCTCTCCAAACAGTGCTGTCGAGGCTGGATCAGAGCCATGTCCTTGGCGTTTGGGTCACCGGTGCAGGGGGATGTGGTCCGGACGGGGGGGGAGGAGGGAGGGTCACCGGTGCAGGGGGATGTGGTCCGGACGGGGGGGGAGGAGGGAGGGTCACCGGTGCAGGGGGATGTGGTCCGGACGGGGGGGAGGTGGGGGGGGTCACCGGTGCAGGGGGATGTGGTCCGGACGGGGGAGGGGAGGGTCTGGTCTCCGGAGGCCTGGAGGTGAACGGAGGAGTGTTCGGAAAGAGTGAACCTGAGTCAGCAAAACGCGACGACTGCCCACAGTCCTGAGCAGAGTAGGAAGTAGGAAGCAGGAGGTGAAGAAGCACAGAACAGACGAGCCGTTTGAGACCGAAATATCTACATGTGTGTGACACGTTTGAGTCACTGTATTTTAATTAGAATAAACTATGAGCACATTTTGTAAAACTTTCTATACATTTTATTGCTTTAGACAAAATTAACAGCCCCGATCCCTATTCTTAATAAACTATTAATTATCACAATTAATTCGATCTTTGTTCATGTTTTACTAATTAACAGGAACACAGGAGCATACCATAGTGTTCTGGTATTGGTTAAATCCATTGACCTACCTAAGGCATGAACGGTCCATTGAACTACGCTAAGATATGATCTGGCAGTTGAATTGCCCTAAGGTATGAAATGTTTGTGGAGAATACCCTAAGGTCTGAACCCTCCATTGAACTACCCTAAGGTGTGAACTGTCAATTGAACTACCCTGAGGTGTGAACTGTCAATTGAAGTACCCTAAGGCATGAACTGCCCATTGAACTATCCTAAGGAGGGAAGTGTTTGTTGAACTACCCCCAGATGTGAACTGTTCATCAAACTATCTTAAGGTGTGAACTGTCCATTGAACTACCTCCAGGTGGGAACTGTCTATTGTGCTACCCTAAGGTGTGAACTAGCCTTTGAATTACCCTAAGGTGTGAAATGTTTGAATGTTTGTACCCTATGGTCTGAACTCTCCGTTGAACTACCCCCAGGTGTGAAGTGTCCACTGAACTATTCTAAGGTGTGAAGTGTCCACTGAACTATTCTAAGGTGTGAAGTGTCCACTGAACTATTCTAAGGTGTGAAGTGTCCACTGAACTATTCTAAGGTGTGAAGTGTCCACTGAACTATTCTAAGGTCTGAAGTGTCCATTGAACTATTCTAAGGTGTGAACTCTCCATTGAACTAACCTTAAAGTGTGAAGTGGCCATTGAATTACCCTAAGGTGTTAACTTTCCAGTGAATTACCCCCCTGGTGTGAACTGTCCATTGAACTACCTTGAGGTGTGAACTATCCATTGAACTATCCTAAATTATGAAGTTTCCATTGAATTACCCTAAGGTGTGAACTTCCCATTGAACTACCCTAAGGTGTGAACTATCCATTGAATTACCCTAACCCTAGATGTGGAATGATTGTTGAAGTACCTTAAATTTTAAACTCTCCGTTGAACTTCCCTAAGGTCTGAACTCTCCATTGAATTACCCTGCAGTATGAACTGGCCTTTGAATTACCCTAAGGTGTGAACTTCCCATTGAACTACCCTAAGGTGTGAACTGTCCATTGAACTACCTAGGCAACCCTAATAATAAGGCAACCCACTGATACTTTTTCAGTTCTGATGCTAAAAGTATCTGCGGTACCCAGTACCAAAGGATAAGGGTGTAGGGACTGACATGGCTTTTTTCTACCAAAAAAACTTGTTAACTTTAACTAAAAAAATTGATCCATCGGTGGTTTGTAATTGTTATTTTCTCGCAAGCAACTGCAGAACAGCTGCACAGAAAACATTAGACTCAGAGGAAAGATTCCCTGTGCCAGACTTAGTCACAAGCTTCTTTCCATCTGCAGACCTTGAGCAGGTAAAAACACATTAAGAAAGCTATTTACACATTAAAAATACATTCATTGTCATTAGTATCCTCTAAAATGTACATTTACCAAATTCATCAGTTCAATTATCCTCTAAAATACAATTAATCAAAAACATTACCATCCAGACAAAAACACATGATACAGTAAAATGTCCTGGATCACCACCAATATCGAATACCAGTATCGGTATCTGTGCATCTCTAGTGTTGACTGTTTATCGGAGTCATATTTTGCGTAATCGTTCCCGTCCATAACGCGTGACTTTTCTCAAACCGCCTTTTCTCCGTTGCCAGGATCTGTACCCGTCGAGCCCTGAGCGCCAACGTTTCCCATTAAATCCCCGAATCCACAACTCGCTCAGTCTCTCTCGGTTTAAATTATAAATAATTTCCCAAAATCATTAGAAAGCAGCCATAAAATGCCCACGTTGAATGATTTCTGGCGCCCGGGAACGTGAACAAATGCCAGCCCCCCCGTCAGCCTTGAAATGATTCTCTTATCACGTTATTACAAACCGCGACAAAACTGAATTGTGCTGCACTTGTCGTTCTGCACACTTCACTCGAGTGCCAGACGGTTGGGTGTTAATTCTATACCTACATGCCAAAGTGTTTTCGAGAGGATTTTTGGGAAATTTCTCATCGTAATTTGAATAAAGCTACATTAAGCGTAATAATAATATTGATTACAGACTGGCAGATGGAGGCAGCTCGGCACCTATATAACAGTGAATGCATTTGGAAAGAGGAGGAGTCGAGCTGAATATTTGATACCAGAATAAAAGGTCGTAGTTAAAGGATAAAGGGTTCCATAGAGCTCCAGTTACACTCATTTAATTAATTAATGTGAATATATGCAGTGTTTATAGCTCGCCAGTTTATTTCCCAATGGGGTTAGTATTGCATTATTTTCTTCCAACTTGAGTTATTTTGAAACTAGATCTGGATTAATATTCAAAATGTTAAATCAAGTCCTTTTATGTGTACTTTTCCCCCCTTTTCCAGTGGGGAAGACCATTTTTTGCAAGTACGAGTTAAGGTTATACAGAAAATAAAATGTAGGGTATGGGTTGCTATGTTAATTCAATTGACAGTACAATGGGTAGTTCACACCCTAGGGTAGTCCAGTGGACAGGTGTGGTAGTTCAATAGACGGTTCACATTTAAGAGCAGATCAAAGGGCAGTTCACACCCTAGGGTAGTTCACTGGGCAGTTGTAGTAGTTCACACCTTAGGGTAGTTCAATGGACAGCTCAACCTTAAGAGCAGTTCAATAGACCGTTCACACTTAAGGGCAGATTAATATGCAGTTCACACCCTAGGGTAGTTCAGTGGGCAGTTGTGGTAGTTCACACCTTAGGGCAGTTCAATGGACAGCTCAACCTTAAGAGAGCAGTTCAATAGACCGTTCACACTTAAGGGCAGTTCAATGGCCAGTTCACATCCTAGGCTCGTTCAGTAGACAGATGGAATACTTCAATGGGTAGTTCACACTAGGGTTGGGCGGTAATACGGTAATAAGGTATCCCGCGGTATCTAAAAATAGCCACGGTATCAGATTCATTACCGTCATTAAAAAAAATCTTGCCCTAATATAATATTAACTATAATTGATTTAATGCCTAAATAAAGAGTGTTTTTTCAACACTTATGTATGTGTGGTTGTGTTTGTTAATTTAATACTATTACAGTTTAAAACGAATATTACTATGTTATAGTGTAATGTTGCTCTTAAGTTCCTGGATGTTGCGTAGTCACGTGACATTACCGCTCTGGAAGGAGAAGGAGAAGGACAAGACAACATGACAGGCCGCGCTGAGTTGGTCCCAAAGAAAAACACAACGTCTGCAATTTGGCAGCATTTCGGATTTCGGCCAAATGACAAGGGAGAGCCAGGCAGATCCTTTAATGTCGCGGGTTGCCCGAAAATACCTGTGCGTTTGTGCCACAAGCTCTCCATCGGAACGGGTCTTCAGCACCGCGGGCAAAGTTGTCAACCCACAACGTGCCCTACTCAAGCCTTGATAAGCCTGTGAGTGCTGGATTATATAGGGCTGTGTTTTAATTTAATTGATGTAGCCTATAGATTACTGTACTGGAAGTGGGCTTTAGCCCATAGACAATTTCTTATTTCGTTCTGTCGGTTGACTGCTGTATTTGCACTTTTTAAACATTTGTTAATAAAAGTTACTAATTGTTTACATGTTTTGTTATGTTTTCAGTATCATTAGGCCTATGTAATGCTTGCTTTTCTGTTTCTAAACGGTATAGGTGCGGACCCCACCTTAGTGCTACGAAGTGTTTTTTTTATTTTTTTATTATTATTTTTTTTTAGCCTTAGCAACGGTAATACCGTATACCCCGGGAAAATGTGGAGACGGTTTAACGGTATCAAAATTTGGATACCGCCCAACTCTAGTTCACACCATAGGGTAGTTTAATGGGAAGTTGCGGTCGCCAAATTGGTAGTTCAGACCTTAGGGTAATTCAATGGACAGCTCACACTTTAGTGCAATTCAATGGACAGTTCAGACTTAAGAGCAGATCAATGGGCAGTTTACACCCTAGGGTAGTTCAATGGGCAGTTGTGGTAGTTCAATAAGTAGTTCACACCTTAGGGTAGTTCAGTGGACAGTTCACACTTTCGGGCAGTTCACTAGAAAGTTCACACTTAAGGGCAGTTCAATGGGCAGTTCACACTTAAGAGCAATTCAGTGGACAGTCCACACCCTGGGGTAGTTCAATGGGCAGTTTGGGTGGTTCAATAAGTAGTTCACACCTTAGGATAGTTCAATAGACAGCTCACACTTAATGACAGATCAGTGGACACCCTAGGGTAGTTCAATGGGCAGTCGGGGTACTTCAATGGGTAGTTCACACCATAAGGTAGTTTTAATGGGCAGTCATGGTAGTTCGATAAGTAGTTCACACTTTAGGACAGTTCAATAGACAGCTCACACTTAAGGGAAGATCAACAGGCAGTCCACACCCAAGGGTCGTTCAATGGGCAGTTGTGGTAGTTAAATAAGTAGTTCACACCTTAGGGTAGTTCAATGGGCAGTTGGGGTAGTTCAATAAGTAGTTCAATGGACAGCTCACACTAGGATAGTTCATTTAAAGCCACATTATGTAACATTTTAGCAAAAATAATAATAATGAAACTGAAATACATAGAGAAACATGCATCTTTACTGTTAATGGGCCTTTCCATAAACTTTTTAGCTGAATGTGGGCCTCTTCCTGTCTCTTTTCGTTAAATATTGTTCTTTTGGCTCAAATCTTCCACAGTACGGTTTAAAACACATCTACTTCCAATGAGAATGTTCCGAAGTATTGTTTTAACTTTGTATTTCCGCTGAACCCTGCTGGCGATGTGCCTCCTCCAAAAAGTTCAATACTGTACTTTTAATTCAGCCTTAAAAGCCATGTTAGTGTACTTTTGTTAATCTCTACACTTTAAAGCAATGAAGGCTCCATTCATTAATTTCCTCAGCCCCCGAACGCTGTCCCAGGTGCTTAACTGTACACTTAAGCCTCCTCTTGGCCTTCTGTGTAAGCAGGTGTCCCCCCGTATAATCCAGCTGCTTTATATAGACGCAGGTGACGATGTATTTTTACAGTGCGCCGCGGGCTTTGCGAGCTCAACGCGCCAAATTTTGTCAACATTCGAATCTGACGCGACAGATGGAGTTTAATGCATCGACAAACCCTGAGCCCTTCCCAACAGCTTTCCCAGCCAGGTACTCCGTCTCCAATCAACACGGCGAGCACGACAAGATGTGATTGCGTGACTCGGGTATTAATTATGCTAAAACGGCTAATTGGCTCCTCGAGGGGTCGCTTTTATTGGCGAGTAATTAATATGACAGTTACCATGTTTAGAGAACGACTTCGGATACGCCCCGACCTCTTGGCGGTGAAGTCAGATCGTGCTCGTTTAGAGGTTTAAACTCCGTGTCGATGCTCGTCTCCATGGAGATCGCTTTGCTCAGAGTTTCAAAGTGCACGGCAGTGAGCTTAAAAAGATTATATTTACACAATTACGAGTGTTTTTTTATTGATAATGCCTCCTCCCCACGTCCCAACAGCCTCCGCAGTGCAGTGTTTAAAGTCTAGTCTTAACATCCACCTTTTATTCTTTGGCATTTACCACCGCGTGAGTTGTGTGGTCCTCTGTGTCTTTCATTTATCTTATTTTAGTTATTTACTGCTATTTTATGGTTTGCTTTTATTTAATTTGACTGGTTTTATTGCTTTAGGACGAACCAAATTTTAGCGATTCACTTTTTTGTTTTCATTTTCTAATCTCTGTGCAGCAATTTGGAAACTGCTAAAATGTGCTATAGAAATAAAGTCGATTTGGAGTTTATAAAATGCATCACACGTGCATTTTTACTGTCAGCGGGTTGCCTCTTCGCAGATCTGACCTGTAATGTGGCCTTGTGGCGTCTCCGCTTATCTTCGTAGAGATGCATATGTTTAATGTCATACCGGGGAATAAAAATAACTTAACTGACAAGGAGGTGGCGGAAATCACACCAGAAAAGTGACACGGGGCACCTTTAAAGATGCACGATGCAGGTTTATTGGTGGATGTTCTGGAGGATAAGCCCCTTGAGATTTGTATTTATTTATTAAAGGGACAATGCATATTAAAAGACAAGATAATGTAAGAAACAAACATGTACTTGTAAATATGCAGGATTGTGGCCAATGCTAATTTCCATCCTTACTCCCCTGCTGGACCAAGGCCAGTCACAGCATCCGCCCACGTCATAAAACACGACAAAAGCCTACAACACCCCCCTCTCGCATGCGTCACTCACTATAAAACACACTCGTACAACGTCTTACCATCTCAAAGGGGTCCTCATAGTCACAACAACTGAAGACCGATACATCAGGGCAGAGTAGGTTACATAAATTCTGAAAAAAAATGAAAAATCAACGCAATCATACACAGACACTCGGTCACATGTAACTGTCGGACACTAAATATAGTAAAACACCAAATAAGTCCCCTTTAAACGCCGGCTGCAGGAGTATATTTTGATAAATAAACGGCGAGTCTAATGTTGGTGCTGAAGACGGAAGTCGTGCTGCAGGGGCCGATGCTCACGTCGGCTCTACACAAACCAAACTTAAACCCACGCGGCTCTGCAGAATCGGTGCCTCATTGTTGTGAC
Source organism: Odontamblyopus lacepedii (assembly GCA_034769755.1). Taxonomy (NCBI): domain Eukaryota; kingdom Metazoa; phylum Chordata; class Actinopteri; order Gobiiformes; family Gobiidae; genus Odontamblyopus; species Odontamblyopus lacepedii. The sequence goes on from CM068363.1 coordinate 30,100,608, forward strand.
CTGAACTATTAGCTGAAAGTGAATATTTTGACATCGTCTGTTCGCTGAAATAAAACCACCACCAAGTAATTCTGGCCTCAGTGTTTTAGACTTAACTCCGATCCCTCAGATTTAGAGACGAGTGCAAATTGGATGTTACTTTTTCATGAAATCTGGGGCCACAAGAGTATAAAATTAGTCAGTGTTAATAAAAAGCGTTATACCTGTATACACACACCCCATTCACACGCAGCATTTTCCCTACAGCTTATTTGCATAAACTAAAAGCTCTGAAAAAAAAGAGCTGTTTGTATAGAAAGTCGCCTAAATTATAGTCATACTGGTTAAAAGAATTTGGGTACCAGATTTTCCCAGGTTTGCTGAGCGAGATTTTTGTGAGGAAGGAATTAATCGCCCCAAATTGCCGCCTGGTCTCAAATAAACGCCTGGTCTGTTACGTGAGTGAAACAAATAATCGCCCTGGCTCTTATTTGGTATTTTACAATAAATCAAATTTGGAGATAAACTAAAGCAGTTCAAATAGAGTCACAAAAGACAAGATTTTTACTTTACCTCTTAAAAATGTGAAAAGCAGAACTTGTTTGTTACAACGTGCAGTGATCCCAAGTTATTCCTCAATCCAGATTATTCATCGCAAAAAAAAAAAAATGGCTGAAGTCTTACGACGGCTCTCAGAGGACAGGGCGGAGTTTTGCAGAGATGGTAAAGTGAACAACAACCATCATCCCGACACGCAACCTTCAAGCCTTCGCACTTCACTGCTCGATTCTGAGCGCGTTTGTGTCGTACAGAAAGGCTGAGGCAGGGGGTCTGGTCTTAATTGGGACTTTTGTAAATGGCACAGTGAGATCCCTGCTTATCTACGCGGAGACAAATTACTCTGGCGCCCGATGAGCTCTTCTCCTGAAAAATGTTTGTGTTTAATTGAGATTTTAATGAGGATCCCCACCGCCGGCGTGACACGACAGCCAGCGCGACACGACAGCCAGCGCACATTTCATATTCCGCCTCCAATTTCTCCCGAGTTTGAGGCATGTGAAGAACACCTTAAACTGAGAATTACAATGAAAACGCGCGGGGTTATGGGGACTATTGTTTAGTGTTAGGCAGTTTTATCGGCGTCCCGTGGGCGGCAAAATCAACCACCTACAACTTCAATTACTTCTTAACCGACTCATATTCGTTGTGCAAGAGTAAATCACAAGTTTGGGTGAAATTAGAGGTGCCACTTCAACAAGGTAATGGCCTAATTAATGGAGTAGCGGGGGTCTTTAACACTTTTGCAGTTAGCGGTTTGGTTCACTGATAAAATCTTCATCCAGTGGTGGTGATTCAGAGGATGCCACACAGCGAGTTGAGAGGCATCAAATAATTGCTCGTAGTTTTGTTTTGTTTTTTTCAGTAAAACGTAGACCACATGTGTCAAACATGCGGCCCGGGGGCCAGATCCGGCCCTCCAAGACCTTTAATCTGGCCCTCGGCTGATTTTTCTATTAAAATACTTAAAATTTTCAGATTTTTCTGTTAATTTTCTGCACCATTTAGCATAGCAGCGTCTCCAGCGTTTCTGTGCGTTGCGACTCCCACCAGAGCAGCACAAATGAAGACTTTCCTCTTTCCAAACGCTCTTAAAGGACGATCGTTTTGACTGTCGACCGTGACCCTCATCAGCAAAATGTCAAAAAATGAGAAAAGCAGATGCTGAGTTCAGGATTTCCCAAGAAAAATAGTCTAATTCTTATTTGTTGACAGAGGTGAATGGGAAATCTGTGCTCAGTGTGTTTGGAACAAGTGGCGTTGCTCGAGGAATATAATCTTCACTTCAATATTCTTCAATATAATCACCACTACGAGACACGGAGAAAAATACGATAACTTGAAGAGAGAACTGAGTTTTCTGATCCGGCCCTTTTGGGATCAAAGTAGGTTGCATACGGCCCCCGGACCAAAATGAGTTTGACACCCCTGACGTAGACGAATGTGCACAGAGCAGCATTATATTATCAAACGGGCTGATCTATAGTAGTTATGGTTTATATGTTGTAAAGTTGAGTTTATTTATTTGCAGGAGATTTTAATAAAGGATCTGCTGCAGTGTAGAACTTGTACAATAGCGTTTGGAAACGTTTGGTTTGATCTGTGCAGAGGATTGTGGTTCAAAATGATTGTTCCAGAGTTGTTTAAAACAGCCCAGACAGTCTAAGATCCAGGGACGTGCACGGGGGTATTGCTCTGTTTGCCCTGGTAACTGCCCGTATGCCCTCCTCCACTGAAGTTCCCCTTCTGAAGTGGAAAAAGAAATAAATAATAATATTTTTTTAAGTCATTTGATGGATACAGGTTTTCGTGTATGAAAATGCCTAGATTTGAAAGTGAAAATAAAATAGTCACCTCATTCACTTACATTAGTGCACCGTGCAACTGAGCCTGCATGCGCAAAGTAAGAAATTACCCGCAAGCACCGGCCCCACGGAGCACCGGACCACGCAGGGCTTCAGGCTCCGGGCCGTGGAGCATATAGCTGAATAGGTCCCAGCCGTGGACCTACGCGCCCCTGTTCTTGGATCTTTCTCTCGTCTCTGTACTAGTTCTGTATAGTTGTCCCTGTTTGGTTGACGCGGCGCATCCAACGCAAAAAGTTCAGCTTATGAAGCCAACGCCTGAACGCTCAAGACGCGCCGCAAAAACGCTGGATGCCGTAGTCGCACATCCACACAGCCTTTACATGTAACCTGGACGCTGTGCCCTTTCTTCAGGTCAGACTGACCCTCAAAATTCACACTTACCTCACTGAACTGTTCACACCTCACACCTCCACTAAGACTCGGTCAGGCCAACAGCACCCTCTGGTCGTGCCCAGGACACGGCTCAAGACCACGGGCGACAGGGCGGGTGGCTGCTCCCCGTCTGTGGAGACCACCGCAGGGCTCCACAGATGGTGGATGCTTTTAAAAGAGGACTAAAGACCTTTTTACCCTGGCCTACAGCTAAATCCTGCTGCTGTTTTATTGCTTTTATATTGCTTTTTAATTGTCTTCAGTTTTTAAAGTCTTTTTGCACTGTAGCACTTTGAGATTTGGTGTCAAATGTAAAGTGCGTTATAAATAAAATATTATTAATTCTTGTGCACGTCCCTGATGAGACTGTATAAGATTCCATTTCATTTAATAATAATAAGAATGCATTTTATTTATTTGGTGCCTTTCTGGACACCCATGGTCGCCTTACAACAGCTCTAGCGCTTTTTCACAGACACATGTCCCCAAAGCCGCTTTACAGAACATTATTAACAGAGCTTTGTTCATTCACTCCAGACCTGATGGTGTAAACTACCAACATCACTCACACACACTCCACTTTCACACCTGCAGAATGTTTTGGGCTGATGGGGGGGGAAACCGGAGCCTGGAGTAAACCCATCCAGACACGGGCAGAACATGCAAACTCCACACGGAAAGGAAAAACTGGGAGAAAATTTGGACTTAATGTAAAGACACTGATATCACTGTAATGGAGGATTAAAGCTGCCAACGTGTTGTGTCCCAGTTTCAGAGGTGTGTCAATTCTCTGTCCTTCCCCGGGCTCCTGAGGAAGTCGGTGTAGAGCACGGAGACTTTTTGCTGATATCAGATTTATTTAGCTGTTCAGCTGGATTTCACCTGTGTTCTTTTCGAGCCCAGACGGTTAAAATGTAAATGTAGTGAACACAATCCCAGTCCTGAACCTGCTGTTAAACACACATACCGAACATAAATACACATCGCCGACGTGATTATTAGCATGACGAATTACTTTCCATTATGCTGATCTCGTAGCCTGTTCATAGTGCTGAGGCTCTGACATATTTCTGCTGAAAAAAAAAAACTAGAGGGAACATTGCGCCCAACTCCCCGTACAAACATACTCTCCGCGTTCTTTTTACTCGTAATCATTATTGGCGCACATTTCTCCTCGTATCTACCAATATGTAACGCATTAGTTTGTCGCGTCGCTGTTGGGGTCCCATTGGAGGTCGAACGGAGCCCCCGCAGAAATGACCTCGTGCCGTATAATCGCAAAGTCAAACGTTAACCAAACGTGTCCGTGCGTCTCTAGGTCTTTGGGCTGCATCCACACGAGCTCCGGGAGCGTCTCCGGTCAAAAGACGCAGCATCCAGCAGCTCCACATGTGTGCACAAGCGATCGGGGAGCGTGTAATTGGAGTGGCCGGCTAGATAATTACTTTACCCACTTAACCGGCACGCCACGCTAAGCCATACATAAAGAGTAAACGCCGGCTGTGGACTCGGGGCACGAGCGGGGCAGCCTCCACCAACATGAAGAGTTATGGTGCCGGCTTCTTTACTGCTGTGTCATTGTTTCCTGGCTGTTTTCTTCCCTGGCAAGCAAAAAACATTCATTTCATTTGATTTTTTTTTTGTGGTTTTTGTTTACTGGGGCGTTGTAAATAGTTTTGGAACTCACCTGGTGACACTTTATAACTAAACTATAGGAATTTATGGAGAAAAACGGAATTCATAATGAAACCGTAACTACTTTATTAACTCCTGAGTTATTTGATCACTTACTCATATTATTTATTTATTTTTTCTGGTGGAGGGTCCGTCACCTGCTTGAAATGTTATTGCTTTGCTTGGAATGTTCCATAGTGTGACATTAAACACCTCTATCTATATTTTTTTCCCATTACAGGTCTTTCTTTTGCTCAAAAATACAATAATTCTCTGTGAAATAGGGTTGCATCTCCACAGATCTGACCTGTAATGTAGCCTGTACATTGTAAACCCTGACAAGTAAGGTTTACTTGGAAAAAAAGTCAGGAAACAGGAAACTTTACTTGCCTAAATCAAGTACCGTAAATTCCGGACTACAGAGCGCACCCGATTAAGAACCGCATGCTCAGATTTATGAAGAAAAATCAATTTTGTAATTATATGAGCCGCACCATATTATAAACCGCTGGCCAAAGACTAGGCGGGGGGTTCGCTTCTGCGTCCCCGCCGCATGGAGCGCCTCCGGGACGGGCCGCGGACGCGGTCCCCCGCTGAACTCTGGGGACGGACTCGCTCACTGGTGACACTTGGGACACACACGCGCCACAGGCACTTACACACCTTCACACACTTGGGACACACACACGCGACATGCACATACACACCTTCACACACTTGGGACACACACACGCGACATGCACATACACACCTTCACACACTTGGGACACACACACGCGACAGGCACTTACACACCTTCACACACTTGGGACACACACACGCGACATGCACATACACTTTGGCGCTCTGGGAATAAACCACGGTAGCGATCGCTTTAGCCTTCAGTCTGATTTGTACAGTGCGGCCGCGTGCTCTTTGCGTGTTAACCCAGTCCTCCAGAAAGTTTTTAAGCTCAGGCCATCTGCTATGGTTACCTCTGAAAGCTTTGGTTGTCTTTTTACACTGGCTCAGTTCTTCTTGCTGGAGCCTCCACCTTCGCACCATCTACTCGTTTATGCCAATTTTACGGGCAGCAGCTCGATTTCCTTCTTTAACTGCCAGAGTGATCGCTTTTAGTTTAAAAGCTGCATCATATGCTTTTTGTCTGGTATTCTCCATGTTGATGAGGGTTAGCAGAAAGACTGAAATAAGGAAGTTGTGATTAATCATACAATTTCATTGGACCTCAGTGAACTACTTATTCATTTTATTGGTCCATGTTTTTCCCGCGATGAAAAAAATAAATAAAAAAGCCGCTTCATATTACGAGCCGCAGTGTTGAAAGTGTAGAAAAAAAGTAGCGGCTTGTGATCCGGAATTTACGGTAAACTCCAAGTATAGTGTACTTGCTATAGCCGATTTATACTAAACGGGTTTCACTTTGTCATTCAAACTCATGATATTTAACACAAAGAATGAGGATTTTGCAAGTTCTGGTAACTCATAATATTTGACACTGTTTACAATGACTTGGCAAAAACTTATTATATTCAACACTAATTACTACGATTTTGAAAGTTCTGCTAATTTTTGGCACTTAACTATGACTCAAGTAATAATTCAGTGATGACTTGACATAAAGATAAAGAAGATAATGTGCTACAAATGACAACACACAGCTGTAGAAGATGCCATGTTTAGTACGTTTTTAGCGGGTGAACAGTTATTTTCAGTCACACAGTATGGAAAATTGTATAAAGTGGGGCAAAAGGAGATAAACTCTTTACAATATGTACGTACAAAGGAAGTGAAAACAAATGGGGCAGTTCATCAAAATGCAATGGAGACGCAGTTATTGTCTATGGCGGAATATTCAGGAATAAACATGCTAAATGTGGTAAACTAAAGAAAACAAAGTGGATTTAAGCCGTCTTCCTTGAGGCGGACAGGTTTAATCTCTACTGTGGAACGTTCTAGACAAAGCAATGACATCTCCATGAAGAAAAGCAGGTAATGGACCCTCCACTGGAAAAGTTGCGCTATGCACCTTTAGTCTTTTCCTCCTGCATTATTAAAGCTGTTTATATGGTAGTTATTATAATGCATAACCCGTATTTACAGTGCAATTATGGTGTTGTAAATAAGATTATTAAAATAAATGGTATTGAGTATTAAGTTAACCAACTAACAATGTATCTTTAATGCAGAGGATATCAGCAATTGCTTTCTACTGTACACATAATTTTAATTAATTAATCATTGAATTATATATAGTGCCTTTCAAGATACCCAAAGACCAATCAAAATTCTGAATAAACTCGGACTAAACCCAGAATTTAACCTGCATAGAGTCGACCCGGGCTAAATCTGGACTGTGAACTACCAAGCCGAGTCTAAATCCAGAAACCGGAAAGTGTGTGGACGGGATTTTTCGGTCTTAAACGATTTTTAAACGTGCGACAAAAGCGCAAACGCCACAGACGCGAAGAGAAACTCATGAGACCTAAAATCTATCATCGCAAAAACTGCAGCGGGATTTGTTTATTTCCATTTATACAAACTCGCCGGCTTCTTTGGGAGTCCGTGTTTTTCGCAATTCGTGCATATGGGCCTTTGTGGGATTATAGTTTGAAATTGAAAATAAGATTGAATTGAACTGAACTGTTTCCTGTCTACAGTAAAACCACTCGCTCTGAGGCTCTGAAGTGTTCAAAGATCAGAGCTCTGCACTTCTAGGTTAGACACAAGTCAAAACTGTGTTATTATTTGTGAAATGTGGTGCAATACTTCAGATACAGCGTTTTTAAAGTGTAAAAGATTGGAGATAAAGTCCACAGGAAGTAGAGTCTCGATCCGCGCACTATGAGGAAGTATCTCGCCTTTTTACTTTCAAAGGACGCCTCAAAATGGATTCACAGCTCTGTTTTGTGGACTGGATGTCGTTATTTGCAGAGGACAACTTCTGCGAATACTGTGAATGAGACGCTGCAGTTTAAATGTACCGCTTTACGAGAGCAGAGGAATAAAGTCTATCTCATTACAGAAGCAATCCGGAGCCAAAATCGAGCAAATTCTCTTGTAGTGTGTGTCGGCCTTTAGACTTTACAAACTCATTAAAACCCAAACGCGCTGACCTGTGCCTGGCCGACCTCTGCGCAGTGCAAACGCAGGTCCGCGCGAGCCGTTATCAGGTCATTAGACGCGTGTTGTAGCGTGAACCCAGGTGATACCAGGCGTCGCTCTGGTCAAATACACAAAGGCGTTTTCGTAGCCGTCGGCACGTGACCCGCTCGGCGCACAAACCCGACCTGCGGTCATTAGAAATCCGGCGTACGTTTACACCGTTATGAATCAGCACTTGCATTCACAGACTTAACACGATCGGGGTCATTAAATCGATACCACTAATTACATGTACGTATCATTAAACCTTCAACTGTTCAGTGGAAGATGAAGTTGGCCTCCAGGCAGACTTTCATAACCCCGCAAACCCGCCGAGATATCACAGCCTGCGAGCTTCTAATTGACTATCTAAATCCTGGTGCGCGACTCCGCTCACACCGACGCTCCAGACGCTCTGAGCCGCCTCTAAGACCCGAGTCAAATTCTAATGCTCGAGACGCACGACGATTACGGAGGCATCCGGCGTCGAGCGGGTGCGAAGGGGGAATCGGGGCAGGATTCCGAGAGACGCTAATCAAATCGCTTTGGGTTTGTGATTCGGGAGGGGGTGTCGTGATGTGTGTGCTAATAAGACTTAGCTTCAGGTCGGTACTTCTTTTTTTTTTTTTTACTTTTTTTTTTGCAAAGAATAAAAGAAACTACAATAATAAAAAAAATAATTAAAAAACTACAATAATAAAAAAAATAATAAAAATAAATTAATAATAATAATAATAATAATAATAATAATGCTGCAATTGTTTCTTAAAAAATGTAAAAATCCAAAACAAACTTCTGTTAATTTGTTGTTCTTGTTCTTGTTCTTGTTATTATTATTATTATTATTATTATTATTAGGCCCGAGCGCCTAGGCGGCGTAGGGCCTCTTGTGATTGTTCAGCAGTGCGAAGCACTGCTGCGCTGAGTGCGCGGAGCGGCGAGCGCACTTTAAACAGAGCGCTAAGCGCCTCTTCCAAGCACACTGGCATCACCATGTCACTGACTGGTGCCCGCGACCTGGCACGGTGGCATCGCCATGATACGCCAGCGGCATAATTGTAATCGCCACCCAAACAGAGGGCGCAAGACATGACATCATGCACGGCGCATGATGTCATGTGCGCCACAAAAACCGAGCGGGCGCCGCCTCTCTTATCAAACACTCAATGCCACTCATCAGTGACACTCATGGCATCCAGTAGTACAGACTGGCACTGCCCATTGCCGCGACAGCGGCATAATTGTAATCGTTAACGCGGGCAAACGCCAAAAACGTGCACTGGGTATGTGAGAAACCGAAGAGGTTGCGCTCGTCATTGACATTTGACCCCATTTGACCCCACGGGTGCGTTACTGGACGCGAGTGCTTTAAAATGATATGTGCCCCCATTCCTGGCGCTATATTGTTATTGTTCTGCAGAAATTTTTCTTATTATTATTATTTTTCTCCGCCCCCCGAACACAGTTCGGCAACTTCCCGCCGATTTAAAACTCACGTAAATTTTGCACAAAATTCAAGAACGCCAAAGTAGGAATTTACATAAATACTCACATCCAAAAATTCAAAAGTGCGCCGACAGCGCCTGCAAAATCAAAATACATTGCGCCTATGGCTATACCCGAAATGAACTTTGTCGTAGACAAACGAAATTCGGGTGGTGGATGGGTCTTGTCGCTCCAAACCAAAAATATATTTGCGCGGTTGCTAGGCAACCAACAGGAAGTCGGCCATATTGGACCGATCGTAGCACCTGGCGCCGAAGGCTACGATTTTCATGTCATCGCACTTTAACGAACTCGCCCTAGGGTTTTTGACGTAGTCTCACCAGAATCATTCTGTGTCATCTCGACGAGTGGACATTAAAAGTTGTTAAAGCTTTTAAAAATTTAACGGTGTTGCCGTGACAACGGCTCAAATTTCGGCACGCTTTGGCTCGCCATCGAATTTCAAGAGCGATAATTCATACAAATGTTGGCCGATTTCGCCAAACTTTAAGCGCTGATGGACACCTCGACCCTGAACAGAATGATATAAGAAAATCTCAAATGGGCACTATAGCGCCCCTAGGAGATTGCATGGAACAGCTAAAATTTACTTTGTCGTGAGACATATAAAATTTGGTACACACACGTGCTCGTGACCTGGTCACGATCAAAAAGTCAATGACGCCCTCACGCCATTTCTCGCCATCGTGTTGCCATGGCAACAGCCTAAACATCTGTCCTCGGCCAATAGGACGCCCGACAAAACTTTGGCGAGTCGAACCAAATTTGGTACACAGATGCATCATGGGAATAGCAACAAAAGATATTATGCGGTTGCTAGGCAACCAACAGGAAGTCGGCCATATTGATAGACCGCGACCTGGCCGGCTAAGGCGATTTTCATGTCATCGCATTTTAACGAACTCGTCCCTAGGGTTTTTGACGCAGCTTCACCAGAGTCATTCTGTGTCATCTCGACGAAAGTGGGACATTAAAAGTTGTTAAAAGCTTTTAAAAATTAAACGGTGTTGCCGTGACAACAACTCAAATTACGGTTTCGCTTTTGTAGCTCGTCATCAAACTTCAACAACCAATAATTCGCATAAACTTTGGCCGATTTCACTCAAACTTGAAGCGTTGGTGGACACCCTGACCCTGAACAGAATGATATAAGAAAATCTCAAATGGCACTATAGCGCCCCTAGGAGATTGCATGGAACAGCAAAATTTACTTTATCGTAGACATATAAAATTTGGTACATATGTTCATGACAGGGTCTCGATCAAAAGTCAATGATGCCCCCACGCCATTTACCATCGTGTTGCCATGGTAACAGGCCAAACATCTGTCCTCGCAAATAGGACAGGCGACAAAACTTTGGCCTAGCCGAACCAAATTTCTGTACACAGATGCATCATGTAAATAGGAACAAAAGTATATTACGCAGTTGCTAGGCAACCAACAGGAAGTCAGCCATATTGATAGACTGTAACCTGGTGGCAAAGGCGCATTTTCCTGTAGTCATACTTTAACGAACTCGTCCTAGGTTTTTGACGTAGTCTCACCAGAATCATTCTGTGTCATCTCGACGAGTGGACATTAAAAGTTGTTAAAAGCTTTTTAAAAATTTAACGGTGTTGCCGTGACAATGGCTCAAATTTCGGTTCATTTTATGATCGCCATCAAATTTCAAGAGCGATAATTGCATACAAATGTTCACGATTTTATTCAAACTTTAATCGCAGGACACCTGACCCTGAACAGATTTTTATTAGAAAATCTCAAATGGGCACTATAGCGCTCCCTAGGAGATTGCATGGAACAGCTAAAATGTACTTTGTCGTAGACATATAAAAATTTGGTACACACGTTTGTGACCTGGTCTCAATCAAAAAAGTCAAGGACGCCCCCACACCATTTCTTATTGTGTTGCCATGGCAACAGCCCAAACATCTGTCCTTGTCAATAGGACGCACAACAAAAACTTTGGCGTACCCGATCCAAAGTTGGTACACAGATGCACCATGGGAATAGGAACATAAAAATATATTGTGACCACGCCCCCTGCCAAACCGGAAGTCCGCCATCTTGGATTAAACGTCATAATGTAATCCTATGTAGAGATTTAATTCTGCCACATTTTCATTTATGAAACTGTAAAAACAGCCACAACCTCAAATGTGGGCGAATCTTCAAAAGAACCCCCAACTGGTCAAAGTTGAGACTGACATAAAAATTAAATAAATAATAAATAATAGACAAAATAACACTGCACAACAAAAAATCACCATAGCCAAATTGGCCTAAAAAAAGGGGGGGAGAAATAGGGCGCGTTAGCGCCCCCTGGGAGTTCTGCGAGAGCTAGCGAGGGCCGATCATCGCCGCTTGCGGCTATATTTATTATTATTATTATTATTATTATTATGATTATGATTATTATTATTATTATTATTATTCACCTGTTTGTCTCCATAAAGAAGTTATTGCTTTGTCTAGAATGTTCCATGATATGACATTAAGATAAGATAAGATGTCCTTTATTTGTCCCACAATGGGGAAATTTCAGTGTTGCAACGCACAGTTAAGAGAACAGCAAGAAAACAGTAGCAGCAATAGAAGTACAGTTAAGTTAAAAATAGACAAACACTATAAAGATAAGGATTATAAAACTATGTATAATATAAATTGCCATCGTAAAACTACATATACAGTAAATTGCTATCTTAAATTTCACAGTATTGCACAGGGTCCCAGTATTGCACAGGCAGCAGAGTTAGCAGTGTTCATTAAACACGTTTGCCTAGCGTTTATTTATGATGAATGTTTCTATAGCTCAAAAATACAGTAATTCTCTTTGTGAATAGGGTTGCCTCTCCACAGATCTGGCCTGTAATGTACTCTATAGTTCGCACCCTTGACAGATTTTAGAGGTTTAATCTTCTAGAGAAAGCGATAACATCTCCATGAAGACAAAAAGCACCAGAAAAGTTGAAGAATGCACGTTTTAATCTGAGCGATGTGGCCTTAAAAGTGTAATTTTGCTGTTTAATGCATCTCAAAAGGCTCAAAGGCACTTTTCCTGAACTAATTCTCCTGTTGGTCAGTATCTGTAAGTCTGAGTGAGTGACAGGTGAATTTATCCAATCATAAAAACCTGTCTGTCCTCTGAAATGCCTCGTTAAGATGCCTAAGTGTATGAATTGTGATAAAATTAAAATTATAATTTGGTTTTGGATTTCCAACTTCCCGAAAAATTGTTCTGAACATTTTGAACTCTCATTAATATTGGAATAAAAAAATAATAATAATGTTAAATTGACGTTTTTGAGAGTTGAGCTTAAAGGTGCACAGTGTAATTTTTTGGTTGGGGGGTCCGTCACCTGCTTGTTTCTACGGATACGTCATCGCTCTGCCTGGAATGTTCCACAGTGTGACTTTAAACAGCTCTAGCTTACATTTATTCAATTACAGGTGGGTTTATAGCTCGAAAAAACTTAGAAAAACAGGCGTTCTGACTGTGAGCGGGGTCGCCTCTCCACAGATCTGACCTAAAACTTGGTCTGGTTCGATCCCCATGAAGATAGAAATGTTTAATACCATACTGTGGAACATTCTAGACAAAGCAATGATATATATTTTTTATGTTTATTTCATTCATAAAGTATAAAAAGACATGAACAGTGTCACAATATCAAACATACAAGAAATGAATGAAAAGGAGCAGAAAAGAAGAGTCGTCTTATGTTATTTGCCTCCTTTTCCAGACAAAACAACACCACTAACAGCTGTAAAACATTTCAAATAAGTGCATTTTATTTCAGCCACAATTACTAATCAATTGCAAACAGAAATCTTCCCTTTGATGCACAACAACGTAGTTTTCTTTTTCATACACACACATATCTCCACGAAGAAAAAGCATTTAACGGACCCTCCCCCAGAAAAATTACACAATAAACAGTCATTTTTGACACTAAACATCGTGAATATTGTTGAATTCATCGACGAACTCACACTTTCCATGTAAAAAACGCGTTCTTTTTGTCCTTTGTTTCCATGTTTTCCGTTCCGGCAAGAAAACAAAGCCGTTTCACCGCGCTCGTGTGCCGTTCGACGTATGTGGCCTAGTTACCGGTTACCCAGTTATATAGTGTCACTGTTTAATGTGTTTGATTTGGCTGACTCGGGCCTGGAGGAAAGATGGTGACGAGGGAACGCAGGCGCTGGACGGCCGCTTTAATTCGGTGCGAGCGGGTCATTTCGAACCCGAGGCGCGAGCGGCCAAATTTAAAAGCACGCAGACATCACTTTTCCTAATAGTGCTTCTTGGCTGCGAGCAGTGTGGGAGGGTGATGGCCACAACTACCCAGGGGTGGAGTTTCTGGGTCAGCGGAAAAGACTATAAATAGTGCAGCGTGTGCTTCTTCTTCATGCGCTGCTACTGTACGCGCGGCATACATTTAAGACGCCGCTAATGGCCACGGATTATACGAGCGGCGGGATAATCCCAATTTATAAAAAGAACATTGTTATATTTTCTCTGAAGGTTCAAAACGGATTGAGGTGCGTTCGTTGCGTAGCTTTTCTGGCGGAGGGTCCGTCAAACGCTTTTCTCCATGGAGATGTTGCTGCTTTGTCTTTGAAAATGTTCCGCAGTACGGCATTAAACCTTTGTATCTTCACGGAGACCGAACCAGACCAAGTTTTAGGTCAGATCTGCGGAGAGGCGACCCCGCTCACAGTCAGAACGCCTGTTTTTCGAGGTGTTTTTGAGCTATAAAACCACCTGTAATTGAATAAATGTAAAGAAGAGCTGTTTAATGTCACACTGTGGGACATTCCAGGCATCTCCATAGAAACAAGCAGGTGATGGACCCCCAACCAAAAAGCTGCATAGTGCACCTTAAATATGTATGTGTATCTAGAACAACACTGAAACAGGACAAAATATTTACTTTTTAGGCAAATGTCCACCACCTTCTTTTCTCCATGGCGATGACTGAATGCTCCACAGTGCGACTTTAAACGTACTGTATCGCGTATTTATTCACTTACGGAAGGTTTTTACTTTCTCCGAAGGACAAATATGGAATGTGTCACTTGCGAAATACCAGATTAATGTATCCAAAGCAAAAATTAAACAAAAATTAAAAGTTAAATGTAAAACGTTTAATGGTGCACTATGTGAACGGCTTGTCTCCATGGAGATGCAGTTGTTTTGCCTGGAATCGTCCACAGTAGGGCATTAAACTCTCACATGCATTTATTTGATTTTGGGTGTTTTTGTTGCACCAAAATAAAACAAAAAAAAACAAAACATGCAAAGACAATAGAAAAAAAAACATAGGACACACATATACAATCATGACAAAGACAGAAACAATACTTTACAATTACACATGCAAATACATATATATCAATCAATCCAACTTTATACGTAGAATGATTTTCATAGACAAAATGCAACACAAGGCACTTACACACATGCGTATCCATTCATACCTGTACACACATACACACATTACAGATACGTGCACATACATATATAGTCATACACATCTTTTTACATATATAAACATATCTACATTTCCTGTCCATGTACATACGCATTCATCTGTCTACCCGCACATACATAGACGTATATAAACTGAACTGCACCAAAAGTTATGGTAACAGACCTATCAAAAGATTCCTGAATATCTCTCCTCAACTATGAAAAGGGGCATTCTTACTATGAACGGACTTGCCTTTCCAGAGATCTGAACTAAAACTGGGCCTGCTGGCGGTATTGATGGCCATAATTTATATAAATAAGTTTACAAGTAATATCGGGTATGGGTTGGACTTTCTGCAATGAGAAACACAAAATATTGAACTTTTTCCATCATATTCGAGTTTTTTTTTAGATGGACTAGTAATGCCATATTGGAGAACATTCCAGGCACAGGAATAACATCTCCATGGAGACAAGCAGTCCAGGTACCCAAACCTTCGACCAGAAAAAGTTGGATAGCGCATCTTTAACTTAAAATTGCATGTCACACTGGTAATGTTTTCCAATGTACTTTTTCACTATGCCGTGATTGAAAACGGCTTCAACAATGTAAAATCTAGAATGAACCGACTGAACCAATACCAACTGTGTTCATCCTTTGCCTGATTCTTTGCCTCCAGGACCAAGTACCACCTGTACGGAGGAGTCCTGCTACCATCAGGGGGTGTGTCTCCAACAGTGGGAGGGCTTCACCTGCGACTGCACCATGACGTCCTACGGGGGATCCTTCTGCAACGACCGTAAGTGCCGGCATCTGCTCTGTTTACGGCTGAACGCGCTGCTGAGTGAATGGCGTTTTTTCGAGAGGGTGTTTGGTTCGGTAGGTGAAGGTACGGCTTGGCGTACATTAGACGTGTTGGAAGTCAGAAGTTAGGACTTGCCTTGAGGCGCGTGGCAAAGGTTGGGTCGGTGCAGCTACGTTGCAATCGCTCAAAAATGGTACAAAACATCCAGTTATTCTGCTCTGGTGACCTCCTGGCTTCTTGTTACTTCTGTCTGCTTCACTGTTCAAATGGATCGAAACGCTGAAATGCTCGCTTTGTCTCGTAATTGGATGAAATGCGAAAGAAAGCTAACGCAACATGATTTTAATCGATGTTAAAGTTACACAATCCTTCACCGGACTCACTTTTAAGGTCCTTTATTACACGCATTACGAATCGCCATGTTAGAACGCCGTTTCCTCCTCAAAAACAGACCAGGAATCGTGTTTTGTTTTATTCATTCCTTTGAGAGTAACCTTTTTGCTATTAATCTGTTTACATCTCCAAAGCTGAAAATGCTCCATTCCACCTTGTGATGTCACGAAACTGCGACAACAATGTAAGATATAGACACTTTAATCTATCAGAAAATGATTTAAAAGTAGTGGAATGATCTGTCCAGGCAACAAGATCATTTTACTTGACAAGTTCTCTTAAAATAAACGACCTCTAGACTAGAATGAAGCGTCTCAAAACTCATAAGTCAATAAATCTGAAAACAAGACGAATAACCTGGTAGAAGTTTTAAAATCTTGGCCAGATCTAAGAAATTTGCAGCGTAACATGACCTCTTATTCAGTAGAGATTGGGTTATTCCAGGGCTAGAATGATGTAGATGATTCCGGTGAAGGCGAAAGGAGTTTAAAAACGCAGTGGAGCATGTCCTTACTACATAACATCGCAAGACGGAAGAGAGTGTTTTCAATTTGAGAGGAGAACTGAGCCTAAGTTCGCAGGGTTTGCGCGTTTAAACATGTGTGAATGAAACAAAACACAACTCCAGGTCTGTTTCAATGAGGAAACATTACAACAGATCAAAAAAAGTAGCGTAACATGGGCCCTTTAAGAGTTTCAAAGTTACTTAAAGGCCACCGTGTCGTCTTTAAAAACGCCGTTAGCCTCTTAGCAAACTCATTTTGGCGAGGCTCAGCCATCACGAGCGCGCTCCTTTCCTCCGACATTTAGTCAAAGCGACAACTTGGATTGTAGAGGCGCGCTGCATCATGAGATTCAAGGCTACGGGCCCCTGCAGCTGCACCGACACCCGCTGGGAATGAAGGAGCGTGCGATTTAAGGCCCGTGTCGTCGCCGTGCGGTCACCTGCTGAGTGGCTGGCATCAAAGGGAAGCGCATAAGAGTGTGTACGGTGCAGGGAGTTTATTTTAAAATGGAGATATGAGGCTTTATGGCTATCACAGCAAACAGGAAGCTAATGCCGCGGTGTGTTTGGGCGTTTTAGAATACGTTAGCATATATTTTGTTGAGGGGTTAAGTTGTAGGAATTGGTAATTTGTGTGTGTAGACGTGAGGGGTCCTTTTGAATTTCAATTAAGAATGAAAACAAAAAACACACACAAGTTTATTCAAACAACACCAATCAAAAAACAGTCATCATGCCTGTTTCAGTTTTAATACTTTGTTCACTCTGGTTTATTTGCCCCGAAGGTTATACTGCGAGAAGGACTTTCCTGGAAAATCTTTGCAATTTTGTGGACAAACATATCCTCTTCTTTTATAGTGAATCGTTTATTTTCACATCTTGGGGTGTTTTCATGCTTGGTCCTTTTTAGCCATTTAAACAAACTCGAACCGATTTTATTATTTTTTTTTGCGTACATGTGAATGCTCCAACTGTACCCAGACCTTCTGAAAAGAACCGTACTAAGAACTTTCTCAGGAGGGTCTCAGTATGTTTCGCTAAAAAGTCCACGGTATGGTTTGATTAATCTACGCATTGTGAGCACAAAGCACACTGGGTTTTCTTTGCCTTTTTCAGTGGATTGTAACCTTCACCTGCCGTAGATTTGTCACATGATTGCAAGTGGGAACACTCGTCTTTTTTTTATTTTTTGGGAACATTCAGCGGTAAACATGGGTGGCCGTGGTGGGGTCAGCCCTATGTTCCCACAGCCCACTGGTCCCATGGCGTTAGGGTTAGTTGTGGAGCATAGGGCCTGAATTTGATTTTTTTTCTTAGAAATGTGGGAACATGGAACATTGGGAATATGCTGTGGGACCATTGGGCTGTGGGACTATTGGACCGTGGGACTATTGGGCTGTGGGACCATTGGGCTGTGGGACCATTGGGCCGTGGGAACATAGGTACGCTCCCGCCATGGTCGTCGTTGTAGCGATGCCAATGCAAAAACAATACAAAAACTTAAGATCCAGACTTTGCGATACCTGGACGAGGACAGAAAGGGGACTGGGGCCCCATCAAAGCTCATGCGGACCAGAAAGAGAACCTGGTCCACTTTGTAATAAACTCACAATGTGAACACAAAACTGAGTTAATTTTTCCGTCCACTTACAGAGGACTGAGTTCGGTTCACTTAATGGGGACTATATGTGAAAATACGCTTAGAAAGTCATTGTTGAACTCCATGATGAGAAACATGAAGCAGAGATAAACTCTTCTTTGTTCGGTCAACAATGAATTCACTCACGGAGAGCTGAGCAGCAGAACTTCCAGGGCAAATAAACCAGAGACAATAAAATATCAAAATTAAAATAAGCACCAAGACTGTTATTTGATTGGTGGTGTTTGAAATATTTGAGCTACTGTGACTGCAAACTACATATTCAAATTGGAATATAGAGAAAAAAACAGTTGATTCATTATGTAAAAAACAAAAAGTGTGATAATCTAGCAAAAAATTCATCTTATAGGGCATTTTTAACTCAAAGAAAGCCTCTGAAAGCACAAGAATCTGATTACACTTTCTACATCCAAGACTTAAGATGCAACATATAGCAAACCCCATTAAGCATTCCCCCCAAGACGCCGAGCTTTAACAGGGGCATCGTCAGGGTGACAGGCTAATAGACTTGTTTGCATAAGTCTGTGTTTGCTTGTTACCTCCTACCTCGCCGAGCTCCAAAACCCCACCTCCTCCCGCCTCTGCTTTTCCTTTTTAACCTCCTTCCATGTTAAATAAAACCGTACCCGGCCTCCGTTCGCGTTGTTACGTGGACGGCCATGTTGGCTCGACGGAGTTGGACTCTGGTTTGACGGGGCAGGTGATTAGCGGGGTGGATTTTTAGCTCGGGGTTGACTTCCGTGATAATAACCGCACAGCGTTGGCGTGACAGGCGTGTTGAGATAAGCATAGAAATGGACGTGGAAAAAAAGGGTACAAAGTAGGGGTGTAACGATATCCAAGTCTCACGATACAATACCGTCACAGTATGAACCTCACGGTACGATATTTATTGCGATATCGTGGGAAAGCTGACGATATTACGATATTCTACATAATAACAAGACTGACTCTAAAATGCTTTGACCTCATTTGTTACAAGATTTATTGTCATTAGGGATGGAACGAGATCCAAATCTCTCTGTACAATATTTTCACCATATAAATCTCACCGTACCAGATTTATAGCAATATTTTGTGGTGAATCTGCTCCTTTTTCCTCTAAAAATGCTTCACAAGACTTAATCCAAAGAATGAAGATGTAAAAGTGCTTAGAACAGTTATTTCTTCATGTCGTCTGCACTGAAACAGAGCAAAGGATCATGGTCTATGTAGTTCCCTCTGTTTTTTTTAGCTATTTCTACATCAGAACTATTCATTTAAGCATTCGATATATTGTGATGGTCCACCATATTATTGTGAGACCTTTGACGATACGATATCACCATATTTCAGTTATCGTTACATCCCTAATAAAAGGTAAAATGTTGATCTAAATATGCTACGTGTTACACTTAAAATCCCGTAGAAGTCAAGTATTCTGCCTTTAAATCCAATCGCCTTCCGTTTTTATTGTCGTGTAATTTTGTCCAAACTTGATTTTCGGTTGTAAAGTCTCACAAATGTTGTGTGATGGACATCTCCCGCTCTCCCTTCTCTCACCTTTTTTTAGCTATTTCTGCATCAGAACTATTAATTTCAGCAAAGAGACTTGTGTTCGATATATTGTGATGGTCCACGATATTATTATTATTGTACCCTAGTACAGAGTCATGCAAATATAGCATAGTTGTGTCTTTGATTTATTGATTGCGATTCTGTGGTTTTGCTGGTTTTATTGTTTTAAGACTTATATGATTCAATTTGAGCATTTATTTTATCATTATATTATATTATTGTTATGACTGTGTGTTTGTGCAGGACTTTGGGAACACGTTTGTTGAGGAAATGTCATATCTAAATAAAGTGGATTGGACTGGATAGTTAGTCAAGTAGTTCGCGAAGTTTTGAAGATGACAGGACAAAGGTGGTGCTGTCTGGATGTGTGTGTTTGGATCAAATAAACGTGTGATTAAAAAAGACTCGAGGAGCGGACTTCACAAGCAGCAGTTTGATCAGAGTTGGTATTCGGATGCAGAAGTCGTAGCAGCATCTCTCAGAGCCGTACTTCGGTTCGGTAAAGTCCTTGTTTATGCCGCCGCATCTGCGCGGAATTGATCTGGAAGGGAAGTCTCAAGGATTGACCAAAGTTGAGATTGATTGGGTGTTTTATGTAACGGCTACTGTAAGACCAGTTGCTGCTTGTTAAGTCTGCTCCTCGCTCTCGCCTTCATTATGCAGTGTGGGTTTACTTTGAAAGGCTGGCATACCGAATACGCTTAGAAAGAATGTGATGTTTCAAATTGGATCAAAGAGTTGTCAGGATTTTTTAGATTTTTTAAATTCCGTGCCCAGGAATGTTAAAAAGGGTCCGTGTTACACCATTTCCTGAGCTGCGTTATAATATTTCCTCATCGCACACATACCTGGAGTTGTGTTTTGTTTCATTCACACAACCTGCATATTCAAGATGAGGAATTCTCGCAAATGTGTGGCAATACAGGAAGTGCTCCACTGTGTTTTAATCTCTATACACGCTCACTAGAATCATTTGGATCATTTCAGCCCTGGAATCGCCAATCTTTACTGAACTAAAGGTAAAAAAGGAGCTGCTAACTTCAAAAATAACTAATCACAAGGTTGAACAAAGCAAGAGACTAATAATAAAAGGGTTATTTATGAAACAAAACACAACTCCAGGTATGTTTTTGAGTCGACAACATTTTAACATGCCAATCCAACCAATCCAATGATACAAGATACAAACCAATCTCGGAAAAGCGTTCTGTATGCCAGACTTTTTGTGCATCTATGTCTATGCAGTGTCAGTGCTGTCCTTTGCTCGTACTTCCTCCTCACTCTCCTCTCTTTTCTACTTTCTCTACTATCTTTGACACTTTGGCTTCCATTCTTGGTTAGCCCATCTTCTCTTTCTTTACCTTTACTTTTCGGGCACTCACTCCACCGCTCCTGTCGATCTCCAAACCAAGGTAGGTGTTATCCGTGACCACCTTTTGATCCGTTGAAGAAGTCGTCGTTCGAAGACGTCCAGAAGATACTTGCGCTGAATTGTATTTTCCTTGAGAACAGGGCTAGAGTCGACTAAAGAAATTCTTGGTTAACTCTTGGTTAGTCGTCTGTAAAGGGGACATCGCAAAAGCCCTTAAAACTATTACGTTTCTCTGCGTATCTGGCTCCATCTGCACTCACAAGACTGCACCAGCACAGGAATTGATGCAAAAACAACTGAAAAAGTACTACAAAACAATAGAAAGACATTAAACTTGTGAATCACCTGTATTTTTGCATAGAAACACTGAAAAATACTGAATTTTCAGATAACTCACTCACTAACTTCTCCTTTCCACTGTTGTCCCATATACTGTACATCCTTACAATCTAAATTTTATTATTTCGATTAGTTTTGATCAACTTAGACGCCATCAATTGATCAACTGACTAAACAACTAAGGAACTACATTCCTACTTTAGAAGATAAGACGTCTACGATTTGCCTTTTGACACACATTACACAAATTTTTTACATCTGATGGAATTTCTTGCGTCTTTTTGCATCTTTGTCGACGCGGCCCGTAAGCAAAGTGGCGAATTTCCTTTTCTCCGTGTTTCTTTGTAGCTCTGTAGTTTTCAGATTCGTGTTTTTGCCGACCTAAACCAGGGGTCTCCAACCTTTTTCCTCCGGTGAGTTATTTGTAAGAAATGAAAATGCCAAAGAACTCCCACAAGAAATTGAGTAAATCCACTGTTCAAAAAAACAAAAACAAAAAAACCCAAACTCAGATCTCAATGTGAAAAAAATGAAGCACCCTTTTGTTGCTCAGACATTGCTCTGTCCATAATATTTGTATCGGGGTCAATGACATGACGCCGTCCATTTGCAATTTCCTCAGTTAAAAAGGTTAAAATTTCGTAATAATTCACCACATTTCTGTAGCACCTCTGACCTCCATGGAACCAAATCATTTTTTTCAGAAATCATGAGTTATTCTGCATGTTTTTTGTCCTTAAAGTGTTAAAATGTCATGTGGTGCGACCGTGCATCATGTGGTGTGACTAATAACAGCAGGAATTCTATGGCTGGAGTTTAATAACAGACAAAGTCGACTTGGGTGAATGGTTCTTTAGGCATTTTTCTTCATTTGATGCATTTTCCAGGGCAGTAGTTTGTTCATTAAACACAAGCAGGCGACTGTCATATTGGACATGAAAAGAAAATATCAATATGCATTAAAAATCAAAAGAAATGTCAACAGTTTGTTTCTATACACTTCATATTACTCAGAACTTAGAAAATAAAACTATTTTAAGGTTATTCTCGTTCGCACCACATGACATTTTACACTAAAAATGCTGAATATAAATGTTAAACATAGATTTATGCACCTGACACTGTAAATATTTGAAAAAGTTCAATAGAAACTAATATTTTTTTATGTTTTAATTAGTTTATATTGTTGAAAATCCTTATACGTCATTGACCCATAGATATATAACATAACTTTTTTTTTTTTTACACATTGAGATCTGATGTGTTTTCAAAGTGTTCCTTCATTTATATTCAATCGTAATTTCCTTTTGATTAATCTAATGAGTTATTCAGAATATGTATAATTCAGAAATCCCTCGGGAGTTACCAGCTGCAAGTTGGAGACCCCTGATCTAAACATTTGCGGCGCTATCGAAGCTCCCGAAACTTTAGCGTAGAGTATTTTGAGCCGACATCGCTCAACCCGCACTGCAAACAAATCCGGCTCGTGGACGTACCTGTCGCTCCCTTAAATACATGCAGATCAGTCGAAATAAAGGTGACATTTGGATTCATTGCGCTCTAACTCATTTAAAACCTTGGGTCTCTTTGGAGAACTGAATTAAATAACCAAGTAATTATTCTCCGTGCAGTCTGCCATTCAGGCGGGATATCCGCGGTGGCCCTGGATACACACTGGAGTTTAATCAGGCAGGTTAACCCCCATGACCGTTGCTAATGAACTTATTGCATTAGCATGTTTTAGCCGTTCCATTGCTTTATTCAGATCCGCCGGTGGAAATATTTTGATTCACAATTCATAATGCGATGTAATTTAGACACTTTTATACCTATTACGCGATCATTTTCATAATATGGATCAGGGTTGGGTCGGAGCATCTCATAGAATTTTCATTGCGCCTTAATTATGACAGTGGGGATGTTGAGATGCTAATGACTTGAGTTAATGTTCAGCCGAAAGGATTCTGGCTCTGAAATGTGAGGACTGTATTTACCAGGGTCGTTACATGGTTCATTTGTTGACGTTTTTATATAGTTTTCATCAGTGCATTTCTGTATACGTGTTCCCTGTATGCAGCAAAGATATAGTGGCTGCAAATTGTCAAACCGGTGCACCTTAGCAAAGCAGTTACCAACCTTTTTTTCTCCTTAGGACCGACAATAAACTTTCACTTTCATTAAATTTGTTCAATATGCATTACAACTCTTAACCGTACTTTGAGAAAAACAGGTCTGAATATTCATGTTTGATGTTTCCATGTTAAGTATTGCACTATATTTGCAGAGTAAAATATTAACTAGAAAAAAAAAAGTAAAAAAAAAAAAAAACTATTGTAAAAAAAAAAAAATTAAAATATAGAGAATTTTCCTGTGGGGCCAGTTCGGTTTTCCTAAGTTTAAAATAATAATAATAAAATAATAAAGCCCTCTACCCAATTCTGAACCTAGAGGATCAGTTTGAACTTAAAAAAATAAACAAAATAAAAAAAAAGTCAAAAATGTGTATGTGTAAAAAAAAAAACAAGAAAAAGAAAAAAAAAAACAATAAATTTAAATAAAATAAAAATCTATTCTTGAAAGAATAAATAAATAAATACTAGACAATTTTCCTGTGGGGCCAGTTCGGTTTTCCTAAGTTTAAAATAATAATAATAATAATAATAATAATAATAATAATAAAATAATAAAGCCCTCTATCCAATTCTGAACATAGAGGATCAGTTTGAACTATTAAATAACAAAATAAGTAAATAAATAAATAAACAAACAAAAAATAAAGTAAAAAATGTGTATGTGGAAAAAAAAACTTTTAAAAATATATTTAAAGAAATATAAAAATAAATATATTCTTAATTTAAATTTTAATTTTTTTTGATAACTTAAAGGCTCTGTACCCAATTCTGAACCTAGAGGATCAGTTTGAACTACTAACAAAATAAAAATAAACAAAAAAAGTGTAAAAAATACTTTAAAATTAAACAATAAATATGTAAAAAAAAATGTATTTATAAAAATTAACGAACATAAACAAAAAAATTTAATGTGTAAAAAAAAAAGAGAAAAAATACTTAAAGAAAACAATAAATACAAATAAAATAAAAATCTATTCTTAATTTTTTTTTAAAGAACTTAAAGGCCCTGTACCCAATTCTGAACCTAGAGGATCAGTTTGAACTATAATTATCTTATCTTACTCAGATACTGCACCATTTAAATGGGATAATCACATAATGCTACTTCCATATTGTTCTCATCCACCAACATAAGCAAAATAAATAAATTTGAAAAAAAATATGTGTATATAAAAAAAACAGTAACACTTAATTCCCTTTTTCCCTATTTTTTTTTCGAATAATGTTCTCAGAGTTGACGCCAATTACCGTTACAAGTGATAATGACATCTAATGCATGTTGCGAATGATTAACAATGCTTAAAATATATAGCTCGCATGTAGCATCATTATCACATACTGTTTATTGTACTAAATGTGCTAATTACATCTTACAGCGCGGATATTCTTTTTCCAGTTTTGCTTTGAGCGTTGCATAAGCAGTGACACGTGCGAACGCCTGGAGGAAAACTTATTTAAATGCGAGAAACGTCACGAGATTAAATTAGGATATTCTATTTGAGCATATGGTGTTGACTGGACTCAAAGCATCTCCACGGGCGATCGCGGCTCCACTTAATCCTGCACCATACATATAGTAAACGATAATTAGGAAAACAGGGATATTGCATGAAACAGCTGTTAGAGGTAGGTGTTTCAGTACGTAGATAGATGCGTAAATAATACATATATGAACGAAGCAAACCCGTCGAGGCGCTTCCGGCTTCTTCGACTGTGTTTCCGAGTGACTTTACATTGAGAAATTGTCGTCCCCTCTTTCTGAAACTGCTGCTCCGAGCCTCGCCATTTCGGTCGTAAAATGTTCGTACCGTAAAACGCCAAACGAGAGCCGGGACGTTTATTTGTTTCAATCACTTAACAGGACCAGGCCTTTATTTGAGACCAGCGGCAATTCGGGGCGATTAATTCCTTCCTCACTAAAATCTTGCTCAGGAAAACTGGGAAAATATCTTAATCAAACTCTTTTAACCAGTATGACAATAATTTACAGTTTTTGTTTTTATACGATGGCCTGGCCACTACTTTGCCGACCTTATTGTTGTAGAAGTTTGCAGCTGGTCCAAGAAAAGGTGGAAGTAAAAGTCTGGAGACCAACTGGACGTCTTAAGCAGGAGAAGTTAATAATACAGGCCTGGGGGGATTTAAAGTGAATATAGTCTGATTCCAGAAGTGAGCATAGTCTGATTTTTGAGTGTTCAAGCCCCTTTACTCTGCTTCCACAGGGGGTTTATAAAGCAAGACTCTGAAGGCCAGAAGACTCCAGTTAGACAGAAATATGCCACAGTTTAGATAGTGGTACGCCAAGAGAATCCTGGTGTAAATAGAGCTTTTGTGAGTCAATGTTAAACCGGGAGATGTACGTGGAGGATAAATTACTTAAATTCTCTCACACTTATCAGCACGATTCCTGCTGCCAGACAGAAAAACGTCTCGCGGCCGATTCTCCCGAGTTTTCCTCTGCATATTTTACCAAAGAAAGTTTAAGTTTTAAGTCGCATTTAAAAAAAAATTTCTGCTGCACCGGAGCCTTGGAGATCATCAATGTAGTCAAAGCCGGACTGAAAGAAATATACGCACGATAGGCGACGGAAAACAAAAACGGGCGAAGAAGAAAAACGTGCAACGTCAGTGTTCACGTCTTCTTCCTTCATTTGTTCTTTTTTAATACATTAGACTCTGCATTTTTTTTTTTGGAATCGACAGTTATTTATCGAAATATACACCTGCACCTGACTGTTGTTTGGTATTTTATGGTATAAAACTTCTCTGCATCATCCTGGTGTTTTTATTTCGCCATTTTGTCCATCCATAAATTCCTATTTCTAATGTGGAGCTTGAGCTTCATTAGTCACACTAGAGTATGCTTCTTTATACAGTCTGTGGTCCAAACTGTTGTTGGTTCAAATGTTCTTATCTAATTCTTATCTATATCTTTCTTTTCTCATACTGGATTCAAACAGTTTTTAATCTTGTTATATGTAAAACAACAGTTGTTAATTTGAAAGCTTGTACGTTTTGACTTTTGTCTACTTCCATTTGCTGGAAAGAGCAGAAAGTGATGCAGTTCGATGTGAAAAATGTGAAACGTATAGTGTATTTTTTGGACAACGTGACACTAATTGCAGTTTTAGGAAGTAACTTAAGAGTACGAACCAAACGCGACCATAATTCACCACATTTTCACCAAACGTATGGCAGGTTTTAGCCAGTGTTACACCTTGGCTGAAGTCGTAGTGCGGAACTCTTAGCAAATAAACATCGGTCTTATTTTCATCTCTCCCCTTGGCTGAACTTTGCCGACTCCCCCTCCCCCTGTACCACGGCTTCAGAACTTGTTTTCTATGTTTTGCACCATTGCTTATTTATGAAGGTCCAGCTGACAAAGCAGATAAGAGGAGACAAGTGAATGGGAGCGCTGTGCTTTGACTGGCAGCGTGTTTTCATTGGAAGTGATCACTCCAGCTCCGAGTTAACGCTCCGGGTTAGTGCGGAGATAAAGGCGAACTGCACGCCGCTCAATCTTCCTCAAGACATTTGGCCAGATTTTTCTTTTTTTCTTTTTATTTTGCGGAGACATCTCTATGCTGTGGTCGATCAAAACGTTGGCGATGTATGGAGAAAAGCGGATATGTAAGATTACAGATTTTGCAATTTGAACAGTCGGAGTTAGCATGTTTTTTGGGTAATATATTATTCTCTGCCATATTGGACGTATGCAAAAATGTTCTGAAATGTTTAGAAGTTCAGTTCTCTTAAAATGTTGACTCTAGAAACTTTAAAATGTACGGCAAACTCGTGACGGGTGTACAGTATATTTCCGAAATGTCGACAGCTCTGAACCAAATCTTCTTTAAGTAGGAAAAGTATAAAAACCACTGTGAATAAAAATCAGGGTTATTCCACCAAATATTGATTTCTGAACTCTCCTTAAGTTAAAACATTAATTTTGTTTTTAAATGAATCTGATCTTGTTTTTTTCGCATTATTTGAGGTCTGAAAACATTGCATTGTTTTTGTTATTTTGACTATTTGTCATTTTCTGTAAATAAATGCTCTAAATGACAATGTTTTGATTTGGGAAAAAATGTTGTCATTAGTTTGTAGAATGAAACAAAAATACTCATTTTACTCAAACACAAACCTATAAGTAAAGACATTTTGCAGTGAGCTCTTGTTTTTTCCAAACCTGTATATTTAGACACCAATATTTAAGCTGAAGAACACAAAAAATGCTTTCCATATTAAAACAAACCTCTTTTGCTTTTGTTAGTCTATTTTTTGGACAAAAATGTCCAAAATGGAGCTTTAAGTTCACCGGTATTGGGATATGAAGACATTTGAATGTACCAATCTGATATTATTATGCTGAAAAATTGCCTGAATCGCTTATAAATATCTGTTTAGCAAATATCCCGATTGGACGTATAAATGGATAAGACTAATTACTGGTCATAGTTGGTCTATTATTTTTGAAATTTCATTCATAAAATGTTGTTTTCTAGATACTTCAGGGAGAAATAACAGCTACATGACACTTTTGGATCAGTCTGGTCTTATTTTCTTTTTGTTTTAAAGAAATAAATGCTGTTTTCAGTCTGCGCTGGTATCTGTTGTTATTGGATATTGGCAGATATTTGAAGATATAGTATCAGAATTGGTACTGGAACTGAAAAAGCTGTGCGTCCTCAGCTGTACTGGAGTAACACTTGATGTCGAATTAAAACTCAAATCACGAGTTTACCCGACATACACAATAAATTTAACACATATTTTAGTTTTAGCCCCGTCACTCCACCCCCTCCTTCAGTCGTAATGAAATGCGCGTATCCCTGGCAGATAGTTTTCCATTTAGTTAAGTAGAGTGGTCGGGGCCCCTGAGGCGACCCTGTTGTGCTGCTGCCCGGCTCCCTCCGGTGCACTCCCACTGAGGCTAATGTGCGTGGCTCTGCATCGGAACAACAGCGGCAGATAAATGGATGTGTTTGGATGTCCTTTCGGCCTCCTTGGACTTTATCGCCACCGCTGAATTTAAACACACTACGGACAAACTTTCTGAGCCGAGCTAAAAGCTGGACACGGGGAAGGGGATGATGCAGGTGTTTTGATATTGTTGTCTAAAGACTCGGGATGTGACAATAACCGAAATATGGTGATACCGTATCGTCAAAGGTCTCGCAATAATATCGTGGACCATCACAGCAGAGGGAACTACATAGACCATGATCCTTTGCTCCGTTTCAGTGCAGATGACATGAAGAAATTACTGTTCTAAGCATTTTGAAATCTTCACTCTTTGGATTAAGTCTTGTGAAGGTGTTTTTAGAGGAAAAAGGAGCAGATTCACAGGCAAAATATTGCAATAAATCTGGTACGGTGAGATGTATATGGTGAAAATATCGTACAGAGAGATTTGGATTTCGTTCCGTCCCTAATGACAAACGTACCAAATGACTGGTCAAAGCATTTTAGAGTCAGTCTTGTTATTATGTAGAATATCGTAATATCGTGAGCTTTCCCACGATATCGCAATAAATATCGTACCGTGAGGTTCATACCGTGACTATATCGTATCGTGAGACTTGGATATAGTTACACCTACTGTGATGTGAAATTTAAGACTTAACTTTCGAGATTTCGACTTGTTTTTCGTTATTTGTGGCTTGGCTATTGGGCATAAGCTGGAAGAACAACCTCAACAAGACAAGTTTGGGGTTTGTAACGATTGTCAAATTCTTAAGACAACTTCCTTTGTTGTGTTTTCAATGAGACAAATATTTCCTCTAAGTTTTTCCAACAAAACAGCATTATTGCAAGACTTTCTATTTAGACTTTATTATCCCCAAGGGGAAATTCATTTTCACGTACACAGAGCTCATTTGACACATACAGTGACACAACCCAACAGACGCAGACACATTTTAATAAGCATTACCGTGCACTCATCGGGGTCTACCGGGTACCTGACAACAAATCGTGCCTGAGAGTTTTGTTTTTCTTTGGCAAGGTCTTGTCTTGTTGAAGTCAATATCATCATCAAATTAGAATTTTAATTGTTATGGATTGGTTCCTTTCCAACCTTCCAATGTCTTTGAGAAAGTTAAAGGAACTCTGTGTACCCTGCGCTCTTGCAGTTCTAAAACTAAAAATGTATTACAATCACAGTCGCTTTAAACCGGGTATAGGAGGAACACTTTTTTCCTCATTTTTATGCCTTGTGTGTGAACAGGATCCTCTCAACACAGCGTCTAACGTGATCATTCAAACACAGTTCACACGCATGTACTTTTTGTGTACAGGTTCATTTATTCACACAAGTGCAGGCCATTCAGAATTGTCTTCACCTCACATGACTATAACGCGCACACTCTATTGGCGTGAAATCATATGGCGCTATACGACAAACAAATAATAAAATGAGAGCGCGTTCTGACAGTGTGGAAGCTCAGAACCTCCAGAATTCACTCGCTGAGCTGCCGAGGCTGCACTAGCACTGATTCATGATTGGTTTAATGTATTGGGGTTTAAGTAGAGAGGATTCAGATCAGTCTTTTTAGGTTTTAATCATGCAGAAGCCAGGGGGGCTCACGACAAATACAAACACCACAACAAATACAAACGCCACAACCCAAATACAAAAGCCACAACACACCCAAAAAAGCCACAACACACCCAGAAAAGAACAAAAAAACACCAAAGTAAGTCTCAACGCATCAAGAAAAGCCACAACGAAAGTGGCCGCGCGACTCTATTTTTCGACGGATCAAGCGAGGAGGATCAAGCAGGAAGTGAATGTTGAAGTTGAAGTAGAAGAAGAATGTGGAAAGTAAAGGAACGAAGAAGTGAACGAAGTTGGAAACATAAGTAAAAGTAATTTATTGTTTTGTGGCCAGGATCGATGTCACTGTCTGACTGTCGTAAATAATTTCCTGCTTTGGTCCGTCGGAAAATAGAGTCCTGCAGCCACTTCCGTTGGGACTTTTTTTTATGTGTTGTGGGTTTTTGTTGTGTTACGGCGTTTGCATTTATTGTGAGCCTTCCCTGGGTCGGAAAAGTCCTGCAGTCACTTCCGTTGGGACTTTTTTTGGTGCGTTGTGGCTTTTTGTTGCTTTGCGGCATTTGCATTTGTTGTGAGCCCTTCCCAGCTTCCGTAGAATTAACTTCTTTTTAAACACTGGAACTGGCAACTCAAATGAAAGACTCATTCTGCTTTGGGTAGTTGTCTTGAGAACAAAACACCAAATTATAAGACCATTCTGTCCATTGTTTTTGTAATTAAAAATAACTCAACATTAGCTATTACAAGAGCTATATCTGCATTGGAAAAAACATATCTAGATAAGCTAAAATGACTTAAATTAAGAAAATTTTCAAGTCAAATGATCTTCCAGTGGAATTAGTGTTTTTTCTTAATTCAAGCAACATTTGATTTTATTTCTTATTTTAAATGCAAAAAGTTGTTTTTCTTATTTTAAGTGTAGCAAGGAAGATCATTTTACTTCTCAAGTGAAATTTACTCAAACTTTCTTAATCCAAGTCATTTTATCTTGACTAGATTTAGTTTTTTGCTGTCTGATTTGCCTCTCTTGTATTTGGGGACACACTCAGGTTATGTTTATGGATATTTAAATCCTAAACCTTCCTTTAAATCATCCTTTTTATTAACCTCAACTGACTTCCTGACTTCCCATCTCCAGACACCTTCAGCGCATTTTCACGTCGTAACCCGAACGTCCGACTTTCCGACCTTCTTGCCAGCAGACGTCACCACTTAATCGCGCCATCTCCGTGAAATGGCAGCAATAATCCGACCTGTATTCCCGAATCCGAGGCTCTACTGTACCCCCTTCCCCCTAACCTCCAAACGCTTACAAATGTATTCACGCCGGCACCGATATCAGGAAGCTGTCTTGTGCACGACACCATTTGAACACACTGCGCCGGAGTTATTTGTTATTCACCAGCAGCCCGCGGTGATTGACTGGTCTATTTGTCTCCGCACGGCGTATAAGAGGGCCACTTGATATTCCGCCTTTATTCGCGCGGAACTGCCGGGCCGCTCGGTGTGTACGGCGTGCGCGCGGTTATGCTCGCCTTTCGTTTTCTTTTTTTTTTTGTGTTGTTGCTGTCGAACGGTAGAAAAAAAGAGAGGAAGGGTTAGAGCGAGTCGGCGGCGTGTTTGGAAGCACAGGCAGATGCTACGAGGGGAGGGGGACGGATGGGGAGCGAGGACGTTGTGTAACTGGTAGTATTTGCGGCGCGTTTGAGCGGCGTGCTCGGATCCAGCTGCCGAGCCAGAGGGTGGTGCGGAATACTAATGCCGCTCGCATGTTTGGATTGACGGGGCAGGGCCGTCTCCGTGTTTGCCGTGGTGGCTTGAACTCGTGTTTGAATTCGTGTTTATGATAATGCCGTTATGATTTCCGCAAAGGGTTCGAATCGGAATAACATTTGTTGCCGTTGTCGGCGAGCAAAAGTCATAAACTAGGAACTGGCTTTGGCGGTTTCGTGCAACATGAAACAATGCAGAGATTTTACGATATTTTCTGTTTTGTTTCATTCACACATGTTTAACACACAAATCCTGCATTTTTAGGACAAGTTCTTCTCTCAAATGGAAAACACTCTGTTCCACCTTGTGTTATGTGGTAATACAGGATGATCTGGATGATTTCATCGCTGGAAATGCCGATCGCAACTGAATGAAAGGTCAAATATACCAAATATAACATTAAAACTAGCACTACATGACATCACAAGGTGGAGCAGAGCGTGTTGAGTTTTGGAAATGTAGAAACACTCATAATAATTACTCAAAAATAAGTTTTTTTGTGTAAGTGACAACATTATATCAAGGCTTAAAACTCATACACCGCAAAAAAGGATTTTCTAGCCTCGTTAAACTGACTTGAATTAAGCAGATTCAAGATAAATTTCAAGATTTTTTTTTTTTTACTTATAAGACTTGTTTTACTTGTTTCAAGATTTTCCATCCTGATATAACGTATCTAGATATTACAACTTATTCTAACCACTTTTTATATTAAATCAAGCCAGGTTAAGCCTCTTATTTTCTCTCTCAAAGCAAATCTTCTCTCTGGCTCAGATCTGTACCTCACTGTCCTCCTGTGGTTTTTAGATGCAGATATGTGGCATTTCTAAGATGTTGGGAAAGTGGAACGTGACATTTCAATAAACGCAGTTTCAAATGTAGTTGATTTCATGTTGTATTTGATCAAATGTGTAGATATATTAAAACGAGGTGTTCTTAAAACTAGTATCTAACGGCAGACGATGGTTCTTGGTTTCGTTTCTCTCGATTCCGTGTCGGCTTCATCATAAGAACAGTATTTTTAAGAAGATTTGGGAACCTTTTTTGATGTACACTGGACTTGAGATCTCCGCTATTATGAATAGATTATTTACGTTTTGAAATGGGCGAATCTGTGTCTAATATATGAATGGGCCAATGTTTGGTTTGTTTTGTATTGTTTTTATTATGTTGTATTTTGTTTAAACTAAAACGCAATAAATATACATGCAAAAAAGTATCTATAAAAGAAATAATACCCTAATATAAGACACGTTATATACTAGAAATAAGCAGTAATAAGCAGTAAATACTTAAATCAAGGTTAAATATACTCAAAATAAGGTGTAGAATCTTGCCATGAATACGTGAAATGAGTGTTTTCTGCTTAGAACAAGATTTTTATTTTGTCTTGTTTTAAGAAAACTTGGTAAGTGAAAGTTTCTTACTGCACGAGCTGATAATTAGTATTTTTTTCTTATTTTTGATAGGCCTTTTTGAATTGATTTTGTGTAATATCGGCTCTTTTAACTGTGATAAAACAAAAAAATAAGTCCATGCATTAAAATTAGGTAATTAAATACAAATTCAAATACAAAATACTGTATATAGTATGGGTAGAACAACAGGACAGAGAAAAGAAGATGAATTATAGTTGTTTTAAGTGACAGTGACAAATCCAACAGCTGATAACAAATGGAGGGAATGCAGATGTGCAAAAGATCTGACATTTGGCGTCACAAATTTGGAAAAAAAAAAGAGAAAAGTTTTGCCTCTGACTCAGTTTTCCCAGTGAACTTCTCTTCCTCCTGATTTACACATTTTATTTGCGTGAAAAAGTTTTGTTTTTGTTACCATCTGTTTCATATATTATTCATGAAGCTATAGTTGAGGAGTTTAGATTAAAAAATTAAGATCCCTCCAATATAAAAATGATTTAAGTGACTCTGTGTTACTCATTTTGGACGTCGACATTTGGAACAGATTTTGAAGACTTGGAATTCGTATTTAATAAGTATTTGTACATATCTGGCAACCCAAAGTGGCAGATCTGGTAACCCATTCTGCTTTCTGAATGGATAATTGACTTGAGAACCAAAATATGAAGTCTACGCTTTTACGACTTGGAAGTTTATCACGTAAAAAGTAAAAATAAAGAAATAAATCCATCGAAAAATCAATATATGGTTGCTGCGTTAAAGTTGCACGATGTAACTTTTCGGTTATTGGGGTTTTGTAGCTCAAAAACACCTGGAAAAACAGGCGTTCTGACTGTGAGCGGGGACGCCTCTCCACAGATCTGACCTGTCATGTCGTCTGTAGCTGTGTCCCTTGAAACATCTCGACCGTGGAACGTTCTAGACGAAGCATTAAAGGTGCACTGTGTAACTTTTCCGGTGGAGGGTCCGTCAGACGCTTTCCTTCAAGGAGATGTTATTGCTTTGTCTGGAATGTTTCACAGTGTGGCTTTAAACCAGCGCTTCTCGGTTACTTTCTGTCAGGCCCGTCACTCCTCAGAACCACTGCTACGGAGTATGAAAGTTTTCGGAAATATGAAATGAAATGGAAAATTTAGGATGAGGCTTTCTTCAGGACAAATACAAATTCACAGACTCGACTCGACTGTCAAAAATACGTCGTCACGTCACAGGCGCAATTTACTGAGCAGAAGAAACATCGACCGAGATGCCGGACTTATTCGCTGCATATGGACTGAACCAGGACTAAACTAGGACTGAACTAGGACTGAACCAGGACTGAACCAGGATTAAACCAGGATTAAACCAGGATTAATTCAGGTCCTAAATCAGAACTAAATCAGGACTAAACCAGGACTAACCCAGGACTAAACCAGGACTAAACCAGGATTAATTCAGGTCTAAACCAGAACTAAACCAGGACTGATGCCAGGATTGAACCAGGAGGTCTTAACCAGGACTAAACCAGGACTAAACCAGGACTAAACCAGGACTGAACCAGGAGGACTAAACCAGGATTAATTCAGGTCTAAACCAGGTGTAAACCAGGTCTAAACCAAAACTAAATTAGAGATGAACCAGGAGGACTAAACCAGGACGGATTCCAGGACTGAACCAGGAGGACTAAACCAGGACTAAACCAGGACTAAACCAGAATTAATTCAGGTCCTAAACCAGGACTAAACCAGGACTAAACCAAGACTAAACCAGGTGTAAACCAGGACTAAACCAGGTCTAAACCAGGACTAAACCAGAGCTCCAGTATTGGTGAAGGGGACTACATTAAACCTTTCATGGAGACCAAACAAGACCAAGTTACAGGTCAGATCTGTGGAGATTGGACAGCGCTCTTAATCAGCTCTCGGTGACTGTGTTTCTAGATATTTTTGAACAATAAAACTCTTTCAAAATGTGGTAGATGTAAAGCAGAGCAGTTTAAAGTCACAGTGTTGAATATCCTAAGCAGAGCATCTCCATGAAGAAAACCATTCGACGAAACCCTCCAGTCTCCAGAAAATCGACGCGGCGCACCTTTTAAGAACACCCTCAAGTGTCCGTCGGGAAAGTTCCACGAGCCCACTGTCCTCGCCTCGAACACAAACACGAGCTCGCTAACGCCGGCCTACTGTTAGCGCCTGATTGGCTTGATCAGTCTCAGGGCTCCTCGGTCACGCCTCGCTCCTCTCGCAATCTCCCCGATCCGGGCGCTAATGAAGGCTGATGACGGCGGCGCATTCTCACTCCGCCGCTCCGCCAGCCCCACAGGTGATCATTTGCCTGGGACGCTGAAAAGAAATAGAGAAGAGAACATGGCCGTCCCGTTTTTTTTCAAAGAGCGAGATTGCTTCGTGAAGTCGTACGTGCGGCATCTGGAGGCGCTGATTGTGAACGGGGGGGGGGGTACGGTGAAGGTCACGGCGGAGTGGGCTGGAAAGAAGGTTTTAAGTCGAAAATTGTGCTCAGACGGGTTGTTTCGTGAACGGCAGTGCTGTACCCAAAGATTTAAAGCCCGTGGAAGTAGTTGGTAGTAGTTTTGTAGTTTATTCGGCCATTTTGCAGCACTGCAAAGCAAAACAAAACATGGATCATGACCGAAAAGGTTTAGGCTGAAGGAAACGGAAAAGTAAAATCACTGGTTTGTGGGTTTGACACGTGATGCATACAGTATTTACCACAAGTACAATCCCACCAAACCAGGTAATAAGTAGAAAAAAAGCATAAAAGTCAAAGTCAAATGCGCTTTGAAGATCGGTTCAGCAGCATTATTTAGGTTAGGATTGTTATGTCTTATAGTTTTTCCACAGTTCCATCCCTTACCATGTTACGTACATTAACTTCTACCCGTAAAACAAACCTGGTGACTGAGTTACCATTTTGTAAGTTGTTTTTCATGGTATTTTATTGGCATATCGGCCATTTTATATCAACCTGTCCAGGGACTGCAGGTGGAAATTAGCATATTTGCTATAACCTGGCACAAACATATTACCTCTTTGGTGTAGGTCAATGTTTTTATGTGCATTGTCCCTGTCAAATAAACTAAACTAAATGTCTTGCCCATTTTTTATTTTTTACCCACTCTACATGATGCTTTTTTATTTATTTTTATTTATGTATTTATTGGTTTATTATTTTATGTATGTATGTATTTATTATTATTTTATTTTATTATTATTATATTATTTTTTTTCTCTCTTTCAGACACACATATTATTATGCCCAGAATTTTCACTATTTTGTCCCTAACTTAGGATATGAACAGTAATGACAGGCCGATCTGGCGTCTGCTTTCCCCGGGGTCGCAGCTGCAAGCTTTAGTCACAGGATTGATTGTTAACCTTGTTGCCAAGCTCAAGTCCTTCAACAACCTCGCTCCTGATTGGCTCTTTGGTTTAAGCGTTTAGATTTCCATATATGGTCTTTGGATGCAGATTCGCTGCTCTAACGAAGCCTTGAAGAGCTTCACACTCCCTTAGTCAATTTCTGTAATACGATCTGTGGTTTACGTGTGTTTGTTTATCCAAAAAAAAGTGATTTGTCCCAGTTTTATTCAAGAAATGTCCCAGGTGTCCCTATTTTTGACCAACTTGATCCCTGCCAACAGTAAAGAAAGGCAGAAATTGTAACTTGTTTAGGTAAAATACAAAAAAAATCTGCTTAAAAATGTCCAAAACACAAAGAAAATGTGACTATATTGACTCGCGTGTTTGTCATGAATGGACTCTGCATAACAATGTTCCTTAATTACCCACTCGTTTCACTATTTTATTATTACCAACCACCAAAAAACTGGAGATGTCCCAGTTTTTTATTTTGAAATTCTCCCCGACTGCTGCTACACTGGCGCTCGTAGCATTCAACCCCAAAAAAACACTGCCATTGCCAATATTTTGACTGCTCAGTTTTACTACCAACACTTAGTTTTAGTTTTATTTATTACCGCCAAGATGTCAGACTTGTTGTGTAGACCACCCATTGGATTTTTTTATTTACTCATTTTATTTTTCAAATCACTACACATGTTTTTCGCGCTATATTTACAGTAAAAGTATGGTATCCCCTGCTGCGCCACTTGTGTTCAGTGTGTATGTACGTTTATTTATGAGAGCGGATCATTAAAACCCTCGCAGTGTAATTATCGGGGATTCACACTGCGCTCCGGGCCTAATGAGGTGGCGGTTAATTGCCAGGTCCGGGGCTGTGGGCTCCAAGGGCCCGGCTGGCAAACGGCGCGAGAGATGTGTGCTGCAGGAGTCGGTGGGCGGAGTAAACAATCAGGCAAAACAAGAGCCGAGCGGGACTCGAGCCAAGAACGCTCGTACGACGACATCTGAGTGGGCTAAGGCGGTCTCCCGGATGCTTTGGGGGCTAAAACTGTTGAATTTAGTTACAGCGAGAGGCGCTCGGAGCTTCGAGGAGCTGCGGCAAATTAAGTTTTAGGAGGTTTGCAACACCGCTTAGTCATCCGGATAAATTGGAGAGGGGGAAATATTGAATTTACGTTAAGTTATGAGCGGTAATAAGGCTGAAAGTTGAGTTGGATAATAAGAAAAATATAAGCGTTCAGAAAGTGGAGGCCTTGCGGTGGTGGAGGAATGATTTCACAGACACCCAAAGGAAATGAAATGAATTATGGCGACTGGACGGAAGTTTTACCGTAAAGACGTTTCAGCAAAGAGGTTTCTCCGGTTCTGGTCGGGTTTCTGGTGAGATATTGCCTTATTCAGCTCGTGAGTCTGACCGGCTCCAACGAAACATTTGTTCAATACAGTCAATGATTCAAAATGACAAAACCAGTGAACATTTTCACCATCACACTCAAAAAAACACCATCTAGGTGAGTTAAAATGAGTTAAATGAATATTTTACTTTGAGTACATTCAACTTAAGTCAAATAATCTGCTTTGATTTTGTTTATTTTAAGTGCAAAAAGTTGTTTTTCTTATTTTAAATATAGCCAGATGTATTTTCTTATTTTAAGTACAAAAAGTCTTATTCCACTGTCAGATCATTTGACTTGTCAAGTGAAATTTACTCAAATTATGGTAAAACTTTCTCAATTCAAGTCATCTTAGCTTGACTAGATTTTGTTTTTTGCAGTCCACCTCCTTTTTTTAAGTGAGGTTTCAACTAGAGCACGGAAACCCGACCAGAACTCGACGTGTTTGGACGGGTTTGGACAAATATTTAGAATTTAAGATCAGAGCTCTGCACTTCCAGTTTAGATACAAGTCAAAACTGTGTTATTATTTGTGAAATGTGGAGCAATACTTCAGATACAGGATTTTTAAAGCATAAAAGGTTGGAGATAAAGTCCACAGGAAGTAGATTCACTGTCGCGAATATGCAGCTTCACCTCGATCCGTGCGCTGTGTGGATGTAAACAGCCACACGTGGAGGTCTGCTCTCGCCTTTTTACTTTTAAAGAACGACTCAAACTGCACAGCAAAAAAGCTAAGATCACTTGAATTACAAAAGTTTTACCATAATTTGAGTAAATTTCTCTTGACCAGTAAAATGATCTGCCAGTGGAATAAGACTTTTTATACTTAAAATATGAAAATACATCTTGGTACACTTAAGATAAAAAAAAAAAAAAAACTTTTCACACTGAAAATATGTTCAAATGTTGCTTGAATTAAGAAAAAGACACTCCACTGGCAGATAATTTATTTGTCAAGTTGAAGCTTCTCAAATAAAGCAAAATGTTCATAATTTAAGTCATTTTAACTTACCTGGATATTGTTTTTTTTGTTTTTTTCAGGGTGGATTAATAGTGCAGTTTTGTGGACTGAAAATAAATGAATAAATAAAAGTTGGTTTAACCCTTTTCGTACACTCGCTCACGATCGGTTCTTTGTTTTTGCATTTGGATTTCCAGATCTGGTCCTTGGTTGCAGACAGTGGCTCAGTTGGTAGTGTCCACTGATCTAAAGGTTGCCGGTTCATGTTCAAATCCCGCTCTTGACATAAAAAGCATCATTGGTTGAGCACCTACAGATAAATGCTGTGGTTGTGTCTTTGGGCAGCACCACCATGCACCCTGTGTTTGTATACACTGGTGTATGAATGTGTGAGTTGTTCTAAAACACTTTGAGTGCCCTGAAGGTGGAAAACGCTGTATAAAAATGTGATAATTCGCCATTTACCATCACCTGCTATAACTGCAAGCCTAGATGAGCTTTATTATTCTTACTTTTAACCCTTTTTGTTCACTTACGAATGAATACTTGCACACTTTTTTTTAAAAATGTTCCTAACTTCCACTTTAAGAAGATACAAAGAGAACGCTAGATTCACAAAGCGTTCTCAAGCGGCCGAATTCCTGCTTTAGCTGCACCTAATTCACCAACATCTGCTTCCGAACACCTCCACGCTCATTTACATTTCATTTACATAGAGAATTAATTTGTATTTGGTCAGAAACGCCCTCTGAACTCCCAAATATGTCCAATATCCGTTTTTGTATTGTCATGTATGGCCTTAAGTACACGTTTGTTCGTAGGGATGTGTGTTATATTTCCAAAAGCCCCTCTCTGTATTTCATTCTGAAGGATTACATTGACTCTGCATTATCTACCACAATAGCTCAATTCTTAACCAGCCTTATCTCTCTCCTCCCTCCGCCTCCCCGTTTCCGTCTCCGAGGGGCGAGCAAACGCCGATACCGACGACCCAATTTTAGCTTTGAAGCCCGTTACATTGTCTCAAAACCGCCACTGATTTTCCTCCTCTTGTTCAGTTTTAATTAAAGATCGGAAGAGCATTAACGGACAATTAATGAAGACTCGTTAATTGCTCCGGGAAGACTTTGGCCACTCGGTTATCAAAAAGCTTTTCTAATCTTGG
This sequence comes from Odontamblyopus lacepedii, assembly GCA_034769755.1. Classification (NCBI taxonomy): domain Eukaryota; kingdom Metazoa; phylum Chordata; class Actinopteri; order Gobiiformes; family Gobiidae; genus Odontamblyopus; species Odontamblyopus lacepedii. The sequence goes on from CM068363.1 coordinate 30,140,579, forward strand.
GGGAGAACTTTTGGAATAGTTCACGTTCACGCGTTCACGTTCGAGAATTTGGATATGAATTTGACTTTTTTTTTAATGGGAAATGTACAGTTTTTGAAAGAAACATCCAAAAATAGGAATCCATAAATGTTGAAATCATTGTTTTTTGTTTGGAATTGGCTTTATTTATGCTGACAGAGACTTTAAACTATGTGCTAGGGTTGTTAAAACTATTGAAAATCAGATGCTAATCGATACCGAAACTAGTATTGAGACTAGATACTGATTCAAGCAGGTTTTATACTAAAAATGCCACGTTCACAGGACAGAAATGAATCTTTCCTGAATCCTGAATAGGTTTAGAACAGGAGCCTCCGACCATTTTCTTCCAGTGAGCTACTTTTACAAAATGAAAATGACAGAGAGCTGCTCGTTTTAGCGCTCACAAGAAATTGAATAGACATAAGAACGACGGCGGTACATTTAGATCCCTATAAAACATAAAGCATTATCCATTCATTAGTGCACAAAGTTAGGCATCAAAATTATACATTTCCAACGGTAATGGGTATTTAAGCAATCAAATTTTACTTATTCAGCACAGTACATATAATTCAGAAATCTTTTGGCGAGATATAAGACGAGATGGGAACAGAAAAGAAAGTACAGCGATTTAACTCCTCAGGATGTTTTTTGCTTCTCTTTTTTCACTATTATTTCCTGTTTTATTATATCTTGGGCCATCATAAGTTGATAGGGACCAACCCCAACTCGGCCCCGTTTGGTGTCAAGGCCCAAGAAAACACCCTATTTTGGAAAAGCTATTGGCGAAATTATGTAACTGTAAATATTAAAGTGCTGCAACTGCATAAATGGTCAAATAACCCTAAAATCTTGCATCCTGACACATCGGGGAAACTAGAAGAAGAATATTCTGGGGCTCGCTGCCTTTTTACTGTCAAAAATCACCCTCAACATGCCCCAAAAGACAAAAAAATGTCTGTCCGTCTGAGACCAAATGGGGCAGAGTTGGGGGTGGTCCTTGTTAACTTATGATGGTCCAAGATATAAGAAAACAGGAAATAATAGTGAAAAAAGGAAGCAAAAAACATCCTGAGGAGTGGACCTGGCTCCCGGCCTTATTGAGTTTATTCGTTAGTATTGAAATCGAGTTTGAAATTTGAGTATCATGACAGCTGCTATGTGCCATTTGTTGTTTCTTGTGGATAGGCCCAGTAATTACAGACATATTAACCATAAACCAGGTCAACACATTTCGCAATTTGACAGTTAAACAGCAAATTTCACCAAAGAGTTCTGCCCTGACCTGCTCAATTTTGACTATAGGGATTCAAGAGGTGTTCTACCAGAAATGTCCAAAATAGGAATCGATAAATGTTGAAAATTATTATTCTTTGTTTGAGATTGGCTCCACGTAATTTCACTTTTGTTTATTTATGCTGAGAGAGACTTTGAACTATGTGCTAGGGTTGGTAAAAGTGTTGAAAATCATACTAACCGTTACTAAAACTATTATCAGGACTAGACACTTATTTGAGCAGGTTTCAATACCAAAAAAAATCACATTTACAGGACAAAAATGTACCTTTCAAATGATCTTGAGCTGTTTCAGAACAAGTATAAGTGTACATAGACTAGACCCAGTAATTACAGCGATATTAACCATAAACCGCGTGAATAAATTAGCAATTTGACCGTTAACCAGCAAATTTCACCAGTAAATTCTGACCTAACCTGCTCAAATTTTAACTACAGAGATACTAGAGGCGTTCTACATGGATCTCTATTGGTGGAAGGTTCAGCAGTTGCCATGGAAACGCGATGCACACTTGAAAATGTTTTAAGATAGTCTGAAAAAAAAGAATAGTGATAAATACAAGCGCTCATGGCCCTGTTTAGGTGTTTGATTTTCGACAAAACGTGGACGTCGGACGGAGGTGGAAAGAATCAGAAGACAATAGAGCCCAGAGCAGTATTCACGTCAGGCATCCGTTCGGCACATTTCTCCAGACCCTATAAGTCGATTCCTTTGTTGACGCTTCACAAATAGCAGGAGTCCCACACCGGGCGAGTGTCAATATTCTGAACGCTTGATTGAATTCAGAGGGGCAAATTCAGGAGCAAACACCGGGAACGCTTTCTGCAGTGCGAAGACCGTAAAAGATGGACGACGTAGATTTGAAAATGCGGTGGGTGGCGAGTCTGTATCGCCGGAGAGGGAAAATATAGACTTGGTAAATAATAAATATCGTGTCCTGAGGTATGGCTGAAGGGCTGGGTGGCCGGGTTCAAGCTCGGTTCTTTGTGAGGAGCTGTCAAGAAGTGTTTTGAGATAGATTCCCGCCTCTGACGACTTGCTGAATGCCCCACTCTGCTCTTCAACTCTATATTTAGTTATAGATACGTCTACGGCGACCAAATTAATGGATGGATAGCTGCAGATTTGTTTTTATTTGTGCCAAAATGACTACACGGAAAAATAAAATTGGAGATGTTGAAAATGTCTTGAAAATATGTCATTAAAAATCGCTCAGACATGCACGAATCACTTTAAATACAACTCCCAGAGGGTAAATGAGAAGGAAAAGCAACTATAACGGCTCTGTAAAGTGGTTTCTGCAGAATAGGTCTGCTTTAAGTCTCGGTTCATGCTTTATTTAGGCTATTCAAAGTGTACTTATTATAAAATAAAAGTACACATCGAAATAACATTCATGTTTAAAGTGCATTGGGTAACTATTATGGTGGAGGGTGGAAAAGTTATTGCTTTGTCTGGAATGTTTCTCAGTATAGTGTTAAAACCCTTCAAGACCTAAGGGTAATTTTAGTACATTTGTCCTCGCTTGGATGTTAATTTTCCTCTTTTACCCCCTAATGAAGTGTTATACGTCCTTTTGTTCAGCACAACCTGTTATTTCACAGTCTGCTGCTGTAGTTGTGCCATGAGGCTGGAATAAAAGCTACAGGACCAGAAATAGAGATGAAAAATGTAACATAAAATTCACATTCTTTCATACAAAACACACACCAAACGTGTATAAACAACTTTTTGGACATAATAAAGCTTAATTTAGGGCCTTAGCTACAAAAGTGCAAAATATGAAGTCTGTAAGTAAACTAAAAATATCCTTATTGCCTCAAAACAAACAAAAAGTGCAATCGCTCCATTACCTTCCTGGTCCAGTCCTGGAAACAGCTCCTGTCAGGTCCAGGGCCAGAGCCACAGCACTTCTGCATTTCCATGGTGGAAATTACATTTGGATTTGTACATTTTGACTGAAATAAAGCTTTCAAATGGAAAAGGATGCGCAATTACACAGACCAAGATGCAAAATTTGCCATTTATTTGAGAAATAACTACACTTAGAGCGGCTTTTTCAATTGTTACGAACACAAACGCTTAGAACAGTCGACCATTTTGACTCACAACACTCTGGCAAAGTTTGGGCCAATCAAAATGGACGGCGCAAATGCCAATGCAATGTCTTCAGAAAGCCCAGAGTCTCAGCTTTTTAAGGGAAAAAAAACTAAGTTTCTATCTTTTACGGTTGGAAAGTTATGCGCAGTTATATAAAACGTATTCCCAGATATTGTATGAGAAACTGTCGAGCTGCAAGGGTTAAACCTTTAGTTACAGGTCAGATCTGTGGAGAGGCGACCCCACGTGCATTCAGAACACGTTTCCTAGATACTTTTGAGCTATAAAACCACCCGTAAATCCGTAAATGTAAGGTTGCAAGGGCTGTTTAATGCCATACCGTGTAACTTTCTAAGCAAACCATGACATATCCATTGAAACACGAATGCAACGGACTCTCCATCAGAAAAGTTACGCAACGCGCCTTTAGAAAAACACAATTAAAACAACTAAATGAATAAAGGGAGCCGAGAACATCGCCGTAGCCCGTACTGTATATTACAATAGTTTCAAACCAGTGGTCCAGTTCATTTTACGTGTTTTACTAAGTCAGCAGAACGTTCATATTGCGGCTCGCATAATCATGACTACGCAACATATTGTACAGTCCATGCGCCGCGTTTTAATTCATCATCATATTTCCCCGTATCGCCGCCGCATACATTTTCTTCGCATCCCTTAAAATTGCTATTCCGCGCTGGGCCTCACGTTAACTGAAGCTCGACCGCGCTGCGTGTTAACATACATCAACATAATAATCACGGTGGAAGACAAATGGTCCCGGCATTTTCATTTATTTCATACGTACAACCAGGAGCGTCGTCATTTACAACAACATATGTTTTCACTTCGAACTAATCTGAAGTATATTGGACCTGATTGTAATCTATTGGGAGTTTATGGACATGCAGATTTTTCTTTTTTTCCCCCCCGTCTTTGTTTATTGTAATTGGACACTCACCGTCGCCTTACAACAACTGTTATGTTTACTGGATTTAACGGATTTAGTCTTGTGTTTTTGCTTGCTAAATTTCACCATCTAGTGGCCACTTTAATTTACCTTTTTAGTCATAATCGTAGACAGGAAGTTGTTGTTCAGGCCTCACTTCCGCAAAATGGCCGCTCTTCTGTTCTGGTGTTTCTCTTTTGGTGTTTGTTTAAGCATCGTCTGTGAGTATTTCCTGACGAAACATCATTATACACCTGTACCATCGCCTTTTATGATTAAAATGTATGAGTTAACACGTTTTTGGTGCGCTATTGTTATGTCAATCAGCCCGTTATTCACATGCTAATTTGCGTAGCTAACCGCTATGCTAACTTAAACTTTAACTGTTGGTGCTATTTATAATTTGTAAATATTATCTGGCACAGATATTAATGGCAATTTTTGTAGGTGTTTATAGTTGTAGTTTCACAAAAAGTGTTGGAACCGGTAAAAGTAAAAAAGTCACCTGCCGTCTGTGAAGTTCTTCTGGGCCTATGTTTAGCTGTTTGGATAGTTAGCGCACCATCTAGCGAGGCCATTTACAACAACATAAATGAGTTCAATACGATTAAAACATACAGTTAAAAGCCTACAGTTAAAGTGGGACAGTATTTTAATAGATTGATTGTATTTAATTTGAAAATGTTTGGATTTTCTAAAAGATTTGAGACCAGTGTTCTGTCGAAATGAGCTACCCGCAGCCTAAATCGACAACAATGTCTATCGATTCACGCTCCCCCATCAAAATAAGCGACTTTTTTCTGTTTACAATTGTATAGATCCAATAAAGCGAACACCCCCAGTTTTACAACGTATTTCTTTGGATTAGAGGGTTTGATGCTGTTTGCACACGGGGATCACATTTTATACCTTAGTCGTATTACGCTGTCGGCTAGACTAAAGGTAGCGCATATCGACAGGCCAATTTAGCCGTCAAATAATGCTCCAACTATAGAATCACAATTATTCACTCATTTATATGAATATATGTAGACGTAGCTATTTTTGACAAGCTGATATCTTCTAACAAGTAATGTTCCCACTGTATAAGAGAAAGAAATGACAGGAAACACTGAAATCTTTATATTAAATAGCACTGAACATGTGAATTTCCTCTTTTAATATATCCATCCATCCATTTTAAACAAGGTTACAAGTTTAGTTTTCTACACACGGAAACAAAATAAAATACGATGTAATGAAAATGAAATAAAATATAAAAAAATATATAAAATAAAATATTAGTAGGTATTCTTCTGTGAATCCAATATGCTCACTGGTCGAAACATACAATAAAACCAATACACTTTTAAAATGGTGCTTGTTACTCCACTCGGGAGCTCAAATCGACGGCATTTAAACTGTGACGGCGCTTGGGGAGTTGTGCACAGTAGCGCTAAGGAGCGCAAATCGACGAGTAGCTCAAATCGACGGGACACGGGCTCACATAAATCCTGTATTTTTGATGTGTAAAATCAAATTTGAATACATACAAATTATAAGGGCGAAAAAGTCACTATTTAAAGGTTCTATATTACGCAAAATTGACTCTTGTGAGCTTTAAGTCATGTTAAAATGTTGTTTCGCCATCAAAAACATATCTGGAGTTGTGTTTTGTTTCATTCATGTTTGCTTAATCCTTTATTATTCGTCTTTTTACATCTCCAAAGCTCAAAAAGCGACGTTCCACCTCGTAGTTTTCAAGTTAAACGCTGTCTTTTTACCTTTTGTTCAGTAGAGATTTGCAATTCCTGGGCAGAAATCATCCAAATGATTCTAGTGAAGGTGTACGGACTTTGAAACCCCAATGGGAACCCAACGGAGCACTTCCGAAATTGAGCGTTTTCTGTTTGAGAGACTAAATAAGCAGGGTTTGTGTGGTATTAACATGTGTGAATGGAACAAAAACACAACTCCAAGTTCATTTTTGATGAATGATGATTATAACATACTGCAGATCAGAAAATACCATAATATAAGACATTTAAAAAGCCTTTATTGCAGCATGACGACGCACCAAGGAGTTTCAGCCCAGCGTGACCTTCCTCAGACTGCAGAGCCTTATCAAGAACAGAAAGGATATAGAAGGGTTGCGTGGGTCCATAGAATTGTAAAAGATTTTCAAAAAGATTTTCAGAACCGGAAAGAGAAATAGGAGTGTTTCTTTGCAAGTGAAAACAGCTCTTTTCCCTTTATTACAGCGCGATAATTGACTGTAAAACATGCACAGATACTATAAATTAAATGTAAAAGTAGGAATGTAATTAGTGTTTTGTTTTTTCTCAGTTTATTTTTAAAGATTGGGTACATTTATTAAATTGCAGGTGGTTTTATAGCTCTCAAATATCTAGAAAAACAGACATTCTGACTGTGAGTAGGTCGCCTCTCCACAGATCTGACCTGCAATCGGGGTTAGGGTTAGACAAAAGCAGCAACACCTCCATGGAGAAAAGCATTTAGCGGAAAAGTTTCAAGTTTGTTTTCAAGTTTGTTTTCAAGTTTGCAAGTTGCAAATCGTGCTCATCTGCTGTATTTATTTACATTTTCAGAATATTTCATAATTATTTGTGAGTAGGAATGGGAGAAATTATTCATGAAACAGCTGCGTGTATGTATCCACGTGCCGTTAAATACATTTTGAGACATTTTTCCGAAAGTTGTAAAATGAAAACGCAGACGTAGCACGCTGTGATTTCATTTCAGTTTGCAGATTATCTTTCAGAATCGTGATGGAGCTGGTGAATTTGAAAGTTAGTGGAACATGTCATTGCACATTTTAGCCGCACGGAAACGGGACCGGTGAGCGCGGAGATCAAGCAACTCGGATCGTCCGCTTTCCTTCACTGATACCTCATTTTTAGGAGTTTTTAGGAGTTCAGTCGTCCACCGTCTGAAACCAACTCACAGGATTTGCACAAATATACGTCCACAGCCCCTTCCCTTCTGAAATACTTGTTAGTGACGAGCGGATGAAGACAGAATTTTAATAGATCAGAACTGGCAGAGGTAGAAAGTAACTCATGAACAAATATCAATGCACAAACTGAAAAAGAAAAAGAAATGTTTTGTACAATTTACGATTTTTTTTCCTCCTGCTTTCCTTCACCAATAGGTATTTGTTAGGAATTCAATCATCTGTGTCCATTGTCTCAAACGAAGTCACATGATTTGCGAATAAAAAGAAAGAAAAAGACCAAAGCTCATGAACAAATATTGATCTTAAATTGAAGAAAAAAAAAAGTTTCATACAATTTTAGATGTTTTTTCACCTCCTTTCCTTCACCAATGGCTATTTTTTTAGGAAAGAAATCAAACGAAGTCACAAATGGGGAAAAAAAGGAGAGAAAAAGGTCCAGAAAGTATCAGAAAGTATCAAAACTCATGAACGAATTTTGCTCTGTAAATAAAAATAAAAAAAGTTTTATACAATTTTAGATGTTTTTTTTTCTTCCCGTTTCCTTCACCAATAGATACTTTTTGATATACAGTAAATATTTATATTTTTTTAATGTTTTGATATTATCTCCACGAATATTTATGTATTTATTATATATTTTTCTTAGATTATTCCAAGATAATAATGTGAAATTCTTTATAGTCAATGAATTTTACTACAAAACTCATCGTTATTGGATTGATACTGCGATTCTTTACCATAGTTTTACTCGGTATTGGATCGAAAACAAAAATCACTGCTGTCTCCCATCACCAGTCGTCTTTTTGCTTATTTTGCAGATTATTCCAAGATGGGAATGAGCAAAGAGTCACTGCATTTTAACAGAAAACTCATCGTTATTGGATCAACATTGCAATACTTTACCATCATATTAACACAAAACAAAAATATAAACAAAAATCACTGGTGTCTCCCATCATTAGTCTTTTCCCAGTCGTCTTTTTGCTTATTATTTTTTATATTAGTCCAAACTGGGAATGAGCAAAGATAATAGTCACTGCATTTTGATACAAAACTCCTCATTTTTGGATCGATATTGCGATACTTTACCGTCGTATTAACATAAAACAAAAATGAAAATAAAAATCACCGCTATCTCCCATCATTAGTCTTTTCCCGGTCGTCTTTCGCTCGTTTGTTCGTTCGCATTAGCGCTTGGCTTGCAAATTGCGAACGAGGCGAACTTATTAGCGCGGTGCCGTCGTTGCCAAGATGACGGAGTACTTCGCCAGCATCTCCGAACGGGCACTGTCTTTATTAACTGCAGTCTAAGCAGGGTTTTTTTTTTTTTTTTCCACCACTTGTGCTGACCGCCTGAAATCATAGCACGCACTTTGGGGATGAATCTGCTCCAAAAATACAATTGCGATGAGATAATGTTGTCCGCAAGCAGGACTTTGGGGTGAGATAAGAACAGTCGGAGCTGGGATAGTGCATCACGGGTTGTTTTTGTGCAGTTTTATTCGAGAATAGACTTAAAGGCCGTGTATATAAATGAGTCGTGGGTCCATAAAAGACGTGCAGACCCAGCGCTTGTGTGTCTTTAAACCGGAAGTTTATAGAAAATGGAGTTTCTGCAGTTTTCTACCGTCAAAAAACCGGCCCGAAGTGCTTTTATACGTCATCCATGCACGTGAATAGTCTTGCAAATCTTTCCCAGGCCTTATTCCAACCCTCTTTTTGGTTAGCAGTGAGATTCTGTACAATCCCGACAATATTTTTTTCATAAATATGCAAAAACAGGATACAAAACTACGCCTATAACTTCACAAACCTGATGCGATGTGCAAACTCGACAAACGAGCAGAAACGGGGCTGTGAAAAAGTGGGAAAGACCAATACGATGGTAAATTACTGCAATATCGATCCAATACGATACCAATTAGTTCGGTATTAAAATGCATTGACTGTAAAAAAGTTTTCCTTGATTGAACTCATCTAAAAAAGAAAAGAAAAGATATAAAACGAAAAGATAAACTGTATATCAAGAATTGTATTTACTTTTGTTGTTGTTTTTTCTCAAACTTTGTTCCCGAGTATTGATTCCTCTGTCAGTCGATTGTAATGCGATAGCGCTCTGAAGGGGGAGTGACTTAGCCCAGGTCAAAGAAAAGGAGGATTCAGAGCATCAAAAACAAAAGTGAAAGTTATTAAAGTGCCTACGACAGGTTGGACCCATTCATTTCACTAAAACACAGTTAAGATATGTAAGATTTTTAGCTTTAAAATGGTACTTCCTGGTTGGAAATCGTGGCCTCACTTGGGAATTCGTGACTGTTGCCTGACAAATATCACCTGAGAAATACAAAGAAAACACCTTTATTTTGCTGAATTCATGTTTGAAGTGTCAGAAAAAAGGAAAAAAAATACAATCTTGAGTGTAAATTGTGCCGAACGTTTGTATATAATTCTCCCTATAGTGTGACGTCATTAGTGTGTTTACAACCCTCTTTTTTCTGACATTTTCAACATATTTTTCAACTTTTCTTAACAAATTACTTCTTGATTTGTACAGAACTATCGTTTAATTTAAATTTGTAGCTTATTTTTCAGGATCATGACTGAGCTGATGAACATATCCTTCACTCAAACGAAGAATCGCTTATATTTACAATAGTGATAATCCCACCAAATGAAGTAAAAATGAGATGAAATGAGCTTTTTAAACACCTTATCTGATGATATAGCATTTTCAAAACAATATTACGTGTTCGCAATTAAAATTGCACTGATGTGTAAAGGTTAACTCTTTGATTCGGGGTCCGTCACCTGCTCGTTTCTATGGATATGTCATTGCTCTGCCTGGAATGTTCCACAGTGTGACATTAAACAGCTTTACTTTACATTTATGAAATTACAGGTGGTTTTAGAGCTCAAAAATACCTTGAAAAACCGGCGTTCTGACCTGTAACTTGGTCTGGTTTGGTTTCCTTAAATAGGAAGGTTTACAGACAAAATAATAACGCATAAATGGAGAAAAGCGTCTGACGGACCCTCCACCGGAAAAGTTCCACACTGCAGCTTTACCGTGCAGCGGTGCGGACGCACGGGAGCGGTCGGGGGTAAATAAAGCGGTGGAAAGAGTTTGCAGTGCATCCTGAGAGCGGGGGACGAGGTGAAGAGCGGCTCCGTCAGGCGGACTTATCGACAGAAGGCCCACAGGGAGCGAGCGGGGAACAGGTGCCGGCGCGTGTCAGTCCTGATGATGTGCCATGTCGACTCCGGTAAAGGTCCCTGCACTCTGACGGGCCCCGGGTCCCCTCGACATTGTCCACACGCTACAACCCGGGTTTTAAAAGGAAGGGGGAAGGGGATGTGGAAGAAGCGGAGCTGAGATGTGCACAGGCGACACGCGGCCTCTAGAGACTGAATATATGTGTTCACTTCAGTTCTAGATACAACTTTACGAAGCTCTGTGATGCTAAAAAAAAGTAAATAAATAACAATAATAATACATTGAATTAGATTGGCAGAGCGTAACCTTAAAGCGCATATGACAGGTTTTTATGATTCTCTCATTTTGACTGAATCTGGTGGGATAATACCTGTGGTGAATATAAATTAGATGAAAGTTTTATACGACTCAAGAAGCAATTTGGGAAGAAAAGTTGAAAAATATATTAAAATTACCGGAAGTATAGAGTTTATTATTATTATTATTATTATTATTATTATTATTATTATTATTATTGCCTGCCTCAGGTGGAGCAGTTCCAGTATCTCGGGGTCTTGTTCTCAGTGAGGGGAGGATGGAGCGTGAGGTTGACAGGTGGGTCGGTCCAGCGTCGGCAGTGATGCCGTCACTGTTCCGGACGTTGTGGTGAAGAGGAGCTGAGCCCAAAGGCAAAGCTCTGGATTTACCTCAGTCACGTTCCTCCCCTCACCTGTGGTCCTGAGCTCTGGGGAACGACCGAAAGGACCAGGTCGTCGATACAAGCGGCCGAAATGAGTTTCCTCCGCAGAGTGGCCGGGCGCTCCCTTAGAGATAGGATGAGGAGCTCAGTCATACAGGAGGAGCTCGGAGTAGAGTCACTGCTCCTCCATGTCGAGAGGAGCAGCTGAGGGGAGGGCATCTGTTCTGATGCCTCCTGGACGCCTCCCTCAGGAGGTGTTCTGGCATCAGGCATGTCCCACCAGGAGGAGGCCCCGGGGAAGACCCAGGACACACTGGAGGGACTGTGTCTCTGGGCTGGTCTGTGAATGCCTCGGGGTCCCCCTGGAGGAAGTGTCTGGGGTGAAGGGAGTCCCTACTTAGACTGCTGCCCCCGCGACTCTGCTCCAGATATGCGGAAGAAAATGGATGGACAGTGCACAGAAAATATTAGACTCAGAGATAGATGCTCTGTGCCCAATTTAGCTACAAGATTCTTTCCATCTGCAGACATTGAGCAGGTACAAATTATTATATATTTTGTATTATAATAATAATACATTATAATAAAAACTATTTACACATTAAAAATACTCAAATTCTCTAAAATGCACCTTTACCAAATCCATCAGTATAATTGTCCTCTAAAATACAGTTCATCAACAGCATGACCATCAAGACAAATCTCAAAAGTCACAATATGTTTACATCGTCAATTTGCATCAGTACAATCAATCAAAATGTACATTATTGAAGCCTGATGTTGACACACCTGCCTGCTCCCAATCCACTGTTTTAGCCCATGAGAGAAAGTGTAGTGTTGTTCCATCAAAAAAGCTCGACATAATTTACACAAGAAACACATTTTTCCCTAATATTTTAACTGTTTTTCAACAAAATACGTGTTCTTTTTAATTTTTTTTCAACAAATATCAATTTATGTGTGTATTAGAGGAGTATTGGCACAGTGTACGTCTTTAAATCAACATCAAGTTTATTTATAAAGCACATTTAAAACCGCCAAAGGGCCAATAATGGCTTTCCCTGGTCTGTTGTCATGATTTCCAACCAAAAAGTAAATTTTAAACCCTAAAACATGGCCAAATTGGGGGGAAAAAACAAATAAAAATGTTTAAAAATGTGCAGGTTTGTGGTACTGAGCACACTGAAACACACACTGACAAAGATAATTTGCAAGATTTTCTTCACAGCGAAAGCAAAATGAAATCACCAGAAGAAGAAGACCGGAGCAACAGGGCAACCTTGACCAGCCTGGAAACTCTGGCACTGGCAAATTTGTCTTATTTTTGAAGTGAAAAAGCCAGTATTTTGTTCTTTTCCCGCCCTGCCTCTGATCTCCTCCGCTCCACTGCGTGAACTTGTAACTGGAGCTGTGATCATAAATTAATTGTATAAATTATCCAAAGCCGAGTCTCTCCAGTGGCTTTGTAAGTTATGTGCGCTCTCTTAGGAAGCATTATGCCACTATCTTTTTTGGGTCACTCAGATTGAATAAATGCAAATGAAAGTGCTGGTGTTTAATCTTATTTTTATTGGAGAACGTTGTAATCGTGTGGATGGATTCATAGTGAGAAAACTGCAAACGGTTCTGCAATGGGTTAAATGTGTTGAGTTGGAGTAAAAATAGATAATTGAAAGATTGAAGATAGAAGATACAAAGAAGAATAAGAACAAAACGGGGGGCGCCCGTGTCAAAAACTGTCGCGTCCTTAGGCAAGACGCCAATAATTGTTTTCAGGGGTCTTAATGGCGCCTTCCTATTTAAACTATTTGAACTCCTCCAGCCCCACGTCCCATCCACAGGTCTGCGCTCTCAGACCAGCGCCTCCTGCTGTCCCAGAGGAGTCGGGTCCTTCTCTGTGCTCGGTCCAGGACTGTGGAGCTCTTTCCCTTTGCGCTTTAGAACTGCACAGTCACTGGAGGAACTTTGAGGGATGAAAATGCAAAAATCTGAAAACGGAAATCTTAAACACTCCACCCTGTCATCGCCACGTACGGTTGAAATGTACAGTCGAAAACTGAAAACTGCTTTTTTGGGGAGGGTCCGTCTTGTAGGGATTACGTCATGAGCGCGAGTCAGTTCAGGAAAAAAACAAACGTGGCAGAGAATTTTCAAGGGCCTTGTTGGTTTTATAATTAGCTCGACCTCCTCGTCCGTCCACATGAAATTGGTGGTGTTATTACGCTTCTCCATGTTGTTTTGAATTGACGCACCAGAGAAGAGGAAGTAGAGAAGCAGAAGGGTTATAAACTGGCATTTGGTCTTTGTGATGCTGCCACTACTCACTGGGCATACATGCTACATCGGAAAACTTCTGCGTCTCCGTGTGCAGCAGAATTCCCCACACAAAACGCACGTGTAAACGCAGAAAAAGTGTGAGAACGAAAACTCACTTTTGCGTTTTTGCTTCAGACCGTTTCCGTGTAAACGGAGCCTGAATCCTCGCTCAAAACGTTTTCTCCTCGGCTTTTGCCCAGTGTTAGGAAGAGACACCTGGCACCTGCTCTTAATATTTTTATTATTATAATTCTGCTTGATTTGCTTATTTGTATGTTTTAGTTCACTGTAAATGTTGTTCAGCACTTTGGTCAGCTCTGGCTGTTTTAAATGTGCTACAAATACATTTAATTTGTTTATTTATAGTGCGTTCTGTCTTCGTACCTCGAGGCAAGACACTTTACACATCTTCCCAGTGTAAACCTATGAGCGACTGGTTGACTGATTGGCCAACAACAGCCTACAGCATAAACTAACGCAAGCAAAAATCCTGTAATTCAATTTTTATCTCCAAAACGTCCGCTGAAAAACTTGCATTCTTTCTGAGAGTGGGCTCGCCTCTCCACAGATCGGACCTGCGACGCGGCCCGGCGTTGTCTCCATGAAGATGCACAGAACGTTCAATCCAAAGCAAAGCGCGTACGTCTCCGCGGTTCATCGTACGAGCTGTTTTCGACGGGCACCTCTGACAGAAATCAAAGCGCGATGAAGCGTCTCGCCCTCTGTGGGCCACGTCTGTTGTGTATCCCTAAAACAATCGCTCATTAGGGCGTATTTATCGTCGTATCGTCGCATTAATCCGCCCGCTTTCGCCTTGCGTCTGGACTCAAAGGCGGAGCTGCCGTCGGCGCGCGAACGCTCGACGCTCGCTTTCCAGAGTTAAACCGCTGTCTGGCCTTATCTGCTTTGTTTTGTTTTGTCGGCTTATGCTAATTACAACTCCAAAGCGAACACGCGGAGATTGCGAAGCGCCGAACACAGCGACACGCTAAACTCAGATCTCCAAAGAGACGTGAGATCAGATATTAGGCGGAGGCTCTGTAGTGCGCGCCGTGGTGTAGTCAGGGGTACGGCGGATAATGATAAAGAATGATAAAAGAATAATGTATGAATGTTATGGGGGGGGGTCGGTTTGTACATTAAAATTCAGCGAGAAACTTTTGGAGATTTGTTTTGAAGTGCAAAGTAGTTTCCGCTTCATCAGCAGCCGTTCGTTGTAAAAGAAATGTACTGTACAGTATAGACAAAAGTATTAGTGTAGTTGTACTCAAGTATTAGTAGTACAAGTACAAAAGAATAATGTATGAATGTCAAAGGGTAAAATCGGTTCAAGCGTTAAAATTCAGTGAGAAACTTTTTGAAATTTTAATTAGTTTTGAAGTCACCATTTCATCAACAGCCCATTGTTAAAAAAAATAATAATAATAAAATAAAATAATAATTTTTTTTTTAAATCCAAGCAATAGTTGGTAGAGTACAGGCAATTTTTTATTTATTTATTTATTTATTTTTACAATAATTATTAAACCACGTCTAAAACAGTGTTGTATGAAATTTACTCCATTAATAAATATTGCTCAAATCTTTTTTTTTTTTTTTTTTGGAAGCTACATCTTGGAAATCTGTATTTATTTATTTATTCTTTATTTATTTTATTTTATTTTTTAGCTTATTAACTTAATATGTATAGTCCAATAAGGCATTAAGGAAATTAATTTCAAGAGTCTATTTTAATATTTATGTGTCAGAGGGTAAAATCGGTTCAGACATTAAAATTCAGTGAGAAACATTTTTGAAATTTTAATTAGTTTTGAAGTCACCATTTCATCAACAGCCCATTGTAAAAATAAATAAAGAAATAAATAAAATAAAAAAATCCAAGCAATAGTGGGTAGAGTACAGGAAAAAAATAAAAAAAATTACAATAGTGGTCTACAAAATTATTCAAGCATGTCTAAAACTGTATTATAAGAAATCTACTTCATGCATTATTAAGTTAATGAAGTTGAAAAGATAACCCATTAAATCATTAAATATTGCAAAAAATATATATATATTTTTTGCAAAAAAAAATAATTTTATTTTTTTGGAAGCTACATCTTGAAAGTCTGTTTTTATTTTTTTATGTATTGCATTTAAAAATTGTATTTATTTATTTTTGGGAAGCTTAGATGTAGCTTCCCAAAAATAAATAAATAAAATCTAAGTAAGTCTGTATTTATTTATGTATTTATTTTTAAAATATATTGCTTTTTTTTTTTTAATTTTTATTTATTTATTTTTTTGGAAGCTACATCTAGGAAGTCTGTATTTATTTATTGATTTTTTTATGCATTGCTTTTTTATTTTTATTTTTTAACATATTAACTTAATATGTGTATAGTCCAATATGGAAAAAAGAGTCTAGTTGTAACTATTGTATATTTATTCATGTTGATTGAATATATTATGCTAAAATAAATTGCTGACAATAAAAAAATAAATACAACTAAATTCTATATCCCACAAAAACACCATTGAATATTGTAAATAAAATATTGCATAAATGTCACAAAAATCCAGGTCAGATTGTTTGTCTCAGTCTCATTATTCTCAGGACAATAGTCAGAATTGTCGTCAAAAGTTCCCTGAAGAATCGCTCTTTTATTTGACGTTTCCCCAAAGACTCTGAGGACGCAGACACAAAGAGATTTGCCGAGAGATGAGACAGACGGAGAGAAAGAAAGATGGAGAGAAAGAAAGACGGAGAGAATGAGACGGAGATATGTTTATTCAGAAAAGAAAGAAATGGAGGAGAGTTACTGATTATTCATTCTGATTGTGCCCTGTCGGAGCAGATCCTCTCTCTTTACTTCTGTCTCTACTTCTCTCTCCATCCCTCTATCTTTTCCCTGTCTCTCTCCATTCCTCATGTCGTCTAACTACATTTCCCTCTCTCCTTTGCTTTGCTGTTTATTCTCTCTTCTGTCTCTCTCTTCCCTCTTTATCTTCTGTTGTATCTTTTCATTCTTTCTACCTCTCTCTTCATCTCTTTTCCTCTTTGTCCCCCTTCTCTCCTCTGTTTTATATCTTTTCATTCTCTCTTTCTTCATCTACCCTGACTCTCTTGTTTTATCTCCTGCTGTTGCTCCCTCACTCTCTTTCGCTCTCTTACTCCTTGGCTCTCTGCTCTTCTCTCCATCCCCCTCTCCTTATCTCTCTCCCTCTGTCTTCCTTCCCCCCATCTCTCTCTCTCTCTCACTTGCTATCTCTCACTCTTTGTCCATCTCTTTTCTCCCCCTCGCTCTTTTCCCTCTCTTTCTCTGCTCTCTCTTTGTCTCTACCTCGCTCACTATATCTCTCTTCTTGTCCATCTCTCTTCTCTCCTGTCTCTCCCTCTTTCTTTCACCCTATCTCCCTTCCCTGTCTCTCTTTCTTCCTCAATTTCTCTTTCCTTGTCTCTCTCTTTCTCTATTGTTTTCTTTCTCCATCTCTCTGCTTCTCTCTCTTTCCCTATCTTCACCCTACTCTTTCTCTCTCGCCGATCTCACTTCTCTCCTGTCTCTCACTCACTTTCTTTCTCCTCTTCTCTCTCTCACTCGCTCTCTCTCTGCCTCTGTCACTTTCTCCCCCCTCTATCTCTCTTCCCCCTCTCTGTCTGACTTTCTCGCTCTTTATCCATCTCTCTTTCTCCTCTCCCCCATTCGCTGTCCACCCTTCACATCCCTCTCCTGCTTTCTCCCTTCCTCTCCGAGACTGTCCTCGCATCACCGCTCTCTGTATCTCTCTCTCCCTCTTTATCCATCTCTTTCTCTCCTCTCCTCCATCTCTGCCCATCCTTCATCTCTCTCTCTTTCTCTCCGTCCGTCCTCGCGTCACCCCTCGTCGGAGGAGACAAATCAGAGGGCAGGAAAAAGAAGAGACGACGTAATAACTCGAGTGAGGAAACCCCCACTTAGAGCCGCCGCCGCCACTGTGGAGCGGGCGGGAAAGTTACACAGTACGGCTTTATTCTGAAAGAGGAAAACGCGGAAAATCTTTGAGGACGGCATTTCAGAGTCGGAAAATGACGACTCGGAGAAGGTGCGCGTTTCCTGATCGTGACTAAACCCCCACATTAAACTCAAACCGACACAAAAACTGCGTCGCTCGTTTGTGCCGCAAAAAGTTTAGTTTGTGCTGCTTTCGTTTTTGAGGATATTAACGGTTCTTTAATGGTTCAACTTGTGGTCAGCAGCCCCTCCAGGAGCTTAAAAATGTGCTCAAAAAAGGCTCTAAAATGGCGTCAATCGTTTGGGGTTCGTTTGTGCTGCAAAAAAGTTGCATTTATGTTACTATGGTTCTTAAGATATGAACTATTATGATTCTTAACTATTCACTCTTGGCTGTTTTCGGCTAACGTGCTAAAAAAAGGGCAAACTATTACATAAATTCTTTCTGTTTTGCTTCTGCTGTTTGTGTGTCGTTAATATTCTACTTTTCGCGTTATTATTTTCTTGCATGTTGCCACATCGGTGCGGATTTTGCACACGTGGTGGGTGACGGTGGCGGTTGGAGGGGCAGATGGCACAGATTGGAAGCTGCACTTGCGTCCGTCTGTCCCAGGGCAGCTGTGGCTACAGTAGTACTTTACCTTTACGGAGAGTGGAGTGAATGAACACTCTGCTCGGGAAAGCGTCTGTGAGGAGCGTCGTTTACATCACGTCATTTCCGGCACCCGTGTCATTTCTGTCTGGGAAATAGAATCGTTAATATCTCAAAATCTAAAAGAGCAAAAACAAAACTTTTTGCACCACAAATGAGACCTGAGCTTTTGTCTGGTGTGCATTTTTTTTTATTTCTTCTTACTATTTGGGATAAGTAGGACCTATTAAGTATAATAACTAAACTGTTTTTATACAGGAAGTGTTTTTTACTCACGAGAACAATGGGTCGATCTTACTGCGTGACATCAACAGACGCGGTTGTTTTAAAAATGTAAAAACACTAAAATGTACAGATAAAACGCATTCGGCTGTTTATTTCAAGCTCTAAACCTGCCAAATGTGACGCAGGTCGACCGTGAGCGGGTTAAAAACACAGACAAAGGTGTGGAAATGTGGTCCAGTTTTCATTTTTTTCGGGTTTTCAATCGTTACAAAAAAAGTGGACGTGCAAAAAAGGTACAAAATGGAGGCAGCAGTTTCCTCTCCAACAGCAGAACCGTCCAGATATTATATATACTGTTTTTTCTTTGCTGTAAAGGTTTTTTGTTGATTTCCCCGCCATTTTTTTCATTGAAATTTGGTTTAATATTGTGATATCAGCACAAGATCGCACAGGCAGAGTCCCTCAATATGGCTGACAGGTGAAAGTTTAAAAAAAATTTAATATCATGGTGCGAAGAGGCAAAAATGTAACGTCCTTGTATGAGGCTGCAGGGTCTCAAGAGGTTAAAGCATTTTTTTGAGCACATTTTTAAGCTTCCCGGGGGCTGGCCGATCCCAATTTGACCTATGAAAGAAACTAAAACGGCACAAACAAAACTTTTTGCAGCACAAACGATTGAGACCATTTATGGCCATTTTAGAGTATTTTTACGCTTCCAGGGGCACTGGTCAACCCCAGTTTGACCTATAAAAGAATCATTAATATCTCCAAAACTAAAGCAAACACAAGCAAAACTTTTTGCAGCACAAACGGCGAGAAGAAAAACTTATGTTAACCCAACCCTGTTCATTACATAGCTTCAAAAATGATGTGATTCTTGTCCACTGATCACAAAACTTTGCCAATATGTACATATAAATTACATATTATGCATACTTAATATAATTTTTACCCAGTGTCTTTCTTTTTTTCTTTATTTTTTAGATCACCCAGTGCCGTCACTCACCCTTATACCACCTTGTACCATATAAATTCATTCATTACAGTTCATATTCCCAGTCAGTATACAGTAATGTACAGTAGTTATTCCGTTTTACAGTGTCGCCAGGGTTTATTATCAGCGATTCTTCTTCTTTCCTCCGGCTTTGCACAAGTAAAACCCCTTTCCCCGCCGTATTCTGACGCAGCATTATAACCTGTATCCACACACGGCTCCATTAACTACCACTGTGGGTTCCAGACGCTCAACGGCTCGTGAAAAGACGCCGTAAAGGGACAACAATAGCACCATATACCCCCCCAACAGTAAATAATATCTCCACGGTTACACTGCGGGGACTAAATATCAATAAGACATCTCGCCGGATCTAATTTCAAAATGGGCGGGAAAAAAAATAGGCTTTGGGGATAGGGGAGAGGCGGAAATATATTAAAATGTCAAACGGTTGAATCTATGGACGCGCGATGTATATTAATTCCAAAAGGAAGTGCGGTGAAAGATATTGCTGATTTATCTCCCTCCAGCAGAAGTATCATTTTTCACCTGAGTGGTCGGCCGATTCTCCGCCGCTTCCGAACGGCCGCGGCGTTTTCCACTTGGGAAATTCCATTACGGGCCAGCGGCGAGGGGACAGGGGAGGGACCGCGAGGGGGCCGGAGCTGCGGAGATACGGGGGAAAGGTGTGAGGAATGTGGAGAGAGTTTGCAGGCGGAGGTCGCGCTTCCATTTATCACGGAATTCTCCCTGAAAAAAAATATAAAAACAGCAATGAAAATCTGACAAATGGGTCAATCGCGTAGTGAGGTTCTCCTGACGATAGACTTTGGACGAGATCTGGAGTCGGGGCTGGAAGGATTAATCAGCGAATTGAGACTAGCTGACGACTGGTGGTTTGCGGTTTGCGTTCTTTGGGTTTGCGATGCTAACCGTAGGCACTGCTCTGTCTGAAGCTCTGTTACGCAAAATAGACTCTAATCTGAGTTTTGTTACTTCCGATGATAGAGTTTAGACGAGATCAAGCGTAGGGCTAAAAAATCAACTAAACTTGACTAGTTCACTGTTGACTTTGCAGCTAAAATCAGCAGCATTCCCTGGGTTTGTGATGCTAACTGTAGGCACTGCTCTGTCTGAAGCTCTGTTAAGCAAGAATGACTTTAACCTGAGCTTTGTTACTCCCAACGATGGAGTTTGGACAAGATCTAGAGTAGGGCTAAAAGCATTAATCAACAAATCATGGCTAGCTGACTATTGAGAGTTTACGTCTGATGCCATTGATCTTACCTGGGGTAGGGTGCATCAGTTGCCCCCTTTTTTTTAAAAATTGAGAACTTGCAAACGGCCCTAATGTTTTAGTGTTCCATTCAACTAGAAAAAATTCCTGGTAAATTTTTTTGTAATTCAAATGTCATCTACCGGGTCCACATCCCTTGTAAAATTCTGGAAATTTCTAAAAAAATCGTTAAAAATGAGAGATCAACAGAAATGACAAGGTCAAAAATGTTCACGAGAACCAAAAGAAGCTTTTCTGTCTGTTTGCATGGAAATCAAGAACGCAAGGTCTTCTGGATTTTTAATAGTATTTTGTGCATCCCGCGACCATAGGGGGAACGTTTTCTTTAACTCAACTTCAGCGTCTCGCAATTTAGTTTCAACCGCCTGTGATGAACGCCTTTCCATGGGAATTTCACGCAGTTTCGCGTTCCGGTCAGCAAGATGGATTATAGGCCTATACTGTCTTATACATTGGGACATTGGCCAAACTTTGACCTCGATGTGGACCCGGTAGATCAACTCGGAATTTCATAATTTTTTTTCAAAATTTTTTTCTCAGCGAATGGAACACGAAAAGTATAGGGCCGTTGTAAAGTTCTGATATCGGGGCAACTGATGCACCCTAACCTGGGGTTGTGATGCTAACTGGAGGCACTGCTCTGTCTGAAGCTCTGTGACTTAAGAGATTATTTCTGAGCTTTGTTACTCCCGACAATAAGAGTTTGGACAAGATCTAGAGTAGGGCTGGAAGGATTAATCAATGAATCGTGACTAGTTGACTACTGGTAGTTTGCAGTTTGCGTTCTTTGGGTTTGCGATGCTAACCGTAGGCACTGCTCTGTCTGAAGCTCTGTTACGCAAAACAGATTCTAATCTGAGCTTTGTTCTGATAGTTTGGACAAATCTAGAGTAGAGTTAAAATGATCACTAATCGTGACTAGTTGACTATTGAGAGTTTGCGTCCGATGTCGTCGAAGTTTCCTGGGGGTTTGATACTAACTTGAGGCACTGCTTTGTCTGAAGTTCTGTTACCTAAGATAAACTTTAATTTGATCTTAATTTTAACACAATCTGACCATAAAGAACTGCCACAAGTGAGATGATGATTTGTGCTGTTGAACAAGTCTCTCACTCATAAAATTGCAGCCATAAACTGCAACATTTTTTTAGTTCGTCGCTCTTACCTTCGTTCTTGAAAATCACGCCTAGACTAGACCGTAAACGCTCGTAATGATCACGGGCTCCTAAAAATGTGTGATTTAAAGCCACTTACATTGTATTTTTTCAGAATATCTTAAATATTTTTTTGACAGTGTTTCGCCAATTCGTGCATTGTGTTTCCATAGTAACTGCTAAAACATCCACCATATGCATGTAGAACACCCCCAGCTTGACGTCACTGCAAAGTACTTATTTAGAGACGGGCTGCAATGACGAAGCAACTAATCGAGGCCAGCTTACGATAAAAAATCTCATTATCTGGACTATACAGACTCTACAAAATGACAGTTATTATCACAATGTCGACATAAGAATAAACCATTTCAGATTTTCATTACTAATACTCTCGATCTGGAAGTCTTTGTTGCAGTGTATTCTCTCTTGTATTTATTTTTTTCTCTAGGCTACTGTAGCGGGCATTGCCAAGATGGTTTGCATTGTTCAAGTCAGCAGTGCAAAGATCCTGCTGTAGTCATGAAAATCGTGGCTGTAGTCTCCGCGTATCATTTTTCTTTGCCAATTTTAAAGGTGCATTGTGTAACTTTTCCGGCGGAGGGTCCATCCATGGATTACTGCTTTGTCCGGAGTATTTCGCACCATCGTATTGAACTTTCCCATCTTCACGGAGACCAAACCAGGCCAAGTTACAGATCTGTGGAGAGGCGACCCCGCTCACAGCCAGAATACATGTTTTTCTGGGTATTTTTTGAGAGATTAATAAACGTAAGGTTAGTCAAAGCCAATATTTGCAGTTTAGCCTCTTAAAACGAGGTAAAAATGAAGAAAAACTGCTCCGAATTTACACTGCGCACGCACTAAATCAGCAGCGTTTCATTTTAAGACGTTTGGTCCTTTTTGATTTGACCAATCCACAGCGCCTCTCTCTCATTATTTGCCTATTACTCCGAATCCTGTCTCTTAACCGTCGTAATCAGTGTTTGTGCATGCGGCGGCACGTCTGTCAGCGCAGTCCACGCGGGGAGTGACGGCGGGGATCGATACGAGCCGTGCGCACGGCCGTAAGAAAAAAGTAGTCCCGGCGTCCTTGGGCTAACGCTAAAGCCCATTAGTAACCCGCGGCGACGGAGACGAGCATCGCCGACCACTCCAAATTCATGTCTCTAATGCTGTGTTTGCGCCGGAATCAACGAGAAGCTTCGATATTTACAGAGGGGAATCGGGATTGAAGGCTCAAACGGGCTAAATGGATTGGGTCGTGTTTGGCGTGCGGGGAATCTCTTCGGCGACTTATTTATTTGACGCCGTGCGGAAGAATTGTCTCATTTCGAGGTTTCGTCCCTTGTCGTACTGTTGTTGTTCAACAGCTCAAAATGGTTCCGGATGTTTTATTACGGCAAGTTTTGGGTTTGCTTCAGGTCCGCAAGACTCATCTGAGGCAAATCACAACAGTAATTTCAATGGTAAAAGCTGCAATTTTCGAAGTACCATAATTTACTCCACCAAAAAAAACAAAGTCTGCTCAACCTCGAGTTCAGATTAGTACAATTTCTGTGTTTTGCCAATTCTTTTAAAGCCACGAATACATTGATTTTAGACTTTTTCTGTCATAATTTAACCATATAATTTGGTAATTTAAGTAACTTTCACAAGGTCGTATGTCACCTGCATATATAGAAAAGGTCATATGTCAAAAAATATAAATTTAAAATCTTACTTTTTTAATATTTTCTACAGAGATATTGTAGATCCTTTCTGTGCCAGACTGGAGTATTATAGCCAGTGGAACTGCATATACAAGATTAGAGTCAGGTTTGTGGAGATGCAAGCCCACTCACAGTAAGGATACTTAAGGATGTTTTTTTATTTTTTTTATTTTTCAACAAAAATAATGAAAACATCTAAAAATAATACCACAAACACAACAACCAACACAAAAACAACAACCAGTGTCTATCTTCATTGACAAAAAAGTGGACCTTTAAGATCCTTTTAATTAACAACATTCTTTAGAGACGCTTTCCCCCTGTCATTTAATCTAAAAACTATCAAAAAAAGTGTTGTTGTTTTTTTTTTGGACAATGATGTTTCCGGCCTAGTCCAATGTTCAAGATTTAAAAAAAAAAAGAACAGATTAAAATTCTGAAAAAAATGTATTGTAAAGGTGCATTGGGTAACTTCAGATGCTTTTCTCTGCGGAGATGCTTCGTCTGGATTGTTCCACAGTACGGTATTAAACCTTTTGCTCTTCATGGAGACCAAACCAGACAACGTTACAGGTCAGATCTGTGGAGAGGCGACCCTGCTCTGTTTTTCAAGGTATTTTTGAGCTATAATAAACCACCAGTAATTGAATAAATGTAAAGTAGAGCTGTTTATTGTCATACTATGGGACATTCTAGGCAGGGCAATGACGTATCCATGGAAACGAGCAGGTGACGGACCCCCAACCAGAAAAGCTACGAAATGCACCTCTAAGATAATACTAAACATATGCGTTTTAATTGACATCGACATTCTTTTGAGTGCAATAACGACAAAAAAACGGATTAAAATTCTGCCAAACTTTGAAGGAACATTTCCATTACCTTTTGTTTCGTGCCGAGCCAATTCTGAATTCCTCCTTGCACCTCTTCCCGCTCCTCCCTCCCCGTGTTTGCCACTTGTTTCATTATTCATGTCCTGGCTTCTCTTTGTAAATAGCCCCGGACCGCCCAGTCAGCTCGCATGTACCGCGGAGAGAGAGCGCATTCAGCCGGCCCTGACAAAACATTCCCCACTGTAAAAGCTTTTAAAAGAAAAGGTGGGAGGAAAATGTCACGCCGGACCAAGTGACCTGCGCCGCTCCGATCCGAATGGCGCGAAAAGTGCCTCCCGCAGCAATACGGGAGCTGTTGAATTATTCACTTTTGTCATGTCCGTCCATGTGTTTGCAAACTAGATGTCCCGAAGCGTTGCCTTATCTGCGGTTTGAAGAAAAATATATCCGATTGAGGTGAGGCCGAGATGAAATTTTAAACGTGTTTCTCCATTGTTTTGCATTTTGCATGACGTGTGGGTTATCCGACATTGGACTGCGGGTTAGACGGGTTCGCCCCATCTCGCCCCTCTTCTCACGCAAACATATCATTCCTCATTCATGCAGGTTATCCTGAAGGGCACAGACTGTATTATTGACACGGAATTGACTTTTTTATGTTGTTATTGTATTAAAAATGTAATAAACAAAAAAAAAGAAGAAGAAGAAAAGAAAATAGTAAATCGGCTACATCTTTTTTTAAGCTTTTAACCATGTTATAACATCCAAAAAAATATCTGGAGTTGTATTTACCTTCAGTCATGTTTGTTTGATTGATCCTGTTGAATAAGTCCACTCCTTCTGAAAAGCTTTTTTAATTTTTCAGGATTGTTACGTCACAGGTTGAAGTCCATAAGTCATCACTAGATGAGACATTCGTGAGCACATTCAGAGAGTAGCATAGCCAAATACAATGACATGGGTAGAATGATTTAACATTGTTTAAACAAATGTCTCTTTTGGATGCAATTCTCTAGGGTTTTCTACTTTAAATGTGCTGGATAATCCGTTAAACCTTAAGATAGATACTCATGACAGTGGTCCTGGCTCATGATTTGTAGAACAGATTGTTAGGCTATAATTACACAGAAACAGTCTGTAGCAAAAACGCAAACGTGTGTTTTTTTTTCTCACTCTTATTCCACATTTTCACAAGTGTTTTGGGCGGGAATTCTGCTGCACACGGAGACGCAAAACTTGCAGTTTTCCGATGTAGTTTGCACACCCAGAGCGTAGGTGGCAGCACCACCAAGACCAAATGCTGCGTATAACCCTTCTGCTTCTCTACTTCCTCTTCTCCAATGCCTCAATTCAAAACAACCTGGTGAAGGATAATAACACCACCAATTTCCTGTGGTTTGACTTCTCTGAATTACTGCTGTGAATGACTCTGATCAGTGGAGTCACTTTCTCACTCGAGTCCTGTGGCATTTGCAGCTGCTTGGTTGAAGCTCTGCTCTGTTTTTTTTCCTGAACTGACTCGTGCTCGTGACATAATCTCGATGCCACGGCCACGAAAACACAGTTTTCCATTTTCAACCGTTTACATGGTGACAACAGGGTGGAGCGGTTTCCACTCTGGAGTTTTCAGATTCAAAACGCCGTTGCCGTCTAAAAGATATGAACATCTGGCAAAATGTTTTCCACCTGTTACTGTTGCCGTGTAAACAGCCCATTACACTTGACCATTAGAGCGTAATCCTGTATTGTCCTGCATTTGAGGCTTGAGTGCTCAGAAAGTCTGTTTTCACTTACCCCCTACGTCTGCCCACATATGTGACAGTTTAAAGCTGCATTGTGTAACTTTTCTGGTGGAGCGTCCTCCATCTGCTTGTCTCTATGGAGATGTTGTTGCTTTGTCTGGAATGCCCCGGTATGGCATTTTTACTGACTCAAAACCTGCATTCTTAGTGTGAATGGGCTCGCCTCTTTGCAGATCTGACATGTAACTTGGCCAAAATGGCATTACCTGCTGTCTCCGTAGAGATAAATAAGTGTAATGCCATAGTGTGTAACATTCCAGGCAACATCTCCATGGAGAGAAGCAAATAACCGACCCAATGCACCTTTAATACAAATACCTAGAAAAAAATGCATAAAATGTCTTCTTTTCTTATACAGTAAATACGGCAATAGGAACATTGCCAATTCTCATGGACTTTTGAAATTTGCTTCAATTGTCCAAGAACGGATGAAAAACGACTTGCTGTCACAAACATGATTCCTCATTTTCCCTGTAACAAACATGTCCAAACGTGGCTCCCTCCATCTGAATTTCATATGTCGACACATTACCGAAACAATCCCGTGCTGCAATTTGATCCGCCCGTTCCAACAGGCGTTCGTACATCATCACGCCGTCCATTTTGCCTTCTTTATTTCCAATTCCTCCCACCTCTCCGCGGGCGCTTCCCTTTCGCCCCCTTTCCGCAAATAGAAGTCCCAGCGCGATGTACGTAGAGCCCATTGATCGACCGTGCCCTTCACCTCCCCTCCCCTCCCTCCGTCTCCTGCAAACCGTCGGAAAACCCACTCTGTTCGCCCGCTCGCTCGAAATGAAAATTCAGTTATGGGATTTGCTTCGGGGCCATTTAAAATTCATTATAATACTGGGAGAGAAAAGAAACGCAGGCTCCTCTCTCCTCTGTGCAGGGTTAATTTTAGCCGTCCTAATTCGCATTGTCAACTCTTCTCTGCAAGTATTACGCTTTTCCACTCAACTCGACGCCGTTTTTTTTGGTTTTTTTACCCCATATATTTGAGCAAAATGTGCCCCAGTACAGATACATTGCAGAAGCAGCTCTTGAGGTCAAATAAATCTGTGTGCATGGAATTAAAAAGCGTTTGTGACTTGCACTTTACCTCAAAACTGCACAGTATTTGATGCTCCAAATGTAAATTCATTGTTTTCTATGACAGTGACAGTGGTAAATGATGATATTTTTATATAGTTTTCCACCTTCAAGGCACCCAAAGGTGAGTTAAGTGTCTTGCCCAAGGACACAGTGACAATATACCAACCCGTGGGTCATTGGATCTGACCGCTCAACATTATTTTTATGTCGAGATCGAGAGCATTGGACAAATAACCGATCTAAAAACTGAACTACTGTCTTCTATATAATACTGTATATACTGTGTGTTCCAGATAATGATGCATGTGTGATTTTTCGTTATCGGGAAGATGCGTTTTGCTTATTTTTACTATTTTTTACTATTGCAGAGACCTATTTTCAGCTTTATTTGCTAGTTTTGAAATATTTTTATTATTTAACGGTGCAATAATCCTATTTTCTAGACTTTGACTGTTCCAGATAATTATAAAAGTCAAATAAAAAAGAAATAAAGTTCAGTTCCGAAAGTAAACAACATATTTATTTTATATAAATAAGTAGATCGCATTATATTCTGTATTTTTAAAGCAATATTCAACCATATTTTAATGAAAAATAGCAATATTCAACTATATTTAAATAAAAATGTGCAATTCACCTTTCTTCTGTAACACTTTTCTTCTAAGGACGGTCTTTGGAACGCAATATTGAGCACAAACAAAAAAATGGACTCCAAAACCCCCAAGAATCTCACATTTTTGATTGTTTCTAGACAGGGTAAAGTCTTACAGAAGAAAGGTGGACGTATCAAATGTGAAATGCAAGAAAATTGACTCGAAAACCATCAAGAATCTCACATTTTTGGTTATTTCTAGAGTTTTACAGAAGAAAGGTGGATGTATCAACACGTGAAATGGACATTTTTAGTTAAATATTGTTGAATATTGTTATTTTTCATTAAAATATTGTTGACTATTTTTTGAAAAATACACAATATCATGCTATATATTTGTTGATACAAAATAAATGTGTTTACTTTCAGAACTGAACTTTATTTCTTTTTTACTTAACTTTCATAATTATCTGGAACAGTCAGAGTCTATAAAACTGGATTATTGCTCCGGTAAATAATAAAAAATATTTAAAAACAACCAAATAAAGCTGAAAATCGGCCTTTGCAATAGTAAAAAAAGTAGATTTAGGAAAAATATGCATCATTATCTGTGTAATGCACAGTATTAAATTAAATCTTAAATCACTTTTTATAACCAGTAAGTTCATATTAGCATGCTAGTGGCTGTTACCTGTCCCGTCGCTGCTAAACTCCGCTCAGTCGTAGAGAGAAGAGCTGAATATTTCACACGCTCTGAATGCATAAGGTGAGTGTGAGGAGTAACTCCGGCTGCAGAACGATAAAAACGAAACCGCTTCTGTTTCTCACGATACGTTTGAGAGTCACAACGTGGCGCGGCGCCTCAAATTTCTCGGGACTGATTGTGTTTTTATTAGCATCGGTGAGCTGTCGGCGTGACGAACGGCCGCGGACGCGTCGCGGTGGGACGCGTGCGGCGCTTCCCGACGCCATGGCAACGCGCAGGCTGTAAAAGTAATAGACTGGGGCATCGAGAGCCGACAGAGGAATCTCATTTAGAATTAAGGGCGCGCGATCCAATAAGCCCGCAGTGCTATTCATTTCTGCAGCAGATCCATCAAGCAGCCGGCGCGCTCGGCACTCGGGGAACGTGACGAAGTACAAGAGTAAAACCGCAATACTCGAGTACAAGTTTTAGGCATCTGTACTTTACTTCAGCACATTTTACAGTGGATACTTTTCCCCTTTTGCTTCACTATATTTGAACGAACTGGAAACAGGTGAAAGTATCTGCCAGTGCAGTAAGTGAAATTTACTTTTAAAGATTTCATGATATCTCGGCGCACATAAACCTCAAAATAAGATAAAATCACGTGTTCTGAGCAGTAACCTGAGATTTAAGGGTTCTAAAATAAAACATAAAACACTAAATCTAAGAGTAAATTAAGATCAAAACTCTTAAAACTAGAACATAAAGCTTGTTCTGCGTTCTGCACAGCGAAAACACAAAATCTAGTCAAGCTAAAATGACTTGGATTAAGAAAGTTTTACCAGGATTTGAGTAAATTTCACTTGAGAAGTAAAATGATCTGTCAGAGCAGTAAGATTTTTGTACTTAAAATATGAAAATACGTCTTGCTACACTTAAAATAAGAAAAATCACAACTTTTTGCACTTAAAATAAGAAATAAAAAGTTGCTTGAATTAAGAAAAAAACACTTATTCCACTGACAGATAATTTTACTTGTCAAGATGAATCTGCTCAAAGTCAAATGTTCTTAATTTAAGTCATTTTAAGTTAGATATTGGTTTTCCAGTGTAATAGATATAAAAACTAAATGTAAAAAAAGTCATATTTTCTCGACATAAGCTTAATAATCTTACATATTTAGCAGTCATTTAGTATATATCCCTTAACATAAGATAATTAAGATTTTTTTGTCGAGACTTGAGAGAATAAATCTTGGAATTGTTGAGAAAAAAAGTAAAAAAGCGGCAAAATACTTTTACTTTTTACTCTTAAAGTTGTGATAGAAGACTGATAGAAACAGGTAATGACAGAGACTTATTTTTTAGCACATTTTCATTTTGAGTTAACGCCCCAAATTTGAGCAAACCAAATACACAAATAGACAAAAAAAATTAAGAAATCAACTGAATCAGCTAAATTCTTTATCAAAATCACTACATTTGATGCTTTCATTGTTAAGAACTAAAAAAGCTGCAAAATACTTTTGTTTTTACTCTTAAAATACATTTTTAAAGAGGAAATGACTAAGACTGACTTCTTTTTAGCACATTTAATTTGAGTTATTATCCCAAATTTGAGCAAACCTAATACACAAAAAGAGCTAGAAAATTTAAGAAATCAATTAAAACGGCTAAATTCTTTATCAAAATCACAACATTTGATGCTTTAACTGTTAAAAAAGGATGCAAAATACTTTTACTTTTTATTCTTAAAGTACATTTTTAAACGGGTACTTCAGTAGTTTTACTTAATAGATTTTTTCATGTGATATTTAATGTCATTTGATGCTTTAATTGCTTAAATAAATAGCTCTGAAATACGTTTTATGCTTAAAAGTCATGTTTGCCCTTTTATCTGTACTTTTACTTAAATAACAGAGTTGAGTACTTCATCCACGACCGTCTTTCTGTGTAGTATTTTGAGACACTGCAGAGACTGGTGCCCCATAGTGAGCAGGTTGCGGGTTCAATTCCCAGACCGTATGGATAGTGTTTGTGCGGGATTTGGTTTCTTTTCGCGGTAAATATTTCAGACTGGTCCATATTGGCTCCGCGGTCAGTTGAAGCGTCGCGGGGCCAAACCCGTCGTTACCAGCGGGGGCCGGAGTGGAGAACGTAACGGCCAATAAATAATAGACGATCGGGTGACGAGGGCCCGTGCTTCAAAATGATGGAAAAATATGCTTCCATTAGATATGTCTTTTCAAAATGGTGGAAATAAATGTTTAACTCTGTGATGCTGTGATGTAATTAATTTATTTCTCTGTGGGATTTTGCACTGAAGAACAAAATTGGAGTTTTCCTCTATAATTTAATCGGTTTGATCAATATTAGAACTCGTTGGAGGCCGCGAGGCAATACTAAAGAAAGTACTGCACTGTGTGACTTTTCCAGTGAACCTGATGTCTCCATGGAAACGTTATTGCGTCACCTAGAATGTTCCACAGTACAGATTACACCTATTGGCCAATCAATACTTAACACATAAATCATAAAATCACTTATTCTAATAATAAGTGCAATAAACTAAGAGTTCAGGGTTCTAAAATAAAGCATAAAACACTAAATTTAGGAATAAATTACTTGGTATTGATTTGTTTTGTGAGCGTTCTAATAGATATCGAAATATTTTCTCAAAATAAGCTTAATCTTAAATATTTAGCAGCCCATTTAGTATATATCCCTTAAAATAAGATATAAGATTTTTTTTTGTCTATTTTTAAGAGAATAAATCTTGGTTAGTTTTATGAAATTTGCAGTGTACAACCAGACTACACCCTGCAAAAAGCTTGACCAAAATTCAACGTATAAACACTTAAATCTGTGAAAAAAATGACTTAGAAGTAGTAAAATGATCTGTCCGTGCAGCAAGATCATTTTACCTGACAAGATCTCTTAAACTAAACCACCTCTAGATTAGACTGAAGCCGTCTCAGAGCTAGTAAATAGATAAATCTGAAAACAAGATGAAGAACCTGATATAAGTTTTAAAATCTTGGCCAGATCAGAGAAATTTTTTCAAAATTTTTGTTCTCCGTAATTCAATCAGATAAACCCTGATTAACGCCTGGCTGCAGATGTTGGCGTTTAGTTACTGTTCATATCCGAGAGAGTCCACTTACAAGGTCGCCGCGGGGTTAAAAAGTCTTTAAAAAAGTCTTAAATTTCATGTTCCTAAATTAAGGCCTTAAAAAGTCTTAAATTATGTCGTCCAAGTCTTATTTTTTCCCACAAAGGTCTTAAATTTCATGAGCCTATTTTTGTAAACTCACCAGGCTGCAGTGCAACGTGAGACAAGACGATGTGAAAGCGTAATTTGTCTTGATTTTTTGGGCCATATATACAATTATAAATGACTGAAAGTATTTTGGTTATTTAAAGCCGTGAGTAATGGTCATTATTAGGATTGGATCTGTTTTTCGTCGCGTAATGGGTGCGATGTTGGTCTTAATTTTCATTTAAGTGGTCGTCTTCCTCTAAAAGAGTCTTAAATTTGGGGTAGTCTAACCTGGGGAGACCCTGATTTTGCTTCAAACCAGCTTGATTTCAGCGCCAGAACTGGCAACCCGAATGCGAGCGTCTTCCTTACAGTTCGTTTAACCAACGACGTGCACCTTCATCTCGCAAAATCGCCCTATTACAGTATTTCCACATGAATGCAACCTGTTTCCTTCGAGTTTAAGTCCAACTTACGACTGAACGCTACATTTACACCCACTTCCACATCGCTATATTTTACCAAACATTCCCTCCGCCCCATTGCTTTTCGTAACGCGCAAACACATCCTCGAATACCTATAAGATCATCGCGTTTACCGCCGCTCGATACGCCCCGTCCCGCTGCGATTTACAGCTTTATGCTTTGGAGTAACCTTCCAATCCTCGGCTCGACGTACTCGCGAAATTGCCGCACGTCTCCGGCCGCTCGGCACAGATGGAGCGCACATGAGTAGTCTGCATACGGGCATTAAGTGCATTTCGATCTGGAAAAGCCATCAGCCTCCCGCCAGCGCTTCGGACTAATAAATGTAGCCCAGCTTATTTTGTGTCACTCCACTCTCCGGAGAGAAGCCCGTATTGACAGGAGCGCTGATCGATTGGTTCTCTCTCTTTGCCTCCTGTTCCCCGGTTGCTTTATAGTACCGAACGTCCCATAGGTTGGTCTGGAATTGCTTCTTATCTTAAGCAACCACAGAGGCTCTGATCAATCTCATTTGGGCGCCTATAGTAATTGGTAGTGGAGTTTGAAGCAGGTGGTTATGTAGAGTGCCCTAGAAAGCTTGCATAAGGAATAGAGGTGGATATCGGTTGTTGGCTGTTGGATGTTGGGCCGATATTTGCGCTTTTTAGCATCTCTGCGATCGGTTTTACATCTCCAACACAGGCTGATATTTTGTTTGGGCTCCTCAGCTGCCTAAAAATGTGCAGAAAGCTTCATTTGAACACTTGACCCTACGCAAAATGGGACTTTTTTACTCAATTTGTGGGTGGTAGATGAGTTTGTAATCCATTTAAGTGCTATATTATGGGAAAGAAATATCAAAATCAGCACTAAATATCGACCAAAACATTCTGGCCATTGGTTTCTCAGTCAGGTTCTAATAAAGAATGAAGTGTTGCTTTCTAAATATGTTTTTTTTCTTATATTTACTTGTTGCTCTTATTCTCTTAGTGTTGTGATACAAAAATCCGTCATTTTTGGAACTGAGGAATAGACTTGAGTCTCCATACTTAGTCCAATACCACGATTAAAAAATAAAAAATAAAAAAAATACATTACAGGTGCTCTGCATAACTCTTTAGGGTACCATAAAGATGCTATTACTTTGCTTGTAATGTAAAATAAGCTTATATAAGACACTTTTATTCAGTTATGGGTGTTTTGTTGCTCAAAATACCTTTAAAAACATGCATTCTTACTGAGAGTGGAGTCGCCTCTTCACAGATCTTGCCTGTAAATTGCCCTGGTGGCATTTCTTGTGTGTTTCTTTGGAGATTAAAAAGTTGAATGGCATTTTTTTTTTAGAATATTGGAGGTAAAGTGATGACATCAACATGGAGACAAGCAACTGGTGGGCCCCTCCATGTGAAAAGTTACACAGTGCACCTTTACATAAGTTTTTCAGAATTATTTATACATATTTTGGCTATTATTATTTGTATTTATCAGAATTGTATCTGAAAAAACATATTATAGTATTTTCTTTTTGTATTACCATGTGGGTTTATATCTGTGTAATCCAGGTAGGTTCCACAGTCGTCCATTGCCACGTTTACACGAGAACTTTAAAATCATTTAATTCTGAATAAAAAAATAATTCTGCTTTAAAAAGACCATGTAGACACTTAATTCTGTAGTGGTAAGTAAGTGGGTGGTTAATTCCGATTTTAAAGCCAACATAATTTCTTCCTGGATCATGTAAACGTTTCTTCTTCTTCAAAATAATCCCGGTGGTTGGTGCTCGTTGGCTCGTCCTTCGATCCGGCTCCTCCAGTCGTCTCTTGGGACTTTCCTCCACGTTTCTTTGGATTTGTGAGCGGGATGTGGGAGTGGGCTGAGGTGTGGCAGCCTCAGACTCAGTTTGTCTTCTTCCTCCTTCTCCCACACTCTTCCCTTCTCCTCCTCAGCTCACAGACGTAAAGCGTGAGGAGAGAATTCTCCAGCCGCTGCTTCAGTATCATCGGAACGACCGCGGAAAAAGTTCGGATCGTGTTTGTGTCCGCGGCGTAACGACAAACCGAGATGACGGAAAAGCCGGGAGCAACTGAAGTGTGTAAATACATTTGTGTCGCTGTCCAATCAGCACCCTTCCCCACCCCTAGATGTTGAATTAAATAAAGCTGATTTAACGTGTTTTCTATGTAAACTCGAATTAGATTATTTTAATTCCAAACTATTTAACTCAAAATGCTTAAAAAACATCATGTAAACGTGGCTCATCCCTAGTCTATACTTGATCTGATACAGCTCAA
This sequence comes from Odontamblyopus lacepedii, assembly GCA_034769755.1. Taxonomy (NCBI): domain Eukaryota; kingdom Metazoa; phylum Chordata; class Actinopteri; order Gobiiformes; family Gobiidae; genus Odontamblyopus; species Odontamblyopus lacepedii. The sequence goes on from CM068363.1 coordinate 30,175,137, forward strand.
GATCATTCTACAGTAATTCAGCTCATTTTTCAGGTTAATTTCTGTCTTGTTGACGTGACCTTTTTAGTATCGACACCTCTTGTGATGAAACATTATGGCATAGATCGCAAAACAGCGCAACATGTGCCCTTTAACATCCAAGATCGTATTATGCTTACTAAGTGAATTCTCAAAGTTTAGCATCGAAAGCAAGTTTTTTTTTTGTGTGCAGTCAGTTGACACGGGCTCCCCTATGGCATACATCAAGGTGCAGGCACTTCTTCCTTATACATTTGCTTATATCTCTCATAAATTTCCATGACAAGACTCACTGTTCCCTCAGCACCGCTATAATGCGCTTTTGCGAACGGGCCAACGGGTCACATAAAACCATTTAAGTCCAGATAGATTGAATACCCCGGCGCCGCACCACGGTTCACGCTCTTCTGAGCATTGGGAATCTACTAGTTACACGCACTCACAAATACTTTAAAAGGAAGGAAGGCGGGAAGGCAGGGGAGGCCATCCGGCATCGGCTTGTTTATTTTTTGCATCACCATCAGATTTCTTCGCGTCACTAAAGGATTTCCGTTAGCGATCCGCGCCGGCCGCATTCATCATATCTGAGGTGGACAGGCCGATATTAGGTGTCTAATTAGAGGGGAGCATCTGGGAGTCGATATGGTAAGCAATATTTTAAATAATGCACTCGGGGGAGGACTCTGTAAGGTCACTGTGGAGATGACTAGAATACAAATGGAAAACGGCCCTGTCTGATAATTAGAGAGCAAAGTTAATTATTCTTTAGGTTTTCAAAAGGTTTATTATTTTAGGTTATTTTAGGTTTTCATTTTAAGTGCAGTATGATTGCCCAATTTGAACACCAATTAGAAAACTGGTTTTAGCTCTACAATAAGTTGGTTGCGTAACATTATTGCTGTGATTGACCTGCTTTATAAAGCCTGTTTTTGCATTATTGTGTTCTGTAGTGGTGAGGGCTGAAAGGTTAGGACTTTACTTTACCAGAGGTAATGATGGTTTTATGTAATCCAAAAATGTTTATTTTGTCGTCTTTTGTAGATTAACTTCTTGGGTTCTTTTTAAATACAATACAGTAGTGATGAGTTGACCTTATTGATATGTTTCGGCTGCAAAACATCTTCAGAACTGTCACTGGTGTTGGCGGTGACACCCTCCTCCAGGCGACTGCAAAACGCAAAATCTAGTTTATTTGAGTAGATTCAACTTGACAAGTAAAATGATCTGTACTTAAAATATGAAAATACATCCAAAATACACTTAAAACAAGACAAACAGCAACTTTTTGCGCTTAAAGTAAGGGACAAAATCGAATGTTGCTTGAATTAAGAAAAAGAAACAGCTGTGTCACCACCAACCATGTATAATAAGACCTGGATAAGACTCGCCCCCTTTATCTGTGACCCCAGATTGATGTGTGGCCAAGTGAGGCATAGCAACCCGCAGCCCAGAGAGAAATCTTCCATAAAAGCACAATGCATTTTTTGAGAAATCGAACTGCAAACTGCACATATTCGGCTGCCAGGACATCCACAGCTTTCATAAAGGTTGGGTTTTGTAGGGATTCTTCTGTATTTTTACAATATGAACTTTAAACACTTTTTAAAATGGTCAAAGCGCCTAAAAATCAGCTTTGTAAGAGTTAGCCTAGCCCCGCTCTGCGCTAGCTCTGCTCTAGCACCTCGCGCTCTGATCGCTCAGAACTGCGTTACTGACGTCACACGTAGGGCTGTGTTGGGCTGCAGAAGTAAACGTTTTTGGGGTCATGCGCCAATGAGCACAGAACCATTGAAAACAATACGGCGCCATCTTGGATTCATCTTCCAGATTTTTTTATAGTTCTTTGCCACCAACACTGGGGACATTTCTGAAGATGTCTTCCACCTTACAGCCCAAACACATATTATGACCGTGCTAAAAACTCAATATTCAACCAGGCAAATGCACCTCTTACTGTATTGTCTTTACAAACAATTCGAGAAGTAAACTGACGATCTGCGTACTTGGAAACCTTGTCACTTTTACCTATGACATAACAAATCTGGGAAATTCAAATTGCATTTTTTTATTCATGTTTTTTTTTTAAATGTATTTATTTTTATTATTATTATAATTTTTTGAGTGCTCAGAGGAAGCGTACATACTAAAGCGAACTCATCAAACGAGCATGATTGAAGCTAAATTCGATACCTGGAACTGTATTTAGTTTTACTCCTGCTTGTTCGGTGAGTCAGCTGAAAAAGCTGAAAAACAAAAACGCAAACCTTTCAGCCTTCACCACTACATGTAATTATCGGTTATGTAAACACAGCAAAAACGTGCTTCGTAAAGTATGTCACAGTAAAAAGGTTACACAACCGCCTCATTGTGGAGCTGAACTATGGAACATGTTAATCACCAGTTTCATTATGCGGGACAATGGCCTTTTTCTATTGTATTTTTTCTAGCTGAAATTTGTTTTGGATGAGGTAACAATATTATGACATGGCGAAAAACTCGTGATGTGTCCTTTAAAGGCGCATTGCGTAACTTTGCAAATGCTTTTCTTTGTGAAGATGTTATTGCTTTGTCTTCTTAAACCTTTCTATCATCACGGAGACCAAACCAGACAAAGTTACAGGTCAGATCTGCGGAGAGTAGGATGTAACAACAACCTAAATATGGTGATATCGTATCGTCAAAGGTCTCGCAATAATATCGTGGACCATCACAATATATCGAGTCGCAAGTCTCTTTGCTTAAATGAACAGTTATGAGCAGCAGGGCTCTGGGGAAGTGCAAAGAACAATATCAGGGAGGAGAATAAGAGGAGGTTTTGGCGTCGTTAGGTCGATGAGGATGTTAACGTCAAAGGTCGGAGGGCGATCGCGTTATGTTTGGGTTTAAGAGCTTTCGATTTTAAAGGAAAAGGACGAACATCTGCTGAAACTTGATAAGATAAAACAAGAGGAAACCACTTAAACTTTCTGACCTTCACAAAAAGTCAATGAGACGTCTATTATTACTGGGGATGTAACAATAACCAAAACATGGTGATATCGTATCGTCAAAGGTCCCACAATAATATCGTGGACCATCACAATATATCGAATCCCAAGTCTCTTTGCTTAAAATGAATAGAGGGAACTACATAGACCATGATCCTTTGCTCCGTTTCAGTGCAGACGACATGTAGAAATAACTGTTCTAAGCACTTTTACGTCTTCTTTCTTTGGATTAAGTCTTGTGAAGGTGTTTTAGAGGAAAAAGGAGCAGATTCACAGTTTTGTGAGCCTCAAAATATTGCAATAAACATTGTACTGTGAGATGTATATGGTGAAAATATAAGATTTGGATATCGTTCCATCCCTAATGACAATAAACGTACCAAATGACTGGTCAAAGCATTTTAGAATGTAGAATAATATCGTGAGCTTTCCCACTATATCGCAATAAATATCGAACCGTGGCGATATCGTACTGCAAGACTTGGATATCACTACCCCCCCTAGTGCAGAGAAGAGATAAAGTTAGTTCTCACATTGGTTTTCTGTCATATAAATAAGTAGTAAAAGAGCCAGTCTTCGGAACGACTCTTTGAAATGAACAGATCCAAATGATTCATATCCTCGAGAAGAGCCGAAAGTCTCATCACTAACTCCAAGCAGCAGCTCCACGAAACTCGAGCGCGCCATATATTTTTGACACTGTTATATCTCTATATAGGAATTACACACCTTTTCCTATTCCCCCCCAAAAAAAATCTCTCTCCTCTTTTCCTGCCCAGCCCCAGTATGAATAAATGTATAGGTAAGCGGCGCGAAAGATGAAGGCCCACTCTCCACACGCTATCTCCCACTCCGCCGCCTCATTATTCGCAGCTTTTGTGGGTGTCAGCGAGCCCAAAGTGACGAAAAATAAAACCCCAACTTTTGATGCTTCCCTTCCCGCGCGCCGATAAAATATTGAAAAAGGCCTCCTCTCCTCGCGGCGCAGTCACCGCTCTTCACATATTCCGCTTCAAGATAAAAGTCGGCGTCCCCCCGTGCTCGCTGCAAGTTCACCTCTCGGCTGCTCGGAGGGGCTCTCGCTGCGTCTGCCAGAGCCTGTGATATCTTACTCGCCGAGAACATCCATACAGGAGAAGCGGGAGAGTTTGTGATATTGCGGTTTCAAAATAACGGATGTGTCAATATGAGGACGTAACAGCGCGGCGATACGGCAGTGGAGACTCGCCGTGCTACCAAACAAAAAGATTGCGAGTTTAATTCCCAGACCTGGTGTCACATCCGTTGTCAGTGATGTAATAGCCTATAAACAATGGGATTTTATTAGGGATGCACCGATACGATACTGGGATTGGATATTGCACTGATATTGGATTTTTTTTCCTGTCGTTCCAAGATTTTAGTATCCCATTTTGGTCCGTAAACTGGAGCAATAAGACTATTTACTGGTCAATGTTGGCTCAAAACGTCTTGCAATATTAAACTTGTGATATTTATTATTTTCACAAAGCTTAATAACTTTAATACCACACTACGGAACATTCTTCATGGCTGTTTTTGTTAGGAAAGACAATCCTTCACTGAACAGAAATGGAGGCCTCAGACATCATCTGTCTCCCATTTCTAACTCCATCCTCAAACCTAAAGCAAAGAGCGTAAAATCCCTCAGTCGTCCAGGTGGAATCCACGGCAAAGGAGAGAATTCAATTTGTTAACCAGACAAAAGTTTATTTAGTCAAATAAGTTTCACAGCTCGTCCAAGCTGATTCTTCACTTCTGGTCAAAATGCTGCAGGACACTGCCTTAAATCTGCCTGCAGGGAGGAGCTAACTACACTGAAACCACTCTGAAACTAACACTTGTTTACAGTTTCTGTTAGTTAACTTGGTCTATTCATCTGTATTGAGTGATGGGGACATATGAGCAGAATCAGTCAGGCCCAGAATGAGTGTTTTCACACCTCTGGGCCTGACCTGACTCTCCCTATTGTTCCTTTTGTTTTAGGCAAAGGAGAGAATTCAATTTGTCAACTGGACAAAAGTTTATTTAGTCAAATATGTTTTGCAGCTCATCCAAGCTGCTTCTTCAGTTCTGGTCAGACGCTGAAGGACCATTTCAATAAGTCTCGCTAACAACAGAAACTGTAAACAAGTAGGGTATTAGTTTCAGCTAACTCCTCCACTTCCAGACAGATTTAAGGCAGTGTCCTCCAGCGTCTGACCAGAACTGAAGAAGCAGCTTGTATAAACTTGACTAAATAAAGTTTTGTCCACTTGACAAATTGATTTCCCTCTTTTGCCTTAAAACAAAGAGGATATACAACAGGAGTAGTCAGGTCAGGGCCAGAGCTGTGAAAACACTCATTCTGGGCCTGAGTGATTCTGCTCATATGTCCCCTTGCTCCGTCCAGATGAATAGTGTGACCCACGTCTCTAAATCACATTCAAATATCTCCTCCTTCACTGCAATACCGATGGACCCGCCACAAATGGTGCTGTGATAAAAATGACAGAGCCCCGAGCCACTTCCTGTCTCCACTTCCTGTCTCCACTTCCTGCTCCTGGCTGTGGACTGTAGCTCGTGGCAGAGGCCGCACAGAACCGCCCGTGGTTTTCTGAATTCTACGCCAAAAATCCTCAAACCCAATGATCAGGTTTTTTTCAACCCCATGAACTCTGATTCATCGTTCTGAGGTGGCGAGCTAAAGCCAGAACAATCTACGAACTGGTAGGACCTTTTTGTTTTTTCCCTTTCGTTATCCGGACTCGGATTTTTTGGATTATTTTGCGTTGAACTCGTTTTTGCCCAAACTGGATTATTTGCGTTGAACTTTCGCGTTTTCGTTTTGCATTTGAACTCAAACGAGGATTTCAAAACCTCTCAAATGAACTTGAACTAATCAAAGGAAAAATCTTTGATACAAAACTTGAAAAGGAACTTAAACTAAAGGGTGTATGTTTTTTTTGTGGTCTTTTGCCACACTGATATTTATTTCAATTATTTATTTTGTTCTCAACTTATTTAATATATTCAGTTAAACTTATTTCTGTCTCCTGTGTGTTTCATTCTCACCTGTCAGTTCTGTCAGTCATGTTTCCCATTGCAATAACTCAGCCCTAACGTTTTAGCATCTCAAACTTTTAAGTTAGCGTTACATCGTTACAATAGGCCCAGTTAACTAACAGAAAAAAGGACATAAGTAGAGTTAGTTTCAGTTTCAGAGTAGTTTCAGTGTAGTCAGCTCCTCCCTGCAGGCAGATTTCAGGCTGTGTCCTTCAGCGTCTGACCAGAAGTGACGAATCAACTTGGATGAGCTGCGAGACGATTTCAGCCTAAATAAACGTTTGTCCATTTGCTAAATTTCTTGCCTTTGCCATTTTCACAAAGAAAAGCATTTGAGCAACTCTCCACCGAAAAAGTTATCCAATCCACTTTATTTCTATAGCAGAGTTCATAAACAAAAGAGTTTCCAAAGTGCTGCACAATATAAATAAAACACATCCAACAGAAATAAAAATAAAGCTCTATTCGCCTCCACTAGTCCTCGTTAAGACAATAAAACTCGTGAAATCAAATGAGAGCAAGAATATACATGCAATAATAAAAAGGTTAAATAAGTTTTCTTTTAAAAAATTGCACCAAAATAACTATGCCATGTCTACGATGCTGCTGAATCCAACACTTATCACTGATTAAGAAAATAAGTGGGAGCGTATGAGCAGTGGGGAAAACTGGGGGTTGATCTGCCGTTAAACTGTAGCGTCTTGAAAATAAGCGATTAAAAGTTGCTCAGACATGCGCAAATCACTCCAAACACAACTTCCGAGAGGGTAAACGAGAAGGAGAACCAACTATATCAAGGCTAAAAGTCCACAGTTTAGAACAGTACTCTTGTTTTCCAACTCCCGGCCGCACGTTCCCGCAGTGATCACAGATGCACCGGGCTGTACAGGGATATTACGGCGCCGGAGCAGAGGTTGTACTTTGCAGTCACAGTCACGGCGCTCCTCTCCCGGCCTGACCCCTGTGGGCTGGGAGGCTATAACCAATCAAAAGTGGACACTCGGCCACTCTGTAAAGCCGGGCGTCACCCACAATCCATCTTGATGCGGACAAGCTTTGGATAAAGTAAGATATGGGAGCAGAAGTTTGGGCGAGAGAAAATGAAAAGTTGTTTTGTGCAGGCAGAGTTGGAATTGGTTGTGCTGGAGCGACAACTCAACGTTTTACAAACCCCGTGGTTTAAAACGGAGCTTCAGGACAGGTCGGAAATCTACAGCAGAATTTGGTGTTTTGCTGTCGTGATGCAGATGTTTCCTGGTTTATACACTGGAAATAAAGCTATATTTAGGTACGTTGAAATGACTTAAATTAAGAACGCACGACACAAAATTCAAATTTCCACATGAAACAAAACTGGCGTCTTCTCTGTCAACATATAATCAAAAGGGAATCAAATTTTTTCACAATAGCTTCAGCAAATGGGACCATTATTTACCTTCTAGTCACTTGAAAAGACTTTAAATTAATAAAATGTATGGATTTTCAGTTATTTCTCTCAGACACATTGGATTTCCCATAGAATTACAACAGCATCCGCCTCCAGTCTTAAAACCTTAAGAAGGCTGTGAATGTGAGCTGCTATTCAACGTTCTGTATTTACTCATTTCATCTCCTCCTTTCTCTCAAGATTCTGCAGCCTCCTCCTTCCACATAGCGGCGATTCATCATGGCGCTCGTCTGAATACTCGTGAGGCAACTGCGCTCGCACTTATTAAAAGTAGCAGAGAAAAGAGGAGACGTTTTGTTCCTTAACTAAGCGCTGGATTCGGGCCCGCAGTAAAGCCGTTTGGTGGACTTATTGGGGGCGCCTATAGAGCACGAGCTAAACTTCATATTCTGCTTATGTAATGCAAGTTCAAGCACAGGGCGAGTTACAGAACGGCTCTGTTATTTCGCTACACCACAGCCGTCTCATTCGGTGTCCTTTTATTTAGCTTCACTACTTGATTTTCTTTTAGATTTTACATTCAGATTCTCAAAGTCGCCGCCTGATGCTTTATTGACGGCGCCGCAAACGCTTGGTTTTCAATTCAGCGCCGTGTTTATTTATTTATTCGTGAAGGGAAAGCACACATTAATGGACATTTAAAAAGTAAATATGCAAATATTATAGCCAACGTGGCGCATTTCCATCTTCAGTCCCTCGGCAGGTTGATGTCAAAGAGTCTACAAGTCAGGGAAAAGTACAGCAACAATCACACAAGAGTAAATAACACCAGCGCACTCAGGAATCACTCAGAATCACTATACAACTACACACGAGTACATGTTTGGTTTGACCATAACCAGTTTTAAAAGAGCTGCATACAGGACACTCTCTCTGTGTTAGTGGAAGATTATTCCACTTATTCCCACCTTGGACAGATACTATATCCTGACCAAAGGGGGTCCATCTGTGGGGTTTGACCAGCACCACCGAGTTTATAAGCGTTTTTTACAACTCTTAGAGACCAGGGCGGACCTGATTCCTGATTCTCACACATTAAAACACTTCATAATCACACTGAAAAGAACAAAAACTAGTCAAACGAGAGTAAATTTCACTTGACAAGTAAAATGATCAGCCAGTGGAACAAGACTCTTTGTACGCAAAATACGAAAATACATCTTTCTACGCTTAAAATAAAATTTTTTTGCACTTAAAATAAGAAACAAAATCGAATTTTGCTTGAATTACAGAAAAAAAACGCTTATTCCACTGGCAGATAATTTTACTTGACAAGTTGAATCCAATCAAATAAAGTAAAATGTTTTTAATTTAAGCCATTTTAACTTACCTGTGTGTTGTTTTTTTCCAGTGCAGATCCAAACAGTGGATTTATTTTGACTTCAAGAGCTGCTTATACAATATACTAATATATCTGTACTGAGGCATGATAGATTTTACTCATATACATGGGAAAAAAGAGGTGCATAACTGCAGAACACCAAAAGAAGATTGACACTGTGGCGTACAAACTTATCTGCCCAGTCCCTGCCACTCACTCAGTACGAACTATTTTCTCCTCACCCGCTATTCGTCATCCTGATTAATTATTTCAAAAAGATAACGCGGCGGCGACTGATGTCCCATAAATTGGAGCGGAACCTATGCATATCAATAATGCTGTATGTTTATGATGGACAAGAGAGAAATCATGGCGCAGTTTAATTAATCAAAGAGATGGGGGGGGCGAGATAAAGCGGTGCGCTGTATAACTGATGTGCGTTTTAGATAAACAGTCGCTGCGCGGGATTACAGTGACAGTGAGCGCAGGAGACAGGCGTGCAGACAGTGGGAAAGTGAGAACTAAACTTACTTTTTTTTAGTTTTTATATGGTAAACGTCAGAAAAAGATACAACTTTCTGTAACTTTTAGGGGTGTAAGTCTCATGATGCAGTATCGTCACGGTATGAACCTCACGGTACGATATTTATTGCGATGGGAAAGCTCACGATATGACGATATTCGGTCAAGTCATTTGGTACATTTATTGTCATTAGGGATGGAACGAAATCCAAATCTCTCTGTACGATATTTTCACCAGATAAAATCTCACCGTACCAGATTTATTGCAATATTTTGCCTGTGAATTTGCAACTTTTTCCTCTAAAAACACCTTCACAAGACTTAATCCGAAGAATAAAGGTTTAAAAGTGCTTAGAACAGTTATTTCTTCATGTCGTCTGCACTGAAACGGAGCAAAGGATCATGGTCTATGTAGTTCCCTCTGTTTTTTTTAGCTATTTCTGCATCATAACACTTGTGATTTGATATATTGTGATGGTCCACGATATTATTATGAGACTTTTGACGATACGATATCACCATATTTTGGTTATTGTCACATCCCTCGTATCTATACGCTACTCAAGTACATTTTATAGTGGATGTTTTTTACTTGTACGTCACTACATTTCTGTCTGTACTTTCTACTTCACTACATTTTTGAACAGGACTGAAAAGCAAAAGTATATTTATTAGTCTGAGACCTGCTAAAAAGCTAGAGGAAGGTTATTTCTTATATGTTCATAGTTTGAGCAAACAAAAATATACAGATAAAAACCCCGAGAAGTCTCTGTTGAACAAGCTTCAGCACAAATCGTTATCAAAATCACTACATTTGAAGCTTTATAATAGATTTATACCTAAATATAAGCTTGAAATCTTTACTTTTCACTCTTTAAATACATATTTCGGTTATTGTTACATCCTGAGTAACTTGGTCTGCATGCGGCACCGTCTTCCCTTCATGAAGATGGATGGGTTTAATGCCATTCTGCGGGACATTCCAGACAAAGCGGTAACACTTCCATGGAGACTAGGAGGCAGCAGACCCTCTGTCGGGAAAGTGACATAGCTCAGCTTTAATACCGCTCTCATTTCTGGGCCTATCCACGTGAAACGAAACCGGCTTCTTCTCCGTCAGCACATAATCAATAGGGAAGACATTTCTTTTCACAACAGCTCGGGAAAGTGGTGCCATTATTCAACCTCTCGTCAGGTGAAAAGACTTTAAGACCCGAGATTAATTCATATACGAGATTCTACATGTTTGACTTTTCAGATATTTCTCTCAAACACATTGGATTTCCTATTGAATTATAGCGGCATCCACCCTCTAGTCTAAACTCTTAAGGTCTCTGTGAATGCAACCTACTTTTTGTTAGTTTTTTATATGGTAAATATTTTAAAAAGATCATTTCTACCTTCAAGACACTCAAAGCGCCCATTGTCTTGCCCAAGGACACAACAATAGAGCTCACCCATGGGAGCTGGAACCGCCAACCTTCGGATTAATGGGCAAACACCCTCCTAACCGAGCCTTTATAAGCTGATATACAGTATTGCATTTTCATTCGGACAGATTTTTGTGCGTTTGTCCGCTGATCCGAAGGCTGACAGATGAACGCTGTGAACGTTGTGTCCTTGGGCAAGACACTAAACCCCCGTGCCTCCGTTATCTGCGTTACACTGGTGTGTGGATGAGTGTGTGAGTGGTTCCCTGACGTAAAACGCTCTCAGTGCCTTGAAGGTGGAAACGCGCTGTATAAAAATGTGACCATTTACCAACTAATGATTCAAGACAAAATATCGCACAGAATTCGTCATAATGTCGCTGAAAGTTCATATGTTCCACAAAAGTGACTCCTGTGAGCTTTAAGGCATCTGTTCTTGTGCGATGTTCACTGCAAAAAGCTTGGCCAAGATATAAACGCTTAAATATGTCAGAAAATGACTTAAAAGTAGCGAAATTTTCTGTCCATGCATCATTTTACGCGACAGGTTATCTTAAAATAAACGACCTTTAGTCTAGAATGAAGCTCTAGTCTCACTCGTAAATCGATAATAAATCTGAAAACAAGATGAATAACCTTGGCCAGACAAATGTGCAGTGATGTTTCCTCATCAAGACGTACCCGGAGTTGTGTTTTGTTTAATGTGTAACCCCTTTGTTATTAGTCCGTCTTCATCTCCAAAGCTCAAAACGCTCTGTTCCACCTTGTGATGTCATGAAGCGGTAGTTTACGAGATAACATTTACCTTTTACCTTTGTTAACAATTACCTTTTACCTTTAGTCCAGAAGAGATCGGCAGTCCCAGGTCTAAAATTATCCATGTGATTCTAGTGAAGGTGTGTGGAGTTTAAAAACACAGTAGAGCACTTCCTGTTTTACCACATGACATCACAAGGTGGATCACAGCAGTATTCAGTTCAGTATGTTTCACAAAATGTACTCTTGTTTAAGCCCTGTTTTGTTGTGTTATGTTGTTTCCTCATCAGGACAAACCCGGAGTTGTGAGTTTGTTTCAGTCTCACATGTTTGAGTAACTCGTCTGTCCACATCTCCACACCTCAAAACGCTCTGTTCCACCTTGTGATGTCATGAAGCGGTGGTTTTCAAGTCGACAGCTTCCCTGCAAATAAAAATAAAAATCTAGTCAACTTAAGTTCTGACTTGAATTAAGAAAGTTTTACCATGATTTGAGTAAATTTCACTTGACCAAGTAACATGATCTGCCAGTGGAATAAGAGTTTTTGTACTTAAAATATGAAAATACAACGTACTACATTTAAAATAAGAAAAACGACAACATTTTGCACTTAAAATAAGAAACTAAATCATCGCATGTTGCTTGAATTAAGAGAAAAACACTTATCCCTCTGGCAGATCATTTTACTTGTCAAGTTGAATCGACTCAAATGACGTAAAATGTTCTTAATTTAAGTCATTTTAATACCTGCCTTTAGTTCAGTAGAGACTGGCAATCCCAGATCTGAAATTATCCAAATGATTTTAGTGAAGGCGCACAAACGGGAGGTGCAAAAACACAGTAAAGCGCCTCGTTTTTAGTTTGTGAGAAGAACTCACCTTAAATTTGCAGGGATTGTGTGTTGAACATTTGAGAATGAAACAAAGCAAAACAACTCTTGGCGTATTTGTGACGAGGAAATGCTTTTCTAACCTACAGTGAACAGGAAAACGGCTCCGTACGGCCCCTTTAACCCTCGTCCCGTCTCCGCACACGCTTCACCGTAACTGCTTTTGTCCCGGTAAAACGCCCTTTCCGATTATGTTGCCGTGTCTTCATAACGAGTCTTGTATTGTTTATAATGGGCCCCTATATGGTCCTGATGAACTGCAGAATCCAATATTGCGCTGGAAAAGGCTGCCGAGAGCGCGGAGCCGCCGCTCGCCGTCGCAGGGGAGGAGGCGAGTGCAAAACGGCGACTGCCTCCCGCGCTTTGATTTCATTTGCTTTGGGGGAAAAAAAAGTCGAGCTTGTTGACGTTCCCTCTAGGTTCCTAATGCTGTTTTTGTGTTTGTGCGTTAGCCCGGCCTCTGACAAAACGCCCCCATGGAAGAAGTGTGTATTAAAGCTCCACACTGGGGTAAACGGAAAGATTTTGGAGTTTTGTTTTATCACGTACATGAATTTTGGATGTAGAAAGGTCCATTAGATGTTTTTCTCCATGGAGATGTTGTCGTTTTGTCTGACATTAAACCTTTTTATGTTCACGGAGACCGACCCAGACCAAGTTACAGGTCAGATCTGTGGTGAGGAGAGCCCGCTCACAGTCAGGATGATGGTTTTTCCAGGTATTTTTGAGCTCTAAATCCACCTGTAATTGCTTTGGCCAAGGCCGACAGGTGGAGAGACTGGAGCGGGGCTGCAGCGACTTGTCAATATGTCTGTGCTGTGTTTTTGTTGCCATGTGCTGCTCCTGTTGTTCATTTTATTTATCTGAATTAGGACAATGCGTATGGATCAACGTGTCGGCAAACGGCATCGGAACAGAGAATATTCAAAGCGCAAACAGAAGGGAAAATACAAGTGCACAGACAACACACCAGGTTAACTGCAAATTAAAAGAAAACGATTCTCATAGTTTAAAGAAGAAGAAAATCTACCCGCCAGAGCACGTTTGATGATTTTTCAACCAAAGATTTGGCGTGTTCTTAAAGGTTAAGTAGGATCCGCAGTTCCTGACGTGAGCAGGCGGTGTGTCTCATGACTCCAGATTTGGTCCTGCGTCGTTGCATGTTACGGTCTCCTCTGATCAGTGCCCTCGTGTTAACTCGGTTGCTCGTTTTTTACTCATGAAATCCGTTAATGGTGGAAGAGCAAGTCCATTTAAAACGTTAAAAACAAGACAAGCTTCTATAAATATCTGATAACTTAAGATTTGCAATCGTGATACTGCAAAGGCTTTTTTTTTGTTTTCTTTTATCTTTATGTAATGTATAGTTAGCGTCCCAGACCCCAGATAGTTAGTATAGTTTCCAGATCAGATAGACAGATGTAAAATATAGTCATGTCACAGGTAGTAATCTCCAAATTATTACCTGGGCAGTGGGATTGTTCTTTTTTAATCACTGGAAAGCGCTTCGTGTTGCATTTTTTGTATGAAAAGCGCTCCAGTTTGACTGATTGATTGAAATACAGTAAGATAGAGCTGTTTAATGTCATACTGTGGGACATTCCAGGCAGAGCAATGTCACTTAGAGCACCTTTTAGTAAAAAACAAAAAGATATGTACACCTTTGTTGAACATTTTGATGAGATCGGACTGGAGCGACAGTTAATGTTTGGTTGTTTAGTGTTTTTTCTTTGTATTTTTCTGTATATTTTGAGCGTGGACAGAGGCCGTGGGCTGTTGTTGTTACGTATGATTCCAAAATAGGACAAAAATAATCAAAATCCGCGACCTACATGTAAAAGCAAATCTTGTCTTAAAACATTTGTCGAGTCATTTAAAGTTCATATTCATTACAACTGTTAGAACACGAGTTGCTGCTGTCGCTGTTTAGCCGCTGCTGTGCAAACTCTTTTACTATTTGAATTTTTGGAAAGTCCACGGGGAAAATGGCTAATGAACGGGTAATTTACTCGTGGAACATTGGCAGGCGTCATAGTGGGCAGCACTATTTAGCTCGGTGGGTTAGATTTCGCCGTCGTTCATTACATTTGGTACAGATTTTATTGTTTTACTACAGATTTTGATGTGCTGTGTCAAGTAACTGTGAAATGTACATTCATTTCTTGCTGCTGTATTTCTGTGCTATGGGGCAGCGGGGTTTTAAGTATATTTTTACTACTACTACTACTAATTTAATTATATTTCATACATCGATGTGAATGAAAAGGAGCAGAAAGAAGTATAGACTTGTAGTATCTGTCCTCTTTTCACACAAAATAAAACATTTCTAACACTTTTTTAGGGTTCCAACTTCATGTATAATCTGTCATTTATTTACGTGGCATATGCAAGATTCAGTACTTGTTAATTAACACAAAAGGAGAGTTCATACTTTATACTTTTTTTTAACATATTATGACATTTCTGTTAAACTTTTACTCATTTATAATTTAAAAATAACTTGGTGGAGGGTCTGTCATCCATTTGTCTCCATGGTGACGTTACCGTTGGGCCTGGGATGTTCCACAGTACGGCTTTAAACAAATACTTTTATTCCAGCTGGGGGTTTTATTTCTCAAGAGGCATCTGCGGGCCCACTTCTCCACAGATCTGAGCTGTAACTTGGCCCGGTGATGCAGCTGCTTGTCTAAATGGAGGTGGTTAAATGAAATGCCGCACTGCAGAAGATTCCAGAAAGAAACGATAACATCTACATGGAGTCAAGCAGAAAACTAGCGTCTTTCATTTACTATTTTACTAAGTTTTACTGTTTTTTTAGTTTATTTCTGCTTAGGTAACTGTAATAATTAGGGGTGTAACGATATCCAAGCCTCGCAATACAATATTGTCACGGTCTGAACCTCACAGTTCGATATTTATTGCGATATCGTGGAAAATCTCATGATATTATGTTATTCTACATAATAACAAGACTTAACAAGATTATAAAATGCTTTGACCAGTCATTTTGTACAACATTTATTGTCATTAGGGATGGAACCAAATCCAAATCTCTCTGTACGATATTTTCACCATAAACATCTCACTGTACCAGATTTATTGCTTATATTTACTCTGAATCTGCTACTAAATCTGCTACTAAAAATGCTTCACCAGACTTAATCCAAAGAATGAAGATGTAAAAGTGCTTAGAACAGTTATTTCTTCATGTCGTCTGCACTGAAACGGAGCAAAGGATCATGGTCTATGTAGTTCCCTCTGTTTTTTTTCTCGCTATTTCTGCATCAGAACTGTTCATTTAAGCAAAGAGACTTGGGATTCGATATATTGATGCTCCACGATATTATTGTGAGACCTCTGACGATACGATATCACCATATTTACGTTGTTGTGACACTTAGATTTTGTAAGATGTCCTCTGTAACGGCTGCTGACGCCTTTTGGTGTTATGTTATGTTAGGTGTGTGAAGTTAACAACCGAACAACTTTTCTGATGACCGACATCGCTGACAAGCTTCTACAGTCGCCTCCAAAGTCTTTAGACTCACTTTTAATTTCTTTTTTTTATTTTTTTATAATAGTGCAGCCACAAACTAACTTCTACCCTATAATCCCCCGGCCATATTTAGGCAGAGGAACCTTGTCCCTCTCATTAAGAGTCAAAACACTTAAAAGATCAACTGGTTCACTCAATGTCCACAATAATGGACACAAATGAATCAGCCTCAGGAGGATAAACATCCCACAGTACGATATTTATTGCAATATTTTGTCTGTGAATCTGCTACTTTTTCCTCTAAAAATGCTGTAAAAATGCTTGGACCAGTTATTTCTTCATGTCGTCTGCACTGAAACGGAGCAAAGCATCATGGTCTATGTAGTTCCCTCTGTTTTTCGATATATTGTGATGGTCCACGATGTTATTGTGAGACCTTTGACGATACGATATCAAATTCTTTCGGTTATTGTTACATCCCTAGTAATAATAGACGGTCTTATTGACTTTTTTTTATGAAGGTCAGAAAGTTCAAGTGATTTCCTCTTGTTTTACCTTATTAAGTTTCAGCAGACGTTCTTCCTTTTCCTTTAAAATCGAACACTCTTCAACCCAAACGTTACGGCATCGCCCTCCGACCTTTGACGCTACAATCCTCATCGACCTAACGACGCCCAAACCTCCCCTTATTCTCCTCGCTGATACTGTCGGCGCTCTTCCCCGGAGCCCCGCTGCTGTTCGACTCGCCCTCGGAGTCAATTAAGCGCTCGCAGGATGCCAAGGCCCGCCCGGCAAACAGGTAGTACATTTTTAATAATAGGCCCTAAATGAGACGTGTTAGTCACCGGCGGATGTGGAGGGGCCCCGCGTGGTACAAGCCGCAACGGGGATAATTATTTTAAAAGAGAAAGAAAACGCGAGCAAACAAAAGGAAAATGGCCGTCGGTAGAATGGAGAGCGATGGCCGCGCGGCGCGAGGCAATTGGCATGTAGACAGCGCGAGGATGAATTGCATAATTAAAAAGCAGCGAGCGCATATTGATCGGACAAATGCGGGAGCGGTGGTGGATTGGACGGGGAGAGCCCAGCGTCCCCGGGCCCACAAAGAGGGAGAGGAAGGGAGGACAGAGGCGAGCAGTAATGAGGCGCTACAAAATGAATCGAGCGCCGAGTTAGCGCGCCATTTTCTGCCTTAGTATGATGGAGGTTTGCGAGCGGCGTCATGGCAGCGAAGGCTCGTGGGCGGGGTGATGTCGGCGCGGACGTATTCGAAGTTTTTCGTGATTGGAAATAAGTAGATGCATGTGGAAAAAATGCCAAGGTCAAAGGCAGCGGTGGAAGAAGTACTCAATTTTGTTACGTATGCAAAAAAAAGAATAATCTAGTTAAGCTAAGATGACTTGAATTAAGAAAGTTTTACCATAATTGAGTAAATTTCACTTGACAAGTCAAATTATCTGCCAGAGGAATAAGACTTTTTGCACTTAAAATATGAAAATACGTCTTGCTACACTTAAAACAACAATTTTCTGCACTTAAAATAAAAAAACATAGTCAAATGTTGCTTTAAATCAAGAAAATACACTTGTCAAGATGAATCCACTCAAATAAAGTAAAATGTTCTTAATTTAAATCGTTTTAACTTAATTAGATATTGTTTTTTCCCAGTGAGAGCAAAAAAAAGTCAGTAAAAGTATCATATGCAAAAATTGATTGAGTAAAACTATTAAAGTGCCTGTTTAAAAATGATCTTAACCCTGACTCTGGCACGGCGTTATTGATTTCTTTTAGTTATTTGGGGCTGATTAGCGCGAAAACGAAGAATTATATTTTTACATGATGGAGTTTCTGAGAAAAACGATGTCCACATATGTTATATAAAACATTATTTTTTTGTTTTAAGTGTTTTGAAGGACACAGTGAAGTCAGGACTGAAAAGCAGGTGTCAGGTTTGTTTCCTGTTAAGAAATACTAGAATGACGAGTTCACTTAATATTATTACATGATGTCGACGTTCAGTGTATTCAAAGTCAGATCCAAACAGAAATGAACAAATCATAAACTACATTTAGTTTTAAAATGTATTTATGAGTGAGATTTGGGTCTATAACGATCTTGATGATGTAAATTTAATCCTGTTTTATTACTTTAATCTAGAGTTACTAAAATTTCAAGCTTGATTTTGATACTAAGAGTAGGATTGATACTCATAATACCGATTCTGATGCCTTAATGTTACAAAAATAATAAAAAAAACACACTTTATTTAGACAGTATAACGTGATTTTCAACATTAAATTAGACGTCCAGGTAGGTCCCATCGTCGTCCATTACTTTTGGCAATCCCGCTTTAATCCCGTACAATTTTAATACAACAATAACTAAAATAATATCACCAATAAATGTGCTCGGTAAAGAGGGATTTTACTTTATGTGAGCGTTTGTTACGTCGTTAAATCAAGACAAATGTTCCCTCTTCTCAACCTCAAATTTAAACGTATTTATTTTATTATATTTTAAACGTATATCACTAGAAACGAGCGTATTTTCTTAAACATAACTCTGCTAAAATGACTTGACGGTAAAAAGTTAATGGCGGATTATTGAATATACAAATATGTACCACTATAGGTGTTCACTTTTGCGTCGTGAAACTTCTTTTATCTGCGGCGCTCAGTAGTTTCACTAAAACTTGTTCTTGGCGAGTTTGCATATTTCCTCGTTGGATTCCTTTGGTTTTAATTCACATCAAACGCTCCTCAGAACTCAAAAAAGCCAACTTTGAGATAAAATAATGCTTTTTTGTTGTTCCTATTTGCATAATACATGGACTTTATTTTTATTTATTGCTTTTACATGAGGAAAAACAGTGGTTAATTCGATCTGCGCTCACTGCTAATTGGACGCGAGTTGAAGAAGTTCATTCCTCACGATGTTTGACAACTTTTCACAATATTTGCTGCCAGTTTTGCTCTATCCAAAGTGCTGCCCGAGTGCTACATTTTCTTGGATAGTTTGGTATATAATTTGCGCGCTGTTTCCTTGCATTTGGCAGTCTTGTTTGATTGAGGTGCCAATAAACAATGTCGTTACGATGGCAAAATTAAAATAGTGCATGTAGTAAAACAGATTAAAATCTGGTTTTTCACATTTTTATGTTGTTTTTATGTGTGTAACATTATGTAAGGACCAATTTTTCAACTCAAAGATCAGAACAGTTATTTCTTCATGTCGTCTGCAGTGAAACGGAGCAAAGGATCATGGTCTATGTAGGTTCCCTCTGTTTTTTTTTAGCTATTTCTGCATCAGAACTGTTGATTTAAGCAAAGAGACTTGGGATTCGATATATTGTGATATTATTGTGAGACCTTTGACAACACGATATCACCATATTTCCATTATTGTTGCATCTCTGGTAATAATAGACGTCTTATTGGCTTTTTTCTGGAGCTCAGAAAGTTCAAGTGATTTCCTCTTCTTTTATCTTATCAAGTTTCAGCAGAGGTTCTTCCTTTTCCTTTAAAACCAAAAGCTCTTAAACCCAAACGTGACTCGATCGCCCTTCAACCTTTGACGTTTACAATCCTCATCGACCTAACGACGCCAAAACCTCCTCTTATTCTCTCTAGGACCAAAGATCACAATTTTAACATTGTTTCATAAGAATAAACAAGTTGAAGTGTTAAAATGAACTGACCTTACTGTGGGAAGGCTTGCATTTCCACAAACCCGACTCTAGCTCCTCTTGCTTGTCTCAATAAAAGAAGACGTTTTTGTTTACATCCATCTTTTCCGCACATGCGCAGTGGCCGGTCGGCAAAATGTCAGTGGTGCCGCTCGTTTGTGTCGCCTGCGTCTGTCATGAGAAAACTCGTCTTATTTTGAAGTAGGTTTTGCGTTTAATAGTTTTGACGTGACTTAATTATCTTACTCTAAGTCAGTGAAGGTTGAGGGTCAAAAACGTTTCTTTGAAAAGTTAAAACTCGCTGATAAAGAAGATTAAAGTTGTATTTATTTATATTTTATTGTATTTATGACACCAACAAAGTATGAAAGTCAAAGATTGTAAGTTTACAGTCTAAATTTGAACTAAGTGGCATGTTAATATGCACTTTCTTGGACAACTCAACCATAATCTTTGAGTCATACGTGATGGATCTGTACCTGGTTCTTGCTTCTTCCATTAAGAATATTGAACATTCTTGTTGGTTTTTGGTTCACAATAAATATTCTAAACAAGCTGAAGCAAGTGAAAATTGAGCAGATTCCCAAAAAAATGCAGAAAAAGGTATTATAATCTGGTGTTTTTCAATGTTTTAAAGTTTTATTTATTTGTATTTTATTGTATTTATGACACCAACAAAGTATGAATGTCAGAGATCGCAAGTTTACAGTCTAAATTTGAACTAAGTGGCATGCTAATGTGCACTTCCTGATTCTTGGACACTCATCCAACTAAACTCAATCCAATTTTTTGAACCATAGATGATGTTTTTTGATGGTTGGTTCATTTTTTTTACTGTGTTTTGGACACTGTCCAAGTATGAAAGTCAAAGATCAGAAGTTTACAGTCTAAATTTGAACTAAGTGGCATGCTAATGTGCACTTCCTGATTCTCGGGCACTCATCTAACCAAACTCATCCCAATGTTTGAACCATACTTTCTTGTTGGTTTTGGGATCACGAGAAAAACAAGCTGAAGGAAGTGAAAATTGAGCAGATAAAAACGTAGAAAAGGGCGTTAAAATTTAGTGTTTTTCCAAAGTTTAAAGTTTTATTTATTCATTCATTTATTTATTTTTATTTTGCTGCATTTAGGGCACGCACAAAGTCAAAGTTCCCAGTTGTATCGTCCAAATTCTAACTCAAAAACTTTCATCATGTCTAATCTCGTTTTTCAGCAGTCTGTTTTTTAATGCAAATAAATACAAGACAAATGTCCTGTCACATTTCACAAGATCCCAATATCTTTACTGTTATGTCAATTCATTTCAAACGTTTCTGGATGTCTACCCGTACCAGCGTGAAAATACCGCATCCAACCGACGCTGTGACATCGAACTCAACTCAGCCCAGTCTTTGAACCGTACGTGATAGATCTTTACCTCCTTTTCGCGTCTCCATCTCTCTCCAACTCCCCGTCTCCTCCGGCACGGCGACAGGCTTTACTCACCGCAGCTCTTTGCACGTCACACATGTCATCTCCAGACTCGCGATCCGCCGCTTTGTCAGATGACGCGTAGATTTGGGAGTCGGCGGGAGTTTGAGCGGCGTGTTGTTTTCTAAGATCCTTTAAGTCGGTCAAGTTTGCGAGACGAGGTGGTGTATGTTTTTGTGCTGTCGTCGCGTGTGTTTTTCCTGCTAAAGGTAAATCCGAACAAGAAATGTCGACATCAGTTTCGACATGAGCGAGATACGAGGGTATGGAGTCGTAAACAGGTTTGAGGGACAGTACAGACACAGGCCCCTTCACCTTAGTGCCTTTCTGTCACCTAAAGTATCAAAATATATCAAGTAAAGGTGTAAATATACAGGGGAGTGCACAGGACTCTATTGTACCGGGTCCCTGCGTCTTAGAGGCCCAGAATTTGTCCATTTTTCTATTTATTTATATTAGACGGGACCGTGTGAGGTGTCTTGCCCCGGGGCCCCAAATTTATGTCAACAGCCCTGTAAATACATATATAAATGTATTGCTTTGTATTTTGTCTACTACTTAAGGGTTTTTAGGGTTAGTTTTATTTATTTTATTTTAGTACATCCAGAGGTTAAACTATAACTGACAGAAACACCAAAAACACCCACAAGTTTTTTTTGTTTTTTTTGTTTTTTTCCATTTTGGACGCCCAACATTTGGTCACATTTTGTAATAATGTGCCTTAATGAGCCATAATACACAAATAGTTCACTAAGACTAATTCAGACTTAGCAGCTACTTCATTTAAATAGCAGCTCAGCCTGAATTATTCTAATGCATTCAAATTGTTAATAAACTATTTGAATAACTTAAATTAAGTGAGTTTCATGAAGGTTGAGGTTATTTGTCCTCTTCATCGGGCACGTCCTTCACTGCTGCACAGACCTGTGATCTTGGACTAGTCTTGGTCAGGACTTCCTGAGCTGGAGAATGTCTCCTCTGGTGTTTTGGTTTATGGAGGAAACTGGAGCTTGGAGGAAACTCACCCAAACACAGGTAGAACATGTAAACGACCGTGGGATCGAACCCGGAACCTTCTTGCCTTGAAGTAAGAGTCACTGAGCCACTGCGCCTCCAAGAAGCAATTACTTTTAATACATTTTTAATCGGTTTGTGGGATGTTTATTACTTCAAAAATATTTCTATACATGTATTTACAGGCCTGTTGATAGATATTTGGGGGCCCAGGGCAAGACACCTTACATGGGCCCCCATAATATAAAACATATTTGATCATTTAACACCGTCACCATACTATGTTAAAGGGATAGTTTTTTTGTGTGTTTTTTTTGTGTATACGAACGGATAGAAAATTGTGCCAAGCGATTATGAGGTCTGAGTTTTTTGCGGTTCACCGTTTTGTGACACAAATGTATCACTCTTTTGAACACATATTGTTTTGAGAAGAAAAACGCTTTATTTTCGTGACCCCAGCCAACCTGCCGACACTTTTGTCAGCGCCGAAACCGACAGACAGATTGATGTAAAAAAAAAATAATAATAAAAAAACTATCCCTTTAAGGATAAACTCCAGCACCTCAGACAGTTCCTCAGATTGAAAACATACAGATGACTGAAATATTGTCCAAATGAGTATGTTTAAAACCTTTTGGACCGTACTAAAATAAAATAAAGTTGTACGCTAACACCCAACTATTAAAGTTTTATCCAAATACTTAGACCCCTCTCTTATGGATCGCTCCATTTCCTCTGTGACACAAAGACTGGGCAGTGCTGGAGGCGCTGAATTCAATCAGCTATTGATTTAGCGTTTACTCCTCCCGGGTAATGGACCACTTTTTAACCAAATGCAATTATTAAATTAATCTTCCGAATTGACTGGAACCACCTCGGGCGACTATTGACACTTGTGGCTCACATTTCCATCTTGTACTTCGCGCATAACCTTTTACTTTAGCACATTGTAGCGTTAGCGTGTTAGCACTAGCGACGCAAAGGTCAACATTTCCAAGCAGGTGTGTGTTTAACACCGAGAATATTAGCGGATTAGCACGAGCTTTTGTGGAAGGATTGATCCGTGCGAAGACCTTTTTACCGTCATGTCGAGAATTGTCGTTTTTACAGCTCAGGGCAAATATTGACGCATTATTTGTAGTTTTTTACCCTTTGCTTAGACATTCGAACTTGCCACTCACTTAGACGTACGGCGCCCCAAGGTACAGTCGAGGAGAGCTGCAACCGCTCAATGTCAGAATATTGAGCTCATACGTCCCGGGCAATAGAGGTGTTATAGTTGAAGGCTCTGAACACTTTACTTTACTGTCCAAAAAGGGGAAAAAGAAAAAGAATGAGTTCATTTTCAGTTATTCGTCACTTTTCAACGCATCCCTAGCCTCCCAAGCACATTTTACAAATTTCAAACGTCAAGGAGGTTTGCTGACCACAACTAGCATGCTAACCTCGCACTTTTTAGATCATAAACACTTTATAACTGCAGATAGCACACGGTGATTTTGACCCTAAGAGCTGCTTATACAGTTTATCTGTTTGAACGACATTTTAAACCCAAATAAAAACCTAATAGTTAAATAGTTCTTTCAAATATTCTATAAAACGAGAAGAAGAAACAAGAAGAGAAAAACACCATTGGTTAATTTTGGACACCCAACATTCGCTTACATTTTTTAATAATACACTTTAATTAGTCGCAATGAACAAATCAATCAATCAAACTTTATTTATAGAAGCTTTTTCATACAAAAAAATGCAACACAAAGCACAAATTGTTAACTAAGAATAATTCAGACTTCGTAGCTTCTTAATTTTAAGTCGTATCTAAGCCTGAATCATTTCAATTCATTTAAGATGTTACTAAACTATTTGTTCATTATGAATAAAATCGTTCAAGACAAATGAAGTTGTATTTATTAACCACATGTTGGGTATTTATTCAACGAATGCTGTCTGAAAGTCTGAAAGGGTTTAAATCCATTGTTCTTTGTCTTCCAAACACAACAGTTTCTCTGAAAATCCATTGATTAACTGACACATGTCACCGTCTGTTTTTGATTCCCTTTGTAAAGGCTGTAAACACCAAAAACACAAGCTTATCGTCAACCTCACCATTCCAAGGGACCGTGCGTGGGCTCTTGTACTTTTTCTTCATTCATTTCTATTTATCTACCTCGTCATGAAAGGAAATGCTCAGTCTAATGGACATGCAAAACCTTAATGTGGATCTGTAGCCCGCAAATCAACCAAAAACCCATAAACCAACCGAAAACTACCTGGTCCAGTGTGTTTCTCCAAACCCACTCATCAAAAATAAACAAAAAAGTCACAAAAATGTTATAGGAATTCTCTGTTAATTCTGCCTGAGCCTTTGTTGCCCCTAAATCTCATATTTAGTGAGATGTGCTTCAGCTTTGACATGGGAATTGTCAAGACCCAACAAACGATCAATCAACTCTCGATCGGACCAGCCCCAGAGACGTCCGCTTTACCTATTCTGCCCTACGAAGGCAAAAGGCCTTAACTCGCCAGAGTGTGAAACTAAGAAAAATGACTCTGAAGTTTACCTTTTATCCAAAAGTATAAAAAGTAGGCCTCCCAGAATCTGACAACTAATATTTCTCCATTATAGCAACGAGCCATCATATTTTGGGAGCCCTACATTTTACACTTTTGGACAAAACAAACACTTTGAAATCATTTTTTCTCAGGTTCACAGGTCTTTTGCCTTTGTAGGGCAGTATTGTATTTACTGTATTTTACTATATTTACTACTGTGCATTGCCTTGAGTCTGACGATACATATCATGATATGCAGGTCACGATTATATATATCACGATATATCCCAATACTAAAACAATAGATCATATACGCCAAAAATATTCATTTTGTCTTCTTAATGCATTAACTTCTTAGGTTCCTTTCTAAGACAACGTAGCCAAGTGTATTTGTACCTTGTTGACATGTTTCGGCTGCTGCTGCGAGCCGTCTTCAGAACTGTCACCGGTGTTGGTGGTGACGTGTCATATATCAGCTGTTGTTACTTCCGGTAGGCGTGGTCAGCCTGATGGGACCTGCAGGTCGCCCAGACTGACCACACCTTGGGGCTCGGGTCATTGGATCGGAGAACAACAAGTTCAAACGCTGGATCAGGGAGGCCAATGAGATCAGGAAACGAGGCACTGACAGCATCAATCGTGATGACGGCGCGTTCCTCCTTTCACACACCTGGGACACCCTCCTCCAGAGACCACCGGGCGACAGGAGGCGTGGTCAGTCTGGGCGACCTGCAGGTCCCATCAGGCTGACCACGCCTACAGGAAGTAACAACAGCTGATATATGACACGTCACCACCAACACCGGTGACAGTTCTGAAGACGGCTCGCAGCAGCAGCCGAAACATGTCAACAAGGTACAAATACACTTGGCTACGTTGTCTTAGAAAGGAACCTAAGAAGTTAATAGATCATATACTGCAATTTATCACTAATTACTTCTGATACTGTCAACTTCACTTTCATGAGAACTAAATTATGTGAAATATAATTGATTACCTTTTTTAAATCATGAGAACAGTGAACGCAAGTCATGGATTTGAGTGAAAAATATCATTTAAAGATCGATTCAGATGCATTTTGAATCGATTCGAGAATTGCGCGATGAAGTAACACGACGTATCACTGAATCGATTTAGTTCTTAACACCCCTACTGTTTACCCGAAAGAATTCAGGCAGAGTTTGAGTTCTGACTTTCCTCTGTGCAGAGCTTGTTCCCACTTTAAATGAGAGGAAATCAAACAACAGGGACCGAAACCCCCCCAAACTCCCAAAACCCCAGAGCCTCAGCTGCACAAAGAGTCCAGCCGTTTGTTTGTGCTCCAAAGTGTTCGGCAACAGATTCGGCTCGAACTGCGACTCCTTTTAGTGACTTATATTAGGAAAAATAGCCCGGAATGGTCAGGGGTTTTTAAAGTTTGTATTTATTCTCTCTCATAACCCCACAAACTGCATCTTGTATTAAATTTAAACAACCTTAGAAGTCGGTTGTTGGGACTCGAGTGCATTTATATTTGACTCTTACCTGAGTAAAAGTTTTGGTTCCTCTTCCCACTTGGAGTAAATCTACAAGTAACACCAGCTTTATGTTGATGATATGAATTAACTTTTTGAACATTCGTGTTTCTTGCCCCATCGGAATTTAATCACTTTCTCTGTTTTTACGTTCAACCTTTAAATCCGCCCACGTTTTCCAAATCTGTAATGTAAAAATGCATCCAGTTATAATCTGTGCGTCATTCGTTCATTTGTTGTTCAAAATAAAACCAAAAATAAGATGAAAAAACAAGTCTTTTCTTCATTATGTGTCTCCAAAACCAAAATGAAAAAACAGATAATGATTTTTTTTTTTCAGTTTTGAGTTTAAATGAGTTTGTGTTTAAATGGATAATGGAAAAAACAAAGAACGACCGTTTCCTGTTTCTCCTGAACGTGGAGCGTCTGCGTACAGAGGGTCATTAGAGGACCACCGAGGACTGGACCAGGACTAAACCAGGTCTAACCCAGGTCTAACCCAGGGCTAAACCAGGGCTAAACCAGGGCTAAACCAGGGCTAGACCAACTCTAAACAGGACTGAATCAGGACTGAACCAGGACTAACAGATTTTCCGCAGGAAACACTGAGCTCTGGTTCAGTCCTGGTTTAGATCGTGTTTAGTCCTGATTTACACCTCGTTTAGACCTGGTTTAGACCTGGTTTAAACCTGGTTCAATCCTGGTGTAGCTCTGGTTTAGATCTGCTCCAGTCCTGGTTCAGTCCTGGTCCAGTCCTCGTTTAGTCCTCGCTCAGTCCTGATTTAGACCTGGTTTAGACCTGGTTTAGAACTGGTTTAGACCTGGTTCAATCCTGGTCCAGTCCTGGTCCAGTCCTGGTCCAGACCTGGTCCAGACCTGGTTTAGACCTGGTTTATCTCCGGTCCAGTCCTGGCATTTTTTTTTTCCATTTTCTTTTTGGTTTTATTTTGAAGAACGAATGACACACGGATTAGTTCATTTTCCTCCATTTTTTTTTTAAATTCAGTTGTGTATCAGAGTACTTTTCAGACCATAAACTTTTACTCCTACTTGAGTAAAACATTTGGCAGTGTCACGGTACTTTTACTTGACTAAACTTTACTTTTACTTGGCCTAAGTCTAAAAGTGACAAAATCTTCATGTTCACAATACGAAATGATTTGCACATTTGTGTTTCTTGCGCCGCTCCTTCAGATACGAGTCAATTTTCTCTCATTTTCTTGTCTTCCCATCTGAAAACGATTAAGTAGACAGAGTATGTTTCAATGCGCACCAACTTTTTTTCTGTTTTCTTTTTTTCTCCCCAAACTCCGGAGTTATCAGATTATTGAAATGTCAAAGTAAAGTGTTTCATTTGACGTGAGTAATCAGATTTCCCTCTGACTGATCACACCCGTGCAGGTTTTGACGAGGAAAATGATGCTTAAAAAGACAAACTAATGTGGCAAAAAATGAAAAGAGACCGTATTAAAATCAAAATAACTGTTTTAAAAGCATTTTACTTTGTCCTTCAAATACAGCAGTTGCTCTAAAAGTCCATTGGTTGATTTCTTTTTAAACACACATCAGAAATCAGATCTAATTATCAAGTTATCTGATTATTCTACTATTTCTTATTTTTACGGGCCATATTAGTGCATCCACTAATTAATACTCACATGAATACGCATAGAGGAGAAGAAAGGTTCATGCATATCGCTCTTAAAGTGTAACTCCGGCACTTTTGAAGCTAAAGTCCATCGCTAGAGTTGGTTGAATTCTGTCAGAAGCCAAAAAACGGCACAGATCAGTGTTTCCTCGGCGGAGATCTCACTGTGGCAGTGAGTCTGTCAAGGCAACAAACTAGTGTAGTGATGGGGGCAAGTTCTTGTCTTCCATGTAAAATTATGAGCACACTGAAGAAGCTTAACGCCACTTTAACCCATCTGACAACAGCCACGAGTCTAACAAACAAAACGCTCTGCCTGGTTCACTCATTAGTGTCTGGAAATGTTAGAAAACAACTTTATAAGCAGCCTTACACTTCCCTCTGTTGATTTCCCACTGCACAGGCCAAAGCTCAAAAGACTCGACTGTCGACTCCAGGTCCGGTGAGAGGCTCGAGCCGCCAGAAGCAACAAGTGAAGATCGACTACTGACGGAGAAGCAGAAGAGAAACTGAAAGTTATTGAAAGAAAATGGTTCGGGAATGTATTTTTTAGCGTTTTTCAAAACATATAATTCACTCGTAAATAAATGGGATTAGAAACGACATCGGCGATCGAGTCTTTTGGGCTTTGGCCTGTGCAGTGGGAAATCAACAGAGGGAAGTGTAAGGTGCTTATAAAGTTGTTTTCTAACGTTTCCAGACACTAATGAGTGAACCAGGCAGAGTGTTTTGTTTGTTAGACTCGTGGCTGTTGTAAGATGGGTTAAAGTGGCGTTAAGCTTCTTCAGTGTGCTCATAATTTTACGTGGAAGTTCAGAACTTGCCCCCATCACTACACTAGTTTGTTGCCTTGACAGACTCACTGCCACAGTGAGATCTCCACCGAGGAAACACTGATCTGTGCCGTTTTTTGGCTTCTGACAGAATTCCACCACCTCTAGCAACGGACTTCAGCTTAAAACGTGCCGGAGTTCAGCTTTAACTATTGCATTGTGGATCATGGATTTCGAATCACTTTTGAGAGAAGCATATTTTTCATGAACCCAACAGTAAAACTTAATCCGAAACAGAAATATAGCACTAGAGGTAATAGCGGGTTTTCCTTTTTCTTCTTAAAATCTCTTCGGACAGCTCAGATTTACGAAGTCCGTTCTCCAACTCTGCATTTCCGCACAATGACGGAAAAATACTTCTATACAATTTACATCCCAAAGTATCTCCCTCATTCTTCCTTCTCTCTGTATTCAAATCAGCCCGTCCCCCTCCGCCGGCGCCATTGTAAACAGGCTTATCGTCTGCGCGGTGCTGAAGCCTCTCCATTGTTTATCGGACTCGCTGGTAATGGGACAGAGTAATTTCTCATTTGTAACAATATCAAAAAGCAATTACGAGGCTGCGACTAAAAGCCACCGAACAATGTCCCCCATCAATCACCCGGCAGGAGGAGGAGGAGGAGGGACATTTGGGCCCCTGCGATTCCCCCGCCTCGCTCCGGTGTGCAGAGGTGCTCGGTCGGACTGGAGCGGGGCAGCCGGCGGTGAGTGGGCTCCGAAAGGGCAAAAGCCTGTTGCAGATATGCGCCTAATCATTGGTCTTATTTACAAGAAAATGCGAAATGTCGGAGTTTGGGGCGGATGGTTTTGAATTGTCCACCTGAACTGGAGGCTGTTTTTACACTTTCAGAGTCGTTTTGAAGAAGGGAGTTAAATTTGACATTAAATTAGTGCAATATTTTAGCACATCGTTGCAGGCAACGAAGATGTGAGTAATATTAAAGAAATTCGTCTTATGTAGGTCAAAGCTGCTTTACAGTTTTGTGAAGAATTACTACTACTACTACTACTACTACTACTACTACAACTACTACTATGACAGGTATTCTGTACTCTTCTCTTTATTGTTTTATTGTATGAATTTTGCTATATAAATAAACTTACCTTGGCTACAACTACTATTACTAGCTTACTATGACTACTACTACTACTACTATTACTACTGCTACTACTACTGCTACTACTACTACTACTACTACTACTACTATTACTACTGCTACTACTACTGCTACTACTACTATTACTACTGCTGCTACTACTACTACTACTATTACTACTGCTACTACTACTGCTACTACTACTGCTACTACAACTGTTACTACTAATACAGTACTATGACCACTACTACTACTACTACTACTACTACTGTTACTACTGTTACTGCTACTACTGCTACTACTACTACTATTACTGCTAATACTACTACTGCTACTACTACTACTGCTACTACTACTACTACTGCTACTATACTACTACTACTATTATGACTACTACTACTGCTACTACTACTACTACTATGACTACTACTACTGCTACTACTACTCCTGCTAATACTAAAGTACTATGACTACTCCTGCTGCTGCTACTACTGCAGTATTACTACAGTATTACTACTGCTACTGCTACTACTGTCATATATTTTATGATGATGCTTGTATTACGATTTTAATGTATTTCTTATTCTGTAAAGCACATTGAATTACTTTGTGTACTACTACTAGTACTAGTACTGCTACTGTAGTCATAGCTGCCCTGGGTTTAGACTAACCGAGCTCCTCCTCTGGCCCCACCGTGCACCACCACTCGCACATATACATGCACCACGTTAAAAGGCAAAGTTTGTGAAGTGTCTTGCCTCGGGAAACAACAACAGTCTGTATTTGAACCACTGCTGCTTCACCCCAGTCTTACCCAAGCCTGATCCTGCTTCTCTTTCGAGATCAGATGGGAAAATCCAGGAATTCTCAAGGATATAGAACAAGACTCGAGTTAGTTTTGTGTTTTCTACGAATTTCTGGGTCAAAATGATGAACTGTTTCCGAATATCTTTGCGCTTTTTTATTAAAAGTAGTGTAATGTATTGTAATTTGCTGCTGCCACGGGAAATAAAAAGTCTAATTTAACTTGTATAAGCTGCTTGGGAATTTTCTCCCAGACTTTAACTCGGCAAGTTAGAGCAGAACAAACCTGACATACCTTGAAAAATCTTTGTTGAGTTTATATTAGTTTAGTCTATGCAAATCTACGTCATATTTAACAAACGCTGCTTTTCATTTTGCCGCATTTGATCTCTCATTATAATCCCTCTGTCTCTCCTTGTGCTTCGTGGAAAGATCTGAGCGAGAAGGACGGTTGGTCGAAGGCGCTGAGGCCGGGTATTAAAATGCATGGATGCCCTTGCCAGTTCTGATATCGCTCGCAATACGCCCGCATCAAATCTCATCAAATAGTCATCGGGATAAGGTTCAGAGAGGTTTAAAGCTACACAGTGAGGGAGCTACATATGGAATTGACCGTCCTTTAGGCTCCGAGCTCTCCTCCGTGTCCTTGCGTCACTTTCTGACTCGCGCCGGGCAGTAAGAAGTAGACAAAAGTTGGACTCAAATCAGAATATTGTTGCTTTGACGTGACATTACTAAAGTAGAAGAAGAAAGCTGGAGGAGAGTAGAGTAAAAACGGAATGAGAGAAACAACTACTCATGTAAAACCGGGTGTACACTGCGATTTTTGAGCAGATTTTTCACTCGTGCGACTGTTTTTGGGATCAAGTTTTGTCTTAATCGTGCGTCGTGCTTCGCGTAGTAAACATGGAGTCATGAGAACTGATTAAAACCTCACCGACCAGCTCCAGATCGGCAATCGTAGGTCGTAAGAATATCAAACCTCTTTAAAATCCTGTCGCCTTTAGTGAAGGTTTCACTGTTGAAGTCGTTTGTACAGTGTGAGAACATGAATCGTGAGCTGTGAACTTTTAAACCGTGCGATTTGGTCGAACAGTTTGAGCTGGAGCTGAGAGAAACCATTAAAAATATCACACAGTGTAGAGTAATTGTAAAAATGAAGGCGTATTTATGCTCCACTTTCATATGTAAATACATATGTGTGTTCCAAGTAGTAGCAGTAACTGTGGCTGCATTTATACTTCTATATACAGTGCTGTGAAAAAGTTATAGGCAGGTGTGAAAAAGGAATGCTTCAAAAATGGAAGCGTTAATCATTTATTTTCATCAATGAACAAAATGCAGTGAATGACACACGGGGTCCCAGGGTCCTGAGACCAGGACAAGACCAAGACTCTTAAAGGCCGAGACCGAGACGAGACCGAGACCACGGCCCAGTGAGACCAAATCGAGACCAAATCCTTTGTCATTTCCTACATTTGTTTGTATTTTTGTTATTTTGGCACAGCGACAGTACTGTGCAAAAGTCATAGGCAGGTGTGGAAATAAAACTGTAAACTAGGAATTCCTTCAAAAATTTAAGTGTTCATCATTTATTTTCATCAGTCAACAAAACGCAGAGAATGAACAAACGAGAAATCTAAATCAGATCAGTATTTGGTGTGAGTTTTGCCTTCAGAAGAGCATCAGTTCTTCTAGGTTTACTTGCAGACAGTTTGTGGAGGAACTGGGCTGGTCGCTGTTCCAAACATGTAGAAGAACTAAGCTCAGATCTTGTGTGGATGGAGCTTCCTCACATCCTTCTGTCTCTTCATGTTAATCCCAGACACACTCCAGGATGTTGAGGTCAGGGCTCTGTGGGGCCCGACCATCACCAACACAACTTCTTCTGCTTCTTTACACTCAAGAGAGACCTTAATGACTTTTTCTTTTGCTCACTCACTTTCCATTTTGTAAATAGATAAAAACCAACGATCGTTATTCATATTTTTGGAAGCATTCTTTGTTTACAGCATTTTTCACACCATTTTTCACACCTTTTCACACAGTAACTGTACATTTTAAACTCTTTGCCAACTCAGACGTTTGCCGTGTTCATGGTAGCATCACCTCTGCACACATAACATTTGGTTAACGATTTAATTTAATGAAATCTTCTATCTGGAAATTAATTTGGTACAAGTTGTATGTATGTTCAGGTGTCTTTTCTAATCAATCTCTCCAATTAGTTCTAAGATTGAGGCTTCGAGTCACTGTCACTGTTTTACTGCTCTGAATGACTAATTAGCCGTCGTCCTAAAGGTATTTTTCACAGTATTTCACGTGATTAACAAAGAGAAAGTGGCTATGATGTTTAGTCAAGTATGTACAAAATGTAAAATTCACAAAGTTTTACCAACACTGTCATCCATCCGTAATATATTACAAATGAATCAAGTTATTTTCGCTTCAAAAACAGTGCCATAGGTTGTCAAACCCAAATGATTAAACTCACTTATGTCTGACACTAGGCGTATAAATCCCTCATCCCAAAACTGCAACGGAAGCATCCATGATCGAGGTTTTAATATATCGCTTACTCCCCCAGCTCCCCCCCTTCACGTCAACAGTCCTCGGGCAGTTTGCATCAGCGCCGTCACACGTCACACCGTTTGTAAGTAACGACCCGAGCTCGACCGGTGACACCTAACAAGCTACCTTTATTTTCCCTACGCCGTGTCCTCCCTCTTTCCCTCCTTCATCCTCCCGTCTTCGCTCAACCTGCCATAAATATGCAAAACCAAAAGCAATCGTCCATCATTTCACGGGGGGGTAGGGGGGGTGTGTCACGGCGGCGGAGTTGGCCCGTGATTAGTGCTCGGTCTGCAGAACGCCCCGAGCCAACAGCGCTACTCCCGTCGTCACAGCGCGGACGTGATCCGGCGACACGGTTGACACTGGCCATATTTCACCCAGGACAGAGAGCGTGACCCTGGGTAAAAGCCATCACGAGGAGTCGGGGGAACGGTTGGTGTGGGTTCGCTCGTATGTGCGGTTTTTTTTAGTCGGAGAAGAGTTTGATTGTGCTGTCACACCAGGAAATGTTCCCTTACGGCATCATCTATCATTCCGTCGTGACGTTTCTGATGGCATAGTCAGTGCGGATTTGGTACGTGAAAGTTTGATGTGTTGTGTTTAAGTTTTTAAAATTGTTTGCTCTTAATGACTGCTCGACCGTGACTCCCTGTGTCGCACTGGATCCTTCTAAACCAAATAGAGGCAGAAAGAACAGGGTGTCCTAAAAAATTTGACATGATTTCGCAGGCCAGTAATTGTGGCAATTCTTGTTGAAATAACCCCAAATTTTCACAGAAACAGATGAAGATTTTATATTTCATGTTTTCAGGTTGAGCTGTTCACTCCCAAACAGAAGTAATTTTGTGTTTTGGAATCTGCTCGCACACAGTGACACAAAACTGTGCAGACTTCGATTTAAAATATGGAAAAACACCAACTGGGAAACACATTTGGGACTAAAACTGTAAAGAGGAAGGTGCTTATGCAAGGCTAAAGGATCTGGTAGACCAACATCCTGAAAACAGAACAAAAATAAAACATTAAATATAAAATCTTGATTGTTTTTTCTATACATTCTGTGGAAATTTGAGGCTATTTCAACAAGAATTGCCAAAATTATTGGCCTGTGAAATGTCATTTTTTGGAATACCCTGTATGTAAACAGATACTAGTACTAGAACATACTAGATCTAGTTATTGGTGTGAGAAAACATAACACAATATATCCAACAATACAAAGTTTTTTCTTCTGCACACACGTATTAGAAAAAAAATCAGATTCTTATAATAATTTAGACTTTTTTGATCCACAAGGGAAATTACTTGGACACACATCACATTACAATAACAAAAAGTAAGACAAAAAATGTAAGAAATGTTAATAAACTTCTAAATAAGTAACAGTAACAAAAAAAGAGTTTGGTATCAGTAAGACAAACTATATAAATGTATGTATAGTACAGTAAGCAAAACACAAATATAATAATAATAAATATAATCACGTAAAACATAAATATAATAAAACACAAATATAATTTTACCTGAACTTCATCCATGTAACAAAATTAAGCAAGTGTTAATTTTTTAAAGTAAATTAATGAATGTATTTTATGTATTTATGCATTTATTTATTTTATTATTGATGCTTTTTTTTTTTTACATTTTATTTATTTTTGCTATTTGACACTCACGACCCCTTTGCCTTCATAAACTGATGACACAGAATGCATTTTATAAATATACTGTAGCTGTGGAAGAATCGATAATTAAAATAAAAATGAGAACAAAAAAAATACATATTTGATTACAACTGTACAAACACAAGGACGTTTATGAGCGAGCTTGTCAAAAATGTCCATTAAAAACAAGCTTTTGCATTCCGATACCTCCTCAGCACATCCATACCGCGCTGACACTTTAACACTAAACCTACAGCTTTGCATTAACGTCTTTTTTCACGCCCGCACATCAAACTGTCATTTTAAAAGCCGCGTCTATGTTCACTACTGAGAATAAACCCCGTATCGCTTAGCGCTTTATACTGTTACTCGCTCCGGCTCTTTTTGCGTTGCTTTCTATCGCGTTCCTTTGATTTGCAATGTAAGCTTAAGACTTTCTACATAAACAACCCCGTCTCCGAGGACTGGCAGTGATCCCGGTTGTCGTTACCGTGGCGACCGCAAACATCGGGAGCGCGGCGACTCCCAACGCTAACGAAAGTCTTCCCACAGCTTCCCGTTTGATTCCCAAACCAGCCCTCGGACACGTAAAAAGAAAAACAACGTAATCTTAATGGATAGGAGCACACGCGCTATCAGTTGTGGAGGCCTAAAGGTGATTAATTCTCGTGTGGGGTTTTTTGTGGTTCCTTGCGTGTTGGAGGATCGCGCTTTTTGCATGCCAATAAGCTAGTCGGCGCGTAAACAAGGAGTCCACTGTGAATGCATGCTGACTCGGGCTGCTGAGAGCTGGAGCGATGTAACATTTGTGCAGAAAAGAGCTGGAGAAGTTGATTGTATAAACATTTCACAAACCTTTAGGAAAATGGGTGAAATTAAATAAATGGATTTCTACGTGGAAACTTTAATGTATTAAAAATGAGCTGGTTTACGCAGTCTAAACCGGTGTAAAGCTTTAGTGTGGCTGCATTCACGTACATGCATTCAAACTAGGATTAAACATGGACTAGAACAGGATCAAAACAAGGACTTAATATAGATTAGAATGGTATCAAAATGAGGACTAAACATGGATTAAAACCGGATCAAAACAAGGACTAGAACAAGATCAAAACAAGGACTAAACATGGACTAGAATGGGCTCAAAATGAGGACTAAACCTGGACTAGAACAGGATCAAAACAAGGACTAAACATGGACTAGAATGGGCTCAAAATGAGGACTAAAATGGGATCAAAACAAGGACTACAACAGGTCAAAACAAGGACTAAACATGGACTAGAACGGGATCAAAACGAGGACTAGAACAGGATCAAAACAAGAAATAAACATGGACTAAAACAGAATCAAAACTAGGACTAAACATGGACTAGAGCAGGATCAAAATGCGGACT
Source organism: Odontamblyopus lacepedii (assembly GCA_034769755.1). Lineage (NCBI taxonomy): Eukaryota > Metazoa > Chordata > Actinopteri > Gobiiformes > Gobiidae > Odontamblyopus > Odontamblyopus lacepedii. The sequence continues at coordinate 30,211,320 of CM068363.1, forward strand.
AACCCAGGACTAGAACAGGATCAAAACAAGGACTAAACATGTACTAGAGCAGGATCAAAATGAGGACTAAACGTGGACTAGAGCAGATCAAAACGAGGATTAGAACAGGATCAAAACAAGGACTAAACATGGACTAGAACGGGATCAAAAGGAGGCCTAGAACAGGATCAAAACAAGAAATAAACATGGACTAAAACAGAATCAAAACTAGGACTAAACATGGACTAGAACAGGATCAAAACGAGGCCAAAACGTGGACTAGAGCAGGATCAAAATGAGGACTAGAACAGGATCAAAACAAGAAATAAACATGGACTAAAACAGAATCAATGCGAGGACTAAACATGGACAGGATCAAAACGAGGCCAAAACGAGGACTAGAACAGGATCAAAACAAAGTCGGTTAGCATTTTAGTTGTGGTTAACATTACCGTGACTAAAACCGACCTCTAAAAGTTGCGAAAAGTGCTCATAAACTCATTGCAGCAAATAATTAAGGTGCTGGGAAATACCTTCAGAAAGTGAGAGATAACTTTGGACCCCGAAACTGTTCAGCCACACGTTTGTTTCTTTTTTTCAAGTCAAGTAAAAACCAGACGCACACCACTTTAAACAATTCCACATGTTCTTGCCACGGCGCTAAATATTAATGGAAACTCACCGTATCCAAGGCCGGGGCGCCGGGGGGATGAAATATGCAACAATACCTGTTTGTTTTTTGGCACCTCAAAGCCAAGGTCGTTTGTCAGCCCATGCAGAGGAAGTGCGCGAGCTTAACTGATCGCGTCTGGCACCCGCTCATAAGAACAATGATCCGTTAAGGGCAAAAGAGTCACCAGCGGGGCCTAGTTTGTCTGCACCCGAGCGACAATAAACAAAAGCTAAGTGCCTTCCTTCTATCTCCGCCGAGCTCGCGCGCCGTTTTATGTATTCAAAAGCGCCCGTAGACTGTAATGCGTCGGGATTGTTTTTCGCTATAAATGAGGAGAGGTCACATTTTATTGTCAGAAATATGGAAACCGGTGAATAATGCGGTTTATTTCGTCGCTAACCTCGTCCGTCACCGGGGTGTGAGTTTCGCGGTGGAAGGAAATGCGACGCGGGCCTGTTTCAGGATGTCGAAATGAGTGTTGCTAATCAAAATGTTGTGTTTATCTGTCAAATTTAAAAGGAAAACGTTAATAGCGCAAGTGGGGGCGGCAGTGGCTCTTTGTGTCCTCAGGCAAGATACTCCAGCGACACGGCCTAGTATGAATGTAGTGTGGTAATGTCAAAGATTGGGGGCTTCACGTCTACCCCAGGGCGGCTACAGAAGAAACTTACCCCCACAGATAAGCGTGTGAATGAATAATGCACCGTAAATCTCTATGGGCGTCTTGGAAGGCATTAAATACAAGAGATATATAAAATAACTAGGTGTTACGACTCAGCTCTGCTAGGGACCGTGGAAGTAACAAAATAACCAAGATGTAAAACGGAATAAATAAGGTAATTTAATTAAAAGGAATGTAGAAGGTAAATTAAACAAAACAGGCTAAAATATGTACATAAAAGAACCTAAACTAAGAAACACAAGGACGGGACTGAAATACGAGTTTTGTGCCAAAACGGGTCACGTAGGTCTATACAAAAACACAAGTGACGGACTAAGGGACATAACAAAATCACAAAAGTCCCTAAACAAAAGTCACATAAACCTACAAACAGAATCGAGTGACAACTAAAAAGACACAAAACAGAACTAAACTAAACTAGTGTCTCACACACAAAGTTAGACTAACAACACTACAGAGACACAAACAGAAAATGGCAAACTGGCCACAAAGGCCAGCCGCTCCGAACAGGTGAGAAGAATCTTGTTAAATAGGGGGAGGAGGCTGGAGGTGAGGTGGGAGTGGCCGAGGGTTGAAGTTCCCACCAATCAGGGACCAGGGCTCTCCCAGCAAGAATCCAAACGACAAAACAATTAAAGCACACAACACAAATCAAAAGAACTGGAGGCCTGGGGCCGTAACACTAGGGCTGTCAATACATGCGATGAATCACAAAAAAATATTGCGCTAATGTCGCTAATTTTAACGCAGATTAATCACACAATTTAATTTGAACGCTCCTCTATGCAAAGTGCGGACGGAGACCCGAAAGGCGGCGCAGGTTATCAGGTCAGTGATCAGGTCTGTCCGTACGCAACTTTGGATAAAACTAAAGTAGTTTGCAGATGTCGCAGCGATGAACTCTACACAGAAGCACAAGTTTAAAACGCCATTTTAAAGTAAAACACGGGTTTGATTCAGTGGCAGCGACGACGCTACTTGTACCAACAACAAACCGAGCACGACAACCCGCGGCAACAAAACGACCAGCGACAGGAAAATGTCAATAATATAACTTTTTGATAATAAATATTGTTTTGAAGAATAATTAACTGTGATTAATCGTGATTGATCAAAATACGAACGTGTGTTTAATCTGATCTAAAAAATGAATCGTTTGACAGCACTAAAAATAACACAAATAATAATAAATACATTAATAAATTAAATGCATAAAATAAATAAAATACATGAAAATAAAATAGATGTATAAATAATAATATAAAATGTGGGGAAAAAAACAGAATTAGTTCATTTAAAGTGAAAAAAGTACCTAAACTCTCTAAAAGTACAGATTTCACCCGGCGTTTCAGGTGAGCCTTTTGCCGAGATATAAGTAACTACCACAGAAAATTACACCTGTGTAAACTGTCGCTCAAATGTTTTATGACGCAAAGTCGCTAATGGCTCTTTTCAAATCCCCCCATAGCACCTTAGAGAGGCTTATACAATATATCTGTACTAGGGTGAGATACATTTTGTTCAAATACATGAAAAAATAAAGTACATACTGCAGTTTTCTCAGGTTATGCATCTTGTTTTCAGATTTATTTTCGACTTGACTAGTTCTGAGACGCTTCATTCTAGTCTAGAGGTCGTTTATTTTAAGATAACTTGTCCAGTAAAATGATCTTTCTGCATGGACAGATCATTTAACTATTTTAAAGTCATTTTCTGATCCATTTAAGTGTTTATATCTTAAATTTTGGCCAAGCTTTTTGCAGTGCATGCTAATAATTGATAAAATCATTGGAAAATAATGAAAGTATAATCAAGTAAATATAGATTTTATTGTTTTCTTGCTTCATTTTCATATTTTTAATCAAAAGATTCAATATTCCATTTGGTATTACATCTAGTACCGAAACAAAAACATCACAAAATCCAATAGAGTGAAAGATTAGACGGATGTAAGGACACTACAGCAATTTAAATGGGTTTTTTGCTATTAATATTTCATGGAAAGTTGGTCAAAACAAATACTTTCGTCATCTTCTATTCTAACAAAATTGTTGAAATCATAAAAATGTTGCTTTCCTCAGATCTGACATTATAACTCCATTCCCAAAACGCATTGATCTAAGCTGTTTGCTGTTTAGTTCGAGTCCTCCGGTTCGGACGCGCATTGATTGAACAATAATAACTAGCGCGGCGCCTTGTTTGCTCGCTAATAAACGGCTAACGACGACATTAGCGCACTCCTCTTCCCTTTAATGAGACTGGCCTTTTGCGCGCATGTGCTGCCGGCCTCGCGTGTAGAGCTGATAGGTCATCCAGTGCATTTTAATAAAGGATCTGGTCCAGCCGGGAGGGACCGAGCGAGCGGTGATTAAACCCTACGGAGAACAAGACGGACAAAACATGGAGCGTGCAACCATGAAATACGTTTTGTCAACATGCGAGATTTACCAACGTCCTGGAGTATAAAAAGTCAGAAATTATGTTGCCATAGGTTTGTCAGAAGCATCGAGAAAATCAGATACAGGTCTGAACTACTCAATATGTCGACAGTAGCTCGGTTGGTTGAGCGTTTGTCCACTGATCTGAAGGTTGGCAGTTCGAATCGCCCTCTCGACATCCAATCCAACTTTATTTGTTATAGCGCGTTTTATAAACACGACAGTTTCACAGCGTCAAACATTTCACTTTAACATGTGTGTAAAATCCCTCAGTCGTCCAGGTAGAATCCATGATTAAATAAGAAATTCAATTTGTCAACTGGACAAAAGTTTATTTGGTCGAACACGTGTCTAAATACTGAATTTCTGAACGGAAGAAGCAGCTTGGATGAGCTGCGAAATGTGTTCGACCAAATAAACTTTTGTCCAGTTGACGAACTGAATTTCTCCTTTTGCCGTTTCACTTTAAAAAGTCAGCAGAATTATGCTCCGTTATGTTCAGTTGGTTGAACGTTCGTCCACTGATCTGAAGATTGGCAGTTCGAATTGAGCTCTCGACAACCCATCCAACTTTATTTGTATAACCCAAGTTTCCAAAGCGCTTCAAACAGCAGTGTCAAACATTTCACTTTAAAATGTGTGTAAAATCCCTCAGTCGTCCAGGTAGAATCCACGGCAAAAGTGGAAATTCAATTTGTCAACTGGACAAAAGTTTATTTGGTCGAAAACGATTCTGAAGAAGCAGCTTGGACGAGTTGCGAAACGTATTTGACCAAATAAACTTTTGTCCAGTTGACAAATAAAATTTCTCCTTTTGATGTTTCACTTTAAAAAGTCAGCAGAATTATGCTCCAAACAAAAGGAACTAATAGAATCACTAGATAAAAGAATAACAATAAAATCAATGAACAAAAAATAAATAAATAAAAAATAAATAAATAAAATAAAAATAAAGGCAGTACTAAAACAATAAAATCGTATAATATGTATTGTTTGGTTGGGGGGTGGGAAGGACAGAGACTGTTTGCTTAATTTGTTTCGTACTTCTTGTGATGAACAGAAAAAAAAAATGATGAAAACAAATAAATAAATAAATAAAAGACACAGAGGACCACATAACACATGTAAAAGTGGGTCACGAGATGAGACTTAAAACACAGATCGTTCCAGAGTTTGGGGCCGACCACAGAGAAGGTCCCGTCCCCCCTGGTTTTAAGTCTTGGAACACTGACCCACAGGTTGGCGATGCGATTCCGGCTCCCACAGGTGAATCATGTTGTGTCCTTGGGCAAGACACTTAACTCGCCTCGTCCCCAGTGTCTGTGCACACCGGTGTATGAATGGGTGAGTGGTTCTGTGATATAAAAGTGCGCTGAGTGCCTTGAAGGTGGTGATAACACACTTTTATTTATAAAGCTCTTTTAAAAACAAGATTTACAAAGTGCTGTACAAGCCATAAAGAACGAGAACAGCACAGAGAAAGTGCACGAAAACAGACAAGGACGCAAACAATTCAGTTAATTATAATAAAGAAATAAGGAATAGTGCTTTAAAAGATGATACTGACCGTGCAGACTTATCTCCTCAGGCAGGTCGTTCCAAAGCCGAGGCCCCGGACTGAAGAGGCTCCATCATCTTTGTCTGGAGCCTGGACTTTTGGACTTGGGACCAGCCACAGGGACCTGCCTGAGGATCTAAGGCTGCGTTAAGGCTCATAAGGTGGATTGGAATAATTGGACTATTTACTAAAACTAGTATCGAAACTAGATACTAATTTAAACAAATACCGATACTAAAAAGTCCAATTCACAGGACAGAAATGAACCTTTCCTGAATAGTTTTATAATGAATCTTGAGCTGAATCAGAAATATAAGAGCACATAAACTAGTATACACCCATGGACCTGGTTTAGACTTGGTTTAGACCTGGTTTAGACCTGGTTTAGACCTGGTTTAGACTTGGTTTAGCCTTGATTTTAGACATAGTTTAGACCTGGTTTTGACCTGGTTTAGACCCGGTTTAGCCTTGATTTTAGACATGGTTTAGACCTGGTTTAGACCTGGTTTAGACCTGGTTTAGACCTGGTATTGACCTGGTATTGACCTGGTATAGACCTGGTTTAGACCTGGTTTAGACCTGGTTTAGACCTGGTTTAGACCTGGTATTGACCTGGTATTGACCTGGTATAGACCTGGTTTAGACCTGGTTTAGACCTGATTTAGACCTGATTTAGACCTTGTTCAGCCCTGGTTTAGACCTGGTTTAGACCTGGTTTAGCCTTGATTTTAGACCTGGTTTAGACCTGGTTTAGACCTGGTTTAGACATGGTTTAGACATGGTATAGACCTGGTATAGACCTGGTTTAGACCTGGTTTAGACCTGATTTAGACCTTGTTCAGCCATGGTTTAGACCTGGTTTAGCCTTGATTTTAGACCTGGTTTAGACCTGGTTTAGACATGGTATAGACATGGTATAGACCTGGTTTAGACCTTGTTCAGCCCTGGTTTAGACCTTGTTCAGCCCTGCTTTAGACCTGGACCACTGAGGGATTACATAGATATGAGATCACATGAGAACATGAAAGAAAGTATGAAATTTAATGTTAAAAATGTGTTTGTTTTTTTATTATTATCATCACGGTATCGGTGTTGAGTATTGAGTCTATTCCTTAGCATCAGAATCGAGTTTAGTATCTTGACAACACTACGTTTCCGTTATAATTTAATTCAGTGGATGTAATATTTAGGTCTAGACAGACTAAAGAGTTACTTAAACATGTGTGAATGAAACAAAACTCGACTCCAGGTATGTTTTTAACAGCTCACAAGAGACATTTTGAGGAATTTAGGACCTTTTAATACAACAAAAACAACAAAAAAGAAACCCCTTTTACACTATATCGTCATAATGAACATAATGAGACTTCCCGGTTTCCCTTCACTGACCTCCTTCTACATTCCTGCCTCCATAAACCTGTACTTTACCCACTTCCTGTAAGTCCTGGAGACACTTAAAACGCACTGCTAAACCCCACGTCATTCTCCGCTTCAGCACGCTCATAAAAATCCTGCTTTCCACACTGTAAATTATAGATCAGGGGATAACGACGGCACCTGCAGTTTGGGTAATTATTACTTTACCGTGATGAACAATTTAAGTAAAATATTATGTTTGTGATAAAACGGTAAATTGCGACACAAGAGACGCAATTGTACAAATCAGAGTTGATGGGAGTATAATGGCATATTTGTAAAGACGTTATGTAAAGAATTGTTTTTAATCTAGTGCACAAATTAACCAAATCAAATGCGATAAAATACAGAAAATTATTGAAATTCTTGGAAGCAAAACACTGTAAGGTCCAGACGTTTGTGAAGAAGCCACAGACTGAAGCTTTGTGCACCTTGTTCCACCTTTTGAAATGTCTCCAAAGTTTATGTGCAAGTGCGTTTTGGGGTTGCCAAAAAAACTAAAATAATAATAAAAAAATAAAAAAAAGATGAATAAACAGAAAACAAAAGCTATAAGGGAACAGAAAATATGTAGATTTGATTTGACAGGCCTAAAATGTAAATATGCACATGCAAACACCCCCACCGCTTCTTTTTATTTATTTATTGTTTCTTGCTATTTTTATTTATTTATTTATTTATTGTATGCGTGTTAGTCTTATTTTATGTCTTATGTTTATTTTGTTATTAGAGTATATGGTTATTCACTTCCTCAAAATGACAAAAATGATAAATAAAACATAAATAAAATGCCTTGAAAGCGAAAATTTCGGTACGATAATTGAAAATGTGGTAAAATGTATTAATTCAATTGATTTATTAGCTCAGGAATTCAGTCAGGTAGAAACACAAGATTACGCTTTACAGCTTTTTTATTTTATTTTTTCTGTCATTGTTTCGTATGACACAGTTTTGCTTTTCTTTCTTTTGAAATTGCTTTTCTTTCTTTTAATTCTGTCATTGTTTAATAGGGTTTGGCGTTATAAGTGCTTTTACTTCGGCCTAAACTCTTTCAGTTATACTCCATGGTGTTGTAGTCTCTGTTTTGTTTTTGTTTTGTTTTGTAGTGAAGCAAAATGACTGAATAAACCAGTACTAAAAAAAAGAAGAAAAAAAAAAACAGAGAGAGGCACATTTTTTTAGATGGTGAGTTTCCCTCTATTTTTCCTTTTTCTATTTTGTTTATGCATCACTTGCCACTATTTTATGTAATGACCTTGAACTTTGTCAGCAGATCTGTATTACCTTTAAAACCCTACATTTATTTTGTAAATATCTTTTCCACTGTGGTTTCAAAAAAGGCTTAAATTCAGCACTCGACTTCTGGGAGCTGTCCGTGGTGCTGAGCATGCAGACCGACTGTTCCTGGCCCGACCTAAAGACTGTGAGTTTATGAGGCGTTCAGAACAGGATGCGAGCGGTCTCCGTGTGCCCCTGTTGCATAATTCAGAGTATGGAGACTTTTGTTTGGGCTCCGATGACAGAACACGAGTAGTGGTAACAGAAGGAGGAAAGTGGCAAAGAGAGAGGCTAAGATGGAGAAATTGGATGCGGCCGCGGAGACGGGGGAAAGTGAGTGTCAGACGCGAGCTTGTTTGCGCTAACATCTGAGCGAGCGAGTGCACGACCTCTGCTGCAGCGGAGACGGTATCATGAAAGGAGGGAGATGGGTATGTTGTACTGCAGGATTTTATTTTTTCTGCTTTTTTTATGATAGAGCAAAAAAAGTCCAATTTATTTTGAGAAGAAAAGAGAGAAGAGGAGATTTTATAGTATAGTACTAACACATACACTTGACAGAATCCATATACTTCAAATATATATATGTCATCCCTCAGTGGTCCATGGGCGTATATAGTCTATGTGCTCTTATACTTGTTCTGATGCAGCTTCAGGATCCTGTGAATGTAACTTTTTTAGTACTGATACCTATATATGTTTTTTTTTTTCTTAAACTGTTTTAAATCAGCCTGAACTTATATATATATAATAGATTTAAACACACACATTATGTACAGTACTAATGGAACCACTCGCTCATTCACACACATTCATACACCAGTGTACACAGACACTGGGGGTGGGTTAAATGTTTTGCCCCAAGGACACAATGGCAGCGTTCATCTGTGGAAGCTGGAATCGCACCGGCGACCTGTGGGTCAGCGGATCTGACTGCTCATGTTTATGTGGTATTCAAACTGCCAACGTTCAGATCAAACAAACGCTCTACCAGCTGAACTACGGCCGCCAATGCTGAGCTACTGCTGTAAAAAGCACCACAACAACACTGCAAAGGCACCACAAAAGCCACCCACGTAAGCACCAGAAAAGCACCCACAAAACCAACTCAAAAGCATCTCAAAAGCACCACAAAAGCACCACAAAAGCACAAACAAAAGCACCACAAAAGACCCACAAAAGCACCACAAAAGCACAAACAAAAGCACCACAAAAGACCCACAAAAGCACCACAAAAGACCCACAAAAGACCCACAAAAGCACCACAAAAGCACCACAAAAGAACCACAAAAGCATCACAAAGGCACCACAAAAGCACCCACAAAAGCACCACAAAAGCATCACAAAAGCATCACAAAAGCACCACAAAGGCACCACAAAAGCACCACAAAAGCACACCACAAAAGCACCATAAAAGCACTGCAAAAGAATCACAAAAGCATCACAACAGCACCCACAAAGGCACCCATAAAAGCACCAATCCAACAACAGTCACTCAGAAACGTGGAAAGGATGCACCCGGGCACCTGTCATTTGAATATCCCTCAACTTTTTTCTTTTTTTCTTTTTTTTCCCCGACAGCGTAATCATCGTTTGCAACAGTAGTTATTATTCAGGGGCCCAAATCACGGGTTGCACATGAAAATAATGATGCGTGCAGACAGACGAGGTGCCAGCCGTGCCTGCGGGGCAGAAAACAGGGACGCAGTGGCTCGCTGAAGCTAATGTAATAACACACAGCGACCAACAATGTGCTCGAGGGCCAAACACTGCCCCTGTGTGTGGTAAACAAACTGGACTTTTCAAGGTACAAATCATCAAAAATAGATGGACAGATAGATTATAGGTTGATATCCAGGTTTGGGTGGTGAAAAAGTTACATAACGTGGAAAAATCAATGTAAAGATGGTTAACAAATGGTTCTTTGGGCAAAATAGATGTTTATTGAAGTAATTTATTCATTCATGAGCCTTGTTACATTATGTGCATCTCTCCATTACACTATAATGAAATAAAAGCCCAAAAGGAATAGGCTGAAGCTCTGAGCACACTGCTACTGCTATTATTACTGCTACTACTACTACTGCTACTACTAATAGGTCTGTACATGTGGGATTTGTAATTGCACAGCCCCATTGTACCACTATTTCTACCACTGCTAATCCTGCGCTACTGCTGCAGTCAAATTTACCAAACCTGTGTTAGTATTTAGAAGAATACTGTAAAATGTACTGTATTTAGTTACTGGTTAATCCCAAATATCTGCATTAAAATGTATTTTGTGACATATTCTGATACATGGTGCTGTTGTATTGCTGTGTTTCGCTCACATGACCCTGATAATGCATGAAATTCAGATGGAGGCAGGAAATGTTTTGCTCCGCTTCAAAACAGCACAGTGGGCGACGGCGAGTACGCAGAAAGTTTGCACGGACCGGCACAGACCCACTGTAGCGAAAAAATAAGTGTAAATAATAGTTTAGGACCCGTATGATGGGGAGAAGTTGGACTTTTCATATAATTAGGATGATTTTTCCGGTGGATATACAGTAATAAATGATCTGGTGCTGCAGACCTCGTGTTACACCGCGAGCCGAAGCCTTTAAAAACCTGGAGGCTACAACTATTTAGAATGAAAATCAGCCGCTGGATGAGGATGACCTAAAATAATGATTTAAAAAAGGTATGAAACGCCAAATTACAGCAGTAAGTTAATAAAATTAGCACCACACAAATCTTTTTGTGTGTCAAGTTCTGACCTATAATGCAGCAGTTTACCGTCACTTACATTGCTCTTCTTTCTGAATAATATCCAAAAAAAAGTTGGAAAATATCAGTTAATAAATGACACAATCCTTGTTCCAAAGTGGTCGCTGCAAACTCTGCAGTAGCATCGTCTGTTTCTGCGACTCTCGTTTTTAGCGGGAGATTTTCAGTCCACTTTTGTCGTCTTTTTCCTGTACGTTTTTTTAAACTTAACGGCACTTTTGGTACATGAAAAAAACTCGGTCTTTCTCCCGATTCGAGCGGCTGCAGCGACCACGAACTGCACAGAATTTCGGCGTTTTGGCGCAGAGTCAGTGGAGATAAACGGGGTTCTGTGCGTCCGAACAAAACCTAACAATATTTTGCATACTTTTATACCAGGTCGCATTATATCATAGTGTAAAAATCCGCTTTAATGTCGTCGTTATGCATTTACATCCGATTAAAGATGAAAAATCACACGTACACGCACTAAAAGAGCCGTTTTCTCACCGTAACACTGTGCAGTTCAAAGCTAAACTCACAGATGAAGTAACTGCATTCTGAACGCACCACATAAAAGAGTAATTCAGGTATTCAGTGACTTCCCAACACTGACGGGATGAATTCACACACGTAAGTAGAACCCGAAAAACTTTTACTTTGGATTTTCAGACTTATGAACATGTCTCCAGTGCATATTATATCTCTTTCTAGTGCGGCGCAGCTTCACTTTCCAGTTTTTCGCTCCGCATTGTAATTCAGCTCCGCGTTTCCCTTTACACCTCGGCCCGTATTCTCACAGAGTCGGTATCCTCCAGAATCCTGCGTGAAACCGGCTGTAGCTCCCGCTGTTCGCCTCGCCATTCTTCTCCCATTTCCCCCCGTGCGGCCGCATTGTCGCCGCCTCAGCACAACACTTCTGCCGCTTCCCTCACATCTCCCGAACAAAAAAAAAAAACCTCGAAAATCGGTTCCTTTTGTAAACCTCGAAACTTGGTTCAACAAATTGGCATATGTGCAGGATGTGTGATGTGCTCCCGAGCCGCGCACTCCCTCCTCGTCTGAATAGAAAGTCAAACGGCGCAAAGAAAAAGGTGGATCAGTTCAAAACGATGGTGCTTTTCTGTTTCTGTTGCAAACCTATAGGGACAAGTGGAATGTACAAAATGACAGTGACACAGGTACAGGTTAAATATTTGTTAAAGGTTCGTTAAAGTTCTGAGAGTTTGGAGGCTTCATGTTGTGCCTTCAAACTTTTTTTATATTCAAATAAATGAACTCTTAACTCTAAATATAAAGACCCTTTCTACTACTGCCACTACTACTACTACTACTAATACTACTACTACTACTGCTACTGTTACTACTACTACTACTACTACTGCTACTGCTACTACTGTTACTACTACTACTACTACTACTACTACTACTACTAATACTACTACTACTACTACTACTGCTACTGTTACTACTACTACTACTACTACTACTACTGCTACTACTGTTACTACTAGCAGCACTACCATCAACACTACTACTACTACTAATACCACTACTACCACCACTGCCACTGTTACCACTACTACTACCACAGCGGCTACCAGCGTTACTACCACCACTACCACTACCACTACTAGCAACTACCAATACCACCACCACCACTGCCACCGTTACTACCACCACTACCACAGCCACTGTTACTACACTACCACCACTAGCAACTACCATCACTACTACTACTGCTGTTACTACTACTACTACTACTACTAATACTAATACTAATACTACTACTACTACTACTACTACTACTGCTACTGTTACTACTACTACTACTACTACTACTACTAATAATAATACTACTACTACTACAACTACTACTACTAGTTCTTCATCTACGTCTTCTACTACTGCTCCTTTTCCTACTCCTACTACTACTGCTAGAGGTCGTCTTTGTCTTCTTTTTCTACTATCTCTTCTACTACTACTACTATGAGTAGTTATTTTTCTTCTTTGTCTTCTACTATTTCTTCTACTAATACGACTATTACTACTACTACTAGTTCTTTTTCTTTGTCTTTATCTTCTACTACTACAGTACGACTTGTACTTCTACTACAACTACTCCTACACCTTCTACTACTAGTAGTAATTCTTTGTTTTCTTTGTCTTCTATTTCTTCTACTACTATGACTATTACTATTATTACTACTACTAGATCTTCTTTGTCTTCTTCTTCTACTACTTGTACTTCTGCTACTGCTACGACTGCGAATACCACTACTGCTGCTGCTACTAATACTATCAATACTGCTGCTCTTACACATAATAAAGGTAAAATGAAGCTATCATAATTTTTTTACTACGATTAACGGATGAGCAGACGTAAATGCTGATGGTTTTATGACATTAAAACAAAAAATAAGCAACTATTTTGAATTTTGAAACCACAAATCATGTTCAATTTGCTTCTTTGTTAAGACGGATGGAACAAAATAGAAAAAAAAGAAGAGTTTTCTAACCCTAAAATATTATTTGGGCTTCACAAAAAGTATAGTTTATAGTGAAATGTGTGATATATCTTTAGATGAAGTGAAAAACTGTTTCTGTGAGGATTTGTCCAGTAAAACCTCGACATGCGGCGCTTTTTGTCGCACGTTTAAAACTCGACTGAAAAAATCCTGTAGCGCCTGACGGCCTTTAGTGAAAAGGGAAAAGCTTTGAATATTTTTGTGCGTTTTTGTGTTTAGAAATCAAAGCTGGACGTCATTCGAATTTAGTGGATTATTACGTAACTGCTTATAGTCCGATAAGACGCGAGAACAAGTCGCACGGTGATTCGTCTTATTTCAGATTTTTCCACCCGTCACGACCGTCTGCGCCTATTTACGAAGCTTTTTATTGTCCGAGAATCAGGAAGTGCGTGCTAGCATGCTAGTAACCGCTTATAAGACTCATCACTGCGAATAATTAGCACGATCTGACGTCGCGGGATAAGTGAAAAATAACTTTGGAGAGCTCGAGTTGAGAAGTTGTTTTTCACTTTTTCAGTCCCGTCATCGTGTACGTCATCTTTAATTCTCGAGGATCTTTTTTACCGTTACTGCGTTCATAACTCTTCATAATCCGTCCATATACGTAGCGTACGCTGGCGTTTTTATCTTATTTCACTTTTTTCTGGCTCAAATCGATGGCTTCTCCGGCTTCCACAGGCTTCGGTATTGACGTTCTGCGCTCTCAGAGAAACCCAACGCCCCGGCCCCAGAACCCTCCCTGCGTCCAGTTGCCGTATAAATAGAGTTGTCAGTTGCAGCTATTACGGGTTCACGTTTCGAGCATTATTATGATCGCCAAATTGCCTGTCAACATCGCTCGTCCGGCTTGTTTAGCGGATAAGCAATTTTGGTGATTCTCTCGGACTCGGCGGCCTCACAAAGGTCCCGCCAGCTCAGAAAAGCGTAGGTTAATAAAATAAAAATCATTAAAATAAAAATGTGAGTAAATTTGAGTGTTGGGTGATTTTATTTATTTATTTGTATTAATTTTATATATATACAAAATTTTATAATAATAATAAGAAGAAGAAGAATGGAACCACAGTATACGCATACACGATTGACAAATCAGATCTTTTTCCTTTTACATTTTTCTGAATTAAAAAAAAAATCCTAATAAGAGTCAAACCTAAAATTATTTTATTTAATTTCTCAAGGTGGATTATTCTGTTTATTTTTAAAAGTCAATTCACCCACATTACCCAATCATTACAGGGAAAAAATAAAGATACTTTTACTACTATTATTACTACGACTACTACCACCACTACTACTACTACTACTACTACTACTACTGCTACTGCAACTACTACTGCTACTGCTACTGCTACTACTGCTAGTACTACTACTACTACTAGTTCTTCTTTGTCTTCTTGTTCTACCACTATTTTTTCTACTACTACTTGTATTTTCACTACGACTAGTACTAGTACTACTGCCACTTCTTCTTTGTCTTCATCTTCTACTTCTTCTACTTGTACTACTACTGCTACTACTATTGCTCCTTCTACTAGTACTACTACTATAGTAGTTCTTCTTTGTCTTCTTTTTCTACGACTATTTCTTCTACTTCTACTTCTACTAGTATTACTACTGCTACTACTAGTTCTTTTTCGTTATCTTCATCTTTCACTACTTGTACTTCTACTACCACTGCTACGACTACTCCTAATTACTCCTCCTACTACTACCACTAGCTCTTTGTCTTCTTTTTCTAGTACTATTCCTTCTACTTTTACTTCTACTACTACTAGTACTACTACTGCTTCTGCTACTACTACTCCAACTACTACTCCTTCTACTACTACTATTACTACTACTACTACTACTTCTAGTACTACTACTAGTTTTTTGTTTTTGTCTTTTTCTACTACTATTTCTTCTACTTGTACTTCACTACTACTAGTACTGCTACTACTACTCCAACTACTACTCCTTCTACTACTATTACTACTACTACTACTACTAATTCTTTGTTTTTGTCTACATTTTCTACTACTATTTTTTCTACTATT
Source organism: Odontamblyopus lacepedii (assembly GCA_034769755.1). Classification (NCBI taxonomy): domain Eukaryota; kingdom Metazoa; phylum Chordata; class Actinopteri; order Gobiiformes; family Gobiidae; genus Odontamblyopus; species Odontamblyopus lacepedii. The sequence goes on from CM068363.1 coordinate 30,226,659, forward strand.
ACTACTAGTTCTTTTTCTTCTCTGTCTTCGTCTTCTACTATTACTACTACTATTACTGCTACTACTAGCTTCTTCTTTGTCTTCTACTGCTACTACTTGTACTTCTTCTACTACTACAAATACAAATACGAATACTGCTGCTCCTCCTCCTCTTACACGTCATGTTTCAGTTCATTAATCAGTTGTTCAGAACACACTGATCTGAAGAGTCTGAAGAACAGAATCGAGAGGTTTTACAGGGATAAACTTGGTAACTTTGCAGACAGGGCGAGGTGACACTGACAAGTGGCATCCTGTGACGAAAATGATGGAGCGCTTCAGCTACAATGCAGAGGCACGCTGTGAGGATTTCAGAGCATGCTGGGAAAAGAGGCTCAACTTTACCTCGATATATTAAGGTGGATTAGTTTTGGAAGTTACCGTCGGCAGGTGTGTACGCGGATAATGACGATAACCGTATGAAAACTCACGTTGTGCACACTGGTACTGATATTAACTTCCCATTCATTTTAATAAGACGGCAAAATAAAAACATTAATGAAAAACATGAATAAAAACAATAGTTGATGTTTATGTGTTTATTACATTTAGTATAGGGTGAAAAGACCTCCCTATTTACCAGGGACAGTCCCAGTTTTGAGCCCTGTGTCCCCTGTCCCAGCACATTTATCCAAAGCCACTGATTTGAGTTTTATACAGAAATGTCCCTGGTGTCCATATTTTGGACCAATTTGACACTTGCCAACAGTAAAGAGAGGCATAAACCGCCATTTGTTTCGGTAAAATACAGACAAGCTGCTTAAAAATGACCAAAACACAAAGAAAATGTGACTATACCGACTCGAGTGCAGAAAAATCTTCCTTAATTATGCACTCGTTTCAGTTTTATTATTACCAACCAACCCAAACCAGGGATGTCCCAGTTTTTTATTTTGAAAATCTGGTCACTCTTATTCATGCTGCGTTCTATTGAATGTCCATAGTCGATAAATCCAGGTCATTATCTGATGTAAGTGTGTTACATTGCAACAGTCTGGAAAATATGGACACCTGAGAATGTTTAATGTTTATTTTGTTAGCTTATGTAGCTAATTAACGCTAATTAGCTAATATATAGAGTCTGTTAGCTAACGTTAGCTTGACTATTACATGTTCAGACATCCATCCGACTGGATCTGCTCCAAACGAGCCCGAGTTTGTGTTCAGGAACTCCGAGTTAATTAGCTGTTCCTTTGCACTTTCTCGAGGTGGAGGTCGGTTTTCTCTGAGTTCTGAGCACAATTAGACTGACCAGATTTTCAGCATGAAAAACTGGGACATCCCTGGTTTGTGGTGATTAATTCATTAACAAATAATTAATTAATTAAATTGTGAAACGAGTGTGTGATTAAGGAAAATTGTTCTGCAGAGACCATTCATGACTCACATGTGAGTCAGTATAGTCACGTTTTCTTTGTGTTTTGGACGTTTTTAAGCAGCTCTTCTGTATTTTACCCAAAGAAATGATCATTTATGTCTCTCTTTACTACTGGCAGAGCTCAGATTGGTCAAAAATAGGGACACTTGAGACATTTCTTGTGTAAAATTGGGACAAATCAGTGGTTTTGGATCAATCTGCAGGGACAGGGGGACACAGGACTCAACACTGGGACTGTCCCGGGTAAATAGGGACGTCTGGTCACCCTAAGCACAATAGACCAACTAATACTAGATTATAAAACCTAATCAATCACTCAATGTAAAGTTGACTAATGTGTGCAGGATTTGTCATACTTTGCGACATACAACTACAATTGTGGCTTGCGATATTTTTTGTACATTATTTTCCAGCCACAGTTATGCTGAAAAAAATCTCTATCAAGTGATTGTTATTATGTACGTGACACCATTAGGACAAGTTACAGGTCAGATCTGGTATGGTGTGCATTTTATTTGTACAGGGACAGGGCAGTTTGGTGTAAATACTGAAAGTAGCTTCAGTTTATAGAGATAAAGTGACCAAAAATCAATTAAAACGGGTATTACTTGGGGAAATCTATGGAGATCACGGTAAGAACGCATCATTTTTAAGGTATTTCTTAGCTAATAGTGCATTTTATTAAAGCAAGATATACAATTCTTCCATTTTACCACCGCAAACCTTTACTTTATAAAAATTTAAATCCATATACATTACTTCTTGTACTCCCTGTCTCTTGGCCGTGTGTTGCCTAGCAACCGCTACATAATGACTGCGCGAGCTGTGGGATTACAGCAAAAACATCCTCCAATCAATTCTCGCCATTACCCTGTTTGCATTTTGCTAATTTTAAAACGCTCCTAAGCACTTTATTAATAAACACTGTCAAACGGGCTTATGGGTTTCAACCTCAGGCCTTGTTCCCGTGTCACCGATATTCGCTTGTACAAATGAGCGGGCAGGACACGCCTCGGTCCACACCCTCCGCTCCGCTCCACTTAATGACTTCATCGCTCATTGACATTTTTTTTTTTTTTTTTTTTTCAAGAATAATGCTTATGCTGTAGGTAATTGGGGTACATAGGATTTTTAAGCTTTGCTACAGCAATGTCAAATAATGGCCGCGTTTCAGACATTTTGTTTGGTTTAATACATGTTTGTTGCTCCTTATATTGTATTTTTAATGGGGTGGGACAGAGGAGGTATTTTTAAGTCGTGTATTTTGTAATTCAATGTGCTAGTCGCTTTCTATAGCTACTTTAAAGGTCCTATAGACCCTTTTGGGCTGTGCGTGCATTTTGGCAACGGAAGTGTCATTGTTCCCCGTTCGTTCCGATTCCTTCAGACTGAACACGGACTGAACAGAAGACGACGGAGATAAAAACATTTCCAGCACCAAAATGTCTGGTTGTTCTGTGTGTGTTTGTCAGAATCGATATTCTACCGGCGGGCTAAAGTTTTACAGTTTTACTCGCTGATCGCTCGAGGATCTGGCAGTCGGACAACGTTTGTCAAAGTCTTGTTGAGGAAATATTCTCGATCTTTTGACGATAATCCTTTCGCAGAGCTCGACAAACTGCTGAGTTCTGCCGTGCTTCTGTTGCCAAAATGCGCAACCGAGCCTACGTCATCACTGTTTACTGACACCAAAAGGGTCTATATTACATAAAATTGTCTTTGATTGATACCTTCTTGTGTTAGAATGTTGTTACCTCATCAAAAACATACCTGGAGTTGCGTTTTGGTCATGGATTTATAATAATAATAATAAGGATAAGGCGTTCCCACTCTTGAGACGGACTAGTGGCCGCTCCAGGTACTGCGGTTCCCGGGAGCTTAGGCCCAGAAAGAAATCTCCCATAGAAGCGCAGCACAGTTTTTGGGGAATGCAAACTGCCCGAGTTTGGTTGACAGGGCATCCAAAACTTTCACAAAGGTCGAATTTTGCAAGGATTCTTTTCTATTTTCATGACATAAACTTTTAAAAATGTTTAAATCCCCAAAGCACCTAAAATTTAGCTTTGTAAGACTTAGCCTAGCCCCACTCTAGCAGCTTTTACTCAGGTTTGATTGGTCCAAACGCTCCACACTGTGCACATAAGAGAAAATTCTGATTGGGTCAATGCACCAATGAACAGAGGCCACTGAATACAACAGGACGCCATTTTGGGTTCACCTTCAAGATTTTATTATACTGTAGTGATAATATGGTTTTGGTTCATTCACGCATGTTTTAGTAACGCTCAAAGCTCAAAATGCTCATCACGAAGCACTAGTTTTCAAGTGAACAGCTCCTTTTTTACCTTCAGCTCTGTCGTGAAGACGTGTGGCGTTTAAAATCACAGGGTGTCTTCAGTTTGAGAGGAGAACCGAGCCTAAATACGCAGGGACTGTGTGTGAAACATGCGTGAGTGGAACAAAACACAACTCCAGCTCTGTTTGCGATGAGGAAACATTATAGCACGGATCAGAAAACGGTGTAATAGGAGCCCTTTGACCTGAGGTAGACGCATGTGTGGTTTGCTGGCTCCAAACCAACTTCTTTCATTCCGGCTGATTCATACAATTGATTCACACTTAGGCAGGGCAAATAACTTCTTGGAGCACTATTATACTCCTGCTTTATTCCAATTATAGTAGAGCACAATGTGAGTGGGTCGGCCTGGGCAGACGGTGACTCACACTAAAGGTCTTGTAGGAGAGAGTGGAAGATCCTGGTTGAGACCGACTGGACTTAACCCAGATCAGTGGCTCCACAAATGGTACCAGAGCCCCACTTTTTATATTTGTATTTATATTTTGCAGAAGTTTAGTGAAAAATGACCACAAAAACTGGACAGAAGTTTCAGGCGCGAACACGTTTCGCACCTCCTCAAGCTAATTATACCGTATAAATTTTAACACCGCTCATTTATACGCGTACATATATTAGTATTTCAGCTGGTGCGTTTATGCAGAAAACAAACTTCCCTGAGTGGAAAATACATAATGCTTAGACATGTGGACCCCTATTTTTTTTCAATACATTTTTTTTATTTTTGTTTGAGCAAGGTGCATTACAAACATGAGGATTTGTACATGTGCATGTTTGGGACCATTTCTAGTGCTCAAAAGAAGTAGGTTGAAGTTTAAAAACCTTATTGTGTCCACCCCCAATTGTTTTACCTCAACACAAACATGTGAATTATACACATACGACTCTAAAATATCAGTGCATATATTTAAAATAAATATACACGTGCATAAACACATATCCAATCCACTTTCTTTATAGAGCACATTTCATAAACAAACCGTTTCCAAAGTGCTGCACAGACACAAAGCGAGAACAACAATAATAAAATAAGAATAAACATTCAGATTTGATCACACGCACATTAAAACCAACAAGATAAACAAAAACAAGAACCATATGCTCAGCCCAAATATATAAACACACATATACATACACACACAAATACATTTTGATTTGTGGTCGTACAAACTCATAATAATGATAAAAAAAAGCACAAAGTTTATCATTTATGAACGTACAAAACAAACAGTGAAAATAAAAAATTAAGGATTTTTTTGTTCCATTTATGATCATACTGACTAATAATAATGATAAAGAATCAATTTAGTGTCAAAAAATGACTGTTCTACATTAAAGCTGCACTGTGTAACATTTCGGATGTTGTTTCTGGGGATATTATCATTGCACTTTGCCTTGAATGTCCCACAGTGTGTGTTTGAACGCATTTCTCTATCCATACTTTATGATGACGTTACGCTGGGGGGTGTCCCGCGCGTATCCCTATGGGGAAATGTTCAGGCGTTACCATGGCGACGCGACGCACACGTTAGCAACCACTGTCAAAACAGTTTTAAGGCTCTGAAAACACAAAAGGGGATGTTTTGCAATTAAATAAAAGCGCGTTGGTCTCCCTCTGAGTCTGTGTGAATGCTGGAGCCGACGTCGAGGCTTGTTTTGGTTTGTCCCGACTTCATGAGCATTTAAAACGTAAAAAGCCGCACGTTATAAAAGTCACAACATGTTTCCAGTGGCAAAACAGACTATACGAAACTAACAAATGCAAATTTAAAGTAATTGGTGCTGCACAACAACATCTATTGAGAACATTTCCAGGTTACACACCGAGTCCTTCTGTTAAATTATACAACCCAGTGCTATAATAAGTAAAATAAATATATTCTTGATCTTGTATTAAATTTAAAATGGCCGCTGTGACCGTTTCCATTTCTGTGATTCATTGCTCGTAACGCCGCCGTATCCTCGCATGACCGCGCTCGAGTCCGGTCCCGGGGGAAGTGCACAAGAGCAGGCTCGGATCTGGTTATAAAAGTTGTAAGTACCTTAAAGCCCATTTACTTCCCTCGAGAAAGTTATTCCGCCTTAACTTGGGGGGGTTGAAAGTGGCTTAAACGTAGGCGGATCAGGGAGAAGGGAATTGTGACTGCGTATAGCGCGATCTCAAGGGGTAGAGCAAGTCTTTTTTTAGTCATAAATTGTATAAGAAAGCTTTAGTTTTATGTGTTTGTATCTTATTACGTCCAACCCACTTCAGACTTTCACTAATCTGTACTTTTGCTGTTGTTGGCACGGCTTGTTAAGCAGAAAACGATTCATTTCAACGGCGAAGAGAATATTTTAGAGAAAAGTGATGTGATTTCCTCATCACAAACACGCCTGGAGTTGTATTTTGTCTACATCACAAGGTGGAACGGAGCATTTTGTGGTTTGGAGATGTAAAGAGACGAATAATAAAGCGTTACTCAAACGTGCGACTGAAACTAAACACAACTCCAGGTCTGTTTTTGATGCCGTAACACGACTTAAAGCTCTCAGGGGTAAATGCAGCGTAATATAGGGCTGTTAAATCATAGCATTACTTATTTAATACTTAACCCAGCACCTTTTGGTTTAGTTTTTTTCCTGTGGTCTTGCTAGAGTCGTGAAAATAGCTTCTGGGCTCTCTTACAAATGTAACAGAAAACGCACACCAAAGTTCTTGTAGAGGAGCTAATGCAACAAGCAGCAACGTAAAAGTGAGAAAATGCATAGCGCACTCGCATGAAAAAAACGCAAAAAAAGCCTTCTTCAGATATTTTTTCTTGCTTTCGGGTACTGTACTGTGGTCTAACGCAAGAAAAACGATCTGAAGAAGGCTTTGTTGCGTTTTTTCATCTGAGTGTGCTATGTGCGCTAAACGTAATTTAAAATACAAGGAGTTTTTGGATGTCGGCCATTTCTGCTATACATTTTTTCACTTTCCTATTCACGTTCGCGTCACAAAACCAGAAGACGTTTGGAAGCATGTGGATGACCACTTTCTTTGGCCTCTGTTGGCGATCCTAAATCTGTGAAAACTGAGAACATGGGCTGGTTTTCTTCATCTAGATGTCATTGTATTCTTTCTTTTTTTCCTTTTATAAATTGCCTATTCATTTGTGTACCTTAGCTCACTACAGAGTGAAACTGAGAAAAATGACTTTGCAGTTTTTGTTTTGTCCAAAAGTATAATAGGCAGGGCTCCCAAAATTTGACAACTAGTTGCTATAATGGAGGAAAAACTAGTTTGAGTTAAGGGCTTTTGCCTTTGGAGGGCAGATTTGTCAACAGTTCCACCCAGTTGCCTGTAAGTGACATTTCCGTTTGCGAAAAAGCTTCGGCAGGTTCTGAACGTTTTTATCAGTAACTGCACCGGAAGTCGTCATCCGCATGTTTCCAAATGTCTTCTGGTAAGCACAAACAGAGCCTACTGCACTGAATAACAGCACTGTCAGTTTGCTGTGCCACAAAGAAAATAAATCCGACAAGAAATAAACAAATCTATAAAACATTTTTCTGATTTTTTTTGCTAAAAACATAAACAGAAGTCGCCGTTTTGTTTCTATCCTCTCTGAGGTCCTGGACTCTTCCGCAGTGTCCCATCCCGTGACCGTTCTTGTCCTGTAAACCCGACTTTAGCTTGATGCATTTTGCTAAATCGGGAAACTTTTGATATCACTCTTAACCAAGCCGACTGCTGGGACGAAGGGAATTGCTACTGTACACAGCGCCGCTCCTTAGGGATTAAAACAAGCGCTCCTTTCTCTCCCAACGCAACATAAATCTTTCTTTATCGGCCGGTACGATCGTCAAGGCTGAACCAGTTCACCTGCGAGTCCACAAAGACGTCTCTTGCCAAAGAAAAAAAGAAAAACATAAAACGCCATCTTTTCGGGATTTTTGATATCTTTCCCTCAAACCCATCCCATGACATTTCACTTATCTTTTTGTCCCGTAATGCCATCCTTAGCCTCAAGTCTTTGCCGCAACACACGCTCTCCGAGGAATACACGGCTTACTTTTTTATCCCAGAATCCCTTGGGTCGGCGGGTTGTTGCGCGATGTGATATTTCTGGGTAGAAAGGAAGGATTTGTGTCTCACCAGTTGCCGCCGCTGGTTTTGATAGCGGAGGATTTGTCGTTGTAGCTGTGGAAGGGAAAGGATTCTATGGAGCTAAAACAACGGTAATAATAAAATGCAGGAAAAACCCTGTTTTATTATTTTTGGTTGTGTTTATTGGACTGAGAAACATGCATCTTTACTGTCGGCGTGCTTGCTTCTCCATAAACCTGACTCATTTGCCCTGGAGGTGGGTCATCTTCTACTTCTTGTTTCCATGGAGATGTTGTTCCTTTGGCTATTAACGTGTATAAAGATTGAGGAACATTCTGGTGTGGACTTATCTATTGTTTTGGGGTGATTGTGTGTAGGTTTAAAAGTGTGAATTTTAAAACTATTCTGTTATTACTACTAGTAGTAGCAGCAGTAGCAGTAAAAGGAGTAGCTGCAGTAGTAGTAGGAGTAGGAGTGGTAGTAGAAGTAGTAGCAGTACTAGTTGTAGCAGCAGTAGTAGTATTAGTAGCAGTAGTAGTAGTAGTATTAGTAGCAGTAATAGTAGTAGAAGTAGTAGGAGTAGGAGTGGTAGTAGAAGTAGTAGTAGCAGTACTAGTTGTAGCAGCAGTAGTAGTATTAGTAGCAGTAATAGTAGTAGTAGTAGTAATAGTAGTAGTAGTAGTAGCAGTAATAGTAGTAGTATTAGTAGCAGTAATAGTAGTAGAAGTAGTAGGAGTAGGAGTGGTAGTAGAAGTAGTAGTAGCAGTACTAGTTGTAGCAGCAGTAGTAGTATTAGTAGCAGTAATAGTAGTAGTAGTAGCAGTAATAGTAGTAGAAGTAGTAGGAGTAGGAGTGGTAGTAGAAGTAGTAGTAGCAGGTGCTAGTTGTGGCAGCAGTAGTAGTGATTAGTAGCAGTAATAGTGGTAGTGGTAGTAATAGTGGTAGTGGTAGTAGCAGTAATAGGTGGTAGTAGGTGGTAGCAGTGGTAATGGTAATTAGTGGTAGTAGTAGTAATGGTGGTAGTGGTAGTGGCGGTAATGGTGGTGGTATTAGGTGGCAGTGGTAATAGTAGTGGTGGTAGTAATGGTAGTGGTAGTAGTAATGGTAGTAGTAGTGTAGCAGTGGTGGCAGGTAGTAATAGTGGTGGTAGTGGTGGCAGTAATGGTAGTGAGTATTAGGTGGCAGTGGTAATAGTAATGGTGGTAGTGATATTAGTGGTAGTGGTAGTAGTGGCAGTAATTAGTGGTGGTATTAGTGGCAGTGGTAATAGTAGTGGTGGTAGTAATAGTAGTGGTAGTGGTAGTGGCAGTAATGGTAGTAGTGGTAATGGTAGTGGTGGTAGTAGTAGTGGTAGTAGTGGTGGCAGTGGTAGCAGTGGTAATGGTAGTGGTAGTAGTGGTAGCAGTAATAGGTAGTAGTATTAGTGGCGGTGGTAATGGTAATAGTAGTGGTAGTAATAATGGTAGTGGTAGTGGTAGCGGTAATGGTAGGTGGTATTAGGTGGCAGTAGTAGTGGTGGTAGTAGTAATGGTGGTAGTGGTGGCAGCGGTAATAGTGGTAGTAGCAGTAATGGTAGTAGTAGTGGTAGCGGTAATGGTGGTAGAAGTAGTAGGAGTGGGGAATTGGTGGTAGAGTAGTAGTAGCGGTACTGGTTGGCAGCGATAGTAGTATTGGTGGCGGTAATAGTGGTAGTGGTAGTAATAGTGGTAGTGATGGTAGCAGTAATAGTAGTAGTAGTAGTGGCAGTAGTAATGGTAATTAGTGGTAGTAGTAGTGGTAATGGTAGTGAGTGGTAGGCAGTAATGGTAGTAGTATTAGTGGCAGTGGTAATAGTAGTGGTAGTGGTAGTATAGTGGTAGTGGTAGTAATGGTGGTAGTAGTGGTAGCAGTGGTAGCGGTGGTAATGGTAGTAGTAGTGGTAGCAGTAATAGTAGTAGTATTAGTAGCAGTAGTAATAGTAGTAGTAGTAGTAATAGTAGTAGTAGTAGTAGCAGTAATAGTAGTAGTAGTAGTAATAGTAGTAGTAGTAGTAGCAGTAATAGTAGTAGTATTAGTAGCAGTAGTAATAGTAATAGTAGTAGTAGTAGTAATAGTAGTAGTAGTAGTAGCAGTAATAGTAGTAGTATTAGTAGCAGTAGTAATAGTAGTAGTAGTAGCAGTAATAGTAGTAGTGGTAGTAGTAGTAGTAGCAGTAATAGTAGTAGTAATAGTAGTAGTAGCAGTAACAAACAAACAATTTGCATAAAATACTTACCTTTTGATGTCAGAAGTAGCTAACTTATTTTCTTTACTTACCAACACTGAAATAGTTTTTTTATATCGCATTTTTTGTTCTGTTAACCCAGCAGTTCCCAGTCTTTTTCACGCCACAGACCGGTTTAATGTCAGACAATGTGTTCACGAAGCGGCCTTTAAAGTGCGGTGGACGACTACGGCAAAATAAAACGATAGGACCAACACAAAAACTGGCATTTTGTAAATATAATAATAAATGTTTCCAAAGAAGCCTGTTTTTTTTACTCATTTTGCAGCTCGTGGGTTTAATATCGGCGTTAATGTATCACGTAAACGACAGTGAGTCAAGAGTGAGTCACAGACGATGGAACAGAGAGGATTCGGTCATTTTTCAAACTAAAACATTGTTCAGACTCGGATGATAAATAAAATGGAAATAATGTAAGTTATTTATTCTTTCTGCGCAGCCCGATACCAAATGACCTATGGACCTGGGGGTAGGGGACTGCTGTCTTGAATTTTCATAACATAAATCGTTTCGTAAGAATAAAACTTTCAGACAGATTTCCAGTTAAGTCATTTGCAAAGTTAGACATTCAAATCTACTAAACCTGTTTCCTGTGCGTCTATTTTCTTGACATTTCTAAGCATATTCCTCTTTCTTTTACTCGTACGCACTATTTTCTCCCGAACTCATACACTCAAAACTTTGTCGCAGCTTCAAAACATCTCACATCCTGGAAACTTTGTACTTTCACAACTCCATAATAAAAAGAAAAACCCTGCTAAGCTGCTTTTTTTTCTCTCTCTCGCCTCCATACAATACTCGGAGCCTTGTACGTTTCCCTTGACAACCGTTCTATTCACGTACTCCGACGTTTCGACAACGGAGCGTTCGCATGGCCGCCGCACGACCGTATCCGCGCCCCACCGTGCCCGTTTTAAACCAAATAATGAATTCCTTTGAAGCGGGCATCTCCGTTACCGCAAACCGCGAGCTACAAGACGTTTTTATTCTCCCGCTTGCGATTCTCTTAAACGCGTTCTTTGTATGACCCCCGGAGATAATTGCCGAAGCATTATTCAGAGCCGGCGCCATTACGGTAGCTGTCGCGGCGTTGATTGGTGCACCTCGCCTGGCACCTTTGTGCGGTGCACAGCGAGGGTCATTGGTTCAGAGGGAGATGTCGTAATATTTAGGCAAATGTAGCTTGAATTGGCGGCAAATGTGGCGTGACGGTGGGATCTGGTGCTAAAGAGCGGCGGTAACCTTGAGAGGTTTGTGAGGGGGACGTTGTTAGAGCGACGGCAAATGAAAAGACGGCAAAATCTAAAGTGATATGTTGAACTTTGTGTGAAGAATTTCATTATAGGGCGGTAAACTGAAAATTAAGCTTGAAAAGTCACAATAATGGAAGAAAGCAGTGCCAACATTCATTGAAAATATATATAAATTAATATATTGTTAAAAACGGATTGGGTTTGATATTCTGTGTTGCAAAGAACTTTTTTTTACTTTTGAATCCTTAAATGTGACACTATAGCATAGTCACAAATAATAATACTAATAGTTTAAAATGAATAAGGTTGTATAATATATACAGGGTCATTTTAAAAGCAATTATCTTGACTACTACTAAGTCTAACTCAAGGATGATGTTGATGATGATTTACCAGATCCTTCTTCTTTAAAATTTTGGCCCCAAGTCAAAATTTGTTTCCCATTTGGTGAAGTTTTTCCAAATTTTGCACTGAAGGCTGCACACTCTTGGCTGAGTGTTTTCGAGCAGATTCCAAGACGCAAAATGAGTTCTCTTTGGGAGTGAACGGCTCAACCTGAAAACAGAACAAAAATAAAACTTTAAATCTTGATCTGTTTCTATTAAAGTTGTAATGATATCCAAGTCTCACGATACGATATCGTCACAGTGCGATATTTATTGCGATATCGTGGGAAAGCTCATGATATTAGGATATTCTACATAATAACAAGACTGACATTATGAAATGCTTTGACCAGTCATTTGGTACAACATTTATTGTCATTAGGGATGGAGCGATATCCAAATCTCTCTGTACGATATTTTCACCATAAACATCTCATGCTACGATATTTATTGCAATATTTTGCCTGTCAATCTGCTCCTTTTTCCTCTAAAAATTCCTTCACAAGACTTAACCCAAAGAATAAAGATGTAAAAGTGCTTAGAACAGTTATTTCTTCATGTCGTCTGCACTGAAACGGAGCAAAGGATCATGGTCTATGTAGTTCCCTCTGTTTTTTTTTAGCTATTTCTGCATCAGACCTGTTCATTTAAGCAAAGAGACTTGGGATTCGATATATTGTGATGCTCCACGATATTATTGCGAGACCTTTGACGATACGATATCACCAGATTTACGTTATTGTTACATCCCTAGTTTCTGTACATTCTGTGAAAATATATTTCCTGCTTGTTTCCCTTTGCATAGTCAAAATCTATGCTAATTTAATTAAACTGTGTACACGTTTTACACCCATAACTCAGCGTAGCCTATATGCAAAAAGTAATTTCTCATCATTATGACTCGTGGCCAACCACAGCATTATCTCTCCCCGAACATCTTGACAATATAGAAAGATAAAATACCGGCATTGTCAAAACACATCTCCAGTTGACATGCCTCGTGATATCACCATTAGCATTTAACCTCGGCCGTCACTTGGATCCAATGGAGTCTGGGGCAGTCTTTAATCAGAGCCGTACGCCTTCACATCAGGGCGTGATTGATGACGGCCCCCCTTGGCTTTTGTCCATTATGACATTAATCACGGTAGCGTTTTGAAGTCCTCCCCGTGCCCCCTCGCCCCGACCGCGATCTTATCCCGGCGTCCGCTTGAGCCTCGGTTTATAATGAACCTGTTGAAACGGAGTGGAGAGACGGTCCAAGAAAGAGCGAACTCCCCGGGCTGAAGTTGCCGAGGAGGAAAAGTAAAAGGTCACTGCCGAGAAACGAGGCGAAAGAACCGGACCCGAAACACGCGCGGCAAATGTCAGAAACGCACTTCATCCGCCGGCGCTTGACAAAGGAGCACCAATTAATCGCGGATTGTTGCAAATATGGCCAGCTGGAAGTGCGCGCTGAAGGCTTTGTGCGGAGACATTTATGAGGGAATGAAAGGCTGCGATTCACAAATGAATAATGGCGCAGAGGAGTGAATTGTCTCCTTCTGATAAATGTTTTCTACGCTAATCATTTCATCATGCGCCGTGTACAAAGGCAGTCAAGAGTTTGGGCAAAGGTGGGGAACACTCGCAAACATTTACACCGTTACATACTTGAGTAAACTGCAAAAAAGGCCTATCAAAAATACGAAAAAAATACCAATTTTGAGGTTAAAATGCCCTATTTTAAGTGAAATTATCTGCCAGTGCAGTAAGAAATTTTCACTTACCGAGTTTTCTTAAAACAAGACGAAATACGAATCTTGTTCTAAGCAGAAAACACGAGTTTCAAGTATTTATGGCAAGATTTTTCACCTTATTGGTTTGAGAAGGAAGTTAAAGAGGCTTAACCTGGACTGAGTTAATATAAAAAAGTGCTTAGAATAAGTTGTAATATCGAGATAAGATAAATCAGGATGGAATATCTTGAAACAAGTAAAAAAATCTCATTTTATTGAGTAATAAAATCTTCAAATTGATCTTTTAAGATGAATCTGCTTAATTCAAGTCTAGTTTAACTGTGCTAGAAGTAACATGAAGAAATTGTACTTTTCAGAGCAGTTTTCAGAGACTTAACAGTAATATTTTGTTGAAGTAACAATCCTTACTTGAGCACAACTTTAGTAGTGTTGTAGTCATGACCGCACTAATCGAGACCTAAGACAGGAAGTGTTTATTTCTATAGCGTTTTTCTCAGACGTGTGTCACAAAGATGTTTTACAGAGCATTATTTAGTGACCGAGACCACGGCCTATCGAGACCAAATCGAGCCCATCTTTGTCATTTGCTGCACTTATTTTTATTTTAGTTATTTTACCACATCTATACATCAGTGTTTTTAAAGATCTATCTTCATTTTATCTGATTAATGCTGATTTAGGCATAAAATAAGCCCTAAATAATAAAATAAACACTCTACGCCCCTTTTTAAAACCCCCTTACCCCCTTCTGTAAGAGAACTTCCACTGGCACTTTAGTGGGTGGGATTTTTTAAACCTGTTTTTTTTTTTCAAGTTTCTAACAGGAGTTACATTATCAGATGCATTTGTGCACTTTTATTAGATAAACTTCAGCCACATGTCGCGGTACGTCTGCTCTTTTTCTGTAATTTGGATTAGTTTTTGCTTTGCGTTTCGTCTTGGAGATCGGTCTCGAGTACCACGACACTAAACTTGACGTTACTCTTCCCAGTGTCGGTAAGTTTATGTTGATAAAATTAAAGGTTTCAAATACTTTTTCTAATTTACTCTTTGGAGATAACATCATTTAACTAGACGGATAGATACTCTTTATTGATCCCAAAGCAATAAAAAAAAAGAGTTTGTCTGTATGTTTTCTCTGCCCAGTTACATTTACGTCCAAGCTGTTACTCAGTCGTCAAATAGTTGTTTATTCAAATACTTTTTACTCTTTCTTGGGCATTTATTTGCAGCACTACTCTTTACTTCTACTTCGCTACTAAATAAAATAACAATAGTCTAGTACAAATGCATGTAATAGCCTTTTTAGACCTATTCTGCAGTGCAATGTGGACAGTTTTTTAGTCGGGAACTCATGAATATGTCGATTTCAAAAGTGAAAAGAGCGCAGAGGCAGGGAGATCGTCCTTACAGCACCTTTTAATGATGTTACAGCAGGATTCAAGGCATCGAGGAGACAAACACGCAAAAAATGTCAGAGTCTAAAGAATCCACCAAGGTTTCTGATGGTCTGAGTGAGTCTGACAAGTGTCTAACAAATTCTAGTTATGAACGTTAACTTTTTAGCTGATACATGCGTAATTATGTTCAGGAATTTCTACAGTTTATCCTCCTGAGACCCTGTGGCCTCATACGAGGACATTACATTTTTGCCTCTTAGCACCATGATTTTCAATTATTTTAAACTTTCACCTGTAATCAACTAAAAACCTCTACAGCAGCTCCCGAAAGTAAAAAAAAACTGCATGGTAAAGTTTAGATGCAAAATTTATGAATAAAACCAATGTATTTATGTACAATAATGTCTCTTCATGTATCTTAATGTATCTTCATTTGGCATTAAAATTTGACACATTTTCTTGACCACAGCAGACGAGAGCATCAGTAAATGTCATGTCCTTGTTTGAAGACATTGGGACTGTGTTATATTATTGATTGTACATGTTGTTAGGTAAACTTGGGAATATTTAGATGAGTTTACAGTTATAAATTGCTGGACGGTTCTGTTGCTATAGGGAAACTGCTGCCTGTCTCCACTTTTTGCACCTCTACTTTTTTTTGTAACGATTGAAAACCAGAAAAAATTAAAACTGTGGACCACATTTTCAGGCCTTTTTATGTGTTTTTAACCTCACTCACTGAACCCCAACCCGCTCACGGTCGACCTACGGCACATTTGGCAGGTTTAGGGCTTGAAATAAACAGCTAATTGCTGTTTTTTTTTTTTTTTGTAATTTATTTATACATTTTAATGCTTTTACATTTTTTAACCAATGGTGTCATACAGAAGACTTACTTAGTAGGTCCTACTTATCCCAAATAGCAAGAAGAAATGAAAAATGCACACCAGACAAAAGCTCGGGTCTCAGGAGGTTAAGTCAGAAACGGAGCACCATTCATGGTCAGGGCTGTAGTTTGTATCATTTAAAGTTACTGAACAGAACATTTTGCACTTTGGCTGTGGCGAGCGTTAAATCTGAAATGAATATAATGAGATAATTGTTCACAAATACCTTCTCCAAATTTATTTCAGGCGTATCTTAAGCGTCTACTAAGCGTAAATTATCTCATATCGATATTTAAAAAAGCAACTGAAACTTTTGTCCTTCCTCAGAAACCCTCCAGCAAAAAATATTTCAGCTCGAACTTGCCGTATAGTGAATTATAAGTTTGCAAAGTGAATAATGCTAAACCGCTTTACGTTTCGCCTTCAGGCTTCCATCTCGCCCAATCTTCTTCTCTGCGGGAATCGACTCTGTCTGTCTCCCTCTATCTCACTATCCACACATTGTTTCCTTATTTGACTCCACTTACATCTAAAACCTGCTCACATCTCCGCCGGGAGCCCTTCGCGTTGGCTATTTTTGCGACTGTAAGTGCCTTCAGAGTAATGCAATGTCGAAAATGGCCGCCCGTGCCGTGCATATTCTCCCAGTAGCCTCTTTGCGGCGGCAATTCAGCCCGATCTCGTGTGCAAATGAGTGGAATAAATTGATGGATTGTACCACCCTTAGCTACCATTTATTCTCATAGAGCTCGGTAAACGGCTCTACGCCCGGCGACTGTTGCGCTGCCGTCGGAGTCCGCGCCTCTGCCAGATGTTACCGGGCGCGTTGTGTGTCACTTTATAAACTTTATGCTCCTTAACGAGACCCGTGCGACTGCATATTCAGCCTTGGATTTACTTTACACGTGCGGCAGGAAGACGGCGAAGGCAGATGTTGCAGGATTTAGTGGTTCGAATCTCACTCGAGTGCTTTTCTTGTGTCCTTGCTCGCAATTTTATATCGCGCTTTTCCACTTTCAAGCATCCATTTACTTGTTTCATCTCGATACTATCACAATCTCTGTTTATTTCAAAATATCAGACTTAACCTTGAACTGAAATAGCGTTTAGTTTAAGTACTTTGTTAAAAATGTAAGGCTTTTTTTTTTCTTGATAAGCGTCTCTCACTTAACGCTCCGAACGTAATTATAGGTGTTGACAATAGGATGATTTTTGTTTTGGCTAATTTGATCAGCCTAAATATGCAAAACACAACTCCAGGTATGTTTGAGATGAGGAAACAACATTATTTAAAGGCTCATTGTGTAACTTTTCTGGTGGAGGGCCCAATACCTGCTTGTTTCTGTGGATATAAACGATGTAAACGGTCACATTTATATACAGCACTTTTCCACCTTTGAGACACTCGCAGCGCTTTACAACAAGGAACCACTCACCCATTCACTCACCCATTCACTCACCCATTCACTCACACATTCACACTGAGGTGGGTTAAGTGTCTTGCCCAAGGACACAACAATGGCCTTCACCTGTGGGAGCAGGAATCACACCGCCGACCTGCGGCTCAGTGGATCTGAACGCTCAATCAATATTGTTGATGTTTACGTCTCGAGCGGGAGTCGAGCCGCCAACCTTCAGATCAGCTGAGAAACAGAAGAAAATGTGATTTAACAATTTAGTGATCTAAGTGTTTCTTTACATTTTCAACATTTGATTTATTTATTTTTGATTAGATGTTTGATCAGTCGTATTCCTGTGAATTGTATTACATTTCAGTTTTTTTTTTTTTAATTTGTGCATAAACACTTTTACACTAGTATTTGACACCAGTTATTTTTGCTGCTTATTTTGAATTTATTATTACCATTTACATTTTGAGTCTCGTGTTCTGCATTGTGTTGTGCGTCCCGTCTGGCTAACGGACTGTAAACTATTGTCATTTAATCTCCCCTGTGTACAGAATGTGTTCAGCTTCCCAAATGTACATAAATGTTCGATCGCTAGCCGTGCGACTCTGGAGTGCTGTATGTTTGCAAGTTTTCTCCAACCATCGCACAAAAAGTTGGACTTCTGGACAGGCTGAAGGAAGGTAGAAGTTACGCGGCTGTAATGCTGTACTTACTTTTCCAAAATCTACGAAGGTGTGAACTTTGAGAGTGTTTAAACAAGAGAGAAATGTGAGAAAATGCCAATGCCTGTTTGAGAAAAAGGATATAAAGTGTGGTGAGGGATTTTACAGCCTTAAAACATATAGAATGATCGTTAAAAAAAAAAAAATACTACTGTATACACAATGTCTCTCTGATATTAGCCATGTAGGGAGATTATTGTTCACTACATGCTTCATATCTCAGTTTTTTCAAGTATTACGACCAAACAAACTGGGAATGCTGTGCGTAAAACCCCCAAAATCCAATTGCGCGACTTCCTGGAACGTCAAACCGCTCAACCGTTAGAACGTTCCAGACTCGCTCGTTCCTCATCCGGCTCAGTGCTGACACAGGGGGCATTTCCATCTCACGTTTTTGTCAATAGTTGTGTTTCATGTTAAGGGGCTGTAAGTTTACACTGTAACGGACCCTCGATCAATGTCTGCGGCCCCGATGACACCGGAAAAAGAGGTGGTTTTCTAAACGGAGAGTGGAAATAAGGGAGGAGAGGTAAAAGTATCTAGATTTTGCAGAAGTGGGTAGAAATGTAGTTATTTCATGTTTTTATTGGTTTGGATGTGAGAATGTGTTTGTGTTTATTTACTTTTACTGCCGCAGTTTTGTTCTATCGCAGTTTCGTGGTTTGTATTTTGTACAATGACGATAAAATCTAATCTAAAAGCCAAAAATTCTTCTCCAGTTACTGTTACTTCAAATTAGTATTACTCAGGTAGAAGTATAAAGTACTGTATTTTTCCAAGTATAAGTCGCACCAGCCAAAAAATGCCACCAGTCAAAAGGAAGAAGAGAAAAACATGTATAAGTCGCACTTTTTGGGGGAAATTTATTTTATAAAAACAGAGACCAAGAACCGACATTTCATCTTGAAAGGCAAGTTACAGAAGTTATAATAATAAATAGAATAGAGAGCAATCCGTGTATCATCCGTTCATTTATTTTTCAATATAGAACCCAAAACCAAGCAAAAAAACCAAACGAAAACTCTTTTATTATTTGTCTCTTAAACCAAAATGAAAAAAATGGATAATGATTTGTTTTTTTAAATATTTGATTCATATATAGGATTCATATATTTGGTCTATGGACTGTCAGTGTGAAAAATGTAATATATAAGTTGCACCTGAGTATAAGTCGCAGGAACCACTCAAACCCTGAAAACAGTGTGACTTATACTCAGAAAAATACAGTACTAGACCAAGAAGTTACTCAGGTAAGAGAGTAAAAGTATATGGGAAAACTACTACAACTACGACTAGTAAAAGTAATGTAAAGGTGCGTTAAATTCTCTGGTAGAGCGCCCACTAGAGATGTTATTGCTTCACCTTTAATGTTCCAAAGTCCGGCATTTGCAGTCTCCAGAGAAACAAGCAGGAGATTCTGCCAGGGCAGTTTACAGGTGAGATCTGCGTATAGGTGACCCCCCTCACTACAAGAATGCATGTTTTTAAAGGTATTTTTGAGCTATATAATCTTATATAAGTTTAACAGCATATTGTGGAACATTACAGGCAAAGCGATAGCATCTCCATGGTAGCGGACCTCCAACCTGAGAAGTTACGCAGTTCACCTTTAAAGAGTGACTGTCTGGACAGGTAAATAATGCATAAATCTCGTCTTCTCAAAGGATTGACACAAAAAAATGAGACAAACGAAACAGAAACGGCCCATGTACCATTCGTTCTTTTGAATTTCGATTAAGAACGACGTGGAGGAGCAGCGGCTCTACTCGGAGCTCCTCACCCTGTCTCTAAGGGAGCGCCCGGCCGCTCTGCAGAGGAACCTCATTTCAACCACTTGTATCCGCGATCTCGTCCTTTTGGTCATTACCCAAAGCCAAATTAAATAGAAATAGAAATCTGTTTTTTTTGTTTGACACTAAAACGGGATAATGAAATGAACTGGTTTCGCATTTTATTGTTTTTCGTTCTTGACTGAAATTCAAAAGAATGATCGTTACACTGCCCACAACCGTTCATATGCTTTTGTATTGTCAACATGAAGCTTTTGTCATTTGTAATCTTCATCACAGTGAGAAAACTCAAGAGTACTTCAGTAAAAATATTTCTCAAGTGCAAGTAAAAGAACACTTAAATAAATATAACTGAATACTACTCACCTCTATGGTTAAGTTGTAGCTGGTAAAAATTGCAATGCCATAAAATGTGTTTCAGAATGGATTGTATGAGGAGCATAAAGATGCCAAGAATGCAAATCACTGTAAGGCCGTAAAATGCAATGCAAATAGCGATACATTT
The DNA here is from genome assembly GCA_034769755.1 of Odontamblyopus lacepedii. Lineage (NCBI taxonomy): Eukaryota > Metazoa > Chordata > Actinopteri > Gobiiformes > Gobiidae > Odontamblyopus > Odontamblyopus lacepedii. The sequence continues at coordinate 30,246,858 of CM068363.1, forward strand.
TTCCCTTTGAGGATCTTGTTAAATTGAAATGTCTTATAAACTGATCGGATTTACAAGAGATTCGGAAATGGCGTAAAAACGTTATTCTTCCGTTTTTATGAAGCCAGTTGGACACTTAGCGTATTAGGCTCGGCATATAAAACTAACGACCGTTTCAGGCAGTCCGTTCGATACGTTTTATGGCGTCTCAGGAAATGGTTGGCTCTCGGACTTTGAATGGACTGGACGAGATTAAAGTTGGAATCGGGTCTTAAGCGGGACAAAACTGGAGCTGAACCAGGACTGAACCAGGACTAAATGATTCACCACACACAACATCACTGCAGTTTCATTAGACTTCATATTAGAGAATGAACTGGATTAAGAATGCTTTGGGTTTACTACTTTAAAAGGTGCATTGTGTAACTTTTCTGCTTGTTTTTGTGATGTTTAGCGTCCACAGTTTGACGTTAAGCGCCTCTACTTTGCATTTATTCAATTACAGGTCGTTTTATAGCTCAAAAATACCTAGAAAAACAGGCGTTCTAACAGTGCGTGGGGTCGTCTCTCCACAGATCTGACCTGTAACGTGGTCTAGTTGGGCTCCACCATGATAGAAAGATTTTGTTTTGTATTTTTTTTACTCACGTGTGAACAGATTTTTCACTTTTATGCAGAGAAAACATAACTTAGAAGACAAACTAACAAAAACAAAGTACTAGTAAGTAGTAGAAAATATGTAATAAGTAGAAAATATGAAGAAATACGAGTAGCATTACACAATATAACAATACTAGAATGATGATAAATATCCTACTATTATTATTGATAATGATGATGATTGATAAATTAAAATAAAATCCAACTTTATTTGTAGAGCACATTTTACCAACACAGTCTCCAAAGTGCTGCACAGAGTAGGCACAATAGAAATTAAAACATTCATTAAAATAAAGCATAAAAAATTTTAAATACTAAATTAGCAAATAATAGCGATTAAAATAAATAAGACAGTCAGAGTAACACACAGTTCTCACGCGGTGTTAAAAGCCGGTGAGTAAAGTGTGTGTTTTAAATGACACTTAAAAGAATCAGTCTTAATGTGAGGAGGGACCACAGAAAAGTCCCGGTCACCCCGACTTTTGAGTCTCACTTTTTGGTAAACGATGGGTTGGAAATAAAAATAAAATAACGAGTTTAATACCATACATATAATACTGTGAAACATTCCAGACAAAGCAAAAACGATGCACCCTCCACCAGAAAATATACACAATGAACCTTTGATTAAGGGGTTAGTTATGATGTAGTTATAATTTATGAAGCCTATGAATCACTGTCATAATTTGGACGTTATAAGTAAATAAAAATATCGACTTAATAAAAGTTCATGGGCTTTAAGTCATGTTAGAATGTCGTCGTACCCGGAGTTGCGTTTTGTTTCATTCACACATGTTTGAGTAACACTTTATTATAAGTCTGTCTGTCTGTCCAAAGCTCAAAATACTCTGTTCCACCTCTGCGATGTCATGAAGTGGCAGTTTTCAAGTTAACAGCGACTTTGTCCAATTGTCCAAATGATTCTAGTTGAGCTGTGTGGAGTATAAAAACACTGGAACACTGTTTGAGAGAAGAACTCGGCCTAAATGTGCAGGATTTGTGTGTTAAAATGTGTGAATGGAGCAAAATGCAGCTCCAAGTCTCAGAAAATAGAGCAATATGGGCTAAAAAAAAACAAAACATGCACATAATTTAGTTTTTCATAACATTACGCCAGATATTGATCGAGGGCTTTGACCAAGATCCTTCGAACGCAATAAAACTGATTTTCACCTTGTCCCCGTTCCTCTCCCTCTTCCCCCGTCTCCATCTGTCTCCGCCGTCCTACTCCGCACCTCCATTTGTCTAAAACTTCACACGTTCTGGGCTAATCGGGCTCTGATAGATGACTTGATACCGCGCGGAGGTCTTTAGCACATGGAATCGGATGGAGTCGGTCGGTTTTGGGGACGGACGGCGGGCGGGCGAAAAACGGGGCGCGCGGCCAACGGGCGCAGAGCCAGTTTAAAGCTGGTGCAGGGGGCCGGTGGGAGCTTTAACGCTGTCACAGAGAAGTCAACGCTGCATAATCGGTCACATATCGTATTATAGCCAAGACGTGCTCACTATAAAGGGAAGCGTCGGTGTGTATAAGGCGAAGTGCTAAATATGTCGGCTGGAGGAAAAATGACTCTATTACTAATCTGACTCCTTTAAACTGACACCTCTAGTTAGGACAGGACTCGTTTTCTTCCACCTTCTTGAGGAGTTTAAGTTTCACCTTTACTTAAAGTTGAACTCCGGCACATTTGAAGCTAAAGTCCGTTACTAGAGTTGGTTGAATTCTGTCAGAAGCCAAAAAACGGCACAGATCAGTGTTTCCTCGGCGAAGATCTCGCTGTGGCACTGAGTCTGTCAAGGCAACAAACTAGTGTAGCGATGGGAGCAAGTTCTTCACTTTCACGTAAAATTATGAGCACACTGAAGAAGCTTAACGCCACTTTAACCCATCTGACAACAGCCACGAGTCTAACAAACAAAACGCTCTGCCTGGTTCACTCATTAGTGTCTGGAAACGTTAGAAAACATCTTTATAAGCAGCCTTACAGCCCAAAAGACTCGATTGTCGACTGCACAGGCCAAAGCCCAAAAGACTCGATCGCCGATGTCGTTTCTAATCCCATTTATTTACCAGTGAATTATATTTTTTGAAAATCGCTAAAAAATACAATCCCGAACCATTTTCTTTCAACAACTTTCAGTTTCTCTTCTTCTTCACCGTCAGTAGTTGATCCTCACTTTTTGCTGCTGGCGGCTCGAGCCTCTCGGGCTTTGGCCTGTGCAGTGGGAAATCAGCAGAGGGAAGTGTAAGGTGCTTATAAAGTTGTTTTCTAACGTTTCCAGACACTAATGAGTGAACCAGGCAGAGCGTTTTGTTTGTTCAACTCGTGGCTGTTGTAAGATGGGTTAAAGTGGTGTTAAGCTTCTTCAGTGTGCAAATGGAAGTGAAGAACTTGCACCCATCACTACACTAGTTTGTTGCCTTGACAGACTCACTGCCACAGTGAGATCTCCACCGAGGAAACACTGATCTATGCCGTTTTTTGACTTCTGACAGAATTCCACCACCTCTACCAACGGACTTTAGCTTCAGATGTGTCAAAGTTCCCCTTTAACCTCTTTCCTTTGAGCGCTTGTTGATGGAGAAGGCTTCATAAACAAGAAGAGTTCAAATTCACTTCTATTTAATGAATACACTGCAAAAATACTCTTGAATATACAAAGTAGAGGGTTCAGCGATCTCTCCATGATCTAACACAATGCCTCAGGTCCTGTCGGGAACTCTGCTCTGTCCTCCTGCTTTTCCCTGAGCCCCTTTTTATTCACCGTTGCGCCTCCTCGTCTAAACATCAAATCATCTCGCCTTATTGGTTCCAGCCAGTTGTCGTCTTCTCCCGTTGCTCCAAAACAGTTCGTTATGAAGAAGGAAGCAGCCTCATATTTGACCTTTATCCGGTAGAGTCTCAGGAGTCTAGTCGTCTAGTTTCATTTCCTTTTTCTGACTTGATAGACGTGTGTGATTAACGCCTTTTAAGCAATAAACAAGCATAAAGTCGTCCTACACCACCCTTACATAGTGATAATGAAAATACAGAACAGAACAGGAGTTAATGTGATTTACTTTTTTACTATTACTCCATGTAACAGCTTAATGTTTGTTATGGTACGGTTGTTATGTGGCTTTTATTTTATTATATTGTACATTATATAAGTGAGATCTTAAGCCAAGGAAAACCAGAACAATGTCTCAGCGTTCGAGTTAATAAGAGTATTTGTAGCGCCCTTTAATGTCATGTTTAGCCCAAGCAGCTTCTGAGTAAACAAACACATTATCCAATCAAGGCGCTAACCTCAAGGAGCTCGCGGCCCGATCGGAGGTAAAAATAGAGTACCGCACATGCACATATGCAGATTTGAAGGTTAATAGCACGTACGCTAATATCGTTGTAGCTCAGTGTGCCAAAATGATAAGGCGCTATAGCTAATTTTTATTGTCTTAAAAACATAAGAAGAATAGCTTATTAATCCTTCACTAAGTCCTGAGAGGAGTTTTAGCATCATTCTAACAACAATCGGCATGCTAATGGTGCACTCTCTGTTGCTTTTGCACATTTTCGTGTTGAGGCTACATGAAAAACAATCACACACAGGCCTGTTACTGCTGTAAATTGACACAGTTTGGGTGAGAAATGTGCAAACAGCTGCTGCCACACAAATTGGGCTCCTTGGATCATTTGTCTCCTGACTGGGGGCCCGGGCGCAGTCGGGGGCCAGAGGGAGTCCGGTTCAGGGACCGCAGGATCTCATCACTGCTGCTCGCAGATGATGTTGTCCTGATGACTTGATCAAATCAGGACCTGCAACACGAGCTGGAGCCGTCTGCGGGCGAGTGCGAAGTGTCTGGGGTGAGGGAAGTCTGGGAATCCCTGCCCCGAATGAGCGGAAGACACGATGAGGGGTGACAGTAGGTGAGAGCTGGTGGATTGAGTCCCGCTCTTGACATGAATATCAGTGGAACACGGCAAAAAATGCATTCTGTGAGAGTCAATGTCAACATTTTCTCAGGGTTTATACGAGTCCGAGCTGTTCTAGAGCTAATTTAACATTTTTGTAGATGTAACACTGGACCAAAGTTCCTGTTTAACCCTGAAATCAAGAGTTATATTAACGTTCGGAGAGTAAACGGATCACACTTTGTAGGGTTATCCTGGTTTAGCTAAACACCACACAGAGGTGTTTTATTTTTGCACTTTATTTTAGTTAATTTAAGATGAAATTATGCACAAAACTGGTTCATGTGGGTCTTCTCTAGTGGGAGTTTGAAGTGGAGGCCAAATTTACACTCGTGGAGGAAGCTCAATTATCGTAAACCATCTCAACTCCGGCAAATAACCCCAACTCGAACCCCCATTTAACTGTCAAATAGTTAAAATAACACTGAAATATTTTACCCTGAGATTACCACTACCACGAACGCTGTCTTTGTGTCCTTGGGCAAGACACTTAACCCACCTGTGTACACTGGTGTATGAATGTGCATGAGAATAGGTCTCCGTTTGCCATTTTACCAAGAAAATTGTTTGTTTCGATCAGTTGCGATTTTGTTCACGTTTGTTTTATTGTATTTTTGACATGGGTTAACACCTGCCTGTACAGTTTTATACCTCATTCTTGACCATGGTTTGATTTTTTTTATCGTGACAGAGAAGAGAAGGTGATATAACCTTAATGAACGGACATTTGATTGCAGAAAATTCCCACTTAACTCATATTTTTACCATGTTAATCATAATCATAACTTGGTATTGTTTCCCGGTATCACAGTCCAGAAGTGAAAAGGGGAGTTAGATACGCCATTTTCCATAAAAGCCGCGACAGCTAACAACGCACCGCGCAACCCGCTGTCCTTGCAAACCCTACGCGACCCCTTTTGCCGCCCCTCGCCTCTTCTCGTCCAAACTTCCCCTCACATCCTCGTCCATGCTCCTCGTTCTTCCTCTCGTTATGACAGCCCCCCCACCGGGTTCTGCTGAGCTCGGCCTTTTTCCCCCTCGGCAATTACACCTCCCACGCCGTCAGCCGCCGCTCCCGCGACGTCGCCCGCTCCGCCGAATGCTTGGATTCGAGTTTCGCCGCTGTCTGTCGGTGCGGAGTAGCAGATTGTCGGGAGTCGGTGGAGTAATGGAGATGGGGGGGAAGAGTCACGGTTCTGTTGGCGAGGCGGAAGTTTGCAAAGTCAGTTGTTTGCGCTTACAGGAATAGAAAACAATATTGAGACTAAATATAGCGGTGTCAGTTTGTGAGGGACGATGTGCGATTCTAATTTGTCTTGGTAAGAAATCTGCGGTGACTCAGGAATACACACTAGGAGGCTAAAGTTTGGACGCTTTTTCGTTGATGTATTTTCTTGATTTCCATGATTGTTTACCTTGCGAATTCTCACTCACGACATGAAAACGATGACTGGACACATATGGAATGGAGTAAACAACACACAATATGAAAAAAATGACTTCAAACTTTATATTTTTAAAAATAACCAACATTTACCTTGTGCCCTGGTTTGTACTTTTGGCATTTCTTGACCCTGACAAGGCGCAGCTAAGGTTTGCAGCGCTGTCGACAAAGCAAAGTGTGGATGCTTTAAAGATTTTAATACAAAAACTGTACTTTGTTTGAGTTATTTGACAATTTTCTTTGCGACATAATTCCCGCATCATCTGTTTTATATCTTCTGTATGCATATAAAATGTAAAAAGCGGTAAACAAAAAGAAGAAAAAACAAAAAGAAACGAACGATCGGTAGAGAATGTGTCCAAACGTCTGTCTGGTCGCCCAAATCCAAATCCACTTTATTTCTATAGCACATTTTACCAACAAAGCAGTTTCCAAAGCGCTGTAAAAATCATGAAATGAAGACAACAAAAAAGTTGAAGCTGATGAAAATTCGGTCATACCAGTCCAAAAACGATAAAACCAGTAAAGTCAAATAAAAGCAAAACCATAAAAATCCTAAAATAGCGGCAAGATAAATAAAAGACACGGACGACCACACGGCTCACAGAGAATAAAAGTGAAGTGAAATAAAGTTTAAAGGCGCGACTTAAAACACTCTGACGTGGGGGAAGGGGCAGAGCGTTCCAGAGCTTGGGGCTGGACCCGGGGCCTAAATTTGGATGAGGTCCGAGATGCAACCTGGGGCCAGTCCACTCAAAGCTTTAAAAACAAACAATAAAATCTTCAAATCAAGTCTAAAACGAAGCGGAAGGTAAAGCAAGTTCGACGCCTACAAATCAAATGCATGTTAGGGTCGCATTTTATTTGATTTTTTTTTCCAATTTAGACTTTAATCTGAGGTTTATTTGAAGACAATCTGAGCGTACAGAACTGATTTAGCTGGATTAACACCAGGAAAGCTGATTTGAGCTGTTAAACAAGTCAGATATATCATGTTTAACTAGTTATATTTTTAATGTCAGACCTCCATTTAGAGTTTGTTTATCCCCTGCGAATGCGCCGCAAGTAACACAGAGGTGGGGCGGTAATTTGCAAATTACCAGACGTCACCAGGTTGTATTTATCCCGTGCGAATAGCGCTTTAATCCCGTGCGAATGCGCCGTGTCTGGAAAAGTAAAAATCCCGCCGCAAACAGACGTCCGGTGATAATTTTAGTCCCGTGTGAATCTGCATCTCTGTGTTTATTGTCGAAATGGCGCTTTTTCTATCTCTTTCTTCTCTTTCCGTGTCCTTTTCTCTTTCAATCTTGGTCAAGGTTAGTAAAATAAGTAATTTACGGACTTTTTCACAGACGTTTATCTCGTGCGAATGCGAGTAACACAGGTGTGGGGTAATTTGCACATTCTCAGATGTCCCCAGGTTGTGTTTATCCCGTACAGATAGGGTTTAAGAGTCTTTTTTTCCCCCTTTTTCCGTTGTTGCATTTGATAAGTCATACATTTTTCACGAAACCTTAAAAACTCCAAGTCACAAATCCACCAAAACCCTTTACATTCCACCTCTCACAACAGAAAATACGTGTCACCGGATCTGAGGAGGTAATTCTCGGGCCAAACCGTGGACGCAGCAGTGTTAGGATCCTGCCGTGTTGCGTTCACTGTCTCTCAGATAAACACGCCGCTCCTCCGCCGCTCGCACCACGACGCCTCTGCCAACAGCTGAAATATAGATGAGCTGGAGCGGGGCCGGGCGCCACTTCAGGACCCCCCCATTATCCCCGTGAATCAGAGCGCTCTCCTCCAAAGCGCTGAATTATTCATGGGGCCAAACTATCTGCTTAGTCAGATTCCACCGCACCTGAAGTGGAGCGGGGGGGGCGGAGGGCGGGGGGGGGGGGACGGAGGGCCGGGGGGGTACGGAGGGCAGGGGGGGGACGGAGGGCAGGGGGGGGTCGGAGGGCAGGGGGGGATGGAGGGCAGGGGGGACGGAGGGCAGGGGGCACGGAGGGCAGGGGGACGGAGGGCAGGGGGACAGGGGGCTGGGGGCAGGTGCTGTTTTCAGGGATCAGTGCTGGAGGAGGGGAGGAGCTCAGGGCACGGATGGTGATAAGGTCGACCCGGCAAGTGTGAGTGAGATTTTTGATTTATGGATTTTATTGAAATTTATGGAATGTATTTATGGAATGTATTTTTATTTAAGGGATCTATTTTTATTTATGGAGTTTATTTTTATTTATGAAGTGTATTTTTTATTCAGGATTTATTTGTATTTATGGAATTTATTTGTATTTATGGAAATTATTTCATGCATTGTTTTATTTTATCTTTTATTTTATTTATGGAGTTTATTTTTATTTATGAAATGTATTTTTTATTCAGGATTTATTTGTATTTATTAGAATTTATTTGTATTTATGGAAATTATTGTATGTATTGTTTTATTTTTATGGAGTTTATTTTTATTTATGAAATGTATTTTTATTCAGGATTTATTTTTATTTATGGGATTTATTTTATTCATTCCATAAATACAGATAAATCCCATAAATAAAAATAAATCCTAATTAAAAATACATTTCATAAATAAAAATAAACTTCATAAATAAAAATAAAACAATGCATCAAATAATTTCCATAAATACAAATAAATTCCATTAAAAAAATTATTCATGGAGTTTATTTTTATTTATGAAATGTATTTTTTTCAGGATTTATTTTTATTTACGGGATTTATTTGTATTGATGAAAATTGTTTTATACATTGTTTATTTATTTATTTATTTTATTTATGGGATTTATTTGTATTTATGGAAATTACTTTATGCATTTTATTTATTTATTTATATTTTGATAATGTTTTTTTCTATTTTAATTTGGGCAAATAGCTCAAACATGTTGATTTGAAGTGACGATTAGAGTATTTAATGGCAAAGCATCGGCTGGATATTAATATTTTGCGGTCATTAATGGTCATTAATGTTCCTTGGGGAGTGGCGCTAACTGGAGGCACTGGTCTGTCTGATGGTCTCAGGTTAGACGTTAATCTGAGTTTACTTTTAACATAATCTGACCTAGAACTGTTAAATAAATCCACTAGATCATGTTTACCTATAGGGAATTCAAGAAAAAATTAAATAAATATAGCACAAAAATATTTAATACAGATGACACTGTTGTGATGTTCTTGAATATTGTCAATAATTGTGATCAGGAACATTTGCGTATTTACTTTTTGGATATTTCACGACAAAATACAATGTTAATAATAATAAAAGAGTAAAAAAAAGTAGGTTTTACCCTCGTCTGACAGATATCACATTATAGGATCTGAAAACCACCAAAAGAAAGAAAATTTAGGTCTGAAAAAATATTAAAAACTAAAATAAATATTCAAATCATGGCTTTTCCAGTGAGCCTTTATCAAAACCCCAGCGTCGTATTTGATCCTGGCGGCGAGTCGGTGTCTTTGGAATAATAGAACAGTTTGGCGTAAGAAAAGCTTTTTTCCCCAATGACTTTTTATTTATTCTGGGCACTCTTTGGGTCCCATTACTCAGCAAGAAGAGAGAGGGAAGGATGGAGTGTGGAGAGAAAGGGATTCGAGGGAGAGGTGGAGGGCAGGGGATGAGGGAAAAGAGACATACGGAGAAATACAAAGAAATATAGAACGAGAGAAAGTACAAAATGTTCAGCGTCTCATGGCCCAGGAATGCGCCAGAGCAGCTTTGTTATTTTATAGTAACAGAAAGCTCAGCAGACGGACCCTCCGCCTGAGCATCTGAGCGAGGGATGCACCGATATCAATACCGGTATCGAATAACAGCGCAGATACTGGAAAATTTGATGGATTTGACATCGATTTCCAAATAAATAACTATTTGCTGGCTAAAGAACACATTCGGATGAGTTTGTCTTTGTGTTTGGAGGAAATAAATGCTGTTTTTCAGTCTCTGCACTCGTATCGATTGATATTATCGACTTAAAGCGGTGGTATAGCATCGGTATCTGAAGTGAAAAAGATGGATCGGTGCATCCCTAATCCTAATCTGAACCCACATATTAACCGCTCAAACAGTGAGCGATACAGGCCTACATTCATACTATAATACTCCCTACAACTGGACAGCAAATCACCCTTATGTAACAGATAATACTCCCTACAATTCATCCTTATATAAGAGATAACCTTATGTCCTGTCAATCGTATCATTTTTTCCCCTACAACTTTTATTTTTTATGATTTTATATTTTATTACTTATTTTTCTATTTTATTTTGACTTGTACATAAACATTTTTATAATTCTGTCTTATTTGACACCTTATTTAGACTTTATTATTATCATTTATATTTTTTTCTCTTTGTTATTATATTGTGATGTGTGAGCTACTGTGTCCAAATAATTTCCCTTGTGGATCAATAATGAGACATTCTTCCCCCACTGCTCTGTTCACATGTTGGACAAAAGTGTTTGACCTCCACTGCGGCTTTCCCTCTTTTTTCACAGTTTTCCATAAATATACAAAAGGACGAAGCGAAACCGTACACTACAACTTCACAAACCCGGTGCGATGTGCGGTAGTGTCATTTAAAGGGATGCACGTGGATCGTGTTGTGATCGCGCTCTGAAGGGGGATTGGGTTAGCGTCGGGAGCAAGGGAGGGGAATCAGAGCATCAGGAATGAAAGCGAGACGTGTTATTGCGTTGTTTTCGGCGATTATGGCATTTTCCGAACAATTAAAGGGCTGAGATCAGGAGTGTTACGGCCCCAGGCCTCCAGTTCTTTTGATTTGTGTTGTGTGCTTTAATTTCTTTTGTCATTTGGATTCCTGCTGTTTGAGCCCTGGTCCCTGATTGGTGGGAACTTCAACCCTCGGCCACTCCCACCTCACCTCCAGCCTCCTCCCCCCATTTAACAAGATTCTTCTCACCTGTTCGGGGCTGTGGCCTTTGTGGCCAGTTTGCCATTTTCTGTTTGCGTCTCATTAGTGTTGTTAGTCTAACTTTGTGTGTGAGACACTAGTTTAGTTTAGTTCTGTTTTGTGTCTTTTTATTTGTCACTCGATTCTGTTTGTAGGTTTATGTGACTTTTGTTTAGGGACTTTTGTGATTTTGTTATGTGTCCCTTAGTCTGTCACTTTTGTTTTTGTATAGACCTACGTGACCCGTTTTGGCACAAAACTCGTATTTCAGTCCCGTCCTTGTGTTTCTTACTTTAGGTTCTTTTATGTACATATTTTAGCCTATTTTGTTTAATTTACCTTCTACATTCCTTTTAATTAAATTACCTTATTTATTCCATTTTACATCTTGGTTATTTTGTTACTTCCGCGGTCCCTAGCAGAGCTGGGTCGTAACAGGGAGGAAGAGAGAGGTGGACGAAAGCAAGTGAGAAAAAACGGGAAAAAAGTGAAGTGGTGAGAGAAAAAAAAAAAAGAGTGGCAGAGCAAGAGGGCGAAATAAACTCCTTCGTCAGCAACCAAACCGCCCGTCAGAGAATACCCGACGCTCCAGCAGACAGACAGCGCTCCCCTCTCTTTTGTCAGGATGCCCTCCCGCTCGCTCCACAAACCTCCATTATGCCCCATGAATAATGAAAAGGTGGAAGGAGCCGCGAGCCTGGTGCACCGCAGGGACCCGGGCGGCCACGGGGAGTGGGTGGTACAATATCAGGCAGGAGACAGCCCGGGCCAGCCACAATTACAGGTCTGAGTCAAAGTGCTGGCTATTTTTGCCCGTGTGTTTCGTACGGCGATTAGGACGAGGTGTCATGGAGCCGTGGATGAACAGAAAACAAGAAAATATCAGACTTTATTTGATTTGAAGTCGTTTTTTAGTGTTGTTTTTTGGTTTAGGTTGTTTATGTGACTCTCTGCATGTCGTGGCTGCGCCCTCCTCGAAATCTGACAACTATTTTATCCATTGCTTCAATTTAAATTGCACATTATAGGGGTAACGATTGGGATTGGGCGGTATCCAAGTTTTGATCCCGTTAAACCTTCTCAGCATTTTCCCCGGGGTTTTATTTTGTAGCTGCACCTAAACCGTTCAGAAACAGAAGAGCAGCATTACATTTGAAGATGAGGCACAAGTTCTGATCAAACCGAACTTCACCAGCGCGTATCTCCCTCCATTTAATGATGTGGGACTCGCCGAGACGAGAAAAGCGCAGAAGAGGCAGATTCAGGAATAAAAAGTAAAAGGCGACAGTTCAGGGCGTGTGATATTTCCCACTGCAGCGTGTTGTATCTGACAGACCTTGGAGAAGTTCCCGTCTCCTCCGTGAAAGTCCGACTTCGCCCTCGAGCGGGAACTTTCTCCTCTTCAGCGCCTCGTCCCCTCTCGACTCTTGGCTTCAATAAAACGTCTCCATCGCAAACTTTTCGGCTCAATATCACACACGAAGCGTCAGTCAGGTTTTTTTTTCCGGCACTGTGTCTGAAGCGACTGTGGTGGGATCTCTGGCCTGACGCAGGGTCGCAGCTCCGCCAACATTTGCGTCTCTCCCCTGAAGCCAAAATGCTCCTCATATTATATTAGGTCCTTAGGCTCTGCAGATTCTTTTAATGACGGTAATGAAACTGATACTGTTGCTACTTTTTGATACCTTTGTATCCCCTATTACCGTCTTACCGCCCAACTGTAGTAAAGATATCCAACTCTCACTATACAATATCGTCACAGTATGAACCTCATGGTACGATATTTATTGCGATATCGTGGGAAAGCTCACGATATGATGGGGAGGCTCATGATATTACGATTCTACATAATAAGTCTGACATTCTAAAACGCTTTGACCGGTACATTTATTGTCATTAGGGATGGAACGAAATCCAAATCTCTCTGTACGATATTTTCACCATAAACATCTCACCGTACCAGATTTATTGCAATATTTTCGCTCACAAAACTGTGAATCTGCTCTTTTTTCCTCTAAAAATAAGATAAGATAAGATATCCTTCATTTGTCCCACAATGGGGAAATTTCAGTGTTGCAACGCACAGTAAAGAGAACAGCAAGAAACAGTAGCAGCAATAGAAGCACAGTTAAGTTAAAAATAGACAAACACTATAAAGATCTATAAAGATAAGGATTCTAAAACTATGTATCATATAAATTGCTATTGTAAAACTATATATACAATAAATTACTATCTTACATTATTGCACAAGGTCCCAGTATTGCACAGGCAGCAGAGTTAGCAGTGTTCATTGTAAAGTCAAATAATAGCTTCTTAATCCAAAGAATGAAGATGTAAAAGTGCTTAGAACAGTTATTTCTTCATGTTGTCTGCACTGAAACGGAGCGAAGGATCATGGTCTATGTAGTTCCCTCTGTTTTTTTTTTTGCTATTTCTGCATCAGAACTGTTCATTTAAGCAAAGACTCTTGTGATTTGATATATTGTGATGCTCCACGATATTATTGTGAGACCTTTGACGACACGACATCACCGTATTTATGTTATTGTTACATCCCTAGTGCGTTTAAAGCAGACCTATTGTACAAAATCGACTTTTCCAAGCTTTTAACCGTGGCATAGTTGTTTTACTTCATTAACCCCTCTCCATTTTTGAGTAAACTATATTCAAGAAGTCCTTACATGACGTTATAACATGGCAGAAAGCTCAAAAAATCCATACCGTCTCTGCAGACAGTGAGCAGCTTTCGCAATCTATCGCAACGGGCTGACTTTACATGAAAGTGCGCGGGGGAAAAACAAATCTTACAAGTGTAAAGTCGGGTGCCCCGCTGTAGTGTGTATAGGCGCATTTTCAGGTCGGATCTCACTTGTCAATTTGATGCTCCTCAGCTCAGTGTTAGTCTGCCAAACACCTCTCTCCTCCTGCGCTGTAGAGCCACTCCAAACAGCCCAATCTGATACGAACAGCTGCACCCGGACTGGACCGGAGAGAATGTACGGACGAGAGAAGAGAAGAGAGGAAAGAGAGAGAGAGGGGAGAGAGGTGAAGGAGGTAGCGGAGAGACAAAGGAAGGAGGTAGAGATGAGAGAAGAGAGAAAGCAAAGCGAGAGGAGGAGACGGGGCCAGAGTGGAGGAAGAAAGACTAAGAGGAGAAAGGGAGAGAGGAGAGAGGAAAGAGATAGAGGGGAGAGATGAAGGAGGTAGAAATGAGAGAAGAGAATAACAGAGAGAGAAGGAGACAGGACGAGAAAGAGAAGAGAGGAAAGAGATAGGAGAGAGACAGGAGAGACGAAGGAGGTAGGAGAGAGACAAGGGGAGGAGGTAGAGATGAGAGACAAGAAAGAGGGAAACAAAGAGAGAGAAGGAGACAGGGCCAGAGTGGAGGAAGAAAGATGAAGAAAGGAGAAAGGGAGAGTGAAGAGAGATAGGAGAGACAGGAGAGACGAAGGAAGTAGGATGTATAGATGACAGAAGAGAAAGAGAAGAGCAACGAGAGAGAAGGAGACGGGGCCAGAGTGGAGGAAGAAAGACTAAGAGGAGAAAGGGAGAGAGAAGAGAGGAAAGAGATAGAGGAGAGAGATGGGAAAGACGAAGGAGGTAGGAGAGAGACGGAGGGAGGAGGTAGAGATGAGAGAAGTGAAAGAAGAGAATAGCAGAGAGAGAAGGAGACAGGACGAGAGTGGAGGAAGAAAGACAAAGAAGAGAAAGGGAGAGAGAAGAGTGGAAAGAGATAGGAGACAGGAGAGACGAAGGAGGTAGGAGAGAGACGAAGGAAGGAGGTAGAGATGAGAGAAGAGAAAGTGAAAAGAATAGCAAAGAGAAAAGGAGACAGGGCCAGAGTGGAGGAAGAAAGACAAAGAAGAGAAAGGGAGAGAGAAGAGTGGAAAGAGATAGGAGACAGGAGAGACGAAGGAGGTAGGAGAGAGACGAAGGAAGGAGGTAGAGATGAGAGAAGAGAAAGTGAAAAGAATAGCAAAGAGAAAAGGAGACAGGGCCAGAGTGGAGGAAGAAAGACAAAGAGGAGAAAGGGAGAGAGAAGAGAGGAAAGAGAGACGAAGGGGGTAGGAGAGAGACGAAGGAAGGAGGTAGAGATGAGAGAAGAGAAAGAGGGAAAGCAAAAAGAGAGAAGGAGACAGGGCCAGAGCGGAGGAAGAGAGACGAAGAGGAGAAAGGGAAAGAGAAGCGAGGAAAGAGAGATAGGAGAGAGACAGGAGGGACGAAGGAGGTGTAGGAGACAGACAGAAGGAGCAGGTAGATGAAAGGCGGAGAGAGGAGGGAGAAAGAGTGAGAAAGGACGAAGAGCGCAGGAGATGAGAGAAGAGCAAAGCAGCGAGAGGAGGAGATGAGTGAAGAAGAAGAAGAAGGGAGAGAGTAAAGAATAGGACGGAGAATAGAGAAGGAGACGAGTGAACGAGGAGAAGAGAGATTGGAGGACGGGGCGGCGGAGCGACAGAGCACAAAGGATGGATGAGTGGAGGAAAATGAGAGCGCGGCGGACTGACGGCTCAGTAAAAGAGAAGCAGGTGAGAGGAAGGACAGAGGAGCCATGATTCAGAACGAGGAAAAGGAGAGAAGGAAGGAAAGGAGGAGAGGAGAGAGCGGCGCCGTGTATGATTCAGAAACGGCCGTACGGTAAAGGGTGGGATTCTGCAGCAGGAGAAAGTACAAGTCGCTTTCTGTGCGGAATGAAAGGCCTAATTATTACGTAACACCAGTTTGTACCGCGGCTCTCACCTAAAATGGCTTAATTAAAGAAAGTCGCCGAGCTGCGGGGGCCCGACGGGAGCCGACATCGCCGTAAATGTCACAACAAAGAGACTATAACGCGGATGGATAGCTGCAAATCATGCTAGCGAGAAGCAGATTTTTATTTTATTTTACGTTGAAATGAGTGAAAGAGAATGAAATGTGGAGGGATGACGACGAACGGCAAAAACGAATCACTCTAAACACAGGGCGTCCTACAAAATGTGACGTCATTTTGCATTTTTTTGGCAATTGTTGTTGAAATAACCTCCAATTTTCACAGAATGTACAGAAACATCAAGATTTTAGGTTTTATTTTTGTTCTGTTTTCAGGTTGAGCTGTTCAATCCCGAAACTGAAGTCATTTTGCGTCTCGGAATCTGCTCCACACACACTCACCCAAGACTGTGCAGGCTTCAGTGCAAAATTTGGAGAAAACAACAACTGGAAAACAAATTTGGTAGAGCAACATCAACATCGGAAGAAAAGGTCGAGCAAGTTCGTGGGAAAACTCTCGCGAAGCCCCAAGAAGCCCGTAAGGAAATAAAGTTTGGATTCCTCGACTGACACTTTGCCGTTCTTTCTTTCTTCGTGACGTTTTTTGCTTGTCGTCTGCTTTTGAGGCCCGGAGGAGCTGCAGACGGTTTAATTTCCAATCGTTTCCTCGGGAGACGCCAAACCGTCGTTCGCCGCACAGTCTCGGGTGAGTGTGGAGCAGATTCAAGACGCAAAACGACTTCTGTTCGGGAGTGAACGGCTCAACCTGAAAACAGGACAACAGGGTTTCTGCTGGTTTCTTCAAGTTAAATTTAAGCCTTTTTAAGACGTTAATACTTATTTCACGGCCTATTATTTCATAGACCTACCGGCAAAGAAAAATGTAATACTTGAATTTGTCTTCATTCATTTCTCAAACAAAAGAATCTGGGGAGTAGAGACTCTTCGCCATAACCTCAGCAGGAAATGTGTCACTTGGTAAAGTAAAACCAGCGTTAAAAAAACAACGTAACGGCGTTAATTTTGTCTTTGATTTGACACTTTTGCTCATCTTGTTGCTTGTGGTTCTGTAGCTCGTGATCTTCAGCGACGCGTTTGGAGGATTTTAACCCAGTCGCGTTTCTCAATTATCGTTTCCACCGCTCTTTATTTAGGCGACGTTATTTAACCAAATAATGCCGTTTGACTAATTAAACTTTTGAGGAGAAATACGATACGGAAAATGTACGTACTGCACAAATTTTAAGACCCAGATATAAAAAAAAATCAAGGCTTTTTTAAGGTATTATTTCCATATTCATAAATTCAGTGCTTTTAAGACGCTGTAGGAACCCTGAACAAAACTCAAACTATAAAATCTTGATCTGTTTCTATACATTCTGTGAAAATGTGAGGTTATTTCAACAAGAATTGCGAAACGATGTCAGATTTTTTGGGACGAGAGTGCAAGAGGAAACGACTATAACATGGATAAAAGTTGTAAAAAGATCGATTTTCCATAATGCGTCTGCTTTAAGAACCGTTTTTTTTCACCACGACGTAAACCGCGTACAACCTGGACACGCCTTTGCTCTCCCAGCTGAAGTCCTTCGCCTTTTTTGAGACACCGGGACGTAAACCGAGGCCTCATTTTTGGTTTTTAAACGATAAATCATCACCTCCTCATAACGCAAACTTCGCCAACTCGGTCTAACCCATTCCATACGACCCCTGTGTTTTTTACTCCACTGTAAACAACAAGATTCATCAAAAACACCTCCCTCCTCCCCCGTCTTCCGCCTCCTCTCTTCACATTTCCCGGCTCACCTGTCACTCACCCTTTGAAGCATTGTCTCTCTTACAATGTCGGTTTTCATTCAAATCCAGTCGGGGGAAAAAAAACGTCCTGAGTGATGTAAAAAGCGAATGCGGATTGCGTTGATCCGGAGTTGACTGTTTGACATTTGGGTGCCGAGGACTTGCCTGCACGGCGAGGAGCTTTCAGGGCTGTCACGGCGGATCGGAGGAAGAAAAGGGCTCCTCTCGCTTAACGAACGGTGGCAGATAAAACAGACGTAGCCCAAGTGTTTGTGCTATAAATATGCGCCGTCTGCTTTTTACAATAGAATTACCCGGAGACTTTTATACGTGCAAAATCTTAGACTTGAAGCTCGCACGTTTCCATTGTGCATCATATGGAACCTTTAAAGAGGCGATTTTCATTTCCGTTGATGCCAGAAGGATGCATTTTAAGACAACTTTTAATAGAATATAATTTAATCTATGTAAAAACGTTGTGTCAGTAACAGAATCCTGGTTATGGTTAAAGTTGTAGTTGGTCTTTATTAGTGTACTGTGGTCTAAAGCACAGGTGTCAAACATGCGGCCTGGGGGCCAGATTCGGTCCTCCAAGACCTTTAATCTGGCCCTCGGCTGATTTTCTATTAAAATATTTAAAATTTTCAGATTTTTCTGGTAATTTTCTGCGCATCTTAGCATAGCAGCATCTCCAGTACTTCTGTGCGTGGCGCCTCCACCAGACAAATGAAGACCTGCCTCTTTTCAAACGCTCTTAAAGGACAATCGTTTTGACTGTTAAACGTCACTACGAGACACTGCGAAAAATACAATAACTTGAACAGAGAATTGAGAAAACAGAAGATGAACGAATTATTGCTGGGACTGAAGAAACAGCCGTCTGTTTTCACCCAGGGGCCAAGAGGCTACTGATGCTGCTGTGAAAGCAACCTAACCTAGCATAATATTATAATATTTTGTAAAATAAAATAAAAAAGATTTCTGTAATAGATTTGCGTTTCTTACGTTTCAAATATTTGGACTCATTGCTATTTTTGGGGTATATATGCCATGAGTTTTCTGATCCGGCCCCTTTGGAGTCAAAGTTGGTTGTATACGGCCCCCGGACCAAAATGAGTTTGACACCCCTGGTCTAAAGCAAGAAAAATGATCTGATGAAGACTTTTTTTTTGCCGTAATGTTATTAAAAACCCTAAAAAAAAGTTTTTGGACATCGCCCATGTGAGTGTCTCAGTTTTAAGTTGCTGCCCGTTGCATTTGCTCCTCTACAAAAACGTTGGTGTGCATTTTCTGTTTAATTTGAATGGCCTTTATTGTTCCCGTTAAAAGGGAAATTTGTCCTTGTTGCTCGTCTTGGTTAGGACTAAAATTCGCCACAAACTACAGGGGAATTTGCCCGATTTTGGCTGCGATTTCTTCTTCCGAGTTCAGGGAGGCGTGACCCGACTTTTTGTCTTTTTTTCGGTGAGATTTTGAAGCCGCTGCTCCTCGCGTGTGGAGTCCGAGTCGGATCAGAACCACCGAACATCAACAATGTCTCGATAACAGCCGATAAATTAGGGGCGGAGGAGCGACGGACGCAGAGACGCAAGATACAAACTCAAGAAACGGCAAAAATAATGAGAAAACTTTATTCCTCAGCGCTCGTAAAGTGGTAAATTTAAAGTGCAGCATCTCATCCACTTTATCTAGAAATTGTCCTTTGCAAATAATGACCCCAGTCCACAATCCAGTTTGAGGCGTCCTTTGAAAGTAAAAAGTCGAGATAGTTCCTCACGTGTGTCTGTTTACATCCACAAAACGCACAGATCGAGGTGAAGCTGCAAATTCCTGACAGTGACTCTACTTCCTGTGGACTTTAGCTCCTCTTTTACGCTTTAAAAACCCTGTATCTGAAGTATTGCTCCACATTTCACAAATAATAACACAGTTTTGACTTGTGTCTAAACTGGACGTGCAGAGTCTGATCTTTGAACACTTCAGAGTCTCAGAGCGAGTGGTTTTACTGTAGATGCGCTCGTGCTCAGAACTTTATATCCTGTGGTCCGCACACAGATCCCGCTGCAGTTTTTAACCATCGGAGATTTTAAGTCTCATAAGTTTCTCCTCGTGTCTGTGGTGTTTGCGCTTTTTGTCACACGTTTAATAATCGTTTAAGACCGAAAAACCCTGTGGTGTGAAGTGCTAGTTTGGGGTCGACGGGGGAAACTGAAGGAAACCCATCCAGACACACAGGGAGAACACGCAAACTCCGCCCTGGGATTGAACCTGGCCTCTTCTGCTCTGCTGTAAGGCGCGAGTGCTGCCACCGGTCGTATGTCACAGAAGCCCATCGCACGTCACCTGCCGTAAGACGCCGTTTCACGCTCAGCCAGGCGAGCTCCCCTCTCTCTCATTCTCCCACAATCCCTCACTCCAGCCTCCCTGTGTTTCGGATCCCTACTGACACACATCGTCTCTTCTTTCTGTGGAACCGGATGTGTTTGGCGTGTCGCGGAGTTCCACGCGAGCGGAGCGGCGGGAGGTCTAACTCTAATGCCTCTAATGCCGCTGCAGACGGCTAAGTATAGCAGCTGCTCCGAGTGCGGCTTTGAGAGGTGCTAAATTTGAAGCCAGCAGAAGGAAGAAAGCGGAATTACAGAGCGAAAGAATCTTAGGAACGCCCACTCTTCAGCACAAGAGCGGGACTGTAAACTCCACTTGAGAATTCCATACCGTGTGATTTCCGTTTCATATGTAATGATAAGGTAATAAATGTGTTTGTAACTGAACAAACTAACAGTGGGTCGTTTGTTGGAGAGCTCCTTTTCACGTATTTTCAGCTCCGTGGTGAAACGTTGGCCCTAAATAAATATACGACGTGACTTTTTCCGCTGAATGGTTTTATGTTGAAAAAAGAAAAGAAAATCGTTCAGAAGTTAAGATGAGATTCAGAAATGTCTGTAAATGTAGAGGAAAATATTTAAATGGAAAAAGGTGGAAGTGCAGTTACTGAAGGTCAACTTTTTCTTTTTGATAAAGTTTTAAGAATTTGGCAAAACTAATTCAAGAATCACATGTATTTCAGAACAGGTTTAAACCAGGTCTAAACAAAGACTAAACCAAATATAATCCAGGACTAAAATCAGGATTTAAACCAGGACTTAAACCAGGTCTAAACCAATAATAAAACCAGCACTTAAACCAGGACTCAACCAGGTCTAAAACAGGACTAAAACCTGGTCTAAACCAGGGTTTAAACCAGGTCTAAACCAGGGTTTAAACCAGGTCTAAACCACAACTAAGACCAGGACTTAAACCAGGACTAAACCAGGTCTAAAACCAGGTCTAAACCAGGACTAAAAGCAGGGCTAAACCAGGACTAAAAGCAGGACTAAACCAGGTCTAAACCAGGACTTAAACCAGGACTAAAACCAGGTCTAAAGGAGAACTAAAACTAATAATAAAAACAGGACTTAAACATGACTAAACAAGGACAAAAAACAGGACTTAAACCAGGAATAAAACCAGGTCTAAATCAGGTCTTAACCACAACTTAAACTGCGTCTAAACTAAGACTAAAACCAGATCTAAGATTTGACCTGGACCTAAGATTTGAACAGGTCCAACCAAGGACTAAACCATATATAATCCTGGACTAAAACCAGGACTAAAACCAGGACTAAAACCAGGACTAAAGCAGGACTTAAATCAACACTAAAATCGGCTATAAAAGCAGGACTTATAACAGGACTAAAACCAGGAGAACAGGACTAAAGCAGGTCTAGCCCAGTACTTAACTCGGTCTAAAAGAGGACGAACACAGAACTAAACCAGGACTTTAAATACAGTTCTATGAGCTCTTTGTATTTCAGAACACGTATTTGCAGTGATGTAAACTACAGCGTGAGCAGCTTTTACACACAATAAGACCTGACAGAGACACAGGGAGGGCATCTGACACACAGGAACCATTTCCGATCACGTTTTCAGAGGTCCAAACTACACGGTGACGCAAAAAGACTCCATGGAAACAGAAAAAACATTTATTTCTCCGCAGTTATGACCGATCACTAATAACGAACCCTGTATGTGATTTCATAATGACACATTTCCTGGTTCCTGTGACACTTCATGATGCTTCATCAACACATCAGTGACCTGTCAGCGGGGTAAACTTCTCCATGTACGACAGTCATAAAGCTCGTTTTTTTTGGAATAGGGTCTCGACTTTCCAGAGCAACAACTAGCATGCAACACCCACACAGTTCCTGATGACTGGACAACACCATTTAAAGAAAACTGTAGGAATCTATGGATGCCAATGGATTTAATGTATTTAAAATATTTTTGTCATCCTAGTAAAGGTGAAAATTAAGCCTTTATTGACTCCATCCATCGGCGAATTTGTCCTTTGCGTTCAAGGCTGTTGGGGAATCTTGTCGCTCGACTTGGTCAGGAACTGCCTTAAGCGTTACACAGTGGGATTTTTGCCCCTTTTTGAGCAGATTTTTCACTCGTGCGACTGTTTTTGGGATCGAGTTTTGGCTTAATCGTGTGTCGTGCTTCGTGTAGTAAACATGGGGTAACGAGAACTGATGAATACCTCACGACCAGCTCCACATCGAGAGTCGTAGGTCGCAAGAACATCAAACCTGTCGGAAATCCAGTCGCCGCTCGTGCGGATTTCACACGGTTGAAGTCGTTCGTACAGTGTGAGAACATGAATCGTGAGCTGTGAACTTTTAACCCCTGAGATTTGGTCGTACAGTTTGAGCTGGAGCTGAGGGAAACGATCGAAAATATTGCCTTGTACGCCCGGTTTTAGTTGGAGAATTGTAGCTACGGTACATGTTTCGACACAGGGAGAACATGCAAACTCCGCCTGGACAACTGGGGATTGAACACAGGATCTTCTGTCCTGCTGTAAAGCCTGAGCTCGAGCCACTCGTCACAGCACCCATCACGTTACCTGCCGTAAGACACCATTTCACGCTCAGCCAGGCGTGCTCCCCTCTCACTCTCTCCTCCTTTATTCTCCCACAATCCCTCACTCCAGCTCTGTATATTTGGAAGAGCAAGAAGTAGCTGAAAGCCCCTGACACACATCTTCTCGAAAATTGTGATGCCTGATTATTGGCCACCCAGAACAGACCCATGTTTTATGTTATTTCATTATCGCAGTTCAATCCCAGCTCCAGCCATGTGCATGTTGTCGCCGTGTCGTTGGGCAAGACCAGTCATGTATGAACGTGCTGTGTTATTGAGGCTGCCCCGGGACAGCTGTGGCTACATTAGTGAAAGCACACGCCGATACGAGGTCACACGCTGCTATTCTGACACGCCGTTATTTTCACACTGATGTCTAATCGTCAGAGTAGCGGCATAAACATTATTTTTCAAATGTCCCACTACTTTGGCAATTTTTTATTTTATTTTTTTTCATTGTCAGAGTAGCAGTACTTTACTATTTTCAACATTTCACTTTTCTGACATGAATAATATGAATGTGCCTATTATACTTTGTTTACCGGAGATATGGTTTACTATAGCAACTGTCACTGAGCTTTGTAGCCTACATAAGGGACGAATATATGTACTTTACTGTTCAGAAATGAAGGTTGTGGTGGTTCCGTGATGTTGGAAATGCAGAGCAGTCAGACGAGCGGCCAAAAGAGGCAGAGTGCAACTAACCACAGGCCGTGGCTTAGATGCACTTTTCCTTTTTAAAAAAATGTCTTTTATATACAGCATTTTCCCTTCAGTAAAGCTGGTCAGTACAGCTGATCTACCTACCTACCTATCAATCGATCTGCTGCATTCAGCACCATGGACAGCAGCCTGAATATACACAGAAAACCGACACGTCTAAATAGAGACATGTCATAATGAAGGGATGTCGGAATAGGCGGTTTTCTGACACTTTTTAGTATCTGACATACAACCTGTGCATATTCAGGCTGCTGTCCATGGTGCTGAATGCAGCAGATCGATTGGTAGGTGCATTCAGCACCACGGACAGCAGCCTGAATATGCACAGGTTGTGTCAGAACAGCGATACTAAAAAGTGTCAGAAAAGCGGCACGTTTAAATATAGACATGTCGTAATGAAGGGACGTCGGAACAGGCGGCGGACGCCCTGATAAGAAATGGCTGTTGGAATAAATGAATGTCCACGGTTAGTCAAAAGAACTTCTAAATTAGAAATACAATTTGGTACTACTACAACTACTAATATTACTACTACTCGTACTACTTCTTCTACTACTGCTGTGATATCAAATAAAAATTACTACTATAGCACAAAAAGACTTTACAAAACTTAAAATCAATAAGAAAATAATACTGTATGAGTCATGTTGCAGAGTTCAACTTTTCGCTCTCTTTGCAGTCGCTCACATGTCTAAGTCATCGAGGTCAAATCTCATCTTCCTCCTATACCGTCCAGGGAATGAACGAGAACATCTTGTATCCTAACCTCACCCACTTTATTCATTTCCACGTCTGCTCGGCCGTCGGCTCTTTTGTCCTCTCTCCTCTCTATCTCTATCCATCTCTCCTCTGTACACCAATCTTTTTTTTTTTTTTTTTTTTGCTTTGCTTTGTAGTGGTTGCCTGTTCAAAAGGAAAGCGAGCCCGGCATTAAAAAGCCCTTGTGTTTGATTGCACGGGGGTCAGACAGGATTGCTGCAGGTCCGGTTCTCTCACAGAAGCTTCTCGTGGATCTTTAGTGCGACGGCAGCGCTGTTTTCAATCTATACAACACGGTGTTCAGTGAGAGACAGCAAGAAGTGGTCCTTAAGTGGAGCACCTGAAACGCGCTGTGGATGTTTTATTTATTTGTCACGACCAACAAGAGGTGGTAGAAGTACTTGCTTTGGTTGAGGGCCCATGTTACGCTATTCTGATCTGTGCTGTGATGTTGTTTCCTCGTCACAAACAGACCTGGAGTTATTTTGTTTCATTCACACACAAATCCTGCACATTTAAAGCCAGGTCTCAACTTGACTAAAGCAATGACGAAAGCAGGACTAAAACCAGGTCTTAAACACAGTTTAAACCAGGTCTAAACCAGGACTAAAACCAGGTCTAAACCAGGATTTAAACCAGGACTAAAACCAGGTCTAAACCAGGCCTAAATCAGGACTAAAACCAGGTCTAAACCAAGACTAAAACCAGGTCTAAACCAGGATTTAAACCAGGACTAAACCAGGTCTAAACCATATCTTAAACCAGGTCTAAACCAGGTCTAAACCAAGACTAAAACCAGGTCTAAACCAGGCCTAAAGCAGGACTAAAACCAGGTCTAAACCAGGATTTAAACCAGGACTTCAACCAGGTGTAAACAAGGACTTAAACCAAGACTAAAGCCAGGTCTAAACCAGGTCTTAAACCAGGTCTTAAACCAGGTCTAAACCAGGTCTGAACCAGCCCTAACCCAGGACTAAAACCAGGTCTTAACCAGGACTTAAACCAAGACTAAAACCAGGTCTTAACCAGGACTAAAACCAGGTCTAAATTGTCCATCTCTACTGAACTAATGCTCAAAGTGGATCAGCGCATTATTCCAGGTCTAAAACCATCCAAATGTTTTTTTAGTGAAGGTGTGTGGTGTTTCTAAACGCAGTGGAGCACTTCCTGTACCACCACATGACATCACAAGGTGGAACAGAGTGTTTTTTTTCCTGTTTTATAGAAGAACTCAGGCCTAAATATGCAGGCAAAACTGCAGGATCGATGCAGTTTGTACGACTTTTATTCCAGCGTACGTTTTACCTTCCTGGGTTTTCCTGACGAGCTTTTCAAAGATTTCCTGAGATATTACGGCTGAACTGCGCCCGGAGTAAATTTAAAGAAAGGTTCAATAATGGACCATTTGCGTGTCGCTGGCGGAGGTCATTAACATAGCGAGCGTAGGCGCCTTGTTATCAGCCCGGACGCACGCCGATGCCTCGAGGAAATCAGGGCCTATTTGCGACTACTTTAAACTGCCATTCATTATTTAACCCCACCGCGGCGGAGCGGCTATCGAACTCACCGGGGCGACCTCCCGGAATCAATCGCGAGCAGTTTTATTTCCGAGCCACTTCGGTTTTAAAAAGGAGGAGGGGGGAAAAACCTCTACTCTACTGAATGCTTTTGAAAGTTCAAGTAAATGGGATCTCGCGCCTCAGCACCACTTGGAGTTTTTGTTGCTAAAATCGAATGTATAAAAAGACATTGGTGCAAAATAAAGTTTGTTTTCAGATTTATTGTCGATGTATCGGGTCTGAGACGGCGTCATTCTTGTCTAGAGGTCGTTTATTTTAAGAGAACTTGTCGAGTAAAACGATCTCGCTGCACGGACGGATCGTTTCGCCACTTTTAAGTCATTTCCTGATAGATTTAAGTGTTTGTATCTTACGTTTTGGTGAAGCTTTTTTGCAGTGAAAAGCCCGTATTACACTAGTTTCTGTCTATGTGATTGTGAAAGTTACACAGTGTTGCTTTAACTGTAGTTAGTTTTCAGATCTATTGTTTTCGTCTTTTTTCCCCATTTATTTCAAGTTATTTTTCTTCTCCTTTTCTTTCATTTCAAGTAAATTATCTGTACATATGTGACT
Organism: Odontamblyopus lacepedii; assembly: GCA_034769755.1. Taxonomy (NCBI): domain Eukaryota; kingdom Metazoa; phylum Chordata; class Actinopteri; order Gobiiformes; family Gobiidae; genus Odontamblyopus; species Odontamblyopus lacepedii. The sequence continues at coordinate 30,272,944 of CM068363.1, forward strand.
TTTGTAACCAGCTTTTATATATATATTTTTTTGATGATTCACAAATGCTATTATTCTTACCAAAAAGGTGTCTGATTATTGCTCTTGATCAAATCCAAAACTATATTTAAGTGACACTGAGTAAAATACCAAATTTCCACATTACCCACCGCTTCACTGCAAAATTTAAGATTATAAACATTTAAATCTATCAGAAAATGACTTAAAAGTAGTGAAATGATCTGTCCAGGCAGCGAGATCATTTTACTTGACAAGTTCTCTTAAAATAAACGACCTCTAGACTAGAATGAAGCTTCTCTGTGAGAGTTCAGGGGCTGGAAATAAGTTTACGGAGGCTCAGGTCGAAATAAACAGACTTAAAACCGGTTTAGGATCAGTGTTCATGGCCTGAGAATAAATCCAAAGATGCTAAATTCTAGATATAAGTGCTTGAAATCAGACTCACATGATCCTAGTTCGACCATTCACTGCAAAATAGCCGTCCTTAAAAGTAGAAAAATACACTTGTTTTAACCCTGGAGAACCCAAGAACCCTTTTCTTCTTCAGAAAATTATGAACTATGCCTTAAATGATTGCTATGAGTTCACTGAACACCAAAATATCTACTTTTTAAATTTTAACCCTTTATTCCCTGATTTAGGATTTGGGTCAAATCTGACCCATTGGGCTTTAGGTGTATAATTTTAAAGAACGACTATAAGATACACTGTCAATGCAAACTGTTTTAAATTTAGGAAAACAATCAATAATTTACACCAGAACATTTAACAATAGTTATTTTTGCATGTTAGAACTGTATTTCTAATGTTTAAACACACTTTGGCTGAACTGAAGAACACAAGGCCATAAACGACTAATAAAAAACTAACACCATTGGTCTTTGCTTATCCAAAATCTTTTCTACTAGAGAGAGGAAATCACACTAGACATTGTGGTCGTCTTTGGGCTTTTAAGGTTAAATTTGACATTTTTTTCAATTTGGTTCATTTTTAGTAGCAGCAATTAACAGTGGTCAAATTTGACCCCGTGGGTTCTCCAGGGTTAAGTTAAAATGATCGGCCAGTGCAGGAAGTGACATTTACATCTTAAAATAAGAAAATATATCTTGGCCTTCATAAATCTCCAAAGAAGATAAAATCACTTATTCTAAGCAATAATCTAAGTGATTTAAGTGATCTAAAATAAACCGTAAAACACTAATAAGTCTATGAATAAATTAAGCTGAAAAATCTTAAAACTAGAATATAAAGCTCGTTTTTATTCTTGATTCAACAAATCTTCGTGAATGTTTTTTATTTCCTCATTTTAAGGCTAATTTCCACTTGGTCACATGTTGACAAATTGCAGCGCTCGCCTAAAACTTTAAAATCTTTTAATCTTTCAGAGATACTGGACAATTTCAGTCCAAGATCGACTGATTTATATCCATAAAAATGCCTTAAACTCCATGTTACACTTATTTTGCTTGTTTTATGCACATTCTAACTAGTTTATAGATATAAAAACAAAGAAAAGAAGAAAAAAAAAGAAATCTTGAAATAAGCTTCATAATCTTACATGTTTAGTCTGTCATTTAGTAAATATCCCTTAAAACAGATGCGTTTTTTTGTCTAGATTTAAGAAAATATGGAAATGGAAGAAATAGATAGATAGATAGATAGATAGATGCTTTATTGATCCCCAGAGGGGAAATTAAAATGCCATGGATTTACATACAAACTACAACACATGGACAAAGACAGATAAAAGACAGACAGTGGGCACAACGTACAGGACTCAGCAACAACTGTAACTTCCCTAGTCATAAAAAACACATTCTGAAATTCGCACAGTCTCAAATAAAGTGCTTGTTATAAAAGTGCACAGCTGCAGGAATAAAAGAATTTCTGAGGCGTTCTGTAGCACATCGGGGCATCACCATTTGCCCACTAAAGGAGCTTTTAAGTTCATTAAAAATGCTGTGAAGAGGATGGTCCGTAAGAGACCAATATCCTGTATCTGGCCATTTTTAAGATGATACGACGACTTCAGACGTAAATAAATCTGAAAAACAAGACAAATAACCCGATAGAAGTTTTGAAATCTTTGGCCGGATCAGAGAAATTTGCCGTTCGTCGCAAAGTTTCCGAGCGCCGTCCTGACTCACCGGTCTGAGCTCACTCTCCTTCAGGCTTCGGCCGCTCAATGAGCCGGACTAAAACCATAAAGGAAACCGCTCCGTGGCACCTCCTTTACTTTTATGGCCACTGACCAAACCATTTCGGTCTGAGAGTCCAATATGCCAGATGGGCCGGTCAAGCCCGTTCGCCGGCGCTACTTCGGTGCCAGTGTTTGGTTCTAAAAGCCCGACCAGAACTCACCGTCTCCATTCTACCCCTGTCCAACAATATTCAGCAAAACAACCACAGCTTTCCTGACGTTATAACTGTAATTAAAGGTGCTGAAATGCTTCGATATGGTGCGAAACGCGAATATCCGGCTTCCGTTCGAGCACAGACGTCTTTACTGTTCCAAAATACTCGCGTTCTTACTGCGCGCGGGGTCGCCTCTCCACAGATCTGACCTGTAACTTGGCCTCGCGGCGTTTATCTCCATCTAAACAGTTCAGTTTAAAGGTCGTGTATCAGATTTTTCAGAGTAAAACGTGTCTTTCCCCGTACAGTATACAGGGTGTCCCGAAAAATCTGATGATAAGCCATTCGTTTCTGTGTATCAGGGAGTGCACGGTTTGCATGCTGGTGGTGTTGCGAGCATTACCGTGACGGCAAACTCCACTCTGCTTTCTGAAAGTTGTGAAACGCGCTCATAAAGTCTTCGAGGTGAATAATTCGGACGCCCAGAATGCAGAAAAGTGAGGAATAACTTTAGATCAATGCAAAACTATTGAAATGAACCGGTTTTGTTTCTCACGTTCTGTTTTTAACCTCTTGAGACCCTGTGGCCCCACACGAGGACATTACATTTTTGCCTCTTAGCACCATGATTTTCAATTATTTTAAACTTTCACCTGTAATCAACTAAAAACCTCTACAGCAGCTCCCGAAAGTAAAAAAAGAAACTGCATGGTAAAGTTTAGATGCAAAATTTATGAATAAAACCAATTTATTTATGTACAATAATGTCTCTTCATGTATCTTAATGTCTCTTCATTTGGCATTAAAATTTGACACATTTTATTGCCCACAGCAGACGAGAGCATCAGGAAATGTCATGTCCTCGTTTGAAGACATTGGGACTGTGTTATATTATTGATTGTACATGTTGTTAGGTAAACTTGGGAATATTTAGATGAGTTTACAGTTATAAATTGCTGGACGTTTCTGCTGCTATAGGGAAACTGCTGCCTGTCTCCACTTTTTGCACCTCTACTTTTTCTTTGTAACGATTGAAAACCAGAAAAAATTAAAACTGTGGACCACATTTTCAGGCCTTTTTGTGTGTTTTTAACCTCACTCACTGAACCCCAACCCGCTCACGGTCGACCTACGTCACATTTGGCAGGTTTAGGGCTTGAAATAAACAGCTAATTGCTGTTTATTGCTGTACATTTTAATGTTTTTACATTTTTTAACCAATGGCGTCATACAGAAGACTTACTTAGTAGGTCCTACTTATCCCAAATAGCAAGAAGAAATGAAAAATGCACCAGACAAAAGCTCGGGTCTCAGGAGGTTAAGACGGAAAATCAGTTTGAGCGCCTTATTTTCACGACAAAGCAAACTAATAATAATAAAGAAGGCACAACCGTTTATCATTTACAAAAGAAACAATAAGAATGAAAAATGTGAAGATTTTGGTGTTTGTTTATGGTCGTACAAAGTAATAATAATGATTAAAAAAAAGGTGCAACAGTTTATCATTTATGATCGTAACAAAATAAACTGTAATGAGTGTGAAAAATGTGAGGATTATATTTATGGTCATACAAACTAATAATATAATATGTATAATAATATAATATAATATGCATAGTAATCATTTTAATTGTAATACATTTGTGATCGTACAAAATAAAGTGGGGCTGAAAAATATAAGAATTCTGGTTTTCGTTTATGGTTCGTACAAACTAATAATAATGTTAACGAAGGCACAGAAGTTTATCATTAGTGATCGTACAAAATAAACTACAAGAATGAAAAAATGTAAGTTTTTTTTTATGGTCGTACAAACTAATAACGTTAAAGGCACAAAAGTTTATCGTTCATGATCGTACAAAATGAACAGTCATCAGAATTAGAGATCTGCATTGGGTCCTCGGGGAACGTAAATTTAGCAGGAATGAGCGATTTTCCCTGCAGGCGGGAACGGACGGCTGTAAGAAACACTGCGGGAGAGTGCGGGATGAGCGAGTCCAGCGTCAGGACGACTCAGTCAACCGACGACGTGGAGAAAAGTGTCAAACGAGGGTTTTCCAGCCCAAAAAACAAAGGCAAGTCTGACATCTGGAGACAGTTCTCGGACTTGGGCGATATTGTACATGTGTGGACATAATTCGCAGAGTTTGGCGGGTTACGGGCGGGTTGCGGGCGGGTTGCGGGCGGGTTGCGGGCGGGTTGCGGGCGGGTTGCGGGCGTACACGACACGGGATTGGGCGGTCACGTTGCGTTTTTTAAATTATTTATTTCATTTATGGTCGTACAAACGAATAATGGCGTTAACGAAGGCGCAAAAGTTTATCGTTTCTGATCGTATCGAACTAAACCATGAGAACAAACAAATGTGAGGAGTTTTTGGCTTTCGTTTATGGTCGTACAGACTAATAATAATAATGGTAAAGAAGGCGCAAGAGTTTATCGTTTGTGATCGTACAAAAGTTCTATTGACTGATGGATTGAAATAAACATTTAAGTTTAGTTTTTATTTCGTTTATGGTCGTACAAACTAACAATAATGGGAAAAAAAGCAGAAAAACAGTTTATCGTTTCTGATCGTACTGAAAAAACAACAGTGTGAATGAAGTGATGAGAATGAAAAATGTAAGGATTTATTCATTATTATTATTTAAATTCTTTTCTATTTGTGGTCGTACAAACTAATATTAATGATAAAGAAGGCGCCGAAGTTTATCGTTTATGATCGTACAAAAGAAACAACGGCGGCAATGAAAAATGTTATTTAAAAAGTTATTTTTATTAGATTTTTTTTCGTTTATGGTCGTACAAACTAATAATAATCATAAAGAAGGGATGTCGCATCAAAAATAAAAGGTCACGTTAGAGAAAAGCGTGTGTTTAATAGTCGTGGTTGACTCGTGAGGACAGTTTACCGGATCTTCTGCTGTCGGTATTTCAGTATCGCCAGCGTTTTATTCATTTTCCGCTCCTCTTCCTCCTTCGTTGGGCCCCTGTCGTCTATTGTCTCAGCGTATTTACCTTTGTAAGCGTTAGTCAAAGCCGCCGTGTGGACTTCGGTGTATGTTTGAGCACTCATCTGGTTTACATAAAGCCGAGCGGCGGCGAGTAAAGACAGTACAGAGGGGGTTTTGTTGTGCGGCGCGGGCTCCGTCTTCGCGCGGCATTCATTTCGCCAGCGCCGGGCTCGCGGATCAATCAGACGGGCCAAGTGGAGGTGATCCCTATTGTATTTATTCATGAAATTACTGTCTAGACGCGGGACTGGAGGAGGAGGAGGAGGCTGCGGGAGAGGAATGCTAAGAGGAGAGAGGATGAAGAGGAATACCGAGCTCATGCAAAACAAAACAAAAAAAAAGTAAAATGTTGTACGGACAATTTCGCCGTACCTGATTTTGAACAAAAACGCAAAAATCTTTTCCTCACTTTCCTAATGCATTCCTTTGCCTCAATCCCACTTCTAACAACAGCTAGCATGCTAATAGCGCACTAGAGTTACTTCTTGTTAGGGTGACTCATAAAAACACGTATATATTTTATCCAAATCCAGACTCAAAACCCATTTATTTCAATTATCTGACCGGATGTTTGAGAACTTGTCCTGCACTGTGTTGCTGTTTGTACGGTGTCCTTGAGCACCCAGAAAAGCACCTTTTAAATGAAATACATTATTATTTTTATTATTCTTAGACGCAGACATTCACGCTACTGCTAAGAACTAGCATGCTGATAGTGCACTAGAGTTACTTCCTGTTTTGCAGCCGTTGAAAATGCTCCATAATTAGACACAGACGGCGCACAGTGGGCTCTTTTTGACCCTAAGAGCTGATTTTTAGGACATATTTTTAGTTTGGCAAGACAAATTTTACTTAATTACCAGGGGTGTGACGATATCCAAGTCTCACGATACGATATCATCACGGTATGAACGTCACGGTACGATATTTATTGCGATGTCATTGGAAAAGCTCACGATATTACGATATTCTACATAATAACAAGACTGACTCTAAAACGCTTTGCCCAGTCATTTGGTGCAACATTTATTGTCATTAGGGATGGAACGAAATCCAAATCTCTCTGTACGATATTTTCACCCTAAACATGTCACCGTACCAGATTTATTGCAATATTTTCCCTGTGAATCTGCTCCTTTTTCCTCTAAAAATGCCTTCAGGAGACTTAATCCAAAGAATGAAGATGTAAAAGTGCTTAGAACAGTTATTTCTTCATGTCGTCTGCACTGAAACGGAGCAAAGGATCATGGTCTATGTAGTTCCCTGTTTTTTTAGCTATTTCGGCATCGGAACTGTTCATTTAGGCAAAGAGACTTGGGATTCGATATATTGTGATGCTCCACGATATTATTGCGAGACCTTTGACGATTCGATATCACCAGATTTACGTTATTGTTACATCCCAATTAGGTTAAAGCCCCTGAAGGAAAGTAAAAAGTATAATTTGGTTCCAGCACTTCCACATATTCTGTAGCTTTCAGTCAAATGTGTTAGTCCGTGTTTACAACTATGTACTTTAGTCGTGAGGTAGATGTTTAGCGATGTCTAAATTGGATGTACTGACTTTTATAAACTAAATACTATTTCAAATTATGTTTAAAATATAACGTAACGACATAATATGTGTCCATATTATTGCATGTAGTCAATCAATAATTATATTTGATTAATTTCAGGAAGAAGCGTTCAGTTTACTTCCTTTTCGACATAAAATATATACTTCAAAGTTAGAGTTATTCCAAAGTAATAAGGTTATTGTATAGACGTTTTTAATATTTTCTTACACAAACAAAGTTGGATTTAGATGTAGAACAGTCACAAAGGTCAGGACTATTGATTCAGTTTGCATATTCTCCCCGTGTTTTTAAGGATTAACATTCTGAAACCAGAACTCCTCATTCCCCAGTGACGCCAGTGGGACAAATACGCAAAAGTTTCTACCTTAGCCTCATGAACCTTTGTAGTAAAACTTATATTTTACAGCACTTGTTATCCCGCTTTTCTGTGGCTGCACCGAACTCGCTCCAAACCCATTTCTATCCACACTTTTTGTGATAATTAATGTCCCCGCGTGTCTTGCTGATGAATGCACATTTCTGCAATTCGGACTGTTGATAAATGCCGCTCGTCTCCTAAACTGTCTTTGATGTATAATCCGTCATAAAAAGTCCCGGCCTGATCGGTATCACTGAAAATATTGTGCGATTGCTAATTGAAAAGTGGCCGGCCCGGGATGACTTTCGCGTTGGCGTGACACGGCGATGGCCCTGCCTGAGCTCAGTGGCTAAATGCATTATGAGAAAGGAAATTAAGGGAATTGAGAGAATTTCGCCAGCGAGGAGTGAAATGACAAGCGCTAACAGCTTTTGACTGCTAATAAAGCGGCTGAGAAAACGAACGGCGGCGAATGTTCGGCCGCGCGGGACCTCGATCACGGCGGGTGTGATTAATAACGGGGCTCGATGGCGAAAGTTATGAGAGACGAGGAAGAGGAATCAAATAAACGGCAAACACGCAGAACGACGTGGGATTTGGAAATCAACTAAAGGCATTTGTTTATCAGGGAGTGGAGTAGTGGGTTAGGGATTCGCGCAAAAAACGGAAGGTTACGGGGTTGATTCTTGTCCAAAGCTTTAACTTTACCTATAGATACAGTGTACGGTTATATGAATAGCGATTTATCTTTTATAAAGAAGCATTTTATGGAGCTAAATTATTCCCTGATTGTGGGAAAGATGGACTGGCGTGGGTAGTGTGGTGTTTTAGGTTTTGGTTTTCCTCGAGTGCTGCAGAAAAGAGGGAGACGCTGTCTGTGTGCATGTTCATGTCTGTTAGCTACGTTGCAATTGAACGCCTGTTTTTCTAGGTATTTTTGAGCAATAAAACCATCTGTAATCGAATAATCGTCAGGTAGATCTGTTTAATCACATACTAGGGAACATTCTAGTCAGAGCGATGACGTATCCATAGAAACAAGCAGGTGAAAACTGAAAAGTTCAATTAGCGATTAATGATTACAGGTCCTATATTAAACAAAATGGATTGTTGTGAGCTTTAAGATATGTTCGAATGTTCCAAAACTGATCCGAAACATCAGAAGTTAATAAATAATCCTTTATTATTAGTCTGTGTATGTCTCCAAAGCTAAAAAATGCTCCGTTCCACCTTATGATGTCATGAAGTGGTAGGTTTCAACTTGCCATTTAGCTTGAATTCAGTAGAGATCGACTGAAATCAACCAAAATGATTCCGCTGAAGGTTTACGTGCTGCTTTTCCGACATGTCGCTGTTTAGACATTGACGTGTAATTGTCGGAGTAGTGACACAAACGTTTTTCCATCACTGACCTTTGTTCAAAGCCAAACTTAAACCCTATTTATTTAAAATGGCTTTTAACACTTAGTGGCCCTACGACACTTTCTTTAACTGGTGTAATGTGTATGATGTTTATTGTTTTTTATCTCGTCTTATTGTCGTACAGCACCTTGGTCGGCTTTGGCTGTTGGAAGGTGCTATAGAAATAAAGTTTGATTGATTTTTCAAAAGTCTGCGCTGCACTCGGGACAGATGGATTGTGGGAAACTCCTCTCACCTGTTGCACGGCGAATATTGAAATCCTTCCATCCGGCAAAGGCTGTCGAGTGCCTAAGTTTAAGAGTAACAGATATAAACTTTCATTTGTGCCACTTCTGTTGCACTGCTGAACAAATCTGCACAACAAAGACGCACTTAGTCACTTTATTTAATGGTGCAATAACTGTTCGTGCAATAGGGCTGGTGCAATATCTTGGGCACCTTTTGGTTGGACCACATGGGTCTTGTGACTGTTGTGAAGTGTAGCTGTTTTTTTTGTGGGTTTTTTTGTTTGTTTTTAAGCAGCGGCCGTTCCCAAAACACATTTCCCCTTTTTCTCCTTGGGGACAATAAAGTTTCTTATCTTATCTTCTTATTTTTCAAGCGTCCCACTACTTTGACCTTTTTTTTTTTCATTGTCAGAGCAGCAGCACTTTACTATTTTTCAAATATTCTGCTTTTCCGACATGAATAGTCTTAATCTGATAGCCTATTCTGTTTTGCGCTCCCGTATATCATAAGATGCTTGGGCCGATACAAAACACTTGATCTTCAGCCACAGAGGATATCAGTAAGTCACGCGTTTGAAAAAAGGAGCATAGACCAGCTTTTGGGAGAATATCTAACCTGAAACGAACCTGAAACAGCGAGAGATGCGCACGGGTGACGTGTCGGAACAGCGATGTTAAAGTGTCGGAAAACCGGCGCGTCTAGATAGAGACATTACGCCAAAAATAGCAGCCGAAACATGTCAAAAAAGGTAAAAACACTTGAGCTACATTGTCTTAAAAAAGAACCTCAGAAGTTAGATGGAGACAGGTCGTAATGTTTGAGAGAAAAAGACGCCTAAATATGCAGTGTTTGTGTGTTAAACGTGTGAACGAAACGTGAAAAGAAACGTTCACGGTAGTTTTCAAGAAAGTATCTGCTGTAGCTGACAGTGGGTTAGATATGAGGTGCATTTTGGGCCGTTAAACGTTTTAGCGCTGTGTCCACCGATGGTAATTCTGTGGTCGTAAGGTTCCGCTTGGTGAGATTTCTCTGTTCGATACAGTCTTTACGTTTGTTTTGACGTCTCATTTCCACTTGTCGCTGCACTAATGGGTTATGCATATGGCCGTACGCCGAAAGAGAAAACTCGTGTCCTCACTGTAAAAGGTTGGCGTAGATATTATGGGCAAATGGGGCGTAACGATTTAAAATAGCCTCACGCAACGATGGCGGTCCATTTTACTGTAAACCAAGATGGAGAATAAACTGAAAGTGGAATTTCTTTGTTTAGAGAAGACAAGAGAACACGGAAAAGCAAAGCAAAAAACAAGGACGACTCGATTATACTGTAAACCAAAAGGGCAAAGGTGAATAACCGTGTCCTCCTGAACGAGGAATTGTCTTTGGGTATTGATGCTACGCCAACGTTTAAAACCTAAATGGAAAAAATGGGACAAAACAAGCAAAAAAAAAACAACGATGATTCACTTTCACTGGAGAATAGTCAGCCATTGTCGTCCTAAAAGCGGAATTGTGTTCGAATAGTGACGCTAAAACGGAAAAAATATGTGAAAAAAACAAAGATTATTCGATTTTTCTGTAAAGCGAAACGGAGAATCTTTGGGTAATGACGCTACGCTAACGACTGGCACAAGAACGGAGAAAACAGTGGGGAAAAAAACGGATTTGAAGCCATTTTGATGTGAAAACAAGATGGAGAATATGCTGCGTCTTAATGAAAGTGTAATTTTCTTCAGATATCGACACTACAGTAATGGTTAACATAGGAAACCAAACCTGAATACAAAACAAGGACGATTGCAATTTACTGAAAAGTGGAGAATACACTCTGACCATGAGGAACAAAAACCAGGACGAATGAATTTTAGTGTTAAACAAGATGTAGAGTGTATCTGAAAGCGGAATTGTCTTCAGATAGTGGCGTTAAGATAAAAATATGGCAAAAATAGCCACAAAAAACAATAAGGACGACCAGGACGATTCCATTTTAGCATAGAACAACATGAGAATACACTCGCCACGTTTACATGGTGATTTTTAATTCCAAATGAATAGAGTTTACATGGAAATAATAATTCTGAATTGAGGTTTACACGGAAAACACGTTAAATCATCTTTATTTCATTCCTCTCAGCGTCTGCGTCTGGTGAAGGGTTCTGATTGGACAGCGACACGAACGTATTCATGTCTTTGGGAAGAAAAACCCACACTTTAAGTTTTTACATGGTCTTTTTAAAGCAGAACTTATTTTTATTCAGAATTATTTTAATTTTTATCTGAATGTAAGTGTTTACGTGATCTTTTTAAAGCGGAATTATTTTTTATTCAGAATTGAATTATTTTTATTTTTATCCAGAATTAAATGTTTACATTTTATGTTTAAAGCAGAATTATTTTTATTCAGTATTTTATTTTTTATTATTATTTGGAATTAAGTGTTTACAAAGCAGAATTATTTTTTATTCATAATTAAATATTTTTTTATCAGAATTAAATGTTTACACGGTCTTTTTAAAGTAGAATAAATTTAGAATTAAATAATTTGTATTTTTATTTGGAATTAAGTGTTTACGTGATCTTTTTAAAGGAAATTATTTTTTATTCAGATTTTTTTTTTTTTTTTTTTGGAATTGTTTACATGGTCTTTTAAAACCAGAATTAATTTTTATTCAGAAATAAAATCTCATGTAAATGTGGCAACTGTGTCCTCGCAAAAGAGGAACTGTCATCAGATCGTGAAGCTGCGCTAACGACAAACACAAGAGTAGAACAAATATGGTAAAATTAACGCCCAAAAAACAAGGATGACTGTGAAACAAGATGGAGAAAATACACCGAGTCCTCCTGGAAGCAGAAAAGTCTTTGATAAAACAACAAGGACACTTTCATTTTACTGTAAATGAAGATGGAGCGAACACTGTGTCCTTTTGAAAGCAGAGTTGCCTTCGGATACTGACGGCGAACGCGGGAGTAGGAAAAAAAAACGGGCGAAAACAACAAAAAACAAGGACGATTCCAACACAGAAGGACGCATCTCAAAACCGAGCCCCCGATCTGACCTTGAACTATAAATAAACGATGTGAATTCGCCGCGACAGGCCGGAGTCAGCATCTTCTTCGCACCAATCGCCCGATGTTGGAGGTTCCTACTGGGATCGCACTGTAGGCGTCTGCTGAGCTGGTTCTGGGGCCCATCTGCCAGAACTGGATCAGTGACTAGAAACAATGGAAAAGGAGTTTAAAAAGGGAGTTTTAAAGTGGCCTCTTCGCTGTACGGCTGAGTATAATGGGATTGTGGGTGGCCGCGGTGTCGTATTGGAAATAAAGCGACTCGCAGCAACTTTTTGAGCATATAAAATCGATACACGAAGTTCAATTATGAAGTTATTTGGGGGGGGGAAAAGTTTGTGCCAATTTACTTTCTGCTTTCAGGGTTCCCACTCTTTTTCACTCACACGGCCATGAGTTTTGCATGACCTAAAGTGAATTTTCCATGACTTTACGGCACCTACGTGTGCAGAATCGAGCACTTTTAGGGCTAAATATGAAACGTGAACCTTTTCCACTCACCTTATGGTTTGGTTTATAGTTTTTTTAACATTCAAAATCCTGTCAACACATTTATTGTCATCTCTTCTAAACAAAACACCTTATTGTCCTGCAGCGTTTCCCACAGAACATTTGTTAGTCGAGGTGGGTGGAGGTTCGCCGGTATCAGAGACGTGAAAATAATCGGAAATAATCATAATAGCCGAATAAGAACTTAACCGAACGCTGGAGTTGTGTGAAAGAGATACTAAAATTCCATGACTTTTCCCAAAACTTTCATTGAATTTACAAAATTCCATGACTTTTCCAGGCCTGAAAAATGGCATTTTCAGTTTTTTATGACTTTTCCAGGATTTCCATGACCGTGGGAACGCTGCGCTTTAACCTCTGCATTTTTTGTTTGCTTGTTTGTTTTTTAATGAGAGAAACTAAACAGAAACTAAATGATCAGGATTAAATTTGAGACTAAAGGTACTTGCAGTTTACTCTTTTTGATAATATATTTAAAAAAAAATCATAATCATTATAACACATAGAAATTTATACTCAAAGTTCGATTTTGAAGTTATTCGGGGTTTACCAATTTACTTTCTTCTGCTTTTTCTTTTTTAATCAGACTGAGCTAAAACTAAATGATCAGGATTATATTTGAGACTAAAGGTACTTGCAGTTTACTTTGAAAACTAGTAAAAAAGAAAAGAGAAAAAAAGAAAAGAGAAAGCTGTTTCTACTGCTAAAAAACTCATTATGAACCATAGAAATTGATACACAAAGTTCAATTTTGAAGTTATTTGAACAAAAAAAACAGTTTGTACCACTTTTCTTTCTGCTTTAACCTCTGCATTTGATACATGTTTGCCGACTTTTTTTGTTATCAGAGAAACTAAACAACATTTTAATGATCCGGATTACATTTCTGACTAATTACAGTGGCAGTCTACTCAACTCATCAAAAAGGAAAGAAAAGAAAAGATATGATGCGTTTTGTGCTGCATAAGCGCCTTTGTGTTGGATTTTTTTGTCTGAAAAGCGTTCGTTCTATAAATAAAGTTGGACTGATTGATTGATGCGGCGATGTTTGTTAAAAAAAAGAGTCCACTTCAGGTTCAGTAAAAGTTCTCTTGTCATTATCTTGGAACACAAACCAAAGATTAAAAAAACATTTCGTTAGACGTCATAGTTGGTTGGTTAATGTGATTTAAAGGTGCTTTCCCATCACAACTGTAAAGAAAACACACGATACATACATACAGACAGCACACCGTGGACTTATTTTGACCTGTGCAAGAACATCTACTGGGGTTCGCTCCAAATACATGTGGAAAAAAAAACCTGATCGCAACGAGACGAGGCGGAAAAATCAAATAAATAACGGGCAGATTAGCAGCAGATGTATTTGCAGCGCTCTGTTGAGGGAGTCATGGAGCGGATACACGCTGTGGCGAAGCTGCTTTCTTGATATAACAACATGACAGGCTGTTCCAAACATATGTACGTCGTGTTCAAAATATGAATTCAGGACGTCGGCTGTTAATAACGCAGTAAAATAATTCTGCGATGTGGAAACGGATACAGGCAAATGGTTTGAGTTTGGCTTCTGCAGACTTGGATGTGGATTTATCGTTACGCCCTTTGGCTTCGGGGCACCGCGAACGCCCCGACACTGGGGACTGGATGTGTTTTTGGGTGGATACAAGTTAGTTTCATTCCTAATCTTTTCTGGTTTCCCGGTAAGCGCATTAGTGGCATTTTTAAAATAACAGTGACACGATTTGCACTATTTATGCGTTGCAAAGCGTGCGATGCTCTTGAGGTGCTGCTTCTGCTGCTTCTGGGCCTTCAAACACTGTGTGGAGGCATGACTAGAACTAGAACTGTTTTTATTTTGATTATCCTGATTATTTGTATATTTGTGTTATTTTGTGGTGTCTGATTTTTGGTTTGGTTTGGTTTCATCGTTGGTGTGAATGTGGTGCGCGCACATCCTGTCTTAGAGCCCGGAACACGGACATCAGGAAGAATCATTTCTGGTTTCGGGACTAAAACAGGACTAAAAGGGGACTAAACCAGGACTAAACTGGGACTAAAAGGGGACTAAAACAGGACTAAACTGGGACTAAAAGGGGACTAAAACAGGACTAAAAGGGGACTAAACCAGGACTAAAACAGGACTAAACTGGGACTAAAAGGGGACTAAAACAGGACTAAAAGGGGACTAAAAGGGGACTAAAACAGGACTAAAAGGGGACTAAACCAGGACTAAAAGGGGACTAAACCAGGACTAAAACAGGACTAAACTGGGACTAAAAGGGGACTAAAAGGGGACTAAACCAGGACTAAAACAGGACTAAAAGGGGACTAAACCAGGACTAAAACAGGACTAAAAGGGGACTAAAACAGGACTGCATCAGGACTGAACCAGAAATAGTAGCTAAAGAGAATCTAAATTAGACTGATTCATCGGCCGGTCTCACTTGGTGGAAACCTGGAAACCGTCTGACCTCGCAGCATTAGGATTCCTTCGCTCGACGGTAGGCGGGTAGTTTTTTTGATTTAACAAATTGCTGCCGCTTGTTTGTGACGTACGTAACGGGAATCGTTGCCAACACAAAATGTCTGGCTTCGTCTACATCCATCTGGACGCGTTGTTTACTGTTGTGCTGCACCACAGAAGGACCCAGAGGCGCTTGAGTTTGATGTCACGGCACCGCAAACCGCCGACTGTATTCCCATTCCCGACTAGTCGCTGGAGAGAAATGAAATTGAGCTGAATAAAAACAAACAAACGAACAAACCAGCACCGCCCCCGTGAGCCAGTCCCAGGTCCCAGCCATTCCAGACCACTGTGGAAGGTGGAGCCTCCAGGGGTTCACTTTGGATCCCCAAAAGGCGGCGGTACGATCGATGTACGTCAGGAGTCTCCAACCTGCTGCTCGGGAGCTTCCAGTGGCTCTCCGCCCCCTTCCAAGTAGCTCACGAAGAGATTTCTGAATTCTGTGTATTGCTGGGTTTCAGATGACGTCGCAGAATCATATGGGCCAATGTTAATGAATACAGACGGTAAAGCTAAAATAAAAAGTGTAAACATGCAAAATTATGTTGGGTTCTTGGGGTTAGTCAATAATAGAAAATACCAAGTTCAACATTTGTGCATTTACCTTTTGTTAAAGTGGAAAGAGAAGAATTGACCTATGAATGACTGACGGATTAGGCAATCAGAGACGAGAGTCAGAGAATAAAGTCTGAACATAGTGGATTTCTGTAGAATCAGTAACGGATTTTGAGTTGATTTTTTCATCTCCACGAAGCAAAAGTCCTGCTGAAGTAACTACGACGACGAATATCAGTCCAAATAAAGTGAATAATACGCGAATGTGAGCTTATATGTAGCAAGGACAAGAAAAAACATGGATAAAAGTAAAAAAGTATGCACAAAAACTGCCGTCTTAATCAAATACACTGAATTTCTACTTTTGGACACTGGATGATGAAATCCACCTTTCCCTTCTATCCCGATCCTTCATTCCAGCCAGGTTAGCGCTCAGGGCCCCGGTCGTTTGGAAGGCATCGCTGCTGATACAGAAATCAAATTAAGCGAAATGAAAATGAGCCTCTTACCGGGCTAATGAATGGAGAAGCGCTATAGCTGCTCGTGGCTCTGGGCGAGCGCGAAGGAAAATGGTTTTATATCCTAAAATCACAGATTAGATTCGAAAACGCTCCAATTACACCGGGGCTCTTAAGGCCCACGGGGATGAATGACCGGCGGAAATAAAAATGTGCTACCGCGCTGATTAGCTCAACCTGCGCCGTTCTGAACCGACCACCACCACCACCACCACCACCACCACCACCGCGGCGCTGCAAACGTGCCGACCGGTGTTTTTTTTTTTTTCCTGTAGCTCGATTCGTCATCTATCGGAAAAGTTTTGTAAAAGGGATTCTTGACGGCGGAGCGGAGCGCGACTTTGGTGTTCCCGGTTTGAAAAGGATCTACTGTGGGTTATTTCGAACGGGAAGTACAAAGGTTACGACGTCCGTTCGGGGGCTGCGTTTTGGGGAGCAGTCGACAGGAACACGAGCACGGAGGGCAAAAGGAAAGGGAAATGAACAAAACTAAAGGTCAGAAGGCGAGACGTGCGCACCAAAGTCCGTATCTGAGCGTGTTTGTCTTTCCGATATTAGCCGGGGAGTTTCTGGACTTCAAGGGGGAAAAGGGTTTGAAAAGAAGCGACTATTTTCATAAAACATTACTGAGAAAATTGCTCTTGACGAGTACAAGTAAAAGTGTTGATATTGGAGCAAAAAATCCAGATTCTCTTAGTTTTAAGTGTGATCCTGTGTTTATATTACAGTATTTGTTTCCGACTTACTGCACATTCATTGATATAATATGTGTCTTATCGGTGACAGTCTCCTGCCATTTTTTATTGCTACTTATTTAGAACTTTATTACCATTTTTAATATGTATCATTAGCCTAATAGCATTTTTCTGCCTAACTTTACTCTTTGTCTTTCATTTTTTGCAAACTTGTTCACACATCTGGTTGAACTTTCCGTTACAATATCAAGAAAATAAAAAAATCCCAATGTGCTTGCTAAAAAATCAAATCAAATATGACTTAGCCTAACAGTTGCCTAACGATATATACATATATATTTTTTTTACTCTTTGTTATCGTAATATAATGTTATGTGTGCGCTGCCGTGTCCAAGTAATTTCCCTTGTGGATCTATAAAGTTGGTCTAAGTTTTACTCAAGCAAAAGTCATAAACTCTTTAAAAATACTTGGAGAAAAGTAAAGCGTTTTGTGCAGATTTTGAGATGTGATAAAGCTTCAAATGCAGTGATTTAAAATTGATTTGTGCTGAATTTTGTTCAGCTGAATTGATCTTTTTTCCTAGTAGTTTTGTTTGCTCAGAGAACGAATGTGTGAAAAATAAAATTTACTTTTCAGTCTACTTTAAAAATGCAGAAATATAGTAGAATAAAGTACATATACCTGCGCTCAAATGTAGTGGAGTAAAAGTAAAAAGTATCCGCTTCATAATGTACTTAAGTAAAGTACAGATACTGGAGCAAAACAATACAGATTTTTCATGTGATACTTTTCGTTTTATTTAAGTAAAAGTCTTAAAGTCTTTCAAAATGTACTTAAAAAGAAAAAATTAAGCTTTTTGCACAGATTTTGAGATATAATAAAGCTTCAAATGCAGAGATTTAATGAAGATTTGGGCTGAAATTTGTTCCGCTGAAACAAGTGAATTGCTCTTTTTAAAAGTTTGTTTTTGCAGTTTTGTTTTCTCAGAGTCTAAATGTGTTAAAATAAAAGTTTTGCTTTTCAGTCCAGTTCAAAAATGTAGTAGTAGTAGCAGTATAAAGTACTATTAGTTACTCCTAGTAAACTGCTACTAAAGTACAGATATCTTCTCTCAAATGTAGTGCAGTAAAAGTAAAAAGTATCCACTTTAAAATGTACTTAAGTAAAGTACAGATGCCTAAAATGTGTACTTAAGTAGAGCACTTTACTACCTTTACTTCTTTATATTCCACCACTGGAATCCAAGCTGGGAATCGGAGTATCGGTATCCAAGTATCGATCGATATATCTATAAATGTGGGCGCCAATACTTACAAATACATGTAAATATTGATTAACATGTACAAAGTTTAGAACTGTTAAGCAATTTTAGGAAGTTTAGGACTTTTTTTTCTCATAGTTTTGTATCTGCACATCTCCACCAGCAGAATCGAGTACGGGTATCGGTATTGGAAAACCACCCTGAAAAGTACTTGGTTTTGTATCGATGCCAAAAATAGTAGTGTTACACCTCCTTGTCCCTCGCTTAATAACAAGTGCGATTATTTAAACATTTTTTAATTGTCCGACACTACTCAAATGAACGGCCCCTGGAGGGATTAATAAAGCCTGAATCTGAACACTTGAAACAATCGTTATAATTACCCGTTCTCCAAATGTGGTGCTGAAAAACCAGTGTTATCTTTGGCTGTTATTTCTGTCTTTAGTGCCCCAAACCAAATTGTATATTTGTTAGAAACAGACATTTTGAGTGTGTTTTATTTTACTTTGTTACGTCAAGTTATTCAAGTCAAGACCATATTTTTTAATTTAAAGGGACAGACTGTGTTTTCCCAAAGCTTTTAATCATATTATAACATAACCACATTATAACATAACCACATTATAACATAACCATATTATAACATAACCATATTATAACATAACCACATTATAACATAACCATATTATAACATAACCATATTATAACATAACCATATTATAACATAACCACTTTATAACATAACCACATTATAACATAACCACATTATAACATAACCACATTATAACATAACCACATTATAACATAACCACATTATAACATAACCATATTATAACATAACCACATTATAACATAACCACATTATAACATAACCACATTATAACATAACCACATTATAACATAACCATATTATAACATAACCATATTATAACATAACCACATTATAACATAACCATATTATAACATAACCATATTATAACATAACCACATTATAACATAACCATATTATAACATAACCATATTATAACATAACCATATTATAACATAACCACTTTATAACATAACCACATTATAACATAACCACATTATAACATAACCATATTATAACATAACCACATTATAACGTAACCACATTATAACGTAACCATATTATAACATAACCATATTATAACATAACCACATTATAACATAACCACATTATAACATAACCACATTATAACATAACCACATTATAACATAACCACATTATAACATAACCACATTATAACATAACCACATTATAACATAACCATATTATAACATAACCACATTATAACATAACCACATTATAACATAACCATATTATAACATAACCATATTATAACATAACCACATTATAACATAACCATATTATAACATAACCATATTATAACATAACCATATTATAACATAACCATATTATAACATAACCACTTTATAACATAACCACATTATAACATAACCACATTATAACATAACCATATTATAACATAACCACATTATAACGTAACCACATTATAACGTAACCATATTATAACGTAACCATATTATAACGTAACCACATTATAACATAACCACATTATAACATAACCACATTATAACATAACCACATTATAACATAACCACATTATAACATAACCACATTATAACATAACCACATTATAACATAACCACATTATAACATAACCATATTATAACATAACCACATTATAACATAACCACATTATAACATAACCACATTATAACATAACCATATTATAACATAACCATATTATAACATAACCACATTATAACATAACCATATTATAACATAACCATATTATAACATAACCACATTATAACATAACCATATTATAACATAACCATATTATAACATAACCACTTTATAACATAACCACATTATAACATAACCACATTATAACATAACCACATTATAACATAACCACATTATAACGTAACCACATTATAACGTAACCATATTATAACGTAACCATATTATAACATAACCACATTATAACATAACCACATTATAACATAACCACATTATAACATAACCATATTATAACATAACCATATAACATAACCATATTATAACATAACCACATTATAACATAACCACATTATAACATAACCACATTATAACATAACCATATTATAACATAACCACATTATAACATAACCACATTATAACATAACCACATTATAACGTAACCACATTATAACGTAACCACATTATAACGTAACCACATTATAACGTAACCACATTATAACGTAACCACATTATAACGTAACCATATTATAACATAACCACATTATAACATAACCACATTATAACATAACCATATTATAACATAACCATATAACATAACCATATTATAACGTAACCACATTATAACGTAACCACATTATAACATAACCACATTATAACATAACCACATTATAACATAACCACATTATAACATAACCACATTATAACATAACCATATTATAACATAACCATATAACATAACCACATTATAACATAACCACATTATAACATAACCACATTATAACATAACCACATTATAACATAACCATATTATAACATAACCACATTATAACATAACCACATTATAACGTAACCACATTATAACATAACCACATTATAACATAACCACATTATAACATAACCACATTATAACATAACCACATTATAACATAACCACATTATAACATAACCATATTATAACATAACCACTTTATAACATAACCACATTATAACATAACCACATTATAACATAACCATAGTATAACATAACCATATTATAACATAACCATATTATAACATAACCACATTATAACATAACCACATTATAACATAACCATAGTATAACATAACCACATTATAACATAACCACATTATAACATAACCACATTATAACATAACCACATTATAACATAACCACATTATAACATAACCACATTATAACATAACCACATTATAACATAACCATATTATAACATAACCACTTTATAACATAACCACATTATAACATAACCATATTATAACATAACCACATTATAACATAACCACATTATAACATAACCACATTATAACATAACCACATTATAACATAACCACGTTATAACATAACCACGTTATAACATAACCACATTATAACATAACCACTTTATAACATAACCACATTATAACATAACCATATTATAACATAACCACATTATAACATAACCACATTATAACATAACCACATTATAACATAACCACATTATAACATAACCACATTATAACATAACCATATTATAACATAACCATATTATAACATAACCACATTATAACATAACCACTTTATAACATAACCACATTATAACATAACCACATTATAACATAACCACATTATAACATAACCACATTATAACATAACCACATTATAACATAACCACATCATAACATAACCACATTATAACATAACCACATTATAACATAACCACATTATAACATAACCATATTATAACATAACCACATCATAACATAACCACATTATAACATAACCACATTATAACATAACCACATTATAACATAACCATATTATAACATAACCACATTATAACATAACCATATTATAACATAACCACATTACGTAACCACATCTCTGTTTATTCCTGCCGTCCTCTCTTCTCTCTCTCTGTTTCCTCCCTTGTTTTCTCTCCTCTCTTCTCCCTTTCTTCTCTCTCTCTGTTTATTCCTGCCGTCCTCTCTTCTCTCTCTCTGTTTCCTCCCTTGTTTTCCACCCTCTCTTCTTCCGTCTTGTCGTTCCTTCTCGTCCGTCGCTGGAGACTCGTTGTAATTGGAGTGATGTGATCTGAAGGGCCGATCCTTGAGGGACGACGATGAAATGCCACGAAAAGACGACTCTCGCTCGCACTTTTAGGTTTTTTTTCCGTCCTGGGAGTTCGGATTCTAAACTCCTGTCGTTCCTCGAGACGGGAGGCTGGATTTAGACTCTGGGAACACCGTAAATAAATAAAAAAACAACAGATCTGAAAAAACCGCAGTAGTTTTCAGAGATTAAACACACACAGTACTCTTGATTTGACCAAAAACGCCTCCACTGTCTTCAAATCGAGACGTGAGAAGTTTTATTTTGACGGGAGTTTAAGTGTTTCTTGCGTCGTTCCTTCAGATATTTTTGTTATTTGTCTTGTTTTTGTGACAGTCCTGTGAAAATACCAAATTTTGTGGATTCATTAATGTTTATCCTATCAAATTATCTGATAAAGGCATTTGTTTCTTGAACTACTGCTTTGTACTTGTACTAGAGGAACATTATTTAGATATTTTCTACTGGCCAGGAACCAGGAGATGGGCTGTTAGCATGCTGATAAAAGCAGGTGCTGATAAACCAGGACTGGACCAGGTCTAAACTTGGACTAAACCAGGACAGAACCAGGTCTAAACCAGCCCTTGTCTCACCAATTTTCTGCCAGAAACACGGAGTCCTGGTTTAGACCTGGTTTAGACCTGGTTTAGACCTGGTTTAGATCTGGTTTAGATCTGGTTTAGACCTGGTCTATGCTTGGTCCAGTCCTGGTTTAGGACTGGTTTAGTCCTGGTTCAGTCCTGGTTTAGATCTGGTTTAGACCTGGTCGCCGGCTGTGAGCGAGCAGCAGATCCAGTCGTAGTCTTTCCTCCAGATGCCTTCAGGGAGCTTCAGGAAACGCACTGCCACAAAGCCGGGCCAAAATGTGAGAGAGGAACACTTAAATCTATCAGAAAATGACTTCAAAATAGCGGAATTATCTGTCCGATAGTAGTAGTAGCCTTTATTTGTCAATTCCTTCTCATGTACAAGACAAACAAAGCGATCGAAATTGGACCTGTCAAGCTGCCTCAGGATTTGAATTTCCGGAAAAATCAGGTCCAAGCGTAAATTCCAATGTGCAAAGTCCCGTAATCCTGGTTCCGAACAGATCGATCCTCTGTATGCAGGTTCGCCCGACCCTGCTTGTCTTGTTAATGGTGTCAATAGCGTTCAGAGACCAATTTATCAAATCCATAATTAATTTGGTTTTGGAGAGCAGAGCGGAGAGAGTCATTTAAGGAAAACAAAGACAAGACACTAGACCAGACGAGACAAAGAGCAAAGCAGGGAAAGATAAGGGTCGGGAGAGGAGAGGAAAATGCGTCCGCCTTCGCCAAGAGCCAATATTGCACGACCGTAATAATCCAAAGTTTATTCACGACAAATTACTTAAACAGAACGATTTGATAATGTATAAAAGTAAACGTAAGCACTGACCAAACCATTTTCAACAACTTTTTTTGTGTGAAAGCCGATTAACAAATGTATCAGAGCACCTGTCAGGAGAACAAGAAGCATAAATCACTTCATAGTTTATCCAAAACTTGTTTCAAATTAACACTTTCGTTGTTATTCATTAAGAAAATGACCAATCGGAAGAACGAAATTGTCCTTGTTGACAAATAATAACGAAAAATGTGAATATTTTGTGTGTTTGTCTCTTTTGTTGTTCAGTTCCAAAAAGTTTCGATCTGTTCCCAGAGACGAGATATTTAAAGCTTCTAATGTTCAGGAAATGAGAGGTTTATATGTTCTTTGTTCATTTGGGACAGGGTTTAATAAATATTCACTCCTTTTCGGACGCAAATAAAACTGAATGACATTTACTTTTTGGTTTTTGTAATAGAAAAGAAGTATTTTTCGTAATATGTCTACGTATGTGTTAATGTTTCCTATGCATTACTGTCCAAATAAACATTCATTCCTTCAAAATAAACAACCTCTATACGAGAATTCAACAGTTTCAGAACGAGTAAGTCGATAATAAATCTGAAAACAAGACGAATAACCTGATATAAGTTTTAAAATCTTGGCCGGATCAGAGAAATTTTGAGTTTATCTGATTATTTAAACATTGTATTTAGAGAAATATCGAAGAATTGTAAAGCACACGTGGATAAAAGGCAACCAACCACGCTTTCTCATTTAAGCGATTTGTTTTATGAAGTTACGTAATGGTTTGGTAATGGGATGTTGCCTGGACCGCCTTTAGTTCACTTGGAATGTAATTTTGATCAAATACATGCGTGGGGACGGCTATAAAAACTCATTTTTTCACATGGTCGTGGTGTAGTAGAGGGTTTCCGAATGAATTCCTGTCAGATTACATAGTGTTCTCATGTCCTTGGACAAGACACTTTACTCCATTGCATAAAAGCGAACTACTACACCAAATAAAATCTTCTGTGACGTTTAAATAGATTTTTAAAATCTGAATCCAACTCCAAAAATAAAAAAATGTTGACTCTAGGATGAGGTAAAAGGCCCTGTATTTGTATTTAAGCTTTTTTTTTTTCTCGTCCCAGTGCAGTTATACTCTAGAGATAAAAAAAATGCTTCTGCTTGCATCAGGAAGTGCGTTGTTGGCTTTACCATCATGGCAAACCTCTCTCTGATCTTGGAAGGTTGCGGAAAAACTCTTAAAAACTCATCACGGCGAATAATTCGAACGTTCAGGATGCAAAAGGCAAATGAGGAAGAACTTTGGACCAATGCGAACCATTTCAGATTAAAATTCAGCTTTTAAGACCGAAAAAAAAATGAAAAGAAATCAGCGTCTTTTCCAGTCTGCGGTTCCGAGATGGGCGTCAAACCCAACTTACAAAACGATTAAAGTCATCGAGCGAAATACGAGCGTCAGAATTACGACGTCTGTGCGAGAATAATGTCCCGTTCCATCGGCTCAGATTCAGACTTTTTAACACAGCCGGAGTCCACTAAGCGACGGTTACGTAAGACGCAATTTACGCCAACTTTCTACAATTTCAAGCGATTACTGTGGGGAAAAAAACTGAATTGACTTCAAATCACCAGCTCCATTGTTAAAGCAAAACCGCCACAATTACAGTAATGCCTGGCTCCACCGGACTATTGTGCGTTTTAAAAAGGAAATTTCAGCCTGTGTGGTCATTCTGGTGAGCTCAGATTGACTTGCAGAAATAAATGCCGGCTCCTGGGCATTTTAGGTGTTACGAAATGTACGATTATTCAATAAAACAAAGCAAAACAAGAAAACAATCACTGTTTTTCCTTCCACTGTTGCTCAAAGGCATGGAAAAAAAATAAAAGAAATGACTTGGATAAAAATATTTCAGAATTTTTACTAGTTGCTCCAGAATTTTCCTATTTATTATTATTTATTATTTATTTTTAAATAACTGAATTATTATTTTATTATTTATTATTTTATTTATTAATGTTTTTTTTCCCCCTCATTGTTGTAAACTGCATATTCGCAAGTAAAAGACGGATATTTCAGAAATTATTAGGAAAAAAAAAACTTAAATAATAAAAAAAACTTAAATAATAAATAAATAATGAAACATATATACAAAATTACCCCCCAAAAAATGAAAGAGGGGGATTAAAATTCTAACATGTAACATATTTAGATTACAACAAAAAACAAACAAAAAAAAACATTAAAATGCTTAGTTATTTCCAGTTTAGTTTTTGACGCTCTGATCCCGCTCTCCCTTTGCTCTCCGTGCTAAGTCACTCCCCCCTCAGAGCATCCGGCTAATGCAACTACTGCACATCGCGTCAGGTTTGTGAAGCTGTTGTGTATTGTTTTGTGTCACGCTTTTGTATATTTATGCAAAAATAACCGTAAAGAGGTTTTGTAAGGACCCGGGAGAGAGCTCCAGGGTAACGTTTACGCTGAAACGAATCACCGTATCACCGTATCGGAAATGATTTGCGTCCAGACTCGTCGTTTCTGTGTCCGCGAAACCGCCTGAAACACTGGTCACATGACTGCACTGCAAAAAACTAAACCAAGCCAAGTTCAGATGACTTGAATTAAGAAAGTTTTACCATGATTTGAGTAAAGTTCACTTGAAGTAAGAAAACAAACACTTCCACTGGCAGATAATATTACTTGTCAAGTTGATTCTAGACAAATGAAGTAAAATTTTCTTAATTTAAGTCATTTTAACTCACCTAGATATTGTTTCGAAGTCGCGCGGGTGGTTTAAACAAGGAAGTGGAGCACCGTGTCTGAAGGTGCAGCAGCCGATTTCGAGCCGAGGAAGACGGCAAGTGTGAAAATAGTGTTTTTGTGGGCCAACGATGAGATTCAGTTTCTCGCTGTGCTGCTTCCCGTTGGTTGAGGGTTTGTTTAAACTCTTCTTTTCTGCGACAGCGGCGACAGTAGCTCAGTTGGTCGAGTGTTTGTCCACTGATCCGAAGCTTGGCGGTTCGAATCCCGCTCTCGACATACACATCATTGGTGAGCGGTCAGATCCACTGACCCACAGGTCGGCTGGTGTGATTCCAGCTCCCACAGATGAATGCTGCCGTTGTGTCCTTGGGCAAGACACTTAACCCACCTCTCATTCATATACCAGTGTCTGCATGTGTGTGTGAATGGGTGAGTGGTTCCTTGTTGTAAAGCGCTTCGAGGGCCTTGAAGGTAGAAAAGCGCTATAAAAATGTGACCATTTACCATTTTAATAGCGTCACATGACCGATGTCACGAATCAGGAAGGCGCGAGTCACAGTGACGTGGTCCGATAAGAACGGCAACTAAAGCTCCCACGTCAGTGTATCAGCGTTTTCAGACATCCACACGGCGCCGGATCAGGTCTGTGCTCAGGTGAATTCGTGGGAGTTGGCGGCACCAGATTGTGGAGCCGTTTTCCATCAGATTAGTGAGGACGAACTCTGCATCTGCAACAAAAACGACTGGGATACATATACATACTAGTGTGGAGATGATTCCAACATGGAGGACATATTAAACTCTCCAGGCGTGTTTTTGATGAGGGAACAGCGTTATCACATGGTAGAAAGCTTTAAAAAAAAAAAAAAAAAGTCGACTTTGCATAATACTCCCTCTTTTCTCTCTTTTTTCCAGTTGAGCGGTTCTGGATGGCAGTTTAAAACACTCAGCGTAGCAAGTGCACAATTAGCAGCGCTGAGATCACTGGGCAGTGGTCTTATGTCAACATATAATGGTCACAATGGAAGATATGAATGAAAGGTTGAGAGCGAGTCGATTTGGAATTGAATGGCCACTTCACTGCCGAACCCTGATAAGTGGCTGTCTATAATTAGATACTTATACAAAAGAGCTTGCGGCTAATGACGACAAAGAGGAGAGGATAAGCTCCGGGGATCAGAGAAAAAAATGAAGAAGAAGAAAAAGATGAGTTTAAGGATTGGAAATGATGTTTTAAAAGGTCCATATTATGTGAATTTTTACATGTATGGATGGATAACACTGATTAGTAGTAGTAGGTAGTAGTAGTAGTGGAAAAAGTACTCCATTTTGTAACTGAAGCAAAACTGCAGATACTGTCTTTTAAGGATGGATCGATCCAATACCGATATCCGATTTTAGAGGCAATACCGAAAAATTTGCTGCATCGTTTATCCAAATATCGGTTATAATAAGACTTTTCAGGTCATCGTTGGCCCGAAAGTCTCATAACATTTGAACTTGTATTTATATAAAGTTGTTTTGTAGTTAATTTCGAGATACACAAGTGCTACAGAACAGATTTCGATCAGTTTTGTCGTATTTAATTTTCGTTTTAAGGAATTACCATATTTATTGGGGCAGAAGTCAAAAAATGCACAATGAAGAAAAAAAACAAAACATATATACGTTTTTTTGGGGGCGGGGGAATTTATTTGATCAAATCTGAGACCAGGAACAGACATTTTATCTTGAAAGGCAAGTTATAGAACAACAGAGTGAACATTTTTTCAGGTCTTTTTCAGGTTTTCAAGGTCTTAAATTTCATGAACCTATTGTAAACTCACCGGGGCTGCAGTGCAACGTGAGACAAGACTATGTTAAAGCTTAATTTGTCTTGTTAGAATGTCAGAAATGATTTTTTTGGCCATTTTAAAAGCAATGACACGACTGTAAATGAGTTCTGAATGAGACTTTATAACACAAGTATTTTTTGTTATTTAAAGCAGTGAGTAATGGTCATTATTAGAATTCTATTTGGTGTTTTTCGCCTGCGTAATGGGCGCGATGTTGGTCTTAATTTTCTTTTAAGTCTTAAAAAGTCTTAAATTTGGGGAGGAATTGTTGTGTTTTTGAGCAACAGAAACACTTAATGAATAAACGGTGGATGGAAATGTTTAATGTCAAACCAGGGAGCGAAATCTCACCTCCGCGGAGACAAACTGGTAGCGGACCCTCCACCGGGAAAGTTACGCAGTGCACTTTTAAACCTCGACCTCACTGAGCAGGTGCTACGGTGAACCCGGCGCGTTTCGGCCGCCCCGTCACCTCACACGCCGGGTAAACCTGCCCGACTCACTGTTTGCAAAAGAAGAAAAGAGCTTAAAATGCAAATTTGTTGGAGCTGAAAATAATTCTGTAGAATAAATAGTGCACTGAGAAATATTCAGACTTGGTAACGGCAAAAATTCAGCAAAAACAAAACCGCACTGAACGCTCTGCTCTCCTCCAAGCGGCAAACACATTACCGCGATTAGAGGGGGGCGCAGAAGGTGAAGTGTCTTGCTTAAGGGCACAGCAAGTGGATTTGCTCGGAACGAAATGAACCGGTCACCCTTTGGCTCGCGCTGCTGCACCACTCGACAACTTGAGTTCAGCATCTTGTATCTTGCCCATTTTTTATCATTTCACTGAACGTTTTTTTGTGTGTGGTTTCATTCGCACATGTCTGACGCACAAATCCTGCAAATTTAGGCTCAGGAGTTCTTCTTTCAAACAGAAAACACTCCGTTCCACCTCATGATGTCGTGCGGTGATACAGGAAGTGCTTTTTAAACTCCGTTCGCCTTCACTAGGATCATTTGGATGATTTCAGCCCTGGAATTGCCGATCTTTTGTGAACAAAAAGGTGAAACGGAGCTGTTTTCCTGAAATCACACGGCCGGAACAGAACGTTTCGATCTTTAGAGACGCAGACAGTTAATAATAAACGACGTGTGAATGAAACAAAACACAACTCCAGGTCTGCTTTTATGTATTCCTCTTTCTTACAACATGCCGTCGCACAGATTTAGACATAAATCCCGTTCATTTTGTGCGTTTTAATCCTGTGGCCCTTCTCTGTTCCATTCTATATTCTATTCTCGCCATCACCCAAGATTAGCAACCCGCCATTACACCCCTATTTCCATTCCCGTCGACATTCATCCCATCCCGCCACGCGCTAACCGCACATCCCCGCTAACAACATTACCCAATCCGTGCCCCAGTTAGCCTATTATTAGCATAGCGGTCTTAATGACTTTATCAGCCCGTGTCCGCGCTTGATTTTTTTTTCTCTTTTTCGCCAAATCTCCCGCCGCGAGGACAAGCAACGCCGCTCCGGGTCTTCCAGAACGCAGCTTTAGTCTTTAATTAAATGTGTGGCGCTGGTTTTGATAAGCCCAGCGGGGTGCTACGGATACGGCTGCGAGCTATACATTACCTAGCTAACATTAGCATACATCCGTCCCACGCTATCTATCATAATAAACATGTAATGAGGTGTGTGTAGCAGGATGTTGTTTTGTAGATATAGCCTCCAACCTTTAGTGTAACTACAGGGGATGTAACAATAACCAAAATATGGTGATTCCGTATCGTCTCTTTGCTTAAATGAACAGTTCTGATGCACAAATAGCTAAAAAAAATAGAGGGAACTACATAGACCACGATCCTTTGCCTCGTTTCAGTCCAGACGACATGAAGAAATAACTGTTCTAAGCACTTTGAAATCTTCATTCTTTGGATTAAGTCTCCTGAAGGCATTTTTAGAGGAAAAAGAAGCAGATTCACCACAAAATATTGTAGCAAGATTTTAAACTGACCTATAGAGACCAGTTCCTTTAGTTTCCAGTGTTTTTGTAGATCGTTCCAAGTTGTGGGAGTTTTAACGCGACTTAAAGCTCAGAAGAGTCAATTTTGCGTAATATACTAACTCGCAAATGCAGTTTCACATATACATGGTTTGCGTTTGTATTATTAGGATCCTTTTAGTCTTTAATTGAATGCGTGGCGTTGGTTTTGATAAGCCCAGCGGGGCGCTATGTCTACTCGCTATAGAAACACATTAGCACACGGCCATCCCACACTATCTATCATCATGAACATATAATGAGGTGCATGTAGCAGTATGTTGTGTTACAGATATAGCCAACAACCTTTAGTGTAAATAAGAGTTATGAATGCGCTGTGATGTGGGTGGAATTACGCAGAGGCGGCGCTTTCAGATTTTTATCACGCTGGGCATAGGGAGTATAAATAGGACTAGTAATTGCGGGTATTTATGTAAAGTGACCAAAGGGGTTCATGTTGTAGATTCAGATTAGCTGATAGATGAGGCTACTCTCACAGCAGTGTCTTTTATGAGGATTATTTCAAGCTGAAGGTCCTATATTACGCAAAACAGACTTTTTGTGAGCTTCAAGCCGTGTTAGAATGTTGTTACTTCCTCAAAATCATGCCCAGAGTTGTGTTTTGTTTCATTCGCACACGCGTGAAACTTTATCATTCATCTGTCGCCGTCTCCAAAGCTCAAAATGTTCTGTTCCACCTTGTTATGCCGCTGTGGTACTTTAGAAGTGAACAGCTCCTTTTTGCCTTTTGGTTCAGTAGTGATTTGCAATTCCAGAGCTGAAATGATCCAAATGATTCACGTGAAGGTGTGCGGAGTTTTAAATCGCGGTGGCGTATTTCCATCACGAGGTGGAACAGGGTGTTTTCAGTTTAAGAGAAGCACTCAGCCTAAATCTGCAGGGTCGTTGTGTTAAACGGAAACAAAACACAACTCCAGGTCTGTTTGGGATGAGGAAATATTCGAACACACCGTGAACTGGGCCCCACCCGCACTGCTACGTATTCGAGCCGTTTTCGTAGTGGATGCCGTGTTCATCCGCACTAATCCGATGGAAAACGGCTCCGGAGACGGAACGATCTGATCTGGTACCGTGTGGACGCCTGAAAACGTTGACACTCTGACGTAGGAGCTCTAGTGGCCGTCCTTATTGGACCACGTCGCTGTGAATTGCACCTTCCTGATTCTCTGGGTTCGTGATGTCGGGGGTGCAGTGCTATTGAGGAAAACAGTTCAAACAAACCCAAGACAAACGGGAAACGGCGTAGCTAGAAACTGAACCTCGTGAGGCCACAAAAAGACTGTTTTCACGTTTGTCATCGTCCTCGGCTCGAAATCAGCCGCTGCAACTTCAGAAACGGTGCTCCAGTTCCTTATTTTACACAATCAATCAATTCAACTGTCTAATACATTAATAGTGACTAAATATTAATAAAATACAACACTAAATACAATACTAAACATAGGCAATCAACTAAATACTGTCCCATTTTAACTGTAGGCTTTTAACTGTCTGTTTTATTTGTACTTAATTTGTTTATGTTGTTGTGAGGCGACCTTGGGTGTCCAGAAAGGCGCCTAAGAAATAAACTGCATTATTATTTTTATTATGACGCCAGCCTAGTCGTGTCACTAGCATTTCAGGCTGTTTTGTGGACACAGAAACTACGTGTCTGGATGCAAGTTGTTTCCAATGCGGTGATTCATTTCAATGCAAACGTGACCCCTGGTAAGTCGATAATAAGTCTGAAAACAACATGAATAACCTGATGTGAGTTTTAAAATCTTGGCCAGATCAGAGAAATTCGCAGTGCACGTTGGTGGAACATGGCAGATATCTTCAAAAAGCCAATTTTGCGTAATACTCCTTTAAATTTGACCACGTATTTTTGCACATAATTCATCCAGTACCATCCAAACCTGTGACTATCAGTGCTCTCCTTCAGTGTCACATTTGCCCCGGGGCTTCCAGTTTCTCTTTACAGCCTCTCCAATACAATTATTATCGTGACGGACTCGGTCGTCGTACGCTCCGCTCCAAATCCATCGTAAAGAACAACTGCGGCGTCACTCTTCGAACACGCATTGTACCTTTGAAAGTGCCCGGCAGCCCCTCCGTGCTTGTGAATTATTGAGAACGCGCATGTGATGTGTTTACTCTGCGCGTGTCCATATGAATAAATAAAAGCGTACGCCACATACGGCGACTGCAAGGGGCGTTCGAGAGCCAAGCAACGGTAACAAGCTACAGGGCCGAGAGACTGAGATTAACATGGAGATATGAGGGGAAAAATATGCGCTTAGATCTAACATTTATGAGTAATTGTGAATCATGTTTTGGTTATCGTAGTAAAGGCAAGTACGTGGGAAGGAGCGACGCGGAGTGCGGCTCTATATACACGGCCGAATGCGTCTTCATGAAGCAGGATTCAGACGCAGGTAGTTTTGTTATGTGTATAACGGCACGATCCTCGCAGATATGAATTATGAATGAGGCCTGAGTACGAGCGAGCCACCCACAGCCCACACCAAACCAGGGAGATTCCGTTTGCAGTAAATCAAAGTCAGACAAAACCGCGCGTGGAAACAGCGTTCAAATGAAACGTACAAAAAAAGCCAATAAAAGACTGTTTTTCCTCAGACAATTGAAAAAAATTCAGAATCAGACACAACATCCGTCTCCAGTTTTACACAGCAATAATTGAAAGCGTTCTCACTTCATCAATAATAGTCTGGTTTGGTAATTTGGACTCACATTCACATAACAAACTTCAGCGTATTGTAAACAAATCATCTAAAATCATTGGTCACACTCACAGACACAGACACTTTATCACAGACGCATCACACAGAGAGACAAAAGAATCACCTCAGACCCACACATCCTGCCAATAACCTGTTCAAACTCCTGCCCTCTGGGGGGCGCTACAGGTCCATCATATCCACATCTGTCAGATTCAAGAATAGTTTCTTTCCCGTTGCCATTCGGACTCTAAACCAGTCCCGTTCATAACTGGATATTTATCTGTTGTGTGTTGTATCGTGTAAGTGTGTTGTAAATTTGTTTTGTTCTGCAGCAGACACAGAAGATGTGAGCGTTTCTTGCTGTACTGGAAACAAATTCCACCAACTTGTTGTGTGGCCATTAATAAATGATTCTGATTCTGTGACTAAAGCAGGTCTAAACGGCAACAGATCCGGAAAAATGACTTGGAGAATGAAGCAATTTGACTGAAATGTGGATTTTGTAAAAGTTATTGGCGTGCCGAAGTAGACAAACTCACTGTCAGTACAAAAATAAAGGCGCCAGCCCAGTAAAAATCTGTAAAAAATTGGTGTTTTTACTCATAATGATGTGGGATCATGTTATTAACAAACGGCGCCGTGTACAGAAGGATACGGGATTAGTTAGTCCTGTTGAATTGTGGTTTAGTCCTAATTTTAGTCCTGTTTAGTTTTGGTTTTAGTCCTGGTTTTAGTTCTGGTTTGGTCCTGGTTTTATTTCTGGTTTAGTCCTGGTTTTAGGTTTTGTTTAGTACTGGTTTTATGTCTGGTTTAGTCCTGGTTTTAGTCTTGTTTTAATCCTGGTTTTAGTTCTGGTTTAGTCCTGGTTTTAGCTATGGTTTAGTCCTGTTTTTAGTCCTGATTTATTCCTGTTTTTAGTTCTAGTTTAGTCCTGGATTTAGTCCTGGTTTTATTTCTGGTTTAGTTGTGGTTTAGTCCTGGTTTAGTCTTGTTTTAGACCTGGTTTAGACCTGGTTTTAGTTCTGGTTTATTTCTGATTTAGTCCTGGTTTTAATTCTGGTTTAGTCCTGGTTTTAGTCCCGATTTAGTCCTGGTTTTAGTCCTGCTTTAATCCTGGTTTTAGTTCTGGTTTAGTCCTGTTTTTAGTCCTGATTTTAGTTCTGGTTTAGTCCTGGTTTAGTCCCGGTTTTAATTCTGGTTTAGAGGCACATGGGAGGAGCTGCGGTCCACAGCACCAATTTGACATTTAAGTTGTAGGTGATTTTATATTTGGTATTTTTTATATCTCATATCTGGGGGAAGTGAGTGGACTGTGACTGCAAAAAGTTACATGTAGTTTCAATAATTACATAAACAACTTATTGTATTGCGGATGATTCATCTCCTCTTAATTTAATTATACATAATATACTCCAACAGTAATTTCTTGCAATAGCAGTAATCATATTAGACATTATTTACTGGACACACAGAGATCCTTTATTTACAATTTTCATTTACTACACCTGATGCCCTGGGGTCGACTGATGGAACAACACACCATATTTTTACGTAAGTGTGTGAAGTGTATTGCAAAAAGCACAAAAACAAAAAAAATACAGAGCTGTTTCTTCTTTAGGTTGTTGCGCGAGTCCACTAAGCCACTGTGACCCAAATTCTTACTTACGACAATAACGGGACTTTCTGAAAAGAGAAGCGGTGATGATTTTATTAGATTTTCTCAGCCCAGTCCAGCTTGTGATGTCGCTCCAATGACGACAATATAACGTACAAAGAACTGACCGAAAAGTGAATATATCAGCGCCCCCGACTCTAAAGCCCTTTCAGCCGCTGAGCTGAGGCCGCGCGATACAAAAGCCGCTCTTTATAACCACGAACGTCCCGTGAAAGAAACCCATCGACCGTCATTTTCCCAATTTTCACAACGTTATAAGACTTCTGCGTCCTCCTGTCCGAAGCCCGCCCTTGGAAGCTATTACCGCTCTGAGCTTTTATCGAAACCCACCTCGGCGTCTCCAATTAACGTCTCTATCTCTCCCCCCAAGCCATTAAAATGTGCAGAGGGGCGCGATTCCCCCCCCCCCCCGTGCGATTGACCGCCGCCTGTCGATGCGGTGATGGAAAGTCACGTCCACGTGTTCACGAGACCGGCCTGTCAATAATGTGGCCGTGTTAACCCCTCGACCTCGTTATGCTCGGGTCCGGTTCTTCCACATAAGCTTTTAAAAGGCGAACGTCTCCATCAGGCCTAATGAGACCCCGTGTAGGGACCGGACGGGGGGTCTGGACTCCAGGCTCTCGGCGAGGTCCAGTGACAGTCTGAGAGAGACGGACCTCAGAGGATCGAGCGTATCCCTCCGCCGCTGGACACCGCCGATCGTTTTAATGTGGTTTAAATGGGAAAAGGGAAGTCAAATATCAGGTAAAAAGTCTTGAATTTGTAAAGTCAGTTGAGGAAAGTATTTACTTAATACTGGATAGAGCTTTTTGTGTGTGGTTTTTTTTTCAACATTTTTCTGATGTTTAAAAATTGACACTGGCAATTTATTATTATTATCATCATCATCATTATTATTAATATTATTATTAATTATGATAATTTTAGTTTTCATTCTGGTTTACTTGTTTTAGTTCTGGTTTAGTCCTGGTTTAGTTCTGGCTTAGTCCTAGTTTCAGTTCTGGTTTTAGTTCTGGCTTAGTCCTAGTTTCAGTTCTGGTTTAGTTCTGGTTTAGTTCTGGTTTAGTTCTGGTTTCGTCCTGGTTTTAGTTCTGGTTTAGTCCTGGTTTTATTTCTGGTTTAGTCCTGGTTTTATTTCTGGTTTAGTCCTGGTTTTAGTTCTGGTTTAGTCCTGGTTTTAGTTCTGGTTTATTATTATATTTTATTTTATTTTTTTACCAATTCAAATTTTCTATATTTTACACATTTAACAGTTTTTATGTTCTGTAATTTAAGTGAAAAATATATTTATTTTGATATTTTTGACAATTTTGAAGACATTATTTCCTCCTTGACAATAAATAAATAAATAAATGTAAATAAAAAATTGTGCATTAAAATATTATTTGTATAAAGTCGTAGTATCTTTGACAAAGACAATTTTGTGGAACAGCAAAGTTGTCATTTCAACCTCAGGAAATTGTGCATTAAAATATAATATCGTAAAAGCCTGAATACTGAATTTTAAATACATGTTTTATTCATATTTAATATCCTGCTATTATATCTGTAAAACATGTATAAGTGAAACTTTCTCTTCAGTATTTCAAGCAACCATTATTAAATTCTTAAAACTTTTTGATGGAAAAAACACTGCAGGTTCCAACTACATACAGTATTTTTAAGATATATTTGATCTACTTTATTTGTATGTTGATTTAATTATAACTTTTACATACACCTTTATATAAGTGTCTCTTATTCGCTGTTTTTACTGCTTATTTTTTAGAATTTATTACCATTTCTCTTATAATAATTATGATGCGTGAGTCACTGTGTCCAAATAATTTCCCTTGTGGATCAATAATGTTTATCTCTAAATCTCTAAATCTATAACTACCACTTTAGATCCACGCCAAACATCGCAGCGTAATCTCCAGCCAGGCGTTTGACCCGATTTGGGCTGGTTTCCGGAGGCCTGCCTGTGCGCGTGGGGCTCGGTTTGGGCGACTGCGTCCGAGGTCTCCGGTGTCGGGCGGCGTCGGCGATTTGGCGCGGCGGGCGGCGTGGATTACTCTGCGGCTCCCGAATCAAAAAAAGCCCCGCAGAGAAATGTGGCTGTGTGAAGTAAACAACAACGCGAGCGGGCGGCCGGCGCACCCAGGCACGAATCTGAGGGGAGATGGGAAGAGGGGAGCCGGAGTGATTTGAAAATGGAAAAGAAAAGAGGTTGGGCTGCGGCGAATTTTCGGAGACCGCATGGGAGCAGAGGACGATTTGAATGGGTGTCAGCTGTGAAAGACTTTTGATTAGCGTGGTTTGGAGTTTCAGAGGCGGGTAGTAGTCAGTGAGGTTTGCTCGGTTACTTACTCGAGGAACTTTTTAAAGAAATTGCACTTCTCCAGCCTTATACTTTGACTCCTACTTGAGGAATATTTGTAGAGCCGCCACACACTGCAGGAGAATTTGCCCGATTTTGGCTGCGATTTGCTTCTCTTCGAGTTTTGGGAGGCGTGACCCGACTTTGTGTGTCCGTGTGCGATTTTGAGGCCGCTGCTCCTCACGTGTGGAGTCGGTGTCGGATCAGAACCACCGAACATCAACAACGCGACGGAAACAGACGATGAAACAGAGCGCCAGGGGCAGAGGAGCGACGGACACAGAGACGCAACAAACAAACTCAGGAAATAGCGAAAGTAAAGAGGGGACTTTATCGCTAAGTGGTAAAGTTAAAGTGCAGCGTCTCATCCACATTATCCATAGAAAATGTCCTCCGCAAATAAAGACATCCAGTCCACAAAACATTGATATTAATCCATTTTGAGGCGTTCTTTGTGCGTAAAAAGTCGAGATAGTTCCTCACGTGTGTTTGTTTACGTCCACACAGCGCATAGATCAAGGTGAAAATAGTGACTCTACTTCCTGTGGACTTTATCTCCAAACTTTTCTGCTTTAAAAATCCTGTATCTGAAGTATTGCTCCACATTTCACACATAATAACAACACAGTTTTGACTTGTGTCTAACCTAGAAGTGCAGAGCTCTGATCTTTGAACACTTCAGAGTCTCAGAGCGAGTGGTTTTACTGTAGACAGGAAACAGCTGACGCCATCACAGCGCTCACAGCTTTATATCCTGTGGTCCACACACAGATCCCACTGTAATCTTTGTAATTGGAGAGTTTAAGTCTCACAAGATTCTCCTCGTGTCTAAAAATCGTTTTTAAGACTGAAAAATCCTGTAGTGTGTAACAACCTTTATTTAAGTAAAGAATTTGCTTGAAGCCCATGAGTTACAAAAGCTTTACGTGGACAAAATGAAACGATTTGAACATTTGTTTCTTGCTCTCCTCTTTCGGATATAATGTAGTTTCTCAATGTTTGTGTCTGTGCTTTGAAAATATCAGATTTTGGACATTATTCAGTGCTTTATGTTCTATTAACTTCAAATTATCGCTCAGAAGTTACATCTCTACAGCTACTCCTTTAGTTACTCTTGGTTGAGCCGTACTATTAGTTTTCCCCCCAGATACTACTCGTATTACAAGTTTTGGACGACTATTTTGTAATTCTGCTTGCGTAATGTAATTCTGAAGCAACATGACTCCACCTCTCATGAGTTTATATGGTCTTTTTCAGGGACAAGCACAAAAGCATTTAAGTTGCGAGAGAAAATAGGATTTGATTGGGCGAGTTTTCAGCTGCAGGCTCGCGTATGATTGCAATTTGTTTTTTTTATAATTTCACTCACATTTAATTCAATGTTTAGCTAAATGGCTCCAAACAAAATAAGTGCTATCGTGGCAGGGTTTGGAAAATGACTTAGGAGCGGCCGTCGAATGGTCTCGATTTCAAAAACATTGTCTATTTTCTTCTGAAACTTGTTTGATAGAAATTCGAGCATCTTCTTATAGTTTATATGAAGGTTTTTTTCATAAACTCACTCAGCTTATTACGTCTCTCGTTTCCTCAAACATGTTACGATTCTGATTTAAACAAAAAGAAATGGGGAAAAAATATCCAGTTGCAATTTTTCTGACATCAGAGTTGCTGTTTTAATAAAGGGATTCTGCTTCTGACTCACATTTTAAACATTTTCAGATGAATTGACAAAAAGATATTGGAAATAGGAAGTGACAAACTAATATGAAGATAATATGATGTTTGTACAGATCTGAACTACAGGGTCAGGAGTTTATGATGCAAAATAAGACGGGAGATTTCGTTGTTTGTGGAGGAAATGACTGCGCTTCAAAATCTGCAGCCTTTGTGGTTTGCTAATTGTGTCCAGTAGGGACGTAACAATAACGTAAATCTGGTGATATCGTATCGTCCAAGGTCTCACAATAATATCGTGGAGCATCAGAATATATCGAATCCCAAGTCTCTTTGCTTAAATGAACAGTTCTGATGCAGAAATAGCTACAAAAACAGAGGGAACTACATAGACCATGATCCTTTGCTCCGTTTCAGTGCAGACGACATGACAGAGTCCTGCACGGGTCTGATTTTAACAAACCGCACCCGCCCGTACCTGTCACACCTCAATCAGCACCGACTCGTTTTCTGACAGAACTGAAACAAAATTCCTCACCTGATCCGACCTGAATGAAAATCAGTCCGAGAGCCAAAAAAGAGCCACAACTTTACACTCTCCACTCGCTTATTTTCTTTTCAGCTCGTCGGGAGTCGCTTTGACCCGCAGGACGTCGCCTGTTTGGTTTGAAAATGAAAGCGGCCGAGATTTCTGGGAATGTGCACGTGCAGCGAAAACATACGGATTTTACATTTAATCTAAGTCTCGTAAAAACACTGCCATTTTTGCATTTCACTGAAACACAGCCCTGTTTTTAGTTCACACATGATGTTTTGTAAACCGCAGATTAGACCCGCGTCCGACCCGAACCCGCATCCGACACAGCGCAACATTTTTCACCCGTTTCATTAAAATTTGCGGTTCACCCGTCGGGTATCTGCGGGTACTTGAACCTGTGCAGGACTCTGCTACATGAAGAAATAACTGTTCTAAGCACTTTTAACTCTTCATTCCTTGGATTAAGTCTTGTGAAGCATTTTTAGAGGAAAAAGTTGCGTAAATATTGCAATAAATCTGGTACGGTGAGATGTTTATGGTGAAAATATCGTACAGAGAGATTTGGATATCGTTCCATCCCTAATGACAATAAATGTTGCACCAAATGTCTGGTCAAAGCATTTTAGAGTCAGTCTTGTTATTATGCAGAATATCCTAATATCGTGAGCTTTCCTGTGATATTGCAATAAATATATCATGAGATTTGGACATCGTCACACCC
This sequence comes from Odontamblyopus lacepedii, assembly GCA_034769755.1. NCBI lineage: Eukaryota > Metazoa > Chordata > Actinopteri > Gobiiformes > Gobiidae > Odontamblyopus > Odontamblyopus lacepedii. The sequence goes on from CM068363.1 coordinate 30,312,657, forward strand.
CTAGTGTCCTGTCAAATTGAGATGAATTGTGGAGTTCTTGTTCTGTCTCCAACTCTTATCAGAACAAAATAAAGTTGCAGTTCAAGCTTGGTTCAATATTAAGTTTGAGTGGGATCCAGAATATACGGTCTTCAGTACTTTACTGAGATGTGTGTCTGGTCACGAGTGATGTGAAGTGCTCACTAATCAACAAAAAGTATCACCGGGGGACTGAAAAACATTGCGGATTTCATTGATAAAGTAAGATGAGAGGGCGGTGAAGGATACGTCAGTGCGCTCCTTCCTTTCACACGCGTCACTGCAGACAAAAATATAAAAATATCAGATTGCGCGATCACATTTGGTCGAACTCGAGAGGTGATGAAGACCTTGGGGACAAAACTCATTAATCCATGTAGTCCTGGTTTTAGTCCTGGTTTTAGTCCTGGTTTTAGTCCTGGTTTAGTCCTGGTTTAGTCCTGGTTTTAGTTCTGGTTTAGTTCTGGTTTTAGTTCTGGTTTTAGTCATGGTTTAGTTCTGGTTTAGTTCTGGTTTTAGTCCTGGCTTTAGTCCTGGTTTTAGTTCTGGTTTTAGTCCTGGTTTTAGTCCTGGTTTAGTCCTGGTTTTAGTTCTGGTTTAGTTCTGGTTTTAGTTCTGGTTTTAGTCATGGTTTAGTTCTGGTTTAGTTCTGGTTTTAGTCCTGGCTTTAGTCCTGGTTTTAGTTCTGGTTTTAGTCCTGGTTTTAGTTCTGGTTTTTGTTCTGGTTTAGTTATGATTTTAGTTCTGCTTTTAGTTCTGGTTTAGTTCTGGTTTTAGTTCTGGTTTAGTTCTGATTTTAGTTCTGGTTTAGTTCTGGTTTAGTCATTTTAGTTCTGGTTTAGTCCTGGTTTTAGTTCTAGTTTAGTCCTGGTTTTAGTTCTGGTTTTAGTCCTGGTTTAGTCCTGGTTTTAGTTCTGATTTTAGTTCTGGTTTTTGTTCTGGTTTTTGTTCTGGTTTAGTTCTGGTTTAGTCATTTTAGTTCTGGGTTTAGTCCTGGTTTAGTCCTGGTTTTAGTCCTGGTTTAGTCCTGGTTTAGTCCTGGTTTAGTTCTGTTTAGTTCACATTTGTTCAGACTCGAGAGGTGACGAAGCCCTTGGGGACCAGACTCATATTAATCCGTGTAAAAACGTTTCTGAGGTTCATCATTTCTCCGTTCAGAGGCACATCCGGGCGACAGATCCCCACGTTCGCCTCGTCCGCTGTGGTAACTCTGAGTGAATTCCTGGCCGGTCGTTCGGCTCCTTCTTCCGTCCCTCATCCCACCGCACTCATCTCCCCTCCGTTGGCTCGGCCCCGGCCCCCGAGCGCTCCGTCCATCCATCTCCATCGCCGGGCGCTGTGGTGCGTCAGCTGCCAGCGGGGCCCTCCAGCTGCGGCCCCGGCTGTAGGGGCCAGATGGGCTCGTCTCTGCCCCCAGCGCAGAGCCCGGTCCTCAGCTGCGCGAGTGGGAGAGGGCGCCCCCCGGAGCTGGAGGACTCCGCGGCTGAATAGTTGGGAAATGTCAACCGAAACGAGAGCTCAGAGCGTTTCATGCCGTGCGAAGTGAAGATTAAATTAATATTAGTGAAAAAGTGTTGTAAGTAGAGCTGTGAGATTAATCCCAACTGAATCAAAAGCGCAGTTGACAATCGCTGCAGTTTTTAGAGTTTAAATTGCAATGATTTTATCCAAGACCCTCAAACTATTCCGTTTTATTCTGCTAATCCCGTAGTTTTGCTCTGTACAAACATTACGATTCTCCTGGACGCTGTTGAAATGTGAACTTTGAACTGTTTTTTACGATTTGAACATAAATCATAAGTATCATAATTTTATCCAAAAGCCACAAAATCTCCTGTTTTATTCGGCTAATTCTGTAATGTAAATGTACCACATCTTTATAAATGAAACGGTCAAGACTTTCATCATTTTAATTGATCAGTAATCATCATAAAATAACAGTAAGCAGTAGGAAATCGGCTGCAACGTATCCGTAGATAACACCTAAAATGATCAAATTAAAGACCACAAACATTAGACAAACTAAATGCAAGAAGCGCAAATGTTCAAATCTTGTAATATTGTCGACGTAAAGCTTCTGCCGCTTGTTGATTCACACTGGGAAGAGAAAACAAAACTTTTACTGAAGTAGGAGTACTTTTTACACTGTCAAATATATTAGAAGTTGAAGCAGAGTGTCCAAAACGACTCCAAGAAGTGCAGAAATGGGTAATATTTTCTATTAAATACACCTTAACCTGCTCCACAGTCCACGTGCAATACCATCATGTGCAATATGGACCTCATCTGTGAAATACTCTTCCTATTTAATCCTACCTGCACTTTTTGTACATTATATTTTATTACATTTTTACTATATCTGTATTTTATGATATTTTTGACTATATTTTTTACTTATTTTCCCTTGTATTTGCAAACACTTTTTAACAGTACTATTTATTGCAGCTATTAGCATTTCATTGCACTGTCGACCTTGTGTTGAACCAGCAAATAAACAATATTGAAACATGAATCTTGACCTTATTTAGCCTTAAAGAATGAACAAAGAGTTAAGTTCTACTGCTCCAAGAGGTTTGAACGGACACAATTAGCACATCGCTGCAATTTTTAGAGTTTAAATTGCAATGATTTTATCCAAAAGCCACAAAATATTCCGTTTTATTCTGCTAATCCCGTAGTTTTGCTCTGTACAAACATTACGATTCTCCTGGACGCTGTTGAAATGTGAACTTTGAACTGTTTCCTACGATTTGAACGTAAAACACTGATACTAAATCTTCTCACTCGCACACACACAGTGTTGGTGAAGCGTCTTGCCAAAGGACACAACAGCAGTTTGCATTAAAACCACTGCTGCCTCGCTGTGGGCTCCCATCCAAGTGATCACCAACCTTGGCCAGACACTGCATAGGAAAAAATGTAAAATTTAGAGAAAACAATTTGAAAGTTTGTCTGCAGTTTACGCACATAAATGTAAGAAAAAAACATGTTACGAGTTTTTCCTCATGTGCTGTTTTCCTTGTCAAAATAAGGTTTTTAAATGTAAATACAGGCAGAATTGACCATTTTGGGACATTCAAAACAGGAACATGAAAAGAGCCAGATTTAAATTAGTTGCTTGTTTTTATTCACGTATTAGAAAAAATATATACAGAAGGAATTTTGGAAAAATAGATCTGAGTGAAGAATATGCATAATTTTGGCCTCATTTCTTAGGGTTAAAACGTGAATGAATCAGACTTGGAATTAAATATCAAAAAATCCTTAAGTACATTTGTTCAGAATCTTGTTAAGCACAAAACTGGAAACTTTAGTGTGTTTAGGTGATACTTTAAGGGGTGATCCTTCCATCCCTGCAGTGCATTTTGAGAAATTTTAATTTACAATGTGCCATATAACACTATGGAAGTTGACTAAATGAAATACTAAAACATCTTTCAGTGCAGAGTGGAGTATTATGTTGTTTCTACATGAAAATCTGTGCGCGAAAGGACCAAACTGACCAAAAAACAAACCACCGAAAAGCTAAAAATGAGTTTTGCCTGCAGTGTCTTGTCAGAGTTGAAACAACAAGAAAAATTCAGTCTTTCGAACTGTAAAAAGTCCTCAAAGTGAACACTAAACCCATAAATACCTCTCCATTACACTGATATCCCCATTTTACTCTTCCACCAACTTTCTGAAGGTGATTTACAGGTTCACTTAAGACCTGCAAATGAGTCTTTCTGCGCGCCATTGTGAAGGTAATAATCACACCACCGGCTCAGAGGTTGGCGGGGAGGGAGCGCCGAGGCCTAAGCCATCTCCGAATAATGCTCGCTCGCGGTAATCTCCGGCGCACACAGGGAAATTTTGACAAGGATTTAGAGGACTTTAAATACAGTCTCTGTGCGCGACGAAGGCCACGACAATAGCGGCGGAGATCGGGAGGGGCTGGGAGTCTAGCAGGAGGAAACAAGTCCTCGTGTTTTTACCGGGAGACTGATTTCATGCTTTGGGTTATGTAATTTATCCAATCAGAGGTGAGTAGATTAGATAAAAGTGACGCTCAAGTAGTACTGCAAAGTCATATTACTGAAATAGAAGGTAAAAAGTAAAAAAATAGCACTTCTCAAAGGTGGACTGCAGAACTTTTCAGGTTGGGGTCTGGAGACGTTATTGCTTTGCCTGTAATCTTCCACAATACGGTATTAAATTTATATAACGCCCTATTTGCACGGGATAAGTTCAACCTGGGGACGTCTGGTAATTGGCAAAATACCTCCCCCACCTCCGAGTTACTTGCGGCTCATTTGCACGAGATAAGAAAAGTCCGTAAATGACTCTATTTTACCGAGATTGAAAGAGAAAAGAACGGACAAAGAAAAGAAAGAGATAAAAAAAAAAGAGTCGCGCAGTAACGACAAACGCTGAGATGCAGATTCACACAGGATGAGTATCGTCACCGGACGTCTGTGTTTGGTGAAATATAGTAGGTCATTTGCGGCAGAATTTTTACTTTATAAATTACAGACGTGGCGTGTGATGGAAATTTCTTACTTTGTCGAGCTAAAGAATGTGTTGTTTGGGTTTAGATACTAGTACCTCACAAAGTGCTAAAGTATCTCTGTGTTCATGGTCACAGTGGTGTGATCTGCTGTATCTGCGCTTCTTAAGACAGGACATTATGTTCAGTCCTTTTCTATCAGGGTTAAAACAACAGGTTGTTGTTTTATTCATTCTCATCATTTAGAATTATTGGTCCTCTTGAGTTCATCTAATCGATGCCCCAGTTTAACCCAGATAAATCGTCTCCTTCCGAAGGCTGTTTAGACTAATACTATTGTATGTTTTCTCTCATGTTGATATGATGACGTCTGTAAACTCTATAAGAGAGAGACGGACCTTGCGTGAGGGACAGAAGGTTTCTTTTTCACTTTCTCTGTAATTGTGGCACAATTGCTTTAATAAATCCAGACTCTTTGATTGAAGACAACTTCTCTCCCGTTTTTATTCCCGTCACTTTCTCAAGGTGGTGGTTGTGATGGAAATGTCTTACTTTGTCGAGCTAAAGAATGTATTGTTTGGGTTAAGATACTAGTAACTCACAAAGTGCTAAAGTATCTCTGTGTTCATGGTCATGAGCAGTGGTGTGATCTGCTGTATCTGGGCTTTTTAAGACAGTCCCTATTGGGGTTAAAACAACAGGTTGTGGTTTTATTCATTCTCATCATTTAGAATTATTGGTCCACTTGAGTTCATCTAATCGATGCCCCAGTTTAACCCAGATAAACCGTCTTCTTTTGAGAACTGTTTATACTGTAGTGTGTTTTACCTCATGTTGATGTTGTGACGTTTGTCGACTGTAGAAGAGCCTGTTTTTGTTTTGCCGTGGGTCAGATTAGGGAGAGACGGACCTTGCGTGAGGGACAGTTTTCTTTTCCTCTTCCTCTGTAGCTGTGGCACAATTGCTTTAATAAATCCAGACGCTTTGATTGGAGACAACTTCTCTCCCGTTTTTATACTTCTCAGATTTAAAAATCCACAACAGGCGCATTTGCACAGGATTAACTCCCAGAGACCGACAGTTTCCATTTGCGACTTCTCATTACCGTATCTCCAGAACTAAATGCGCTATCGAAAAAATTCCAACAGTTCCTGAAAGCAGAGAAGTTGCGCTTTCTACTCGTATAGGGTTATTACGGTAAATTTCTGCAGCACCCGGCACAGAGCCTGTAGTATCAAGAGAGCGGCGGTAGATTACCAAGTGCTTTTTTGGTGCTTTTTCTTTTTTTTTTTGCATGTGTTTTTCTGTTTTTCTTCTCTTTCTACTGTTATTACACATTAATACACAGACAGTAATGCTGAACAACTGAAAGCTGAACTCATCCTGGTAAAAGGGGTAAAAGCTCTTACTCCCGGGACATTTTCTGACATTTTTGAAGTCAAAGGAAGACAAAAACCCAGGCAGGATTTAGATGCATGGAATTAAATGGGGCTAAAAGGGTTAAGATCTCAGGAATCCTCCACGATTATTACAAATCACCCAAGGTCCACAGGTAAAACTACGTGCGAATAGGGCTTTAAGACGCATTTATTCAATCATGCGTCTCTTTATAGCTCAAAAATGCCTTTAAAAACACGTATTCTGACTGTGAGTGGGGTCGCCTCTTCACAGATCTCACCTGTACATTGGCCTGGTGGCGTCTCCTGCTTTTTTCTACGAAGACTGAAAAGTTTAACGCCGTATTTATTGTATTGGAAGTAAAGCGATAACGTCTCTACCAGAAAGGTTACACGGTACACCTTTAATTAAGAGTAACTGATCCTTTACACGTTTGTTGAATAAACTAAAAAATAAAAAGATGTACCGTTTTTGAAAAATCCAAACTTTTGATCCACGAATGTTGAATCTTATTATCTGTCAGAGATGACGTAGAATGTTCCACGATATGACAACAGCCTGAAAACAAGAAGCCCATAAAAGACGATCTGTTTGGGCAACTTGTGGATTTGAATTAATCGGTGATCATCATGAAATAATAGTAAACAGTGCCTCCAGTTAGCGTCGCACTCCTAGGAAATGGGCTGCAACGTATCAGCAGATCATGGCCAAAAATATCGACGGAGAGACCACAAACATATGACAAACTAAACGCAAGAAACACAAATGTTCAAATCTTGTAATATTGTTGAAATAAAGCTTTTGTCGCTTGTAGATTCACACTGGGAAGAGAGACCAAACCTTTTACTCGAGTAAGAGTACTTTTTACACGGTCAAATATATGAGGAGATGAAGTGGAGTGTCCAAAACTACTCCAGGAAGTGCAGTAATTCAGAAAGTTAACCTAGTAAACGGTGCAATTCAGGCAGCGATTATCTGTTAGTTCGGTCGTTTCGAGAGCTTTTCTGAAGTGAAGACCAGTTATACTTTATTAAGTGTTCGTTATGGTTGGCAAATTCAAGAGAATTTTCTGAGTAAATGTAAAATGTGTAGATGTAAATGACGTAAATGTAAAATGTTCTGAGTCACTGAGTAAATGTAACTTGAGTACTGCCCAGGTCGGAGCCAAAAGTGAGGCAAAAAAAAGGGAATAGATTCAGATTCAGATTTAACTTTATTGTCTCTACCCCTGTATGAATATAAAAAGGTAACAAAATGTGGTTTAGCATCTGATCAGAAGTGTAAGGAGCAGCAAGTGCGATACATACAGAATGTGGAGTTTATATAGAGTATATTACAGTGTAGATTCTGTTGAATATATACAAATAAATATGGCAGTATGAACAGGTGGGAATTAGGTGTAATATACAGTTTATATGAAAACCATTAATAGAATATTGTTTTGTTTTTTATTTTATTTATTTGATAGGGACAATGCACATTAATGAACATATGTTATAAACAAATGTAAATATGCCGGATTATAGCTACAAGGCTAATTTACATCCGCAGGTACCGAATACAGCGCACAATAGAACATTAGTAACACAAGAAAAGGTTAAGAAAAAATAAAAGAACATTTCTGACTAATGATCACGTGACTGGTTTGATTTTAGCCACAGTTTGAGTTTTGAAAGTGAGCGATGTGGGGCGCTCCCTCATTCCTAGAGGAAGACTAAGACTAGGAAGAGTAGAATATTGTGGTAATATATAGCTCCTCAAGCAAAGGAAAGTGAGTGCGTACGGCCCGGCTCCGATCCACATGTGAGGCAAGAAGAAGGGAACACATGTCACCCGAACGGACGGCGAGAAGCTACTGTACCCGCGGCTTATTTAAGACATAATCCCCTTCTCATCTGATTCCCCGTCACAAGTCCGCCCTCCGTAACCGAGACCGGCGATCGATTTAGACCCCAGATTCGAAAGCGCTCGGAGAGATCAGCGCGCTCGCAACAATGGGGAAATTTGCCGGGGACCAGATCGGGCGAGAGAATTATTTTTCAGGCTTATCCGCGACGAGACGGTATCACCCAGAGCTGATGGCGAGAAGTAGTCGCTGAGGCGGTGGGAGTGAGAAGAAGGGGCACGAGACATGAATGCCGAGTTTGAGGGTTTGAAACGCAGCCGTGTAATAGTCCCAGGAGTGAAGCAAAGGTAGATAGGGCTCAGTTACATTTATTTGAGTAACGTTTTAAAGAAGTAACGCGCAATTAATGCCAAATGAAGCGTGAAAACGTGTAATACATGCTCTTGTTTTATCTCACTTGGATTATTTTCCTGTCGTGTGGTCCAGCGCTGCAAACAAAGACCTGGACAAACTGCAGAGAGAGTTCAGAATCGAGCTGCAGGACGAGCTCTTTCAGAACGAGTGTTAATGTTCTGCACAAGAGACTGTCAAGGATGAAAGTCAAAGAGAGACTGACGTGTAGTTTAGCTCTGTCCTCGCAAAAAGTCTGGACGACACAGACCTCAGAGTGTCACAGACCTCAGCCCACCGCTAACAGACACGGTTATAGCACAAGACGAGCCTCCAATGTTCAGTTTATTTTGTGTAAACCAAGAAAAAAACGTTTATGTACAGAGCCATTTCTCACTGGAATAAGTTGCCTTCAGAAATATCGAACCGATAGACGACCATCTTGTTTTTAACCCTCATAGACCGACAGTTTCCATGCGCGACTCCTCATTACCGTATCTCCAGAACTAAATGCGCTATCGGAAAAAATCCAACAGTTCCTGAAAGCAGAGAAGTTGCGCTTTCTACCCATATCGAGTTATTACGGTAAATTTCTGCAGCACCCGGCACGGAGCCTGCAGTATCGAGTGCAGAGTGGCGGAGATTTGGAGTTTACAAGTGGTTTTTCAGTGGTTTTTAATTATTTGTGTGTGATTTTGTGAACTCATCCTGGTAAAACGGGGCAAAAGCGCTTACTCCTGGGACATTTTCCGACATTTTTAAGTCAAAGGAACACCAAAAAAATCCAGACGGGAAATGATAGGGCTAAAAGGGTGAAAAGACATCAAAAGAAATCAATGCAAACCAAGCTGTGATGGACTGATCTGTGTGTTTGTTCCTATTGTATCCAGTGTGGCCTATTCGCCTCATGATGGAAGTTGCGTAAAGACGGTTGTGATTTGTTGTTGATGCTTTGGTCATTATGTTTTTTGATGAGAGAAGGACTCCAGGAAGAAAAATGTGTGCGATTGCAGAGTCTAACGGGGATCCTTAACTAAAAAGAAAGAAGAAAAGAAAGAAATAATACTTTTCTAACAGCATATTTTACTCTAAATTGATTTTTATTGAAGTAACAGTGCTCTTACTTATGTAAAATCTTTGGTTACTCTTTCCACTGTGAGTAAATCAAACCAAATGGTGCGATCCGGTTTCATTTGTGGTCATCTGGACAATGTTTTTGCAATCTAAATGTTAAAATTTTAATTTGAAAACGGCTTCCTGATGGCAGCAGAAATGTCCTGATAGCAAAAACTGTGTCCAGATGACCACCGCTAAAACCTTTAATATTTTAATTATTCATAATTTTACATATTTAATGATGTCTCCATTTGTGGTTCTTGCACTGCTCCTTCGGGTATGATTATAACGATCCTTTGAAAATACCAGATTTTACGCATTATTTCATGTTTTGTCCTTTTACGATTCCGCTAACTTTAAATTATAATATTACGTTTGCTCCAGACGGTCACTCTGAGTTTTTCCAAGAACGTTTTCGGTCTTAAATCATTTCTCGGAAGCCTCCTTCTACTTGGAAAATTAGTACGAAGCAATTCTTTCACATACTTGAGTCCAATTTCTAACCACTCTGCCTCCTCTGGGATAAAAACAAACCGGCGCATGTTCGGCTTTTAACGCGCAATGGGAAATACGTGGAGTCCCGCGGGAGGGTTGACGATACTTTAACGGCAAGGACAAGCAGATGTCTAATCAAACCCCGGGCATTCTTCATAATAACAATGATTATCGAGTGTCAGACACAAGATAAATTGTGTGGTCTTCTAACGGCCAGTGTGAGGCCGGCGAGAACGACACCAGTAAATCAATGTTAGCGATCGTCAAGTGGTCATTTGCTAAAAGGTCAAGATTCATTAAGGAGTCAAGGTGCACGTTGAGTTTGTGCGTGTTTAGTGCAATGAACTTTACACGTAAACAGCCAGGCACACGAACGGGGAGCAGTCGCAGGGTTTTTCGACCTTTTTTGAGTCATACTTTGTGTTTTTTTGGTTGAAATGACTTTGATAACTGCTTAAATAACAACAAAAACGTGGTATTTTATGTGGCAAATATTGTGCATGTCAATCGAGATTATTGTGCGTTATTTTGTGGATCGAAAGTGATGGAATATTAAATTAAAAACATGGATAAATCTGTTAAATATGATGGCAATACCTCAGGGCGACAACAGTAGCTCAGTCGGTCGAATGTTTGCTCGCCGATCCGAAGGTCGCCGGTTCGAATCCCGCTCTTGACGGAAACATCATCGGTAGAACGATAAGACCCACCGACTCACAATTTGGTGGTGCAATTCCCACTCAGATGAAACTGCCATCGTTGCTCTTGGGCAAGACATTTAATCCCCCTCACCTCCATATCACATTCACTGGTGCATAAACGGTTCCTTAATGTAAAGTGTTTTGAGTGACTTCAAGGTGGAAAAGGTGCAAAAAAAAGGTGGAAAAGATGCAAAAAAACCCCCAAAAGACCATTTCCCATTATTGTTCCTGAGCACAATGGTTGAAAATCAGTGGATTCATGGATGAGTTGTTTATATGGTGATGTTGTACGTTGTGTGTTATAGTGCATTTTCACAACCTTAGAGCTATTTTACAGTGCATACAGGGATTTGCATGAAATTTGAAATAGATCTGTATTTTACCAGTCTTGGGTATGAGTGTGCAAAAATATCAAAGTATGGATTGATTTGTGATTTGTTTTCTTTCAAGTTTGTGCCAAGAAAGAGAAACAATATTCATACATACTACTAATACATTGTAAACAACAAAAAAGGACATTTCTCAAAAAGGAGCAGAATGAAGAAAAACTTATATTGACCCACCGATGTTCACCGAACTTTACAAATATTTACAAATAGCAAAATAAATCACATACTATCTCTATAGTATAGTATACATACATTCATGATATATCGTACCGTTTAATGTGATGATTTTGTATGGATATCGTGGGCTGCTGAATGTGTTTTTTACTAAATCATTTTGTTACAGCGCTTCAGTTTTGTTGCCTTTTTAGAAGAAGGAAACTCGTTTATCGGACACATTTGACATTTTCACTGTTTTGATGATTAAAACGGGCGTGTTTCATATGAACTTTGCACAAGAAGTGGTTTAACAAAGACTTTTAGTGTCACAGCCCTCATTTAGCTTTTGTTTTTTTTATTGAACCACATCGAAAAGATTTGAAATATATTGTATTAAACCGGATTGAATCAAAGGCTCACTATATCGAGACATGTTTTGTATCGGCAACTTCTCACAGATACCCAGGCCTGGTCTTGGAACTGGCACAAAGAGTTGGAAGTAGCAGCTTGATAGTCAATAAAGTACAGTATAAGTTGTAGAATAAACCCTGAAAATTAAGTCATGTAGCACAAATAGTGGACCTTATTACGTTTTAACCTAAATATCTCATAAACTAAACACTAATTCCAAAAGACCCTTCTGGATTTTTATTTCTTTCGTGTTTTTATTTGACCCTCTCATAAAACGCAAAGTATTACAACAAATAGCATTAGAAAAGGAGCGGATATGAAGAAAAAAGACTTAGTTTTATGTTAGAAAGGCCCATGTGTCGCCTCTGTATCTCATATCCTCAAGCGCCCACATTAAAACACTGTCACCGCTCTGTTCTACGACTCCCCAAAACGCACAGCCAATGAAAATAAACCACAGATTTCCTCCTCGGAGACCAATCGTCCAAGCGTATACATTTTCCCTACTCTCCCAGTGTACATTTTCGGCGATCCGCTGGCAGAAAACACATTTAGTGGCTGTTTTTGACTGAATTTGTCTCTCTGTGCCTGTAGTCCGCCTGGAATTGGGATTTCAGAGTTAATGGACGGGGTGACTGCTGGCTCCTCAATATGTCAGACGACGTTACACGCTCGGCACACTGAAGAAGAGAACGAGGCCAGAGAGGGGCTCCGAAAAACCTCTCAAATATTCACAAAAATATACGGCTTTGTCTTAGGGGCAAAAAAACAACTCTGAAAGCCTGATGGAAAATAACCGCTTTGATTGGTCGCAAAAATACCGGAGGGAAAGCGAGGGGAATGACCTTTTCGACAGACAGGAAACTTCAACTTAAATGGATCTGTAAAAAAAAAAAATAATGAAAGTTTGCGGGTGAGAGGAAGTGAACTTTGTTGAAGAGTAATTTATTGCGCGTGTGAAAGCTGAACTTTTTAGTTAGTGGGTAGATGGTTCAGATAACCCCGGCACTGTGACCTGCCGTGGTTGAACTGGATGTGTTAAAATGGGTTTATGGGGTTTATTGAGAGTTCGTTCGCTCATGTTTCTTGTTTCCCTGCTGCAAATATTGTTGTGTCCTTGAGCAAGACGGTTCACCCTCTCTTGCATGTGTATGTATGATTATGGTGGACTGTGAGAAACGGCTTTTTTTAGAAGTGAATTTGGAGTCGGGTCCACGTGAGGAATGGAAATATCTTTACAGACTAAATGTGTGTCAGGCGACGTTTACAGGGAAACAGTCTGAAGCAAAAACGCAAAAGTGAGTTTTCGTTCTCACTCTTATTCCGCGTTTATATGAACGTTTTGGGTGGGGAATTCTGCCGCACACGGAGACTCAAAACTTGCTATTTGCTGATGTATTTTACACGCCCAGTGTGTAGGTGGCAGCACCACCAAGACCAAATGGCAGTTTATAACCCTTATATATAACTCTTCTGTTTCTCTACTTCCTTTTCTCCAGCGCGACAATTTAAAACAGCACGGAGAAGCGTAATAACAAAACCAATTTCATGTGGATGGACGAGGAGGTTGAACTATTGCTCAACCTCACGTTAAATTAGAAAACCAACAAGAACAAGGCACTTGAAAATGCTCTGCCATGTTTGTTTTTTCCCTGAACTGACTCATGCTCATTATGTAATCTCTAGGCCACGGCCCATGAAAATGCAGTTTTGGAGACGACAGGGTGGAGCATTTTCAGATTTTTGCGTTTTCAACCCCCCAAAACGCTGTTGCTGTCTAAACGATATGGACATCTGGTCAAATGTGTTGCGTTTTCCACCCGTTACCGTTGTCGTGTAAACAGCCCCTTAAATCCCTCCATCGAATCCAGGGTAAAAGGAGAAATTCAATTTGTCAACTGGACAAAAGTTTATTTTGCTCGAATATGTTTTGCAGCTCATCCAAGCTGCTTCTCCGGCAGTGTCCTCCAGCGTTCTGACCAGACCTGAACTGGCCATTTTTGTTAAGAAAGACACAGAACAGAAATGTAGGCCTCAGACATCATCTGTCTCTCATTTATAACTCTCTCCTCAAACCGAAATCAAAACAAACAAAGAAAACAATCAGTCATGTCAGGTCCAGAGCCTGGATGGGCTGCAAAACAAAGAATTTCTCCTTTTGCCTTACAGACGAAATAGCAAAATAAAAACAGCAGGATCGTCATGTAGAGCAGGTTAATACAAATGTTTTAACATGACAAGGCTCTGCAGCACTTACAGACGAAGGGGCGACCATTTTTTTCAGTCAAATCAGTTGGAAACAGTCGATGGAGCCGGAAGCGTCCCCATGACCGCTTATTTGGAACACATTTCTTTGCGCCACAGACCGGTTTTTAAGGTGTGGTGGATAAATACGACAAAATAAAATATTAAAAAATGATACGGCCAACCCAAAATCTGTGGAATTTTGTAAATGTTTCCAAAGAAGTCTGTTGTTTACTCGTTTTGCAGCTTGTGGGTTTAATGTTAGCGTTAATGTGTCACGTAACCGACACGAGCATCTGGACACGACGCGTCACGAGTGAATCACAGTCAGTTGGAACGGAGAGAATTTGGTTATTTCTCAAAATAAAACATTGTTCAGACTCAGTCCCAGACTCGGGTGTTGGAGGCCGCTGGTCGTGATAAAATGATCAAATTTAGAAACATGAACTCTTTCTAACAAAAAATCTATACCCAGACGATCAATCCTAAATTAGTGCTGAAATGTGATATACTGTACAAGTATCGCGTAATAAAAGTGTCTGGGGTGAAGGAAGTCTGCGTGTCCCTGCTTAAACTGCTGCCCCCACGACCCAGAACCCGGATAAACAGAAGAAAATGGATGGACATTGACAAACATGCTAAATATCCAGCGCGCCTTTCAGAATTTGGGCGTTCCGGGCCTGTTGATCGCCAACTAGCGAAAATGAAATCATCACAGATCTATGGATTTTGGTTGGATTTTTGTATTTTTTTCTGTGGAATAAGTATAGTGTTTGGTGAAAAGAATGGCACATTGGCTGAATTTGGGGGAAAAGGCGATGGCCAATGAGGTAAAGATGAAAATATTGGAAAAAAGTGAGAAAACGCCTTATTGTTTTTCACTAAATTGAGCCAACATCATGTAGAAATGTGTTTTGAGAATGATTTTTTTCACTGAATGTTGTCTTAAAGGTCCCGTATCACTCGTGGTCATTTTTGGTCTCTTATTTATTTCTGTTCTCTCAGTGTTGTTGTGTTGTCTTTGTGTTAAAGCGGTGACCCGCTGGCCCAAGACAAATTTCTTCCATGAGAGACAATAAATTATCTTATCATATCTTATGTTTCTAAAATTTCTATCCAAAAATGAAGGGTACATACACTAAAATGGCCACAATTATTTTTCGTGATATTTCCGGCAGAGCAGACCCTCAAATTATTGGTCCTTAGGGTCAAAGTTAACCAAAAAAACCCAAATAAAAAGTATGTGAGGTCAGGTTTAACGCATTTGTGAGACATTGACTCCCCGGCTATAAAGAAATGGTGCGGTTTGACAGTTTTTTTGGTGCAGTTTGACAGTTTTTTTGGTGCAGTTTGACAGTTTTTTTGGTGCAGTTTGACAGTTTTTTTGGTGCAGTTTGACAGTTTTTTTGGTGCAGTTTGACCGTTTTTTTGGTGCAGTTTGACCGTTTTTTTGGTGCAGTTTGACCGTTTTTTTGGTGCAGCTTGACAGTTTTTTGGTGCAGTTTGACAGTTTTTTTGGTGCAGTTTGACAGTTTTTTTGGTGCAGTTTGACAGACTTTTTCATGATAGTTTAAGGTGTTAACGTTACAACTTGTAATAAGGCCAAATGGTAATATTAAAGAAACTATAATTATTCCAGCCTTGTCTTGAAAGGAATGTTTTTTTTTATTGTCATTGTACTTTCGAAGTCAGTATAAAGTATCCGGCTCTTTCCTTCGTATTGAAATGTAGTTCGAAATACTATGAACAGATCCTAGCTCAAACATATTATAACACAGACCCCAAAATACTGGATAGTGTTAAGATTTAAGGTGTGATTGACCGTAGAGCAGCAGCCGCTCTTTCTTCAGACGTGGCAGTGAATAAATGACGTGTAAATTCGTAAAAAAAATACCCCGTTTCTACTACGATTTTCCTCTAGACAAGCTCATTTTAGCTTGGAACAGCTTCTTTACTGCGGGTTCCCTCTGAGTTCTCCGTCCCCCCACTGTCCGAAGACGTCGGTGTCTCCACTTAATTGGCGAATCGGCAGCGGATCCGAGGCAGCCCTGTGGTTACCTAATTGGCTTCTGACCGGTGTGTACCCCCCGCTTTAACCCCACACACCGGCCGAGGACGCAGCGATTCAAAACGAGAGGTGCTGGAGTCGTCGGAGAAGCGTATTCAAGTGCATTGTTTAATCACTCGAGAGGATTAAGCAGACGTACAAAGACGTGGTCCAAGAAGCGACTCGAGAGTAATGAAGTATTTAGAGAAAGCACTATTTAAGTAAGAGCGATTTCAGTGTAATTAGAAGGACAGACGTCAAATCGAATGGTGTTTTTAAAAGAAGACCATAACGAGGAGAAAAACCTCAGAAAAAGCCGTACAAGAACCCGAACGGTCAAATAATTTTCTATTGTCAATATAAAGCCAAAACCTTTACTCTGATGGTACATTGTTGTTAGATTTTATGTGTATTGTTACGGGTTTATAGTTATCATTATATCTGTCATAACTTTGATTGCAGCTTTTTAAATCCCTGCTGTTGTTGGATTTTGCGTCGTTTCCCCATTGAGGGACAAATAATCTTGTTTTATCTGAAAGGGACGATATTACTCTATGTTCTAATCAGGGTTATAATGTTGTTTCCTCAGCGCAAACATGACAAGAGTTGTGTTTTGTTTCACTCGCACATGTTTAACACATAAACTTTGCGTATTCAGGCTTCATCTATTCAGAGTTCATCTCTCAGAGTTCATCTCTCAAACAGGAAAAAAAAAACTATTCCACCTTGTGATGTCATGTGAAAAAAATCGATAATGGCCGTTTCCTGTTTTCCGAACCAAACTCCTGGTGCTGATATCCAGTGTGGAGTGTCTGCGTTCGCCATTAGTGGACTAAACCAGGACTGAACCAGGACTGAACCAGGACTGAACCAGGACTGAACCAGGACTGAACCAGGACTGAATCTTCCCCCCCCCGAATACTCACTTTCACGGGCACGGTATCTCCGCCACCTCTCAGGAATCACTGAGTCCTGGTCCAGTCCTAGTCCAGTCCTGGTTTAGACATGGTTCAGTCCTGGTTTATACTTGGTTTAAACCTTGTTCTGTCCTGGTTTAGACCTGGTTTAGACCTGGTTTAGACCTGGTTTATAGTTGGTTTAAACCTGATTCAGTCCTGGTTTAGATGTGGTTCAGTCCTGGTTTAGACCTGGTTTATACCTGGTTCAGTCCTGGTTTAGTTCTGGTTTATACTTGGTTGAGACCTGGTTCAGTCCTGTTTCAGTCCTGGTCCAGCCCTGGTTCAGTCCTGGTTTAATCCTGGTTTAGTCCTGGTTTAATCCTGGTTTAGACCTGTTTTAGTCCTGGTTTAGTCCTGGTTTAGTCCCGGCGATCGGCTCAGTGGTCTGTTAAAGAAGAAGAAGTTCCACACTGGATAACAGGACCAGGAGTTTGGAGTTTGGAGACAAATAATGAAGAAAAAGTTGGTTTTTCGTCACTTATGTTTGGATTTATATTGAAAAACAAATAAACGACCAAGACATGGATTGTTTTTGATGAGGTAACACCATTAAAACACGACTTAAAGCTCACCAGAATCCATTTTGTGCAATATCAGCCTTTTGAAGACGACCGATGTTACTTAAAAACGAAGTCAGGCTGGAGTAAAAATATTCCACACTCTTTTTGTGTCGGGCTTTCCTTAAATAACTCTCAAATCGCCAAGCCCCTTCCTCAGTCGTCGTGTTTAGAGCAATACCGAGTGTGAATAAAACATTTCACTGCGTCTGTAAATGCCAGCGCTCAGCAGTGAGAGTCCACCGCTTTCTGGTCTTTCGCCGCAAAAAAACAACCGTTCGTGATTTAAGAGTCAAATGCCCCATTAGAACCGCGCCACCGAACAAACTGCCCTTTTTTACACACCTTCCATCGGAGAAAAGTAAAATATGTGGTAGTAAGTCGTGGTTGGAGCGTTTTCCCGTCGTCCCTAAGGTCAAACGGCTCAGACTTTGGCGAATTCGTACTGTTTCGTGTGCTTTGGCAAGACACTTCACCTGATTTGCCTTTGTGTGAACGATTGTGATGTCCCGATAAAGCCACAGTAACTTTTTGGTCCAAATAGTTTAAAATTAAAGTATGTTTTTGTTGCTGTACAGTATTTCTTTGCACTCTTATTTGGCCTGGAGGAAGGGCTCCTGCTGTCTCCACGGAAATGTTGTTCTTTCGACTACAGAATTCACAAAATTCTTCATGGAGCAAGTTCTGAAATGTGTTTTTTTGTGTATGTACTAATGCATTGCAAAAAGCTTGGCCAAAATGTAAGATATAAACACTTAAATCTATCAGAAATTGACTTAAAAGTAGTGGAACGATTGGTCCATGCAGCAAGATCATTTTATTTAAAAGTTATCTTAAAATAATAATATAAGTCGCTCTGGAGTATAAGTCGCACCAGCCAAAAACATGTAAAATTAAGAAGAAAAAAACACACAAGTCGCACTTTTTGGGGTTAATTTATTTTATAAAATCAGAGACCAAGAACTGACATTTCATCAGTTATGGAAGTTATCGTAATGAAAACAACAGAATAGAGAAGAATCCGTGTATCATTCGTTCGTTCCTTTTTCAATATAGAGACAAAAGTAAGAAAATGAAAAATCAACTCTTTTCTTTATTATTTGTCTCTAAAACCAAAATGAAAAAAACAGATAACGATTTGTTTTTTTCATTTTTGATTCATATATACGAGTCATATATTTGGTCTATGGGCCGTCAGTGTGAAAAATTGAATATATAAGTCGCAGGAACCACCCAAACCCTGAAAAAAGTGCGATTTATAGTCCGAAAAATATGGTACGTCTAGACTAGAATGAAGCGTCTCTGTCCAAGTTTTCATGGGCAGGAAATAAGTTTGTCGACGCTAAGTTTTAGATAAACACACTCGATTATCAAGCAAATCTGTATCACTGAAGCTAAAAACAAGTGTTGCAGGGAGAACCTATAGTAAATGGATCGTAGCTTCTTCTTTTAAACATTTATTGTCTAAATTTAAGATTTTCTGACTAGTTGAGTCGCGGAAAAAATATATGTGACCATTTTTAAGATGATGCAACCAATTCAGAACAAGGAAGTAGATAAATATAGATAATAAATCTGAAAACGCGATGAATAACCTGATATAAGTTTAGTAGCAGTAGTTTATTCGGTTATTTTGCAGCACTACAAAACAAAACAAAACAAAACATAGACGACGACTCCATGGATCATGACGGAAAGGCTTTAGGCTGAATTATATATCGATATATTAGCACAGACTGAGAGATTTGTGCAGATTAAATGCTATAGATGTTCATAGATTAAATGTCGATCATTTAAACTGCACAAATCTCTCTGCTGATGCTAATATCCACATCACAAAATCGATTTGTAATTTGATTTCTAGAATCAGTCTGAGTGAACAAGTTATTTCTGTTTTCTTCATGACCATAACGTTAGCGTCGCTCAGTAGTTTCACTGATGCTCGTCGTTGTTTCCTTTAAGTTTTCGTCTTTCTTCCCTCGATTGTTGTGGATAAATTCTTCGTGGACAGAATCTGTTCTTTGTCGACCTCGTTGGATGAAGATTTGTTGTTGGGGCAGATTTATGAAGCTGCTCAAAAATAAGCCACACTTTTCCACAGGGATTTTGCCGTAGAAAAGCTTTGACTGGAAGTTGCGCGACTCAACATCGCTGTGACAACAGTGTATTTCTGGAATAAATCAGACTCTTTGATTTAAGACAACTTCTCAGTTTTGCTCTTTAAACTTTAGAAATTCCACAACAGTTTTCTCACTTTGCATTTTGTAAAAAAAAAACCTGCCTATAACTTTTGCACGGTACTCTATAAGAGACAAAATAAAGTCTTAAATGTCTTAAAATCTTTGCCAGATCAGAGAAATTTGCAGTGATCCTAGCAGCAAACAATAAACAATTCTATTTCGTTTCACTGCTGACCACAGTTTTCTACGAAACGATGTCCAGACCTGCAATGGGCGACAACAATGGTCCAACAAATGCCACAACAAATGCCACAACATGCCTTTTGGCGCTTTATCTCCCACAAACATAAACAATAACTCAGATGCTAAACCGGCGCTAACCATCTGGACCCCGTTTAAGTGCTTTGTGACCGGCGCGGCCCCGGCGTTTTACAGCAGCCTCCTTCCCGCGCCCCTTTCCGCCTCCGTGGCCTTAACGACGCCGCCGCAGATAACACAGCGGAGATCTCCACGTGACGGCTTTATCCGGAGGTGGAGTGGAGCGCGCCGAGGGCATTAACCCCGACCCCACCTCGAGGTAAACACTTCTTCATCCCTTTCGCCCAGACGTTTAGAGAAGAGCTGATTCAGGACCTAAGCGCCCCCCGCGGGTCCGGCTGTCGACCTGCGCTGTTGAAATATTCAGCATCTTAGGTGAGGGAGAGAGCGGAGTCGGGTAATTAACGATGCGGAGGTGGAAAGGGGAGATTTTAAAAGGTGGGAGAACTTTTTTTGAAGGCCTGGAAATGCTAATCTCGTCTGAACTTAAAGGTAAAAGGAGCTGTTCACTTGAAAACGACTGCGGGAACAGAGCATTTTGAGCTTTGGAGATGCAGACAGACTTAATAAAGGCTTAAACATGTGAGAATGAAACAAAACATAACTCCAGGTCTGTTTTTGATGAGATAACAACATTATAACATGTTTTAAAGCTCACAAGAGTCAATTTTGTGTCATATAAGATCTGTGTAACTCTGTGTATTGTCACGTTTGGAACCAAAACATAGTTACGCAAAAATTAAATATGTTAAATTTCAATATATTAAGTTATTTTAAGTTAAGTTATTCAAATTCCTTCAAGTTTATTATAAAATCTAAATTAGTATTGCATTCGGAAATGCATCATTATGAATTTTTATGATTTTTTTCTTAAATTTCTAATTTCAATATTGTTTAAATTCCAAGTTACTGCAATTTTTTATTTATTTATTTTTTACTTAAAAAAAAGTTTCTACATTGCTTAAATTTCATGGTACTGCTTTTATTTATTTTTTTACTTTTAACCCCTATTAGACAGAAAAAGACAGATTAAGAACGCAAATTAAATAAGAATAAAAAGTGTAGCAAAAAAAAGACATTATAATTTCTAATTTCTATATTGCTTAAATTTCAAGTTACTGCAATTTTTCTTTCTTTCTTTTATACACAATTAAGGAGAGGTTAACAAAGCAAATGAAATAAATAGGAATAAAAATAGTGTAGCAAAAAAAAATATAATTTCTAATTTCCATATTGCTTAAATTTCATGTTACTGCTTTTTAAAAAAAAACTTTTAAACACTATTAAGAGAGGAGAGGTTAAGAAAGCAAATGAAATAAATAGAAACAGTAGCAAAAAAAAATTACATATTAGAATTCCTCATTTCTATATTGCTTAAATTTCATGTTACTGCTTTTTTTTTTTACTTTTAAACACTATTAAGCGAGGAGAAATAATGATAAATAGAAATAGTGGAACAAAAATACCCCAAAAAAACTAAAAACACAGTTGAACTGGCTCTAAAAACAAACCCAAAAAAAAGTATATATATTTTAGTTTTTTGTTTGTGTAAATCCCCACGGGCTCACTGAGGGGAAGCACACACACGGTCTGAAAACGACAAAAGAAAAAGAGCAATTCTAGTAGTTTTAATCCAACATTTCACGCTGTACTAATTAACCAGGACTGTTCGGGAATTCTTCGCACAGCGTCATTCAAGCCACAACACGGATCTATGACAGAATGACTTCGGCGATGAGAAGCCGGACTGAAAAAGCCGAGAAAATGATGGACAATTCTCTTTCTCTCTCCATCTCATTCCCTCTCCCTTCCCCCCCCCTTGAGGATATTTCATTTCACATGATTAAGACGTGTGCGAACTGCTCCTCCGCTGAAACCGGAGACACCCCCGTTAGCTGGTTATCGCTCACCCGACCAGGCCGCGGCGCCGGAATTCTCTTAATCCCAGTTTCCTAATTACCAAAGCGCTGCAAATCTTTCAGTGCGAGTCCAGTCCTTTCACATAACCTTGTAACGCGTCCCAGACTATTTTCATCAAACCTCGGCGCTGTTAGCTATTAGCTCGCAGTCATGGAGGCTTTACGCTAATGTACCCGCGAGCTCACAGACGTCTTTACTTGTCGGGGTTTTGAAGGCGGCTTTTCCTTTTACCTTTCGTTCAGTAGAGCTTTTTTGCAGCGTCCGGAAGTGCCTCGCAGTACTTTCGCTTTCACTTTAATGGTTTTCCGTGGTAAAATGTGTGTGGAAATGTCTGGCGTATTCTCCATCACCGAATCTTCAACCAACAACGTCCACAAAGGAGAAATATTCTCCCATCAAAGTAAGAAAAACGAAAACTTAAAGGCGAACGACGACTAGCATTAGCATTACTGAGGAAAACTAAAGCTATGGTCGTGAAGAAAACAGAAGGAACTTGTTCGCTCAGACTGATTCTGCAATTAAAATTAAAAATCCATTTCATGATCTCGATATTAGTAGTAGCAGATGTGGTATAAAAACCTGAATTCGCCTTTTTCAGTAGCTTTCGGTGGATGGAAGTGATTAAAAGACGTAAACTCTTCTAAAAATAATACGATTTATTACAGAAATAGAGTTTAGCCAGTGCAGACAGGTTTCCGTCTGGGTGAACGGAGCCGAATCGAGAATCAAACACACCCCAAACGAAAGATTTGTCCTGTATTTATAGGTTTTCGGTCAGAAGAACCCACCGAAATATGACCATTTCTATTATATTCACGCATAAAGACTCCAGATGTTGTTGGAATGTGTCAGGCTTCTCTTAAGACGACATAAAAACACTCCTAATATTGCAATCTTAAAAGGGCTATGTAACAGATGAAGATATATAATGATCACTGACACTGTAAATATTATAAATGACATTGTTTTACGCCTTATGTTCACTCAAACCTTCGTCTTTGTTTAGTCGTATTTGTCACAAACATCGTCTGTTTGTCTCAGGAGCTGCAGATGGAAATGAGCTCCGAGGACTAGAGTCTGGTACAAGCATCTTTTCATTTGTTTGTGATTAATTCTCCCGTACATCCTGTCAAATGAATCAAATAAACTAAAAAGCTGAACCGTTGGCACAGTGGAGCCGATACTACACGTACCAGAAGACTCGTTTTGGGTCACGCGCCGCTGTTCCGACTGTTCAGACCTCGACGTTTACTGTGATTGTCGGAGTAGCATAAACATTACTTTTCAAGCAGCTCAAACAACTTCAACATTTTTTTTTTTCCATCGTTGAAGTAGCTGCACTTTACTATTTTTCAAACGTTCCGCTTTTCCGACATGAATAATCTTAATGTGAGAGGCTGTTATACTGGGGGTGGACACATCTAAATCTAAAACAAGTTTTTAGGAGTAACTATAGACCATAATTTAAACTGGAAATCGCACATAAATAAATGTATAAATAAAATATCCTAAGTAATCGCAATTATATATAAATATAGACATATCTTAGCTATAAAAACGGTCTCCCTCGCCTCGCCTCCCTCGGGAGGTGTTCCGGGCATGTCCCACCGGTAGGAGGCCCCGGGGAAGACCCAGGACACGCTGGAGGGACTATGTCTCTCGGCTGGCCTGGGAACGCCTCGGGGTCCGTCCGGAGGAGCTGGTGGAAGTGGCTGGGGAGGAGGAAGCTTGGGAGCCCCTGCTTAGACTGCTGCCCTCGCGACCCGGCCCCGGATAAGCGGAAGAAGATGGATGGATGGATGGATGGATAAAAACAGTCTTTTCTTTATATATAACTTGCTGGTAATGCCTTACATCACCGACTGTATTGAGATTTGGTGCAACACACATAAGACGAATACAAATCCAATCCACATTATCAACTTTTACCAACTAATGCGTTATTTATACACCTTCAAACTCTGTAATTCTACGATTTCGTCGACCTTTACGCTTTGAAAATCATGTTCAAAATAAACAACAATCTCTTGTCAAAATCATTACAGAAAATGTTCAACATCCCAAATATCCGATATGAGCTCAGAGGTGCGGCCGTGTTCAGCGAAAAGAAAATCAGAACAAACGTTATGAAATGTTGTGTGTCTGTTAAAGGGCTGGAGCTCTGGAACAACTGTGCAGAAGAGTTAAAACTGTGCGCGACTCTTTTCCGGCTTTAAAAAGAAGTTTAAATGTTTAACTCTGAGCAGACGCATGAGCTGTGAGACTTAGTTTGTGCTGTAGTCTTTGCTGTTCTGTTACTGATTTGTTTGTTACTAATGTATTTGTTGTGTTTGTGAATCAGTGTCAAGACGTGATGAGGAATAAAGGGTAAAAGCGAAATAATCTCAAGCTTCAGCGACACCTTTTCGGTCTGAATATGTTAAATGTGAGCGAAATAAATCAATTAATATACAGAAACGCGTCAGGATGAAGGGATGTCGGAATAGGCGGACGCTAATGCTCGTCGTTGTTCTCTTCTTTAAGTTTTTGTCTTTCTTACCTTGATAGTTGTGGATAAATTGTCCACGGAAGAATGTTTATCCTTTGTGGACCTTGGAGATTTGGTGACGGGGCAGATTTATGAAGCCGGGGGGAGAATACGTCAAACATTTCCGCACACATTTCACCACAGAAAACCTTTAACCGGAAGCTCCGCAAACCTAAATCGGGACACTTGTGGTTGTTGTGATTACTGTACTTGCTTTACCTTTCGCAAAAATAAAAAACAGAGAGGCTTGTGATTCCAGGGCTGAGTTTTTTTCCCGTTGGCTCATTATCGCTCACCCGACCAGGCCACACGTTCGTCTCTCTCAAATCCCCAATTTTCCCCATTGCCAAAATCTTCCACTGCAGGTCCAGCTCCTCCTCATAACCTGGTAATGTATCCTCGCCTCGTCTCCTCAAAGCTCAACGCTATTAGTTATTAGCTCATGTTCACGGGGGCGTCCGCTAATGCATCCGCCGGCTCGGAGACATCGGTACTTTTTGTCGCTTTGAAGGCATTGTGGCTCTAAATGAATGCGTCTGATTACCGTCCGCATAATGGATGTTGCTTTCAGAGGAAACCGGAGCGTTTTAATTACAAAACATTGCTCTATTTACACGTGGTAAAAAGAAAAGATTGGATTGCGAGCCGCGGTGACCTCAGATCGAACCGTTCAAAAGCAGACTTGGTTCCGGAGTTATTTAGATATATTTTTTTTAAGTGTAAATGCGGTAAACGGGACGTGGCGTTAGATTTCAGCTCGATAAGTGCGATTGCATTCCGGCTCTGTGAATAACGCATGTGGCAAAGGGATTTTATGCGAGTTATGCAAGTGCCCAGCTCAAAATTGGAAAGTTTTCAGGTGTAAAATGTAAAATAAAAAGCCAAATAATGTGAACATGTAATCTGTCCGTCATGATTTGAACACTGTTGGGATTTTAAAGCTCCTTTTTACACAAAATAGATTGTTGTGAGCTTTAAGCCATGTTCTAATGTTGTTACCTCATCAAAAACATGCCCAGAGTTGTGTTTTGTTTCATTTGTGTTGGAGTAATCTCGGTTTATTCGTCTGTCTACACCTCCGAAGCTCAAAATACTCAGTTCCACCTTGTGATGAACAGCTCCATTTTACCCCAAATATGTTAATTTTGTCTTATGTAATCTAACTTCTTGGCCTTCTTTTTTTTTTTAAAGACAATACAGTGAAGTATATTGTCCCCTGAGGAAAGCGATAAGCTGAAACACGTCGGGACTTTGTAATTTGTCCATTAAGACGTGCAGGAATTAATAAAGGTATTTTATATTAATGCGAGGCAAGGCCAGTTTATTTCTATAGCACAATTTGTACACGAATTAATTTAAAGTGCTTCACAGAATAAGAAATACATTAAACTCACAATACAAAACAAATTAAAACTTAAACAAACATCATAAAATTAAAAAGAGAGGGACATTAAATTAGAGAGAAGAGAAGAGTGTGGAATGAGAAATAAAAACCTTTCAGTCATTTGCAGCTAAACTGAACTGTTTTGAGTCTGGATTTAAACAGAGTCGAGTCTGTCTCACATGTTCAGACTGTTCCAGGTTTGAGCTGCATGAGTCTGAAACTCTGACTCCCCGAGTTTAGTCCTAACTCTGGGACCAGCGGGAGGCCTGGACTAAACCAGGACTAAACCAGGACTAAACCAGGACTAAACCAGGACTAAACCAGGACTCCAGCAGGAGGACGGTCCCTGAGCTCCTCAGGTGGTTCATGAGGCTCTAACATGTCACAGATGGACTTTGGTGCTCGGCCCTGGAGAGACTTGTGCAGAGCAGCTTTAAAGTCTCTGAGCCACAGGGGGCAGTGCAGAGACCTGAGACCAGGACTTATGTGCTCGTACTTCCTGGTTGGAGTCAGGACCTGAGCTGCAGCGTTCTGGATGTTCTGGATGTTCTGCAGCTGTTTCAGAGCTTGTTTGGAGAGAATATGTCTCTTTCCAGTGAGTGTCTTGGGTTTTTTGCATCTTTAAATTGACTTCCCTTCCCCAAAGAGCGGCACTGTGTTCTGTCTACTGTGTATTATCCTCAGGAGGTCCAGGAAGCGCTCCTTTTGACTGATTTTTTTTTATAATACAGCAAAGTATATTTGCCTTGTTGACATGTTTCAGCTGTTGCTGCATCTTCAGAACTGTCCCTGGTGTTGGTGTTGACGTGTCGTATATCAGCTGTTGTCACTTTCTGTAGTTGTGGTTGGCCTCATGGTCTTGATCGGTTGTTCAGACTGACCACACGTCCCATCGCCCGGTCTCTCTGGAGGAGGGTGTCTCAGGTGTGTGACAGGAGGAACCCTCCATCATCACAGTCAAATCTGTCCGTGCCTCGTTTCACCGTCCTCCCAGATCCAGAGTTTGAACTTGTTTTTCTCCAATCCAGTGACCTGTGTCCTGTCCCAATCCATAATGTGGTTATTTCTTTTACAGGTGTCTAATATGCTGGATTTTAAGATTTTAATGCTTAGCTTTTACCTTTGTTCTATAGAAACTGGCTATTCCAGGGCTGAAATTATTTGAATTCTAGTGAAGGTGTATGGAGTTTTATAACAATGTGGAGCACTTCCTGTATTACCACATGGCATCACACGTGTTTTCAGTTTGAGAGAAAAAGGTTTAAATCTGTTAAGATGCCTGAATGAAACAAAACACAACAACAGGTATGTGTTGGTGAGGAAACAACATGATACCAGATCAGAAAATAGTGTAATATGAGCTCTTTAAGTATTGACGATGTGATTTTCTCCAATTTGGTTGCGATATTGATTAGCAAACTTGGTCCGAGTTGCAAAAAATGTGCTTCTGATCCGCCCAAACGCGAAATAAGGTCATGTCATAACACATCATCACGCAAAATCTCTCCAATCTGAAAGAAATTCAAATGTTTATGAGAGACGCCGAGACTTTTGGAAGACGTCTGCAGCGGCATCGCAGTGGGAGGCACAAAACGCTTAAGAACAGAATGTAGGTCTCGATTATGCAACCTCATTTGCATTGGCTCGTATAGAAATCAAGCAACGGTACTCATGGCGCTGTTTAAGAACAACTTGAACTCATTTGGATTTTAAAGGAGGCGTATTATGCGCCATCGACTTCCAGCCTTTTCCCACTCATCCTTAGCTTTTTTTTGAGTTAGTTTCTTTGAGTATGTTTCAGTCATTTTGTATATTCATGCATCAGAGGGATCAGAGCTGAGAAAATGTCTGTTTTCTCCTACGTCCATCCCAGGGGTCTCCAACCTGTGGGTCCAGAGCTTCCAGCAGCTCTCCACCCCCTTCAAGTAGCTCGGCAAAAGATTTCTCAATTCTATGTATTGTAGGTAATAAGTAAAATTTGATTACCGTAAAATGCCAAATAAGAGCCGGGGCATCTATTTGTTTTAGTCGCTTAACAGACCAGGCCTTTATTTGAGATCAGGCGGCAATTTGGGGCGATTAATTCCTTCCTCACAAAAATCTTGCTCAAGTAAAACTGGGAAAATATGGTACTCAGTGTGACTATAATTTAGGCGACTTTCTATAGAGACGTACAGGTGCAAGTTCATTTGAAATGTTGCAACAAACGGCTGCTTTTTTCAGCACTTTTAGTTTATGCAAATTTGCCATGTGGTTTTAAGTTTTGTATGCATCAGCGGCACAAGGAGCGTATACAAGTATAGTGTATATATAGGAGCACAGTGGATGCATGCGGTTTCAAATTTCGTTTCTGTAGAGACGACGCCAGCATCAGTCCTGCGTCCTGTTGTCGCAGGTGTTGTGGATTTCTAAATCTGAGGAAAATAAAAACGGGAGAAATGTCTTCGATCAAAGAGTGGATTTATTGAAGCAGTTGTGCGCACGATCACGGGAAAAAATTAAAACAAAACCTTTCGTCCCTCACGCGAGGTCCGTCTCTTCCTCAAAAGTCAGACGAAAACGCAGACTTTTTATGCAGGTGACAAACGTGAGGTAAAACATACGACGGAAAATGATCTAAACGACTCTTAAATGAGACGACTTGTCTGGTTCAGCTGGGGCATCGGTCACATTTGCCTCCAAGGATCCCGCTGTTTCTAAATGATGAGAATGAACAAAGCAACAGCCTGTTGTTTTAACAATGACGGATAAAGACGGAGCAGTGACCTGTCATGAGACACTCCGGGAACAGCAGATCACATGTGGCAGGAATACAGAAATGCTTTAGCACGTGTTAGCTAACAGTTCTCTAAACCCACAGAATAATAATAATAATAATAATAATACATTTTATTTGTTAGGCGCCTTTCAAGGCTCTCAAGGTCGCCGTGCATCAAAGAACATTAAAATGGTACAGTACAAATAAACCAGTGTAAAAATGATTAAAAATACATTTTAAAAAAACAAATCCAGATGAAAAGCCAGTGCAGTTATGGTCAGAGTGGTCAGAGTGGTCAGAGTGAGAAGGCCTTTCTAAACAGATGAGTTCTGAGTTCAGATTTGAAGTGTGAGAGTGAGTGTGTGTGGAGGAGGTCACGGGGGAGGGAGTTTCCAGAGCTGTGGAGCAGACCGGCTGAAGGCTCTGCTCCCCATAGTGACGAGACGGGCAGGAGGGACAGGGAGGTGCAGGGAGGAGGAGGAGGAGGAGGAGCGGAGGGAGTGGGCAGGTGTGGAGATGTGGATGAGCTCAGACAGGTGTGGAGGGACCAGGTTGTGGATCGCTTTGTATGTGAGGAGTATGATTTTGTAGCGTATGCGGTGTGTGATGGAGCCAGTGGAGCTGTTGCAGGACAGGTGTGATGTGGTGATGGGATGTGGTGATGGGTGTGTGTGTGTGTGTGTGTGTGTGTGTGTGTGTGTGTGTGTGGGTGTGTGTGTGGGTGTGTGTGTGGGTGTGTGATAGTGCGGGCGGCTGAGTTTTGGACCAGTTGGGAGTTTATGGAGTGATTTTTGTGGGAGTCCGAACAGGAGAGAGTTGGACTGCCACAAAAATCACTCCATAAACTCCAAGAGAATGAAAAGTTCAAGGAGAGAGAGAGAAAACATTTTAACTTAAACAGCCCACGACAGATCACAAAATAAGAAATTCCCACCACAGCAGCCCAACTTCTGCCTTCAGCACGCACATTAGACTCGCAGTTTGTTTGGAACCGCTGGTTATTTATCAAAATGTAAACCTGGACCCAATTGGAACCCGGCTCTTATTTGGTATTTTACGGTAATTTTGTGTATAATGTTTAATTTTTATGCCTAACTTGGTGCACCGATACATGGATAATGGTTTATGTTGTAGAAGCATCTAACTGTTCCCCAGCTAAGTCTCTCCGTGGCTCTTATATTTACTTTGTTTAGTTTTGTTTCGTTTCTTTGCTGCTGAAATCGGTCGCTCTCTGGCATTTTTGTTTTGTAAAAGAAGCTCACTGGAGAAAAAAGTCGCACCACTTAACCCACTCTGCCACTTCCATCATTAGTGTACGACGTTTTCACCACTATTTGGAGTAATTATAACTCAATATGGAGCAAGTTTTGAACCTGTTACCCTCCAGTTGGTGGGTGAAAACTCAACCCATTAAATCGTAACCACTCTCCTTGAACTTTTCATTTCTTAAAGGTGCATTACGCAACTTTTCTAGAGGAGGTTCCATCATTTACTTGTTTCCTTTCCTAGAGGTATTAGTGTGTTAGTGTTAAAACATTTCTATTTTATTTCTATCGCCATGGAGACGAGTTAAAGGTCAGATCTGCGGAGAGACGAGCCCAATTACAGTAAAAATTATTGGTGGGCATAGATTAATTTTTAAAATCTAGATTAATCTCACTGAAATCTTGAAATTAATTTAGATTAATCTAGATTAAAATGTCTCCGTCAGAATATGCAAAATGCCTAAGTAATGACTAAAAGTAAGTCTTTGAGACTTCCCAGCTGCATCGATGAGGTGCACAGTAACGCCGAGGTAGTTGTCATTGTTTGCGGATGTCCTGGTCCCCCGTCAGTGCAACACACCTGGCCTCTGCCATCTTGGCGTCCTTTGTGGCTTTCTTTGCGGTGTATTGGTCATATATCCTCCGAACGATAGTTCGTCTTGCAGGTAGTTTATAAGATGGTCACCTGTGGCCGCCTGAAGAACAAGCTCGAGCCCTTCGTCCTCAACCATGCTGATGGGTCGGCAGCTAGTGGCAATCCACCGGGCGAGAAGATGAGTGAGCTTCTCTGATAAAGCTGTGCTGACAGACTTGCCTCGGTTGCATTCAAACAAAGTAGTTTGGCGGCTACTCTTTCCCGGCATTTTATTGGTGCTTGAACCGGCATCAGAAGCATTAGCAAAGGGATGCTTTGCGTTCAGATGGTATCTGAGACTGGTAGAACTCCTACAGTAAAACCAATTCCGCATTGCATAAAGTACACACAACCTTAGTTTTGTCGATTTCGTCATCGGGAAGCTTCTTAAAAATGAATTTTCCTTGAAGCAAACCTTGCAGCTTCGTGGCTGCGTCCATGTCAGAATGTCAGGCTTGGTGTGGTTGGTTGGTTGGTTGGTTGGTTGGTTGTTAGCCTAGTTTGGGTAATTCACAGGTGCATAGAGGTTGGAAAACTCGTTCTCGCCCCCTACTGTGCAATTCGGCTCTGTATACATCCACCCTAAAACATGGTGGTGAAAGTCATCAGTTTGCTTAGTAGGCTATAGGACCCAGCTCCAAACCCAATTTTGATGATAGATTAACGGCGGTATTTTTTATATCGCTCGTTAAGAGTCTCACATTATCGCAGCACGTTAACGCTGATAACTAGTAAAATGTATGAGTTTCAGGTATTTTTTTAGCAATAATTGTAGTAATTTAACAAACGTATGATAAAGTTTAAGTCTGATCTGTTATAATGATGTTTCTTCATCACTCGAAAACTGCTACTACGTGACATCACAAGGTGGAGCGGAGCATTTTGAGCTTATATTATTTGAGTTATGCAGACAAACTACTAATAAAGGGTCACTCAACCATGTGAATGAAACAAAACACAACTCCAGGTCTGTTTTTGAGGAGGTACCAACGTTATAACACGACTTAAAGCTCACAGACGAGTCAGTTTTGTGTAATATGGGACCTTTAATGTGATTATGGAACATTTCAGGCAGAATAATAGATCTCCATGGAGACGAGAAGCTGGCGTACACTCCATTAGCGCCTTTAATTGTTAATGTATTACAATTATTACCGTGCGCTTTATTATTCTCAGGAACGGTACATTTGCGTTCGTGCAGTACTGGGATCTTATTATGACAAAAAAAAAACAGGATATTTTCAACACCTGCCGCTCGCCTTCGTTTCCCCCGGCAACCGTCATTAAAAAAAACAAAAAAACAAGACGCTGCGGAACAATTCACCCGGGTGGACCTAATTGCGTTGCCGTGACATTGCCGGTACTGCAGCCTGATGCAACGCCTCCCGAAGGAACACAACTCGGGACTTAAGGCGTAAATATTCCCCGAATGGAAGCGCCCGGATCCCGAGGAGCGAACAGGGCGACGACCGGAGAGACGGAGAAGTCTGAAGGACGATCAGAAGTTGTGAGACGGAGTGAGAAGTTGGCGACGAGTTAAAATGTGGGTAGGGTAAACAAATGTAATCGAAAAAGCGAATCTGATGTTGCAATTCTAACGCAGGTGTCGTCAAACGTGGCGCGTTTTTGATACTTTTTTAACATAGTGAAGTATAATGCAACGTAGAAATAAACATCCATAATTTCAGGTCCAAAAATGACGACCTGGAGTTGCTTTTTGTAGGTGGGGATGGGGGGTAGGTGGAAAGTTGAAGTTTTCAAAGCTCTCAAGTCTCAAATACAGGACAACAGGACAATTCAAAGTAAGATTTGTTCAGATTTAACTGAGAAGAAAACATAATACGGTTAAAAGCTCATGAAAGTCCATTTTGAGGGTTTGTCTTTTCATATAAGATTCTTTTTTATTTATTCATTTATTTATTGCTCATGTATCAACTTAAAGAGAATAACAACAATAACAAAAAATCTGACAATCCGCATAATAATAAATCTTTGTTTATAAAGCACTTTTAAAAACAAGGTTTACAAAGTGCTGTACAAGCAGCAATGGACAATACAAAACACACACAAAAAAATAGCACAATAAACAAAGAAAACAGTCAATGATCCAACAAATCAGATTAGTTCTAATAAATAAATAAATAAAAGAGATAAAACGAAAATAAATAGGGAACAAAAAGAACTAAAACCAGTTAAAGGAAGGCAAACTGATAAAAATGGGTTTTAAGAAGTGCTTTAAAAGATGATCCTGATGGTGCAGCCTCATCTCCTCAGGCAGGTCGTTCCAAAGCCGAGGCGCCCGGACTGAAAAGGCTCGATGGCCCTTCGTCCGGAGCCTGGACTTCGGAACAGCCACAGGGACCTGCCTGAGGATCTAAGGCTGCGGGAGGCTCGTACGGAGTTAAAAGCTCTGAGATATAACTTGGTGCAAGACCTAAACGAGCTTTAAAAGTGATCAGTAAAATCTTTAAATCAATTCTAAAACACACAGGCGGCCAGTGGAGGGAAGATAAAACAGGGGGAATGTGTTGATGTCTGTTAAAACCGGTGAGGAGCCGAGCTGTATATACATCTACGTACAAGTACATATTCCAGCCATTACTCGCCTCGTCTTTGCTGCATGAACAAAAGGAACAGGAAGAAGATAAATCTTATAAAACCCGCTCCTTTTTTGCATTTGGTGTAGTCTGATACTTTTACTGTTCGTACTTGTTCTGTCGAAATGAGCTCCCCGCAGCCCAAATCGACAGCGACGTCTATCGGTTCACGCTACTCCATCGAAATAAGCGACCGTACGGGGTTTTTTTTACGTTCCAATAAAGCGATCCTCCCCAGTTTTACAGCATATTTCTCTGGATTAGACACAGCGGGTTTGATGCTGTTTGCACACGGTGATCACACTTTATACTTTTGTTATGTCAAATTTCGAATCATTTATATGAATATGCGTAGTTCATTTCAACAGTTGTATCATGCATCTGTTCCTCAGGAGCTCAAATCGACGGCATTTAAACTGTAGCAGCGCTTGTGCAGTAGTGATAGGTAGCTCAGATCGACAGGACAATACTAATAATAGTAACTAGGGATGTGACGAGTCTCATGATACGATATTGTCACGGTATGAACCTCACGGTACGATATTTATTGCGATATCGTGGGAAAGCTCACGATATTATGATATTCTACAGAATAACAAGACTGACTCTAAAATGCTTTGACCAGTCATTTGGTACAACATTTATTGTCATTAGGGATGGAACGATATCGAAATTTTTTGATATTGTACGATATTTTCACCATAAACATCTCACCGTACCAGATTTATTGCAATATTTTACCTGTGAATCTGCTACTTTTTCCTCTAAAAATGCTTCACAAGTCTTAATCCAACGAACAAAGATGTAAAAGTGCTGAGAACAGTTATTTTTTCATGTCGTCTGCACTGAAACGGAGCAAAGGATCATGGTCTATGTAGTTCAATCTGTTTTTTTTAGCTATTTCTGCATCAGAACTGTTCATTTAGGCAAAGAGACTTGGGATTCGATATATTGTGATGGTCCACGATATTATTGTGAGACCTTTGACCATATGATATCACCAGATTTCGGTTATTGTGACATCCCTCATAATAACTGTCTGTGTTATTCATGCACATGAGTAATATGCAGCTACGACAGTCAGAGTTGCCCAGGGACTCTTCCAAAAACATTATTCACACAGTCATTCATGCAGAGGATTCTAGTGGCAGTAAGTGAACTTTTATATCATGGATCTGAGCAAATACAACAATTTGTCATGAAATTTCAACCTTCTTGTGAGGATAAAGCCCTTTTTGTGACCATTTTATTGATTTATTGCATTATTTTTATTATTTTTTCCTCATGTTCTCTACCTGTTCACTATCAGCACTTACATATCCATTGAATTTGCGGATTTTCTTGGCTAGACACCACAATATGGCGTAACTGACTGTGGTCCAAAGCGAGAAAAATGATCTGATGATGCTTTTCTTGCCGAAACGTGATTGAAAAAAAAAAAAAAAAGCTTTTGGACACCAGTTGTGTGAGGGTGCCATGCATATTTTTCACTTTTTTTTCCACCACAATATGGCATAAACACCACCAGGCCGAGACTGCACGTTTATCGAGGTACTTTTCAGCCAAACTAACACCTGTAATCGCACTGCGGAACATTCCAGGTTGCGCTCTGACAACCCCGCCGAGACAAAAAAGGTGGCGGATCGTGCATTGTTAATACACGGGCGATAAATCATTAATATCTCATCGTTTTCAAACACAAAGGAATTCTGCGTAGAGCGGGGTCAGGAAAGTAGGCCACGCCAGCACCGCAGGAGGCTTGCAAAAACACAAAAAGCAAGTCATCAATTTTTAAACTCTGTCTCCTGTACCGCGCCCCCGATGCCAGCAGCTTATGCAAGTGGAACGGCAAACTTCGTCACGATTTGGTCCCACAAGCAGAGGCCAATGCAAAAATAGCTGCGTTGCGTTGGTCATGTGTTACGTCGCAGCGAAAACGGCGTCGGCGGGTACGTTCTCGCCCAATATGATGTAAGCCGAGGGTAATGGAGACAAATCGCAGTTTGTTGCTCGTTTTGAAGCCACATAAAAGGCCCCGAACCTGATTTTGACAGTCTGGAAAATGTGAGAAAACAGGAATAGTTCAACATAAACAGTTTCCAGTGGTTTAAAGTTATTCCGCACTTACTTTATGCAGAACATTTTAGTTTAAGGACCACAGTTTAATCACGAACTAAGTCAGGGCTTCCTCAGGTTTGACTCCCCCAAATTTAAGGCTTTTTAAGACCTTTTTAAGACCACTTAAATGAAAATTAAGACCAACATCGCACTCATTATGCGAGCGAAAAACACCAGATCCAGTTCTAATAATAATGACCATTACTCACTGCTTTAAATAACAAAAAAATACTCATTTATAGTCGTATGCATTGCTGTAAAATGTCCAAAAAATCATTTATAACATTCTAACAAGACAAACTGAGCTTTCACATTGTCTTGTCTCACATTGCACTGCAGCCCGGTTGAGTTTATTTAAAAATAAATAGGGTAATTTGTGAAAAAAATAACAATTTAAGGCTTTTTAAGGACTTAACATGAAATTTAAGACCTTTTTAAGACCCCGTCGCCACCCTGTAAGTGGTAAATGTTGTGCTAATTAGAGGTTACTCACCTATTAGTTGATATTTATCACTAACTTAACGCTTTAATGTATGTACAAAAATGTAGAGCTACTCATTTTAGCGGTCGCGAGAAATTGAGTAAATATAAAGAGCCATAGATGGAAAACAGTTAAATACCTTTAAAACATTTACACAATTATTATCCATTTATTAGTGCACAAAGACAAGCATCAGAATGATACGTTTACGATGGTAATAGGCATTTAATCATATCAAATTTTAGTTATTCAGCACAATACGTACAGCGCTAAACAAATGTATTAATTATAAGGTGTTTGCTGCTGCCACACATAATTTAACAGTATTTCTGTTTACCAAAATATCTTTTTATGTTTCTATAACGGTTAATCTGACAGTTCATGCGAGATCTTTTTAACAAAACCACATCTTTAATGCTAAAATATAACTATTGTTGCCATCCGTACATTTTCAAGTTTAATGTTTGTCTCGTCCAAAGCCTCTGGGAGCAGCTGAAACTATTTGGAGCTCAATAACAAAAGAGACTTTGCAAAACTGCATAAAAACAACGCAGCAAGAATGCAAAAGCTGCTCACACAAAATATTCACATTTTTGGTTATTATTTGTCAACAAAACTCTTTTTTTATTCCAATTGGTAACTATTTTTAAGGAATAACAATAAAATGGTTAATTTGGAACAAGTTTTTAAGAAACTATGCAGTGATTTATGTTAACTGTCAAATCCCGCCAAGGCAAACACTGTGGTCGTCATATCTTTTGGTAAGATTTTTCACTCCATTACCCAAAAAGTTACAAATATCATGACGGGTTGTGGAAGGAAGAGCATCTTATAATTTTTTAAAAAACTATCCACAGAAATGAATAAAATAAGCGGATACGTGTACGATTAAGTGAATGTAAAATAATCGGATATATTTCTAGGATGTTTCTCACCTCCTGCTATCTCCTCCCACTCGGCGTCGACTCGCTCAGTCAGTGAAAATGTGACATTTCTAAAAGTCTGGTTTAATTTAAAGGTTGTACTTAGAAAACCATTAGCGTGTATTAGAAAGGTTAAACTTAAATGTTTCCAGTGGATGAGTTTTTAAAGATAGTCCTTCACTTCCTGGAAAAACAGTAATTCAGATCATACAGAGACCGCCGCTGCCAGTAGAGGGCGCACGGACTGGACACTGCAGTTCAAATGTGGCTAAAAACAATAACTTTCAGGCAGTAACAACACATATTACTTGTTGTGTCGGTAATATAAGTACTGAAATCATGAAGCTAAGATGTGGGACTGACAGTGGACATCAGCAGGTGGAACAGAGCATTTCCGCATTTTTGGAAGGACTGAAGATTTCTCAAACATGCATAAAACGGCTCTTTTTACTTAATTATGCACATTCAGACCAACTGATAAAACACACTATGATTTAAAGTGGCCGTACAGAATATTTTTAGCGCTGTCGAGTGGAGTTATAGTCATGCCAACAACAGGTTAATGGTAAAAATCACTTGATAGTTTGAAGCAGACGGCACATGATGGTCTAATTTTCACTCACCCCTCCTATTGCTGGATGACAGTGCAGCATGTCAAATGTAATACAATAGCTGTTTTCAGATCGGCCAGAGCGGTGCTGGTGCCGATTCCCGCACCCAGTTTCACCCGGAACTGGTGAACAACCTGCGTCCAAACCGTTTAAGGCCATGTCCACACGTAGCCGGGTATTTTTAAAACCGAACATTTCCCCCCCTCCGTTTATAAAAATTGTTTTATCCACACCACCTCGTCTTCGAAAAAAATACCTTCCACACATAACCGAACATCTGCGTTTTCAACCACATTCATACGCATTCCAAACCTGTAGATGGCGTTATTTCCATCACTTCGCCGTCACTTCCGCCTAAACTTAAACAACAGAAAACATGGTGGAGAGCTCCTTTGTCTGGACAGACTCGGAGTCAGAATTGCTCCTGAACACAGTTTTGGAGTAAAAACTGCTCCCACAGCTCTCAAGAAACGACTCCGGTCCATAGTCTGCTTTGGCTTTGGCTTTTGCAGTCGCCTAAACAAATGTCGCACGTTTGACGTCAGGGCAGATTCATATTTTTTGCCGCAGACAGTGACGTTTTAAAATGCAAAACCTCAGTTACCTCTGTCCACACAAACAGGCATAAACGAGTTTTCAAAAATCTTCACTTTGGCCGGAGTTTTCCCTGAATACTCGTTTTTGATGCGTGTTCGTGTGGATGACAGGTCAAAACGCAGCAAAACACCTTCGGTTTATCAGATACCCGGATACGTGTGGACAAGGCCTGAGTGAACCCATGATGCGTCATCGACAGGTGGTGTGGCTTTACCATCAAATAAAAACAAGACCATACGAAATAACAATCACGGATCACATCACTGACACCAGCAAACATTTTTACTCATATAAATCATTATTTATCTGCTGCAACATCTGCTGTGGAGAAGGCGGCAGTGACACCGGATCCAAAAATGTAACCATACCAGGCAAAGACGAGCTGTACGTAACATTTTGTAGACTTAAAACTTTTCTTGTCATACGTGAAGACACACATTACATATTCTTGCAGCGGCAGGTCCGGATGTGGATCCACGGGATGTTTATTTTACTGCCTGTGACCCGGATGAGCCTGCTGAGTCTACTGTGTCGTCCTTTTACTTGGGTCCCGTCAGGAACCAAGTTTTCAGTTCCCAAAAGTCTGATTTTCGCGTGAACACATCAGTCGGTTCGAGATTAGACGCAGGAACCAGCACCGGCGCGGTTCTGTCGGCCTGAGAACTTTAAATGTGGAGTCAGTGGAGGAGTTTATGTGAATAGTGGTCGGAGGGGCTGATGGTGCAGATTGGCAGCCTCGCTTCCATCAGTCTGCCCCAGGGCACCACCGCATCTGGAGTGACTGGATAATTTGTAAAGCGCTTTAATTGCTAATCGAAAGGCGCTCTATAAACGCAAATGTACAATAACATTATAAAAATACAATAAAAGTTTTCGCGTTCACGCAAATTATTGTATTTTTGTAACGTTATTGTACGTTTGTGTAATTTTTAACGTGTAACTTTTTAAGTATATTTTCTTTTACGATGCCTTTTTCACATCTGGCAAAGGGACGACCGAAGCAAATGAGCTGTGATCAGCTTAACTCGGGCACATTTACATTGTTTTGATGATGATCAATGTGCATTGTCCCTTTTCAAATAAATAAATAAATAAATGCAACGATTAATCCAATGTGTTCTTGGGTCTTAATAATAGAAATAATCTGGTTTAACATTTGTAAAGTGCAAGTGCAATAAATAGGAAATGTGAGATACTATCAATAGGGGGGAAAAAAGCCTCTTGGCCACATCTTCGGAGGCAACAGTAGCCGTGGGGGTGGCAGTGGCTCAGTTGGCAGAGTTTGTCCACCGATGCGAATGTTAGCAGTTCAAATCCCGCTCTCGACACGGCGGTGCCAGCTCCAGTTTCTTCCTTTCCATCTTCTCATTTGTTCCCAGGTTTTGCCAGACTTGCTAACACGAACAGACCCCGCCGGGCGTCGTCATCGCGTGTTTCCAAACGTCTTTCGTAAATAAGAGATTATATTCCGGCTCCCAGGCACGTCCACCTCCCGTTCCCCTCGCTCTCCCTCCCCCCTTTCCCTCCTCCGTCTGGTCATTTTTCTGCTCTTGTCCTCCCGGGCCGGCTCCTCCTGTCCCAGCAGAGATCTCTATCGCTCCTGATTCATCTCATACACAATCTCCCTGGCTCTCACTTTGCACTTTGCCTCGGCTCCTTCCATCTTACTCCGGGCTGTTGTCCTTCTGTGAGGCGCAGGGGCCACTCAGGACGTGAAAAATCTGATCTCTGCGCGGCGCCTCTGATGTGTGCAGAAGTACATGTTGTAGCAGTAGTACACTAATATCTGCTGGAGTAAAAGCAGAGCAGAAAAAACACGCTGCTAGTACTAGGATTATTTGTGGAACTACAGTGACTATACCACTACTACTACTACTACTACTACTACTACTACTACTACTACTACTACTACTATAAAAGGGTAGTACTAATGATACCATCACTACTGCACTACTATTCAGAATTACTTTTGAAATATATTCTAGGCGTACTAGTAATACTGCAGCTACTACTACTACCACTATTACTACTACTTTATTACTTATGATTACAGCTACTCATTACTACTACTGCTACTACTACTGCTACTACTACTGCTACTCCAACTACTATTTTATAACTTAGGAATATATACTAGGCATACTCCTACTGCCATAAGTGCAACAACTAGCACTACTACTACTGCCACCCCCAATACTACCATAACTACTACTACTATCACCTGTCTATGTTGATACTACTTCTGCTGCTGTCGCTAAAAGTACTGCAGTACTGCTTCTACTACTACAACTGCCACTACCACCAGTATTACTACTTTTCCTTACTATGATAACTACGGTCCTCCTTACTGCTACTGCTGCTACTACTGTTTTATATCCTAGGCATATATACTTACTGTTACTGCATCAAGTGCAACAACTAGTACTACTACTACCACCTACCACCCCTAACACCACTACTACTAACTACTACTACTACTACTACTGCTGCTAGTGCTGCTAGTGCTGCTCGTGCTGCTCGTGCTGCTCGTGCTGCTCGTGCTGCTCGTGCTGCTAGTGCTGCCAGTGCTGCCAGTGCTGCCAGTGCTGCTAGTGCTGCCAGTGCTGCCAGTGCTGCCAGTGCTGCTAGTGCTGCTAGTGCTGCTAGTGCTAGTACTACTGTTTGTACTTGGTGTAGGAGATGTTTGTGCCATAGTACTGTTAGATCTGCCTCTACTGCAAGTAAAGGTTTTACTACTACTAACACAACTACTACTACTACCTTTTCTATAGTGATACTACTTCTGCTGTTGTTGCTAAAACTACTGCTCCTACGACTAATGGTTCTTCTACTATTCTTAATGCTACTTTTACTACTACTAGTACTACTACTACTGCTGCTAGTGGTACTACTACTATATCTACTTGGTGTAGAAGATACTTGTACCATAGTACTGTTAGATCTAGATCTACTGCAAGTAAAGTTGTACTACTACTACTACTACTACTACTACTACCACCCATTCTATATCCATACTACGGTTGCTGTTGTTAAAACTACTGCTTCAACTATACTACTACTACTATTTCTACTTTGTGTTAATATTACAATGCTTGTACCGTAGTACTGTCAGCTCTACCTCTACTGCAAGTACTTCTGCTAATATCACCCTTTCTGTAATGGTACTACATGACTACTGTGGTACTATGAGCTTATGTACTCTCAAAACTATTTAGTTTTAGACAAATACGTACGCTGCTGTTGCTAAAACTACTACTACTACGATTTTTACTACTTCTAGTACTTTGCTACTTTCTACAGATACTTGTACAGCTGCTGACTACTGCCCATAAACACCACGACTACTATTAACCATTGTCCAGCTCCAGCGTGAGAACCGTACCTGGAAATCCAAAACTCTCTCAGAAGTCCAAAAGTAATTACTGTTGCTATATCGCATCTAAACGAGCCCTTTTACACCTCTGCCTCGCTTAATCTCCAGCTGTCCCAGAATGCCTTGCTCTCCTCTGGCTCCATTTGGAACCGAGCGGCTGAAATGAGTACGCAGCGTGCAGCGGGCGTAATGAAAGAGTGAACGTGCGGAGGGCAGGGTCGGATTTAAAAAGTTGATGCGTTAAAATTTCTGACAAAGCACAGGGAGGTGATGGAGGGTGAAATTACTGAAAAGAATATGCCATTAAAGTCGATGCACACTTGAATTTACACAATGTGAGGTTTTTAGCCACTTAAAAGGCCCAAATGACCCTGTTTACCCTGTTTTCTGATCTTTCTGACACGCCCGGAGTTGTGTTTTGTCGCATTTGCACGTTTAAAACACAAATCCTGCAGTTTTCCCTCCCAAACTGAAAACTTGTCGACTGTTTCCACTGTGTTTTTAAACTTTATATGCCATCATTAGAATAATTTTGATAATTTCAGCTGTGGAATTGCCCATCTGTGCTGAACAAAAGGTAAAAGGAGCTGGAACAGGAAGGTGGTGGAAGGTGGTTTTGAGCTTTGGAGATTTAGACAGACTAATAAAAAAAAGATTAGGCAAACGTGTGAATGAAACAAAACGCAACTCCAGGTCTGTTTTTGAGGAGATAGTAACATTATAACAGGACGTAAAGCTCACAAGAGTCGATTCTGCGTCATGTAGGACCTGGTGTTGCAGTCATGACCGCACTAATCGAGACCAAGACCAGTCCGAGACCACAGGGTCCAGAGACCAGGGCAAGACCAAGACCTCTGAGGGTCGAAACCGAGACAAGACAACATTTATTTGCATTTTATTTTGTATTTTGGCTCATATACATCAATGTTTTTATATATTTATCTCCATTTGAGCACTCATTCACTGTCAGACCTCGAGACCAGGACAAGACCAAGACCTCTGAGGGTCGAGACCGAGACAAGACAGAGACCACAGCCCATCGAGACCAAATCGAGACCATTTTTGTCATTTTCAGAATTTATTTGTATTTTATTTTGTATTTTGGCACGTATATATCTGTTTTTATAAATCTATCTCCATTTCATCACTCGTCGACTGTCAGACCTCGAGACTAGGACTAGACCAAGACCTCTGAGGGTCGAGACCAAGGCAAGACCGAGACCATTTTTGTAATTTTCAACATTTATTTCTATTTTATTTTGTATTTTGGCACATATTTATCCATGTTTTTATAAATCTATCTCCATTTTATCACTTGTTGATTGTCAAACCACGAGTTCAAGTCAAGAGTCCAAATGTGGATGAGTCCAAACCAGACCAACACTGTAAAAAAAAACAGTCTCAAGACCAAGACCTTTAAACTTTGCAAAGCTATAGAACGTAGTTTTATTTTTTATTGATTCATTTATGTTTTATTAGAATAATTTA
Source organism: Odontamblyopus lacepedii (assembly GCA_034769755.1). Classification (NCBI taxonomy): domain Eukaryota; kingdom Metazoa; phylum Chordata; class Actinopteri; order Gobiiformes; family Gobiidae; genus Odontamblyopus; species Odontamblyopus lacepedii. The sequence goes on from CM068363.1 coordinate 30,355,044, forward strand.
TCAAAATACACCCGTTTAGCGTTTGCAAACACTGAATTAAAAAAGAAAAATCCCATAATTACTCTGAAATCAAGTTCTGTGGCGTCATTTTTACCCCACTAGAATAACTTGTCGACTTTTGCATTTCCTTTCTAAACATATTAGAAATGCCAGACGAGATTAGCCAGATTAGGTCTATTCCTTTCATTAACGCCGTTTATTTACTTGTTTCATCCAGATACTATCACCTGCTCCGTCTGTTTACTCCAAAAGATCAAACTTAACCTTGAACGGAAACAGCGTTTAAGTACTTTGTTAAAAATGTAAGCCCGTTCTCTTGATAAGCGTCTCTCACTAAACGCTTAAAATGTAATTATAGGTGTTGACGAAAGAATGATTTTTGTTTTGTGTTGCCGAATTTGATCAGTGTAAATATGCAGGGTTTATGTACAAAATCAGTGAATGAAACGAAACACAACTCCAGGCGTGTTTGTGACCAGGAAACAGCATTATTTAAAGCTGCGTTGTGCAACTTTTCTACAGATACAGGGGCAACAGTAGCTCAGTTGGTACGAGCGTTTGTCCATTGATCTGAAGGCTGGTGGTTCGAATCCCGCTCTCGACATAAACATCATCGACTGAACAATTCCAGCTCCCACAGACGAATGTTGTTGTTGTGTCCTTGGGCAAGACACTTAAAACCACTTCGCCCCCAGTGTCTATATAAACTGGTGTGTGAATGGGTGAGTGTTTCCTTGCTGCAAAGCGCTTTGAAGCTGGAAAAACGCTGTATAAACATGTGACCGTTTACCATATGTCATTGCTCTGCTTAGAATGTTCCACAGTATAGCTTTAAGCTTTTCACTTAGTCATTTACAGGTAGTTTTATAGCTCAAAATAGCCATAAAAACAGGCATTCTGACTGTGAGCGGGGTCGCCTCTCCACAGATCGGACCTGCAACTTGGTCTGATTTGGTCTCCATGAAGACAGAAAGTTAGTTTAATGTCAGACTGTGGAGAAAAGCATTTGATGGACCTTCCTCCGGAAAAGTTACACAATGCATCTTTAGGACAAGACTCTTATGTTTGTTTGTTTGGTCAGTTCGGTCTCTCAGCATATATGTCCATGTGGAAACAAAAGAATAGTCCCGTCTGCACCAAAAAATGTTTTAATATTGATTATCGAGATCAACTTGCCTCTAAACAGTTATATGGGACACTGTAACTTCAAAGACGGTTTTCTTATAATTTCATTACATTTTTATTTTTAGCGCTTTGTGTTGCATTTTTTGTATGAAAAGCGCTCTATAAATCAAGTTTGATTGATTAATTGATTGATTGATTCCTACACAATACATATAAGTAGCACCTACACACATACACCTACACATCTGCACATAAAGGAGCCCTACACTGATCAGCTTTAAAACACAACTGAAACTGTGGCTGAAAACAAACCAGTCATGTGACCACTAGACTGTTGTTTGTGCTGCTTGTGTTGTATGTTGTATTTTTTATGCATTTGCCTGCCTAGGGACGAAATGACGGATGAAAACTAGCATTGTAGCTACAATTCGGCATATTTACATTTGTTTTATACTGATGTTCATTCATGTGCATTGTCCCTATCAAATAAATAAATAAATTAATGCATTAATTAAACTTCATAGTCTTATACTAGACCAGATTTTGACAAGATGTACGGAAGGATTTTTTCATATCGAATTCCAAATCTGATTCATTCATTGTGTAACTTCTTGTTTGGGGTGTCCATCACCTTCTTGTTTCCATGGATACGTCATTGCTCTGCTTAGAATATTCCACAATATGGTATTAAACAGCTCTACTTTACAATTATACCTTGGGGAAAAAAACAAACAGGCGTTCTGACTGTAAACGGGGACGTCTCTCCACAGATCGGACCTGTAACTTGGTCTGGTTTGGTCCCCATGGAGATAGAAAGGTTTAAATACCATTTTGCGAAACATCTCCATGGAGAAAAGCATCCGACTCCACCGGAAAAGTTACACAATGCACCTTTTTGACTCTTATGATTTCACATATGATTTTGCCGCGAGCGCTTCCTGTATAATCCATATGCTTTGCCATTCTGTTTGATCCGCTCCCGAAACACATGCATCCACGCGCACGTATAGGCGAAAACGGACGACTAAAAAGCGTTCTATCTATCCTCCACAAATATTGCATAACTTCAACCCTCCCGGTGCCCCGTCACGCCTCCCCCAGCGCTCCTTTTCGCATCCCTCCGTCCTCGCTGCCTTCTATTTGTGTAAACAGTCCAATCCGTCCTTTGCTTCCCATCCCTTTCTTGCGTGCGCGCTCCCTCCTACCTCCTACCACCTTCCCTCCCTCCCTCCCTTCCTCTCTTTCGCTCTCTCTCTCTCTCGCTCCCTCTCTCACTCCATCGCGCTCCGACCAACCAGACACACAAACACTCGCCTGTCTCCTCTCTGCCCTGTGTGTACCAACGGCAACAGAAGTGCTCCGCTCTTTTTTTTTCTTCCTCTATCCTCGTCTATCTTTCTACTTGCTTTTCCACCCTTCTATCTCTCGCCGGATAGAGTGATCGGAGGGGAGGTCGAAGCAAAAAAAAAAGAAGAAAGAAATATTTTTTAAAAAAACACGGAGAAGAGGAGGGAAACTGTGCGAGCTGAAGAGATGTTGCTGCAGCTCCTGATTCAATTAGCATGAATTTCACAGCGGTGGCGGCTATAGCATCGGCAGACTCTCGCGGTGAGCCGGGAGGCGGAGGGGAAGGAGAGCAGAGTCCCTGTGCCGGAGCTGCGCGAGGAGGAGGACCGCTGCCTGCCTCTTCTCTCTCACACCGCTCCGCTTAGACCCAAGAAGAAGAAGAAGAAGAAGAAGAAGAGGGGGGGCGGCCAACGGACACACGGACAACGCCACGGATCGCCGCCTGGGAAAGAAGTCTGGGAATCTTTCGACTCCTCGGATCTCCGAATGCCCTCGCGTCCCTGCCCGTTGTGTTGATCTCGTTTGCCATCGTTGACCGTTTTCCCGTTTTCCCATTTTCGCAGGACTTAATCAAAGCCCCTTCAGAGATCCAGAGCGCGGAAGGGCAGGAATTTTGGACTGCTCGTTCGTCACTGCACCCCCGACCACGTTCCAACCACCACCCCCCCTTCCCATTTCCCCCCCCTCTTCTCGCACGCCTTTTCTGATCTCCGAGTTGCTCCGCCAGCTCGGGCTTCGACTTCTGATGTGATCTCAAGTGCGGAATAGTGGTTTGTGTTATCCAGCTGCCTTGGAATACAGGTGGAGGAGTACAGCAGAGATCGAGTCGTTTTTCGTTGGAAACCTGCGCGGAACAATTAAGTTGAAGGTGATTTTTGGAAAAGGAGCCAAGATGGAGTCGAGTTTCTTAATGCTGTGATTGTTGGAAACTAGATTTGCTCTGGAAGTTGTCTACAAACATTCCATAGAGGGAGGTGGTTCTTTCAAGTCATTTGAATTGAAGCTTGTGGATACCAACGCTACTCTAGACTCTTGGATTTTTTGGGTTCTTTTCCCGGAGGATTTTGTGTTTTTTCTTTCTTTGCGGAATTTTAACGGATCTTTTTGTCTTGGCTTACTTTTTGTTGTTTTTTTTGTTCAATTTTTTAATTTTGTTCTTTTTTTTCCCAAACCCCTCGCTGGAAAGCAAGGGGATCATGGGCGGCGGATTCCTTTGAGATGCTCACTTCCTGTTTGTGTCGTCTGAGGGGGAGGGGCCTCTTGCTCTTCCTTTTAGGCCCCGCCCCCATGGAAAAGGAGGCGGAATTGGAAGCGGAGGAGGTGGACGGAGGTTTGCAGCAGCAGATCGGGCAGCAGCAAGGGGCAGCGTCGCCGGCCGTCTGGGCGAGCCCGGCGTTCTTGTTCCGGCTCGTGCTGTCGCTGGCCCTGCTGGTGTTTCCGTGCCCTGCCGTAGCTGCCCGAGTGTCCTCCTCCCTCAGCACCACGCACCACGTCCACCACTTCCACAACAAGCATGGCACCGTGCCCATCGCTATCAACCGGATGCCCTTCCTCACACGTGGGGGACATGGTAAGGAAGTCCGTGTTGTTGTTGTTGTCCGTGCGCTTTTGGAATTTCGTGCAGTGTTCTGGTGGTTTGGACACCGGAGTTGGCTGAGAAGTTGCGGAATTTCGCTTTGGTCACGTTTCTCGTCAATGGGCTCGCCAAAGGGTCATTTTTACCCATTTCCATTAAAAATAATAATAATAAAATAACATATGTAAAATATATACATAAATAACTGAAATAAATCAAATTCCAAACAAAAAAAAACATGTATTTATTTATTTTTTGTATTGATGGTGCATTGTGTAACTTTTATGCTTTTCTTCATGGAGATGTTATCGCTTTATCTGGAATGTTTCACAGTATGACATTAAACCTATCTGTTGTTCTATCTTTCTAACCAGAGCAAGTTCCAGGTCAGGTCTGTGGAAAGGCGACCCCATCCACAGTCAGAATGCCTGTTTTTTGAGGGGGTTTTTGAGCCGTTCTAGCAAAACCACAGTGAATAAATGCAAGATAGAGCTGTTTAATGCATTTCAGGCAGAACAATGACTCAAGTTACATAATGCACCTATAACCTGTGGCAAGTTGGGTTAAAATGACTGCAGTGGCAAGCTCAAGGTTTATTGGATGCAGAAAAGCAACTATTGGATAAAAAGGAGAGTGGTATATGAGTTGTCTGTATTCTTCATATCAGATCCAGCAGATCCATTGGGGTACAAAAGACCCCTTGGCTTTTGCGTCATATACTGTACTTCATTGGCTTTAATACTGGATTGTTTCAGACGAATGTTGCGCCTCAATCTCCTGCGAAATTCAATTGAACTTCAACATGAACACATGGGGTTAAAACGACCCGCCGGCTATTTTCAAGTATACCATCGAAGCCATACATTACCTGCACTTACACTGGAGTAGGCGTCACTCGGAGGTGCTTACGAGTGACAAGTTGGACGACCGGCGCTGTAATCACGCCGTTATTGACAACAGGCCCGCGCCCCCTCCAAAGACCGACAGGGATCTAAAGGGTCAAAGGGAGTTAATTTTCTTCAGGGGTTTGATTTATGGCGGCAAACTTGAGCCCATAAGACCGGCCAATTGCTTCATCCATCTATTGATCTCTGTCATGTGCGGAATGGCGAAAAAAAGAGTCAGGACCAGGCATATAGCGACCTCCTCCCAATAGGCCACGGTATTGATTCGAGCCCGAGTATCGGCTGCGGACGTTAACGAAAGCGATTCCCGTATGGTCTGTTTCAAAACGTATATATTCCCGTTTGTTCCTTTTGCTTTTTCCAGTGACCATGTTGAGAATCGTCAAATCACCACGTGATTTTTATTCTTCTTTTGATTTTTACCGCCTTTAGAAACATAAAAAACAGAACTAGCTCATTTTAAACCGTTTGCAGTCGTCCAAAGTTACTCCTCACTGACCTTACGCATTCAGAATGTCCTAATTATCCACCGTAATGAGTTTATAAGCACTTTCCACAACTAGCTTTCTGATTCCTGATTATCGGGCAATAAAACACATAAAGCTGCTGACTCATTTTGACCTGATTCACTGCTCGTACAATATATCTGTACTGGGGCAATACAAATTTTGCTGAAAAAGATAGGAAAAAATCTTTAACTGACACCCACATTCTGCAGAAAGGTCGAACCAGCTCGGCTCTGCGATAAACCTGGCCTGCTTTCTCGTGTGTCGTGGTTACATTTTGTGCAGGCAGAAAATCCATTGATAATTGCTTGAGGTCTGTTGTTTTTTTTCTCTAAAATGCATGTAGAGTGCAAAGCTGTCAGATATGTAGCAGTGTCCATTAGGGTTGTCGAAAGTATAGGATTTCAGATACTAAACGATGCAAAAACTAGTTTCGAAACTAGATACTCATTTGAGCAAGTATCGATACTTAAACAATCAGATTCACAGAACAGAAGTGAATCTTTCCTGAGTCCTGAATAGCTTTAGAATGATCTTGAGCTGCATTAGAACAAGTATAGACCCTTTTAGGCGCACATTTTGATGGAAGAGGCATTGTTCCCCGTTCATTCTGATTCATTCAGACTGAACACGGACAGAAGACGACGGAGATAAAAACATTTCCAGCACCAAAATGTCTGGTTGTTCTGTGTGTGGTTGTCAGAATTGATATTCTACCGGCGGACTAAAGTTTTAAAGTTTAACTCACTGATCGCGCAAGGACCTGGCAGTCGGACTCCGTTTGTCAAAGTCAGTTTCACGATCCTTTCGCAGAGCTCGACAAACTGCTGAGTTTTGCCGTACTTCTGTTGCCAAAATGCGCAGCTGAGCCTACGTCACCACTGTTTACGAACACTAAAAACGTCTATTAGAGTAAAGCACATAGACGAGTATATGGACCACTGAGGGATTACGCAGATATAATGTATAAATATGAAAAAATTTATAAATATAATCGTGGCCATACCGGCTTGTCAAAGCCTGATCCCGTCAGATCTCAGAAGCTCAGCAGGGCAGGGCCTGGTTAGTACTTGGATGGGAGACCGCTGGGAATTCCAGGTGCCACAGGGGGGCGCCAGTCGCAAAAAAACTGTTGTTGTGTCCTTAGGCAAGGCACATCACCCACATTGTCTAGTATGAAAGTGGTGTGTGCGTGAGTGATGGTGGTGGTCGGAGGGGCCGATGGTGCAGATTGGCAGCCTCGCTTCCGTCAGTCTGCCCCAGGGCAGCTGTGGCTACAATAGTAGTTTACCACCACCGGGTCTGGAGTGAATGAATAATGCTCTGTAAAGTGTCTTTGAGTGTCCTGAAAAGTGCTATATAAAACTGATGCATTATTATTATTATTATGTAATGTTGTATGGTAAAATAAAAGAAAGTACTACAATGGAATGTTAAAAATCACTTTCTGTTGTCAAAACAAAGTGTTTTTATTATCATATCAGAATCGGTATTGAGTCTATTCCTTAGTATTGTGACAACACTGCTTCTCCATCATTCATTGACGAGTCCTTTGGCGTCACCGGGTTCGATTTTTGTCCCCACTCGCTTTCCATTCATTCCCTTTTAGTTTTATGACATGACAAGATAACACATATTGATTATCCAGTTTGCTCTTGCGCGATTTGCATACTCTTCACAACCCGTCTCCAAGTCTCCTGCTGGAGCTCCTTCACTAAAAACCTAATCCTGTATGAATCAATCAGACTCGATCGATATCAGTCTCGGTTAGTCCTTTTGCGAGCTGCTACAAAATTATCCACCCAATCCCCCTTTGGTTTCCTGTGATGGATTTCTGGAGATCCAGGCTTATTTTTTGCACTTGCTGTGACCACAGACACACAAATGACGGCTAATGTGGAGTAAACAGATTTACAAGTCACTACTTTACTGAATTTATTTTTAAAAAAACTCAAGGGTGAAACCTGAAGTAAATGGTGCATTGTGTAACTTCTCTGTATACGTCATTGCCAAGCTTAGAATGTTCCACAGTGTGACATTAAACAACTCTGCCTTTACATTTATTCAATTACAGGTGGTTTTATAGCTCAAAATACCTTGAAAACAAGCATTCTGACCACCATTCCACAGATCTGACCTATAACTTGGTCTGATTTGGTCTCCATGAAGATAGAAGGGTTTAATGCCGTACTGTGGAACATTCCAGACAAAGAAATAACATCTCCATGGAGAAAAACATTTGATTTGATTTGACCCTAAACCAGAAAAGTGCATTTGTATCATAAAATATACACTTTTGTGACTGACAATTCACTACTTTTCTGTTGTACATCGTCCACTCACTGTGAGCTTTTTACATCTAATTATAACATATTTTGATCGGCCTCGAGTCAAGAAGTAACACCGGTGCGCTGTTAGCATGCTAGTTTTTGTTTATTAGCGCCGTGACACCCTGGGAAAGTTGTGAAAAGCTGTAGAAAAGAAGAACGGAAGGGTAGAGAAGGGCGGGGTAGTTCATCGTAATTAAACATACTGTATTTTTACTGTCCTCGAATCAAGACGTAACACCGGTGCTCTGTTAGCGTGCTAGTTTTTGATTCCCTGTGTACGGGCGCTTAGAAACCCATCACGCCGAGGGGCATTGTCGCTGTCAATGACAAATTCATGAGGCAGTCAGTAATGGCGCTCAGTGGACTGTGGTGGCTGGCAATATTCAGGAATTGATTTGACTTTTATTTTTTCCAAGGCATTTCCAGTCGCTCATTTGGTTTCAATATTTATGAGGAGGTGGTTCGGATTTCTGTCAGGTCGGGTTTGGGTATTGATGGACTCGTTTGAGAGAAAGCTCAAATGATAAGCGAGGGAATCAGAAATGGATTCGGATTTGTCGTCGTTATTTTGATGCATTGGCAGAGGAGGTAGTGCCCAGTCACATTTGCTCAGTTGTATTTACTTGAGTTGCTTTTTAAAGACAGCGCTAACCCTAAACTCTAAACCTAACCCTTCACTAATCCTAAACCAAACCCTAACCCTAACCTTAACCCTAGCCCGTATAGGGAAATTGGGGGTAGGTCAAGATTTCATCACTCTATCTCATATCGTACTTGATTTAACGACATAAAACAGGATCATCAAGTTGATTATCGTGGTTATTACCCCTATTTCTAACCCTAACCCCTAACCTTAAACCCTAACCCTACGCACTTTTAAGCAGCCTATTTTTACCCACACTGAACTAATATTTGTATAGAAGTATCAGTACAGTTTTGTTCACGTTTCTCTTTTTAACTAACAAAAGCTTCATGCTGACAATATGAAATGATTTGAGCATTTGTGTTTCTTGCAGCTCCTCCAGATGATTTAGTTTGTCTTATGTTTGTCGATCCTTTCAAAATTCCCGATTCTGTGCATTTCATTACCTTCCAAATACATTAACCTCCTATTTTAAATCAAATGTTATGTCCCGACTGTTTAAATTACTCTTACTTACTTTTCTTTTCTACTTTGTACATCTACTTGAGTAATAGTACTGTGAATAAAACTTTTAGCTATTCTGTCCACCTCTGGTTTCTGGTCTCATACAAGTTATTTTGAAAATCTAAACGCATAAACCAATATGGCGTACCAATATTTTTCAAATGCGGTTCCAAATTGTTTAAATAACCCTCTGGCAAGTGTATAGATTTTCAGATTTGGCTCGGGGGTAGGGGAATTACATCGATTAACTCAAACAAATTTGAGTTGCTGATATTTTAAACAGAAAAAGAGGCACAAATAAGTCAGTAATACAATCGTACAAAGGAGAACAAATAGTAGTAGCGTTGACATTTAAAGCCTGTCGCACCATTTTAAATGATTATTTTAAGAATAGCTTTAGCACAGGTTCAGATTTCAAGCTTTTTCATCCAATTTGGCAAAACACATATTTTTAAAGCAAAATGATAGTGTTAAGCTTTCAGAGAAATGCCCAAGACTGAATGATTCATGCCATTTATGTCATTGAGATGATTTGATACGAGATTGTTGGCCACAGTTATCAGATCTGACTATTTACAATGACCTAACCAGAAACCACTGTCACGTCAAATGTTTTTACTTTTCATTACACCTCGTTACAGCAAAATAGGACGTTTCTATGCTTTTATGATTACATTTAGCCTATATATAGCTTGTTTACATCCGGACTATAAGTCGCTTTGGAGCATAAGTCGCACCAGCCAAAACGTGCACAATGAAGCAGGAAAAAAGTCGCATTTTTTGTGGAGGAAACTTATATTATAGAATCAGAGGCAAAGAATCAGAGACCAAGAACACACATTTCAACACTCCAAACTGTCGACCTTGACTTGGAAGTCTGATGGAGGCGGCTGAGCTGCACGAAGTTCGAGTTTCCTCCGCTTTCACCGAGTCTCTGGCAAGTTTCTCGCTCACTCCAGACTTTCTTCCTGCTGCTCGATCACCGTTTTCAGCTGCAGATTTCACTTTTTGCCGCTTGTAATCTGCAGAATGTGCTTTTCTTTTTGGAGACATTTTTGTTCAGTCTTTCTCAGTAGTCTTTATACACTGATGTTTAAACTTTAGATTTTCAGTGGTGCGGGAGTAATGGGAGTAGCAGATACTGGCACAGAAGCCTAAAGCGCCCCCTCATGGCTGTCAGTGTGAAAATAACGAACATGTGACGACATATTTTAATATATAAATTGCAGGATCACCCAAATCATGAAAAAAGTGAGACTCATAGTCCAAAAAATACAGTACAAAAAAACCCAAGTTACAATTACAGTGGTTTTCAAATCTGTCCTATACTCAAAAGACAAAGATATTATTAACACCATTTGAATTAATTATACTTATGGAACTTATTCACAACAAAAAAAAAACATTGGAGTGACCTGAACTAAACTATTGCATTGCTTCTGCACAATAAAATCATTTTTTCATTCAAAATTCATCCACTTTATGAATTCTGTTGTATATCGTCACACTAATTATGAGCGCTGATACTGAAAAATTGGCTGAATCAGATATCGTTTTCCAAATATCGGTTCATTCGATATCCTGTTTGGTCATAGACAGTGCTAATAAGACTGTTTTCTGGTCGTAGTTCGCCCAAAAAGTCTCAGAATGAACTTTTATTTGCAGAAAGTTGTTACTTGAAAGATAAATACCAGCTCCATAACCCATTTCGATCCATTTTGTTGTATTTTATTTTTCAATCTCTCAATCAAACGTTACTTATAGAGCCCTTTTACGACACTCAAGGTGACCAAAGCGCTTCCCAATCAACCAATGCGATATAAAAACATTAAAAATATGAAACAATGGAATAAGACAAATTGTGCAAAGGCTTTTAACACATGACTAAGTGTTAAAAACCAGTCGGAATAGATGTTCGAAGTTTGTGATGGCGTGAAAATCAAGCGGCAGTTTGTTCCAGAGAAAGCCCGATCACAAAGTTTGAGCCTATTTTATTTTTGTTTTAAGGAAATAAATGCTGTTTTTGGTCTCTTGGGATGGGGTGTCTGCAGATATCTAAAGCCATAGCATCGGAATCGGTTTTGGAACTGAAAAAGCTGGATCTCTACTCATTATTTTAGTGGCAGAAACCCAGGAAGTAATGCTAATGCACTGTTAACATGCTAGTTTTCGTTTAGCAGTGATGTGGCACCTTCTGAAAATTACAAAAAGCTCATCACGGTGGATAATTTGGATGCTACGCACGCGCTAGGAAAGCGAGGAATATTTTTAGACCTCCACAAATGGTCAAAATAAACAAGTAGTTGTATTTTTCATGTTTTTAAGAGCGTGAAAATCAGGTGCAGGGGTTTTAAATCTTTGTATCATTTCAACTCCTCCGCACCTGTCCCTTGCTAACTAGCGCTACAAATGACCTTCATCCTCTTTTGCCTGTTGGCGCGCTGTAGCCGAGCGGGTGCCGTGACCTAAAAAAGAAATATCTTGTTTTTTCCGCTATCATATCACAGTCGCACGAAGAAAGGAGCAAATGCATAAAACACCGAAACAATTTTTTTTTTTTTTTCATGTATTGATTTCTTTTCCGGGAGCAGGGCTGGCTGTCAGCTTGAGTTTGAATGCAACAATAAACAAGGCCGCAGCATACAGCTTTCAGATTTCCCAATGATATGAACGCCTCACGTAGCAGGAGATGAAATACCAGACACCGGGCCCATACAACCAAATGTGATGGTGTTTTTTTTTTTGTATGTGAAAATGTCGTTCCGTGTCCCTGTACTTTTATTGTTACTTCATACGCGTGTTGACACTACAGGGGAACCATTTTGTCATATAATGAAACTGAAGTGAATAGACAGTAGCTTGATCAAATGAAAAATATCATAATAAACGTGACTGAATGTAGATTTTATGTCAGAGATAAGTTAAGGTGACGTAGTACTAATAGCAGTGGTAGTAGTAGTAATAGTAGTAGTGCTGCTGGTAGTAAATGCCCAAAAACGATATGAAAACGTGGTGTACTTTTATGTAACTTTTACTCCAAATACATTAATACAGTATTGGTTAAGGTGCTGAAGGTTTTATGGTAACTGCAGTAGTAGCTGTAGTAGTAGTAGTAGTAGTAGTAGTAGTGTAAAGGGTGGTAGGATTTCTTAAACTTCGAATACACTATTAATTAAGGTGTAGAATCTTTTATGGTGTATTAGTAGAAGTAGTAGTAATAGTAGTAGTTGTTGTAGTAGTAGTGTAAAAGGTGGTGGCAAGTGCCGATACAGAACTATAGGATATTATTTTACTTAATATAGTATTGTTTAAAGTGTTTTATGGTTTTATGGTGTACCACTGGTAGTTGTAGTAGTAGTAGTAGTAGTAGTAGTAGCAGTAGTAGTAGCAGTAGCAGTAGCAGTAGCAGCAGTAGCAGTAGCAGTAGTAGTAGTAGCAGTAGCAGTAGTAGTAGTAGTAGTAGCAGTAGCAGTAGCAGTAGCAGCAGTAGCAGTAGCAGTAGTAGTAGTAGCAGTAGCAGTAGCAGTAGCAGTAGCAGTAGCAGTAGTTGCAGTAGCAGCAGTAGCAGTAGCAGCAGTAGTAGTAGTAGTAGTAGTAGTAGTGGTAGTGGCAGTGGTAGTAGTAGTAGTAGTAGCAGTAGCAGTAGCAGTAGCAGCAGCAGCAGCAGCAGCAGCAGCAGCAGCAGCAGCAGCAGCAGCAGCAGTAGTAGTAGTAGTAGTAGCAGTAGTAGTGGTAGCAGTAGAAGTAGTAGTAGTAACAGTAGTAGTAGTAGTAGCAGTAGTAGTAGTAACAGCAGTAGTAGGATTAGTAGTCGTACTAATGTAAAATGCCGATACAGAAGAGGAAGAAGAAGAGGTTTATGATGTAACAACGGTACTGCTACTACTATTACTACTGCTGCTGCTAGTCCTACTACTACTACTCCTACTGCTACAACTACCACTATACTATTCCTACTACTACTACTACTACTACTGCTACTCAATAAAAGCAACTCAAATCATTTTTCCTACTAAATGCACAAAAGAATTCCGTATTACCTTTTGGCTTGAACAAAACAATACTCAAAATACTATTACTGCAGCTACTAGGCTACTACATACGACTACTGCAGTACACTGATTGGAAAGGCAACAAACAGTATTTGGTCGTGATTTGAAAAGAGTATTTGCTCGTACTCTGCTTGCTTTTGATCTGCAAGAAATATTTTGACTCTTTCTACAAAGCTACTCAAAGAAGTACTGAAATCTGACGGCTACTACAGATACTACCGTAATTTTGATCTTTTTTAAAACTGTTAGTACTCCAAATGCTGCCATCACTACAGAAATTCAACTTCTATAAATACAAAGCCGATACTAGAGAAACGTGACAGCTACAACAGCGACTATTGTCCGTTGATTGGCACATGGAAGTATTTAATTGTGACTTGAAAGAAACAATTGTATAGTTTTTTCACTGCTGTTGTCAAAAATACAACTAAAACCGCTACCGAAATACTACAAGAATAACAAGAGGCTGTCATACGGTAATTATTGTCCATTAACTGACGATCATTCATTCCCATTTTTTAATTAACGGGTAAACTGGAACAATCTGAACTCTTACTCTGAATTTACATGAAATTACTGCAGGTTTTTTACTTGATTTTAACCAGTGATGTAAAGAATAGTGAAAATGTTGCCATGTTGTGCTTTTGTGTGCTAAATAGTTAAAATCTATGACGCCCGTGGATCTTTACGTTATTAATTTGCACATTTTAAATCGCAATATTCAACAAAAACAATGCAATAAAAGAAACAAGCACGCTGACGTTGCCGTAAACTTTAAAAACAAAGCGCTGTGAAGTTGTCTGCACCGCCGACGGATGGCCAAAACATACCAAAATGACTACGCAACGCTGCCGAATCCAACGATTAAGGAAATAAAATCGGAAAACGCTGTACAAAGCCGTGGGTATACAGCGGTGGCGGTGAAAACGGGACTTAATTGTCGATTAAAAGTTGCTCAAACCCGCACGAATCACTCCAAATACAACTCCGAGAAGGTAAAAGCGAAGGAAAAACAACTAAAACATGGTTAAAAGCTCTGAAAAGTCCATTTTGCCTGTTTAAATGTGCAGTTACATGACTAAAACAAGTATGTCATTATAGAAACGTGAATATTTGTACACTTTCCACCCTCTCCCACTGCATTATTAAGCCAAGAATAGAAAAGTATTTGGAGCACACAATGAAAACCCAGCCTTCCTGTAGCGATGCCAGCAGACCGAACCTCGTAGCGTTTCATATCTTCTGACAGGCATAAATCCAGCGCTGGGAGCCAGTGTCCGTTTTGGATGTTAATTATGTCCATTTAAATCGCTTAGCAACTTGAGATGTGAGAGGTGCAATCCAATTATCCCGGCTCGACAAAAAAGGACGAAGGAAACACAAGCATTTTATACGACGCCGTTATTGAGTGCTCTCGCTGATTAACCGGAGCGTCCGGACAGGAGGAAAACGCACGGCGGTTAGAGGACACGAGGTAAAATGGGGAGTGTTCTGGTGTAATGTACGGGGAATGAGGACAGGACGGCTTCATGGAAACAGAAAACTGGTGGAACTTTTCTATTCTAAATTTTGGGGAATTACAGTATTTTATTCTCAAAATGACATGGGCCTACTACTACTACTACTACTACTACTACTACTACTACTACTACTACTACTACTGCTACTACTACTACTACTGCTACTACTACTACTACTACTACTGCTACTGCTGCTGCTGCTGCTGTTGCTGCTGCTGCTGCTGCTACTACTACTACTACTGCTGCTACTGCTGCTACTGCTGCTATTACACGCTGCTACTGCTACTACTGCTGCTGCTGCTGCTGCTGCCAGCAGCTGGCAGCAGCAGCAGCAGCAGCTGTTGTTGCAGCAGCAACAACAGCAGCAGCTGCTGCTACTGCTGCTGCTACTGCTGCTGCTGCTGCTGTTACTGCTGCTACTGCTGTTGCTACTACTACTGCTACTATTGGTATTGTTGCTGCTACTGCTACTACTGCTGCTGCTGCACCATAAAGCTATTGCGCGTAATTAATGCTGTGTTTGGGTTTAAGAAGTCCTGGTACTATGTTCCACTTGTTGCCATGTGGCGGTGGTAATGGTTGTGGTAGTAGCAGTAACAGCAGCAATAATAGCAGTAGTAGCATTGGTAGTAGCAGTAGTGGTAGCAGTAACGTAGTGGTAAGAGTGGTAGTAAATGGTAGTAGTAGCAGTAGCAGTAAGTGGTAGTAACCATAATAGCAGTAGTAACCATGGCAGTAGCAGTAATAAATAGTAGCTGTGGTAGTGGTACTAGCAGGTGGTGGTACTAGCAGCAGTGGTACTAGCGGTAGTGGTACTGGTAGCAGCACTGGTACAGTGGTAGCAGCAGTACCAGCGTAGATGGTACTAGCGGTGGTAGGTGCTAGTAGTAGTAGTACTAGTAGTAGTAGTAGTACTAGCAGTAGTAGTAGTACTAGCAGTAGCAGTAGTACTAGCAGTAGCAGTAGTAGTAACAGTAGCAGTAGTAGTAACAGTAGCAGTAATAACAGTAGTAATAGTAGTTGTTGTAATATTTGTTAAAGCATAATGAGTCGTTTGGTTACTACTACTAGTACTATTAGGCTACTGATACTGCAGTTACGTCGTGCTGGGGGTGGTCTACATGTATCTCTATTGGCGGAACGTTCAGCAGTTGCCACGGCGACGTTCACAAAGCACAGACGTTGTAGTAGTGCTTGTATTATTACCCGTGTTAGTAAGAAAACTATCTTCCGGTGTTTCCATTGTCAACTTCAGACCTTTTTTATGATTTGTTCTATCTGCAAATTACAAGTAACACATATATACAAGTAACCCGAGCCAAGACGCTTCTGTACTCGCTTTGTTGGCTCCGTTTCATTTTTTTTTTTTTTTTCTTTTCCTCTGGCAGTTTTCTCAAGCAGTTACTAATATCCGCCTACGCTACGAGCACGGCTGCTTTTCTCCCATTTGGACCATTTATTTTTAAGTATTTTTTTTATTAGTCAATATATAGGTTGTGCTCACGTGGCATCAAAACACTGTGGAATCCCTGTAGTTTTACTCCGAGCTCGAGGGCAGGTCAGAATTCTATGGTGGGGTTTGCCGTTTAGCTGTCAGATTGCAGATTCGTTGACCCGGTTTACGGTTAATATCTCTGTAATTACTCGGCCCTGGCGTCACGCACAAAGCTCTTACCTTCTACGAGTTTTTCACAGACAAAAACGGTCTGTATGGACGCTCAAATGGGCTGAAGTGTGTTTGTTTTGGTTCGTTGGAGCGCCATTATTCCACCCCAAAGCCGTGATTGTTGAGGAGCTGAAAAGACGTTACGCCGTGAGATTAATATTTCAGGTTTGTGGATCCAATTCCCGAACAAATAACGATAAAGTTTGGGGCGGCAGGGGCTCAGTTAGTAGAGCTTTTGTCCACTGATCAGAAGGTTGGCGGTTCGAATCACGCCCTCGACATAAACATCGTTGGTTTACCCACCTCACCCCCAGTGGGAATGGGTGAGGAGTTCCTTGATTTAAAGCGCTTTGAGAGCCTTGAAAGTGGAAAAACGAGATATAAAAATGTGACCATTGACCATAAAGTTTGGGGATTTCAGTTGGATTTTACTTGAAACTTGAAAATCTCCCCAAAAAAAATTCAATAACGTAAACACAACATAAAATTCAATAACGTAAACGCAACTTAATACTAGGAGTGTAACGATATCCAAGTCTCACGATACGATATTGTCACGGTATGAACCATACGGTACGTTATTTATTGCGATATCGTGGGAAAGCTCACGATATTATGATACTCTGGAGAAAAAAAAAACAATATCTAGGTGATTTCAAATGACTTAAATTAAGAACATTTGACTTTATTTGTGTCGATTCAACTTGACAAGTAAAATTATCTGTGTTATTTTCTTAATTCAAGCAACATTCGATTTTGTTTCTTATTTTAAGTGTAAAAAGTCGTTGTGTTTTCATATTTTAAGTACAAAAAGTCTTGTTCCACTGGCAGATAATTTTATTTGTCAAGTGAAATTTACTCAAATTATGGTAAAACTTTCTTAATCCCAGTCATTTTAACTTGACTAGATTTTGTTTTTTTTACAGAGTCTTATACATAATAACAAGACTGACATTCTAAAATGCTTTGCTTTTGTCATTTGGTGCAACATTTATTGTCATTGGGGATGGAACGATATCCAAATCTCTCTGTACAATATTTTCACCATAAACATCTCACGGTACGATATTTATTGCGATATTTTGACTGTGAATATGCGACTTTTTCCTCTAAAAATGCCTTCACAAGCCTTAATCCAAAGAATGAAGATGTAAAAGTGCTGAGAACAGTTATTTCTTCATGTCGTCTGCACTGAAACGGAGCAAAGGATCATGGTCTATGTAGTTCCCTCTGCTTTTTTAGCATCGTAACTATTCATTTAAGCAAAGAGACTCGTGATTCGATATATCGCGATGGTCCACGATATTATTATGAGACCTTTGACGATACGATATCACCATATTTCGGTTATTGTTGCGTCCCTCATGTAATAGATATGTTTTTGCCGTCACTTTTCAATTGGTTTCATAGACCGTTCTGACCCAGCGTGTGGAGTCCTCGTCGTGAGTGTATTGTCACGCGAGAGGCATAGCTTATTACCAGCGCTAATACCCCACTTAGTGATAAGAGCCCTCCTGCTTTGGGGGCCCATTTGGAAGTGGTTGCCGCATGCATGGATGAGTTCTGTTGGACAAGCCTAATAGCCGGATTTCACACTGGACTCGAGGCGTTTGGTGCAAGTATTGATTCACACTTTGCCCGTAGTTACACCAAGCATCAGTTTTGTTGTGGAGAGAAAAGAAATGGCTTAGACCAGCACTAATTGATCATGAACTGTTAAATTGCACGATGGGCCCAATAGCAGCTGCTAAGACTTGTTCATGAAAGTGAATGACGTTTAGTGAATTGAATCCCACTCGCAGCATAAAAAAAGAGATGGTTGTTGTCTGTGTGCGCTGGTGAGTGAACGGGTGAGTGGTTCCTTAATGTAAAGTGCTTTGAGTGCCTTGAAAGGTAGAAAAGCGCTGGATAATTGAAGCCATTGGCCAATGATTGTTTGACCATAAAATTTAGAAAATCAATTCATTTCATCTTTATTCCAGACTCGTGGTCCACTTTTAAAACAAACAAAGACACTGACAATACAAAACAATAAACAATTACGTATATATCATATTGCACCAAATATTTGTGAGTGACTTTTTTATTTTTATGGTCTGATTTGTTCAATCTGCAGATAAAACTGTTCATTAAAGTTCTTAGTACTGCCTGCAGAGCGTTCACTTGTCCACACCTGGGTTGGGATGGCTGGTATAAGTAAAATTGTGAAATAAGTGTGTAAGATTGTGCATTCTTGTGTCAGTCATGATCTTAGGGACTTCTGTTTGTCTGTTTAGGGTCATTCGCAGACATGGTGTTCTGTATTTTGGCAAAACAAATGACAATTTATGCTCCTATTTACTGTTGGCGGGGTTGAGATTAGTGAAAAATTGTGATTGTTCTGTTTTAGTCCTGGTTTAGAGTTGATGTAGTCCAGGTTTAGTCTTGGTTTAGTCCTGGTTTAGATCAAATTGGTCAAAAAATAGGGACACTTGGGACATTTCTTGTATAAAACTGGGACAAATCAGTGGTTTTGGATAAATCTGCTGGGACAGGGGACACAGGGCTCAAAACTGGGACTGTCCCGGGTAAATAGGGACGTCTGGTCACTCTGCTCATGCAGTAACAAACAACCTAGTCGCACCTGTCCATCGTGGCCTCCTCAAAAGCACCCGCAAAGCGTCACTGTAGGCACCTGCAGTGTTTGCAAACTGTCGTTTTTGTAATGAATCCAGAGATAAGCTGTGTACAGCGGTGTACAATATGATTTACACAGTAACAACTTTACATCATTTGTACAAGAGCCAGACTTGCCTGAGCAAAATATTCCTCATTTACATTTTTGCAATTGTGTAACTAATTTGAATAAAAACTGCAAACGTTTGTGATCCAGACCTCACCATCTCACACAGAAAAATCATCTCTACTTGATAGATGATAGCTGTTTTCATCTTATTTTTTGCATTTATAGTTATTGTATCTCGTGGAGGCACAGTGACAGAGTGGCTCTCACACCTGGAAGGTTCAAATGCAAAGAATGAACGTTTCAAAGTGGAACTAAACACTAAATCCAATGCTTTTTTGCTACTAAACTGTGCATATACTGTCCTAGCTTCATTGGCCACTGCAATTTCAGGTAGTTGGTGACATCGCGCAAGACTACAGCCAGGTGTTTGTGCTTATAAACTCTAGGAAGGAAGCGCAGATATGTGTTAGGCCAATCACATTGTTCCTTATATGTCCAGACCTCGCCCTTCCTCCTGTCTCTCCTAGTTTATTAGCTCTAAATATGGTTGAAATATGTTTTGGGGCAGAATTTAAGTGTTCAATCCCATTTTTCTTCTTAACAACCATACAAAAGATTGCCTAGTATGTAAGTTGTGTGTGCACGGGTGACGGCGATGGTCGGAGAGGCCGATGGCGTAGATTGGCGGCCTCGTTTCTGTCATTCTGTCCCAGGGCAGCTGCTACTTTACGAATTAATAATGAGTAAAGTGTCTTTGAGTGTCCGGGAAAGCACCTATATAAAACCGAAGCATTATTAGTATTAGATAGTTAGATATTTATTCGTAAAAAAGATGTGCTCGCTTCCATAGCCGCGCCATAGCACCTTATACTACCACTTTTTATCCATAGCTTCTTCTTTTTCTTCTTCTTCTTCTGCTTTCCACCTACACCAAAATCTCAAAAATCAACCACGCAAATCTAAAGCACCACTTATCCATTAAGCTGTCACGGCGGCGACCAACCTGCCCCCGAGTCTAAGCCTGTATCGTCCACGTGCGATCGGGAGAGAGCCGGGGCCCCTTATCTATCCCCCCCCTCTCCCTCTCGATTTCTCTCTATTTCGCTTCCTACACTGTCATTATCATGCTGCCCCTGTCTGCACCGGCTCCTGCAGGCGCTGCGGACGCCTCCCCTCCCTGAAAACCCCACACTCGCACACGCATGACGACGAGGAGGAGGACGAGAGATTGATTTCAGACTTGTACAGCATTGTGGGCGAGGCGTGAGGCGTGATTAGTCCATTCGAATGCACGGGGAGATTGGAATAGGATTGCGTTTTGCGTAACCCCGACTTCCCCCTCCCCAAATAACTGCACGTGATGATTTCCTGACGTGGTTGTAGCTGTGAGGAAATGGACGAGTATCAAAGCTGTGGAATCGTGGACTTATTTTCTGTTATTTATTTGTTGTATTTTATAATTTTTCGGTATTTTAGACTTGCTTGGACACGTCGGTTCACGCAGTATATTATAACAACAAAAGAGAAATGTAATAATAAAATCTAATAAAAACCAAGTAGCAAAAATAGCAAAAATATTTGATTAAATGTGTAGAATCCCAGAGTCGTCCAGGTAGAATCCACGGCACAGGAAAAATTCTGAACCCAAGAAGCGGCGTAGATGAGCTGCGAAACATTTTTTGACCTAAATAAACGTTTGTCGAGTTGTGTTGAGTTTCATGTTGTTTTGTTTTGTTTTTTGAGCATATTTTGAGCGTATTTTTCAGACAACTTTTAGTCCTCAAGTGATTACACACAAACAGTTGTAATACTCTTAATAATTTGAGAGAATGAATTTGGTTTAACTTTCTGGACAAAGCGATAATGACGGAGGCCGGAGGGGCTCACAACAAATGCAAACCCCGCAACAAATAAAAACACCACAACGGAAGTGACCGGGGGACTCTATTTTCCGATGGACCAAGCGAGGATGGTCAAGTGGGAAATTACTTCTGACGGTCGGACAGTGACCACAAAATAATAAATTACTTTTACTTACGTTTCCAACTTCATTTACTTCTCTGTTCCTTTACTTTTCACATTCTTCTTCAACTTTTCCCATTCACTTCCCGCTTGATCCTCCTTGCTTGGTCCGTCGGAAAATAAAGTCCTCCTGCCACTTTTTTTTTGGTGTGTTGTGGCTTTTAGTTGTGTTGCGGCGTACTTCCGTTGTGGCTTTTTTTTGGTGTTTTGTGGATTTTTTTGTTGTTGTGTTGCGCCATTTGCATTTGTTGTGATTTCCCAGCTTCCGTAAATAACATCTCCAGGGACACCACCAAGTATTTCGCACAGCCTCCACTAGAAAAGTTACGCAAAACACAACTCCAGCTCTGTTCGCGACGAGGAAACTACATTACAACATACATTTGAAAGGAAAAAAACGTCATACGGACCATTTACAAACTTAATAATCAGCCCATCACTTTGCGTCTTAATAGATTTAACGACACCCGACCCGCTGGTTTCATCTCGCGACACAAACCTGCCATTACCCTGCCCTCCTGATTAACCGCGTCCATTGTCGGCATCTCAGCGGCGTTCCGGATAATGCCTTCCCCCCGGTTTAGAACGTCCTCACTCGGCTACAGCGTCACAGCCTTCTATGCGCTAAAGGAGTTCATTACTGTCTATTCAGATGCCTCGCCGTGCACCACTCCACGCGCTGATTGCAGTTAATTGGAGACTTGCCGAACCATGGCGGTAATGCAAGCTGCCCGTCTCCGGATAAGTGACCCTCGTGCGCTCTGTATTTTTTTCTTTTTTTTTTTTCTGAGAGATCTGAAGGGAAGGCAACACTTTCTCCACGGCGAGTTGAAGCTGACGGAGGATCGTGTTCAAAGCCGGCGAGGTCAGCCGTACGGCGTATCGTACATAGGTCGTGATGGAAGTGATCGAAGCGGGACGTATATGGTTTTTGAGCTGTAGAGATGTGCAAAGCAAAAGAAAAAGTCAATATTTATTTCTTATTTTTTTGATTCAGTGGAGCTCAACCGTGCTCCAGATCCAATAGTCAATTTTCCATTCGTTTTTTTCCTCACAGACTTCTCAAAAATGTCCAATATTAAGCGTTCAAAGACATTGCAGAGGCTAAAACAGCTACGTGATAGATATTTTTTTCAGAAAGTCTATGGGAAAAATGAATGAGGATTTGAGTCTTGGAGCTGAGACGTGGGGATGCCGCTGTTGAGCTCCATAAATGTTACTGAACGTTTTGATTTGTCGCCAAATGATTTGGCATCTGGTATTCTCAGAGGCCTCCCATCCCACTACTAACCAGGCCCAAAACCTGCTGAGCTTCTGAAACCAGACGAGATACGCTCGATTTACACTTACGTCGCAAACCAGGAAGATGTTTGGAAACATAGGATGACAGCTTCGGGGTAGTAAGTCTGACAAAATCTAGGAAAAATGAGAAAATGTCCCAGTTTTCTTTATTTCCATGTCATTGTAGAGTTCCTTTGGCTTTTTTGTTGTTCCTTTGGCTTTTTTGTTGTTCCTTTGGCTCTTGTTCCTTTGGCTCTTTTGTTGTTCCTTTGGCTCCTTTGTTGTTCCTTTGGCTCCTTTGTTGTTCTTTTGTTGTTCCTTTGGCTCTTTTTATGTTCTTTTGTTGTTTCTTTGACTCTTTTGCTGTTCCTTTTGCTCTTTTGTTGTTCCTTTGGCTCCTTTGTTGTTACTTTGGCTCTTTTGTTGTTCCTTTGGCTCATTTGTTGTTCCTTTGGCTCCTTTGTTGTTACTTTGGCTCTTTTGTTGTTCCTTTGGCTCATTTGTTGTTCCTTTGGCTCCTTTGTTGTTCTTTTGTTGTTCCTTTGGCTCTTTTGTTGTTCCTTTGGCTCTTTTGCTGTTCCTTTGTTGTTCCTTTGGCTCTTTTGTTGTTCCTTTGGCTCTTTTGCTGTTCCTTTGTTGTTCCTTTGGCTCTTTTGTTGTTCCTTTGGCTCTTTTGCTGTTCCTTTGTTGTTCCTTTGGCTCTTTTGTTGTTCCTTTGGCTCTTTTGCTGTTCCTTTGTTGTTCCTTTGGCTCTTTTGTTGTTCCTTTGGCTCTTTTGCTGTTCCTTTGTTGTTCCTTTGGCTCTTTTGTTGTTCCTTTGGCTCTTTTGCTGTTCCTTTGTTGTTCCTTTGGCTCTTTTGTTGTTCCTTTGTTGTTCCTTTGGCTCTTTTGCTGTTCCTTTGTTGTTCCTTTGGCTCTTTTGCTGTTCTTTTGTTGTTCCTTTGGCTCTTTTGTTGTTCCTTTGTTGTTCCTTTGGCTCTTTTGCTGTTCCTTTGTTGTTCCTTTGGCTCTTTTGCTGTTCCTTTGTTGTTCCTTTGGCTCTTTTGCTGTTCTGTTGTTGTTCCTTTTTTCGTTTAGTTTTTTTCCCCTCATTTAACAGTGATAATGCCGCGTGTACTTGCCTCCGAGCTGCTGTTAAATCCGAACTCGCTGGCTTACGTATGAGTTTGTTTACACGTGCGATCGCACCGTCGGCATCAGCACTTCTTCACGTCGTTAGGAGCTCACCTCTGTCAGCACTTCGAAAGCCAGATTAGCATTTTTTCCCCCTTATATTACGAAGATGACTAGCCCGAGCCGGTCCCATGTGGTGTAATCCTTACCTGAGCGGTCCCTGCATTCGTCCGGCGGATTATGTAACTTATCAAAATTCAGAGGCCGGCGTCGGATGTTTGAAATGCAGATGTTCCCGGAGATGTTCGGTGTGGACCGTTTTATCCTCAGAGGACATGCGAGGAGTTCTGTAGATCTGTCGGGAAGGATTACTAAACATTTGGAAGCGTTTTTTAAGGAAATGGCAGCGGTGGAGATATTGTTATAGGCTGTGAAGTGCTCGCTGGTTTTAGAAGTAACACTGAAATCGTCTAATTTGACATTTTCACTTTTCGGAATAATTTCGGAATTATTGATATTTGCTTTGACTATATTATTTGTATTTGTATCCGAATAAATGTGTTCTTATTATTTATTTTTATTTTATTATCAGAAATTAACATTGAGGAGGTTACTTTTATTCGGTTGCATTTATTTGAATATATTTGTCAGTTTTTATAATAATAATAATAATAATTATTATTATTATTATTATTATTATTATTATTATTTAAATAAAAATTAACTAAAAACACAATTAAAATTTAGCTTTTTTCTCTTTTTTATTTATATTATAATTGAATTATTTTTATATAAAAGAAAAGAGATGAAAATAACTAAGGATTTTTTGTCATGAACTCTTGCAATATTTTATTATTTTTGTACTTGTTTATAAATATATTTGTATTATAAATATATTTATAAATAATAATAATAATAATAATTTTTTTTAAAGATATTTATAGACGGTATCATTCAGATCTGGTTTCCACTGAATTTGTTATGATTTGCAGACACAACAGCCGGTTCTCTTAATTCTTTTTATTTTATTTATTTTTTCAATAAAATTGCATTAAAATAAATACATAAATAAATAAATGCATACATAATGTTGATACATCTGCCATACCTTATTAACTTTTACATTTACTGTACTTGCACCAAAAAAAAAAGTTATGCCAAATTTGTGTGAGAAGTGGTTTGTTTTTGTTTTTTTCTTCTTTTATAAAATTTAATTCCTTCTCGTTTTTAATTTGTATTGTTTTGTTCCAATTTATTCAGATTTATGTATATATATTCTTATATTCCACCAAAAATATGTTCTGAAAAATGTGTGCGAGAAGTGTTGCTGTTTTATTTGATTTTTTTCTTTTTCAAAACTGAATTCCTCATTATTTTTATTTCTTTGTTCTGATTTATCCATGTATAATACTTACCTCGTTTGTACGCACTAATCACACCTCATCATGATTCCCCGTGCGCTTTCCTTTCATGTCGTCCTTCAGATTTTACGCTCACAACGCGGGAACTCTCAAGGTTGCGGCTTGCGTCCTTTCTCTCTCCGTCCTTTACATACAAATAAATAAATACGTACATAATAAATGCATAATTGCCTAAAAAAAACTACAGGGAAGATGGCGGCGGATCACCTCTTGGCCCTGTGCGTTCTAATTGGTCGCGGAGGAAAGCAAAGGCGAAGAGAGAGAAAAAACACACTCCCCGACCTTCACCGCCCATGATGTTATATTTATATGATCTTTGCACCCGTGAACTCGAAGAAATCACAGGAAACTGTTGAAGGATGAGCCGGCGTTGTGCTGATAAACTGCTGTATACGTAATTAGACTCGCGCTCGGACATTATTCGCTGTTAGAATCGCGTTACTGTCGGTTCATAAGGGTTCGTTTTTTTTACTTCTTTTTCCTCTTTTGCTTTACAGTTCAGACGATAATAGACAGATGCCGAGGGAAATTCAACTTTTGGTGCAAGAACTTTTACTCAGTGGCCTTTATGTCTCAGTCAGAGGTCTCAGTTTAACAGGAGGACTGGTCAGGGAGGGTCAGCAGATCCTGTAGAAGAGCGAAAAGTGTCCCGGCGATATCACAGCAGTTGGTGAACTCAACAGGAAAGGTTTTTTTTTTTCTTACTCCACTTTGTTGCTTTGGTTGGTGATGAAATGGGCCGTTCCAAGTATTTCTTCTGGAAGGTCTTCAGCCGTATTTGGTGTAAAAAGACCGGAGTCCCCATGGAACCAGGAAATCCAAACCGCTCATTTCACACAATCGAACAGTCCCGTAATTCTGTACTTTAAACTGCACATAGAACACGTCGTATCTGGTTAAAATCCCATGATATGACGTTATAAACTCATCCCAAAAAACAAAAAGTCTCAAGTCTGTGAGCCAAAAATGTGACCACATTTCGCGATCTGTAATTTTAGCGATTCTTGTTGAAATAACCTCAAATTTTCACAGAATTTACAGAAACAGATCAAGATTTTATGCAGTGGCCCCTCGTTTATCGTGGGGGTTGCGTTCTGAAAATAACCCGCGATCCGCAAAGTAGTCGGTTTTCTTTTTTACAATTAGTATATGCGTTTTAAGGCTGTAAAACCCCTCTGCGATCTAAGTGGGGAACAGGGAGGGAGATCGCTCCACACAAATCAGCCGCAGTCTAAACTGAGGAGCGCGGGGGTAAAAACATAGTCATGGGTGGTTGTTGGTGCTGTTTTTATTCTTCTAAACAGACATGCAACCTTCGATTACGCATAAAACCATTGCACGAGTTCACTTTTGGTCAATCAGAACACAGAACACGATGCACGTTCAGTGCAGTAAAAAAAAAAAAAAACACGCAAAATTGCACTTTAAAAAATCCATGAAACAGTGAGGCCGGGAAAGGTGATGATAGTGATGGACGACTGTAGTGCAATGCAAAATTTGGCAAAACTTCACCAACTGGTAAACAAATTTGGACCAAAAATGTAAAAAGGAAGGTGTTTATGCAGGACTAAAGGATCTGGTAGACCAACATCATCATTGTCATGGAGCTAGACTAGTAGTTTTCGAGGTAATTGCTTTAAAACTGATTTTTTGGTACACCCTGTACTATATTTATATGTTCTATTGGGGGTATGACGGGTTAAGCATTTATAATTTGGTACTAAAAGTTCTGGCCTTGGATAAAACCCTACTTACGATTGGTCATAACGCACTTTTACATGTTTTTTTTTCCAATTCCTTAACTTATTTGCTTGTTAATCATCTATTATTACATAAGTTTCTTTCTTTTTTGTTTCTTTTCATTATTTTCTCAGAACGTGTCGAACCCCGCTGCTTTTACGGATTTTAATTACGTCCTAATCTCTCCTCCTTTCCCTCTTTCTTGTCCGGGGAAATCAAAGCTCCTTCGCCCTTGACGTAATTGGACATCCTTTGTTTACTTGTGTTTTCATCCGACCTCAGCGTACGTAAATTCTTTGGTATTTGATTAGCGCAGCATCCAGGCTCCTCCGGTGAGATTAATCCCATTCCCTCTTCTTCCGACTGTATTCTTTGTGTTGTTTTTGTGTTGTTTTGGTGTTAGATTTGTATCAGGCTGCGCTGGGAGAACAGGAGTGGTGTTTTGTGCCTTTGAGGGTTCAGAATGGGGCTGATGTACATACAAATGCAGTTCACCGGTGCCGGTCTTGGAAAACGACGACTTTTTGAAGATTCAGAAATGATCGTTGTGCAGGTTACTTTTATTTTAGTCGCGTTTATTTGAATTTATTTGTATTTTGTGTTCATTTTTTAAAAGTATTATTTATTTATATATATATAAAAAAAACTAAACACACAATTAAATTTTTATTTTTTAGTATTTATTTATATTTAATTATCTATATAGAAAAGAAAGAAAAAAAAAAAAAACTTTTTGTTTTTTTTTGTCATGAACTGTTGAAATATCCTGAAGTGTTTTGGGAAAAAAATATAGTGATTTAAAACATTTGAAATTAATGAATAAATAAATAAATAAACTAATAATATAATATAACCCTCTATGTCTTTCGATTTAAACTATACAGCACAAGTGAAATAAATAAAATTTCAATTGACACATTTTTGGATTTATCATTTATTTATTTATTTTATATTTTGTTTATTCATTTTTTTTTCAATCCCATGGTCCATTTCCCAAAACAAAACAAAACAAACAAACTATACAGCAAATTCAAAGTCGGTTCAAGTGGAAAAAAGACAAATAAATGCAATTTCAATTGACCCATTTTTGGATTATTTATTTATTATTTATTTCATTTTTTCCAATAACGTGGTCCATTCTAAAAAAAAAAAAAAAAAAAACATAAACAAACATACAAACAAACAAAAAAACATAAATAAATGCATTTATAAATAAACTTTGATAAATAAATGCAGTTTCAATTGACCCATTTTTGGATTTCTGACGTCCAAAGAGCTTTACATTAAAATCAACACAATATCAAAAACACTTCAATAAAACCAATTTTCATATTTTGACTATTTATTTTGAACTTTTCCCCCCTCTTTTCGACCATCAGCGACCACTCCGTCCATTTGCAGATCTTGTTTCACCTTTTATCTCACTTACTGACGGTCAGGTGCGCTGTTCACTCTTCCTCTTCCCCCCCGTGACCTTTTTGCGAGTCAAATCACGACCTCTTCCTCTTCCAGCGTCGCATTAACATTCACGATTCCTCCGCCCTCCTCCTCTCTCCTCCGCTCTGCTCGTCTTGGCTTCAGGTGCTCTGGACGGTGAAGATAAGCTCGACGGTTTGACATTTCCTGAGCCCCGGTCCCCCGTCCCCCGCCCCCCCTCCTCGACCCTTCCTTTACTACACGCTGATTTGCAAACATCAACGTTTCGCGCCATTGTCGTGTCCCGAGGTTCGCGCGCCACAGTGAACTCGTTGTATCTTTAAGCTCGGTATTTAAGGTGGAATTATGTGGTTTGCTTATGGAGTGAAAGGAAACGTAAAGCAATATATGAATTATGATGCAAAATCGATGCTTTTTTGAGCTTTATAGTCGTTTTCTCTTCTCGTTTTTCCTCTCAAAGCCGTGTTTAGAGTGATTCATGATTGAGTAATCTTTAGTTTTCTTTATTCTGCCCTCGATACACGCCCACCGCTCTGTTCTTGCATTGTTCTCTGACTTTATTTTCTTTATTTTTAATGGACGTAGGATTCAATCGGCTCTGTGTTGTGATTAAATAAAAAAGGTGTTGGCGGATCAATTTTGTGATTTTAAAATGTATATTGTGTGTTGTTTTGGATATTGCATCACAAAATGTCTCCACGTTGGGTTTAATATGTAAGAAATAAGACAATATGCACGGCAGGGAGGGCATCTGACTTAAACAAAACAGACAAACAAACAAAAATGTGGAAAAATGTTCACGCGCTACTGGTTTGTTAAGGTGCTGCAGAGTAATTTGTGTTGGTTTTTGTTGGAAAACGAACTGGACGATGGAAACTTCTACTGAAATAAACATAAAAAGGAAGCTGCTGACTTGAAAACTGCCACTTCATGACATCACAAGGTGGAACAGAGCGTTTTCAGCTTTGAAGGCTCATAAAAAGAGTTGCTCAAACGTGTGTGAATGAAGCAAAACACAACTCCAGGTCTGTTTTTGAGGAGATAATGACGTTATAACACGGTTTAAAGCTCTCAAGGGCCAGTTTTGTGTAGTATAGGACCTTTAAGCGTAATGCAACACTGCGGAACATTCCAGCGGAGACAAGCAGATGCCGTTAGGAAAAAAAACATCTCAACAGGCGCGTTTCAGTATTAATTATTTCTTTCTCCAAACAAAAACCTGAAAAATGTAAGATTCAGACAATATTGTCGAGGTTACTTTTATTCAGTCACATTTATTTGTTTATTTTTTTCTATATTTACTTATAGACAAAACTAAAAGCCAAATTAAAGTTTTGTCTTTATTATTATTATAATTTTTTATTTATGAAGGTTACATATATTTGAATATATTTGTATTTTCTGTTAATTATTTTTTTTCTATTTTAGTATTAGCATTTATTCATTTATAAACAAAACTAAAAGCCCAATTAAAGTTTTGTCCCTTTTAATTTATTTTGTATTATTTATTTATGGTTACTATTATACAATCACATTTATTTGAATATATCTGTATTTTGTATTATATTTTTTGTATTTTTTAAAATATTTTTATTGTTATTTATATTTTAAAAACTAAAGTCTTTTTTTTTTCCTTCCTTTTTTAATTATTTATTTATATTTATTTATTTATTTACATTCCAGGATCACAAGAGACAAGTAGATGTGATTCGGAAAAGCATTTTATCAGTCATCATTTCAGTTTTAATCATTTCTTTCTCCAAATGAACGACGACGAAAACAAAAAAAAAACACCTGACCCCAAACCCCGTGTCGCCGTCCAATTAAAAATCGGCTAAGTGCCGCTCCCGCCCTTTAGAGCCCGACACGGCGGCGCGGAGCTTCTTACCCCTCGCTCGAAACCCCATTAATCAAACCTGGGCGTTCGCTGGGCCGAGATCGGGCGCCTCGCTCTCCCTTCAGCACCATTCGTTTTAATAGAAACAGGATGTATGGCGGCGGGGGAAAAGCACTTGCGTATGACACCTTATTTCGCGGTGCCGGTTGAACATGGAAGAGCCGGACGCGGGGAATCAATTTTACTGCCGAGTACCTACGCGGCGTCATCGCTTCTCTTCTGTTTCTTTTCGGAGACGTAACTTGTGCTGTAACGAGCTCGGAAAGAACGGAAAGCAGATAAGTGAAAAGGTATCGCGCTTTACAAATCAAGTGTAACGTTGTGGCTACAAACGTTAAAGGACGCGTATTGTCCTGTTTTTTGGGTCTTAAATTCCTGCTGTTGTTGAAATTGGTGTTGCAACACTGGAATTTCGACAAATAAAGGGCTATTGTGTCTTATCTTAAAGGTCTATATTACTCTATTTTTGAGTCTATGTTATAATGTCGTTTCCTTATCAAAAACAGACCTGGAGTTGTGTTTTGGTTCGTTTCATTTTCATGTTTAACACACAAATCCTACATATTTACGCTGAGTTTTTCTCTCAAACAGAATAAAAAAATGTTTTTAAAAAAAGCAAAAAAATCTAAAAAATATATATGTTCAAATTAAAGTTTAAAAAAATGAAAATAAAAAATGTAATATTAAAAAAAATTATAATAAAAAGTAAATTTAAAGGTTCTATATTACACAAAAGTCATGTCCGTCACGTTGTAACCTGAACAAAAACGTATCTGGAGTTGTTTTGTTTCATTCGCACCCGTTTGACTTTATTATGAGTCTGGAGGACAAAACATGCTCTGTCCCACCTTGTGATGTCATGAAGTGGTCTTTTTTAAAATCTTTTGACGTGTGTGATAATGTTTCCTCATCAAAAACAGACCTGGAGTTGTGTTTTGTTTCGTTTCATTCTCATGTTTAACACACAAATACTGCAGATTTACACTGAGTTCTTCTCTCGAAAAACTAAAGTTAAAAAAATAAATACAAATAATTCATATTAATTTATTTATTTTTTAATTAAAATTTTAATTTAAAGGTCCTACAATACACAAAATGGACTCTTGAGCTTTAAGCCAGGTCAAAAACATTGTGAGTTGTTTTGTTTCAGTCGCTCCTGTTTGGCTCATGCTTTATTATGAGTCTGTCCGGCAAAAAAATGCTCTGTTCCACCTTGTGATGTCATGAAGTGGTCACATGCTATAATGTTTCCTCGTCCAAAACAGATCTGGAGTTTTGGTTTGTTTCATTTAGAAAAGCTTAACTCACGAACCCTTTTTTTTTTCTTTTTAAAGTTGAGTTCCTCTCTCAAACAGAAATCACGCCGTTCCACCTCATGATGTCACGTGGTAATACAGGAAGTGCTCCACTGTGTTTGTAATCCCTAGTGACAATAAATGTACCAAATGACTGGTCAAAGCATTTTAGAGTGTCAGTCTTGTTATTATGTAGAATATCGTAATATCCTGAGCTTTCCCACGATATCGCAATAAATATCGTACCGTGACGATATCGTATCGTGAGACTCTGATATCGTTACACCCCTCGGTAACAACGTTCTAACTTAACTTTAAAGCTCACATGAGTCAGTTTTGCGTAATATAGGAGGAAGTTTAACCAAACATAATTCGAACTAGTCAATTCTGCAAAAATTACAATAAAAACCACATTGTTAAAACACGAGAACAAATGTGTAAAGTCATGTTTTAAAACGTCGCCGTTCGCTGTATTTAGTCAGCACTTGTCTCGGATTTAAAACAGACGCCATTATTTTCTCTGACTGCCAAACTAATCTGCTCCCGAGTCTCGGCGGAGCTCGGGGAGGTGACTCCGCAGGTCGGTTACACGGCGCTACGAATCCCCCTTTCCTTCTGCGCCGTTCTTTCTTTTCTGTCTCCTTTTTTCATCATCCCACCTCACATAAAAGCGTCGAGGGCTCGGGCTTTGTACGCGACAGCGAGACGAGCGAGGGCCCCCCGGATCTTCTGAGGGGCCCGGTGATGTAAGGTGCGCTGAATTATTTAAGTGCGTGATATTAAAGCGGGTGGGACGGGGAGAGAAAGAAGAAGGGCTAACGGAGGAGAGAGGGGCATTAATAAACAAAGTACAGAGTATATAATATGCATGGACGGAAGCTAATTTCACCACGCAAGCACTTTTGGACGTGCGGAAATCAAACAGGCTGAACACTTTACCAGCGAGTGTTGGAGACGTGTGGAGACAGTTTTAGAAATCTTCCCTCCAGTCCTTGTATTTGCAGAGGTGCTGGTGCTAGGCTAGTGCATGTCAATGGCCATAGCCGTCCCGCCACTAAAAACAGTCTTACCCACTCCACAGACCCGAGGAAAAACTATCAGAACTCCAGACTGTCCATGTGAACGTCTGTGTCCACAGAATCAGTTTAGAAGTAAAACCAACCGTTGCATTTGAAGGATTTATGTCTGAGCAGCAGTGAGTTGTACTTCCTGATAGAAGCTCGGCAGCGGCGGACTGATATATGAGAAAATAGTCCCTCAATATGCAATGATTCCTATGATGCAAGTTTAGTTAGACTGTTTTTAGTAGCAGGAAAACTATGGCCATTGACATGCACTAGCCTAGCACCAGCAACCTCTGCAAATACAAGGACTGGAGGAAGATTTAAAAAAGTGTCTCCACACGTCTCCAACACTCTGGCTCACGAGGAAATGAGGAACTATGTCCAAAATTCTGACCTGTCCCTTTAAATCTTGGCTAGTTTGACCAAGTTTGGTGAAATGTATTTTGTTTCCTGTGACGTAGTCGATGTGACACTTTAATCTGTGGCCTCGTACCCAAGTTAACAAGGACCAAACTCAGCTTTTGCATAGATCCTGGGGCTCACTTTTACATAGACAGAGGGGCTCAGTTTGAAACTCAGAGCTACTTGCCACAGTGTTCAACTTTGTTTTCCAGTTGCTTATTGATTATTGATAAAAGTTTTCTCCCACCACTTCGAGTGTGCTCATCTCTTCACAGACCTGTAACTTGGTCTGGTGTGCCATATAGCAGGCATGTCCAAACTATGGCCCTGGGGCCAAATGTGGCCCTCAGACCAGTTGTTTTGGCCCTCAGGCTTCAAGGTGAATTGGCCCATACTACCACAAGTCGTACTTTTTACTACATGTTTTTGAAATCTACCTTGATCAAGCAAATGTAGTGTTTCCTTTTGAGAGTCTGAGTATGAACAAAGGTCTGGAGGGTCATTCACACCTGTTATAAATGCACAGATTTGACTTACTGTTTTGACCATTGGCCCCTCACGCTGGTCTGTGTTTTAATATGTGGCCCTTGATGAAAAAGGTTTGGACACCTCTGCCATACAGTAAAACATTCTGGGCAAAGCAATAACATCTCAAAGCAAGACAAGTTGAACACAAACATAGTGCATCTTTAAATGAATTGATTGTGTCATATTTGAATATTTCATGTTAACAGAAATCACCCATTTTAAGTCGACTTGACTGTGTTCAGGTAAACTTAAAATCATTTAATGAGATACAATTGACACTGACAACACTCCAACAGCACAGTGTATTATTTAATGGACCTTTTTCTGGGTAAATAAAAAAATCATACTTTTTCATACCCGATATTTTTTTAATCCACCAACTTCCCCCACTCCCCACATGCACCGTTCTGCACACTGTCCCTCCATTATAAAATATTCAGACTCTTCCATTCTCGTCCAAGCATCAAAACTGCTGAGCGCACATCCCCCCTCGAGAAAACTCACTCAATCATTTATACCAGCAGGTCATTACACTGTCATTAAACTCCTTTTCGCCGCCTTTGGAACACTTGTATTTCCTTTTCCCCTCCGCGATGCTGGGCTAATCACTGCAGTGGTGGTATTTCTGGCTGCAGTTCTTCCCACCTATTGTATACAGCACGCTCCATTAAACATTTATGTCGACCGGGGCGCTTGCTTTGCTTGTTTGCCTCTCCGTCTCACATCGTGTTGTAAAACTTCTCTTTATCCAAGCCTCAACTCCCAACGTCTGAATTATTTGATGGAAATCTATGGCCGGGGCGTGTGATGTCTTTGTGAGCCGCTGACAAGCATCTGAGCTCATGAAAAATGTCAAATGTGTTTCAGATTTAAGACTTTTACTTCTAATTTCGGAATAGATTTAAAGTGCAGGTTGCTTATTTCATTAAAGCATTGTTAACATAACTATATTTAAGAATTTGCTAAGATTTGTTCAGTTTTTTTTCTTTTTTTTGGGCATATTTTGGCTTCTTGGTTAACAAAACGTGTCTAAACTGCACAATAGTTATCATGAAAACACTTATTTTGTTAAAAGAAGGTGTAAATTGTCACAAAAACGGCTTCTTTGTGTCTAAATTGTCAATTTTGGACAGAATTTTCAATTTTTTTATGACATCCGTAGAGGGATACTTCCTGTATTTTTGTACTTTTTGTACTTCTCTACTTTTTTCCTCAATCTCCCACTTAACTGATGTAACTGTGATAAATGTTGACCACAGGGATTACCGACAAAACCAAGTAATAGTGATAAAAACATAACTTTAAACGAAATTAAACTAAACCCCAAGAAACATGCGTGCAAACAGTAAAAAAGTGTGGCCAAAATGATATAAAAAAGATATAAACACTTAAATCTATCAGAAAATTACTTAAAAGAAATGAAATGAAGCAAGTCCAAGGAGCAAGATCATTTTCCTTGACAAGTTCTCTTCAAATAAACGACCTCTAGACTAGAATGAAGCAGTCTCAGAACTCGTAAGTAGATAATGAATCTGAAAACAAGATGAATAACCTGAAGTTTTAAAATCTTGGCCAGATCAGTTCAAAGTTGGAGTTTCTATTTCCATGGAGACACGAAAGTAGGGATGTAACAATAACGTAAATCTGGTGATACCGTATCGTCAAAGGTCTCACAATAATATCGTGCACCATCACAATACATCGAATCCCAAGTCTCTTTGCTTAAATTAACAGTTGTTAATGATGATGTAGAAATAGCTTAAAAAAAAAAGAGGGAACTACATAGACCATGATCCTTTGCTCCGTTTCAGTGCAGACGACATGAAGAAATAACTGTTCTAAGCACTTTTACATCTTCATTCTTTGGATTAAGTCTTGTGAAGCATTTTTAGAGGAAAAAGTAGTAAAATATTGCAATAAATATGGTACAGTGAGATGTTTATGGTGAAAATATCGTACAGAGAGATTTGGATATCGTTCCGTCCTGAATGACAATAAATGTTGTACCAAATGACTGGTCAAAGCATTTTAGAATGTCAGTCTTGTTATTACGTAGAATATTGTAATACTGTGAGCTTTCCCACGATATCGCAATAAATATCGTACCGTGAGGTTCATACCGTGACAATATCGTATTGTGAGACTTGGATATCGTTACACCCCTATTACGCTGTGCTGTTTTAATGCATTTGCCTACACCTTAACTCCATATTCAGATGTAAATATCAAAATAAAGCATTTGTCCTTATCAATTACTGAGAGATCCCGGCGTTGTCTTTGCACCCGCTCCAAAACATGATGGATTGTGGGTTTGTTTGAGGAGGCGTGACTGGAAATCACGGCCCCCCGGTGCCGATGTGCATACGGCGAATCGCATAAATACACATGTACGCAGCCTATAACGCTGTACCTAACGCCCGCGCACGCACAGAAAAGTTACTTCAGAGGGAGCCAGTGATCTTCAAACACTATCCTGATGTCTCTGAGTTTGTGAGTGCGATCGACACAGATTCCATCAGCCCACGTCTCACATGAAGAGAGAGTGGAAACTGCAGCGTGGAGAATTACACGCGGTAATAGCCATGGAAATGTTCAGTCAATTTAGCGAAAGTTTTAAGCGTTGAAGAGTCTATAGGAGTTGCAGAATTTGTCAATCAAAACGTTAGGAGAGGAAACAGATGGGTGATGGTGATTTCTGTAGAATAAATTGTAGTCGTTCAAATGTAGAAAAGAAGAGGCGTGACAATGGAGAAGTGTATTTACATCAGTACGGTATTTCGAACATAAGTCAAGGCAAAGAACATGCAAAGAAAACAAATAAATACAATAAAATAAAATGGATATTTCAGAAACAAGAAAATACAAATTGATCTCAAATTACCTCAAGACAGGGACTGCACAGGGGAGTTACTCTGGTTGCCCTGGCAACTGACCGTATGGCCTCCTCGAAGTGGCCCTTCAGAGGGGGGAAAAAAACCAAATTTTTTTTATTTATTTTTAAATCGGTCGAAACATACAAGTTTTTGTGTGTGAAAATGCCTATGTCTAGATTTGAAAGTGAAAATAAAATAGTCGCCTCATTCACTTACATTAGGGCACCGCGCGAGTCTGGGGGGAGGGGCTCTGCTCTGTTTACACCTGAGCCTGTGCGCGCGAAGTAAACACAGATTACCCACAAGCCCCGGCCCCGCGGAGCAAACCCCGACCCTACAACTATTCTTATTATACATCCATGGCCCCGACACCGCGAAGCTAACCCCGACACCGCGAAGCTAACCCCGGCACCGCGAAGCTAACCCTGACACGGTGGAGCGAGCTCCGGACCCGCAAGCTCCGGTCCCGCGAAACAAGCTCCGGTCCGACGCCAAAAGTTCTGTTTTTTTCAACTTCTGACGCCGACGCCTGAACGCTTAAAACCGCCATCTCGACGCCAGATTCGCGCCGTAAAACGCCGGATGCCCTGGTCCCGCGTCCACACAGACTTCACATGTGAAGAGATTGTCCCGGTTGTCGCGGTTTGACCTTCTGCCTTCACGTTGTTGGAAAAGGTGAGATTGAGATGTAGAACAAATGATCACCATCAAGTTTTATGAAGAATGTGAATAAATCCAGGTTCAGTTTTTGCCACGTTTAGCGTAAATAATCAGAGCTGAGCTCGCAGACACCAGCCCGTTATTCCTCCTACAGGACAGGCTCATGTCATGGAGGCAAACTCGGCTACATGTCTCCTGATGGTTTCGAATTTCATTTTTAGCAATGAATGACGGAAGTAATGTCCCACAATAATTGCATTCTAAATGGTTAATATGTAGTAGTATGTAGTAGTAGTTGTAGAAGTAGTAGTAGTAGTATGTAGTAGTAGTAGTTGTAGAAGTAGTAGTATGTAGTAGTAGTTGTAGAAGTAGTAGTATGTAGTAGTAGTAGTTGTAGAAGTAGTAGTATGTAGTAGTAGTAGTAGAAGTAGTAGTATGTAGTAGTCATAGTTGTAGAAGTAGTAGTATGTAGTAGTAGTAGTTGTAGAAGTAGTAGTATGTAGTAGTAGTAGTTGTAGAAGTAGTAGTATGTAGTAGTAGTAGTTGTAGAAGTAGTAGTATGTAGAAGTAGTAGTATGTAGTAGTAGTAGTTGTAGAAGTAGGAGTATGTAGTAGTAGTAGTTGTAGAAGTAGTAGTAGTATGTAGTAGTAGTAGTAGTTGTAGAAGTAGTAGTAGTTGTAGAAGTAGTAGAAGTAGTAGTAGTAGTAGTATGTAGAAGTAGTAGTAGTAGTAGTAGTTGTAGAAGTAGGAGTATGTAGTAGTAGTAGTTGTAGAAGTAGTAGAAGTAGTAGTAGTAGTAGTATGTAGTAGTAGTAGTAGTAATATGTAGTAGTAGTAGTTGTAGAAGTAGTAGTATGTAAGAGCAACTGCCCCTCACATTTCCTGTGCACGTCCCTGCCTCAAGACATTGTGGTAGCGTTGTCCATTCTCCTTTAGTACAGTCAAGTGTGGTTATGCTGCTGTTGTAGGGAGTATTATACCTCTGATGATGCAGGAACTGAGGTGAGGGAGTACAGGACAGCGATGGGATTTCTCTAACAGTGAGGATACTCGTGTGTATAAACCCTCTGTCGTCCAGGTAGAATCCATGGCAAAAGGAGAAATTCAATTTGTCAACTGGACAAAATTGAATTTTCCTTTTGCCAGCGAGGATACTGTTCCAATCTGCTGAAGTACAAGAAGTCTGTCTAAGTGTATGTAGGAGCGGTACTGATCTTTATATCCCTGTGTGGCAAAAAAGCAATTTGAGAAAACTCAGAATCTCAAAGCATTTTATTGCTATTGTCAGTGAGCAAAATTCACTACAGTGGTGTGGTGCAACATAAAAGGCAATAACAATAACGCCATTTATGAAAACTGCCTGTACAGTATCCAATATAAATCTATGGAGGCAAATTAAAGTTGAACTCCGGCACGTTTGAGGCTAAAGTCTGTTGCTAGAGGTGGTCGAATTCTGTCAGAAGCGAAAAAACAGCACAGATCAGTGTTTCCTCGGCAGAGATTTCACTGTGGTAGTGAGTCTGTCAAGGCATCAAACTAGTGTAGTGATGGAGGCAAGTTCTTAACTTCCAAGTAAAATGCCAATTTGCTTCACACTGAAGAAGCTTAACACCACTTTAACCCATCTTACAACAGCCACGAGTCAAACAGTGGAAGAAAATGGTTCGGGAATGTATTTTTTTTGTATTTTCAAAAAAATCTAATTAACTCGTAAATAAATAGGATTAGAAACAACATCGGCAATTGAGTCTTTTGGGCTTTTGCATGTGCCGTGTGAAATCAACAGAGGTCAGTGTAAGGCTGCTACTGTTCTGTGCCGATTTTTAGCCTCTGACAGTATTCCACTGCGTCTAGCAATGGACTTTAGCTTCAAACGTGAACGGAGTTCCCCTTTAAGGTTAAAGGGATAGTTCAGGTTTTTTGCCCCTCGTCAGCAGTGTCGTGCATCAACACTGACTTACTTCCCGACAGCGTCCGGTGACCCGAGTTCTTCTCCGGTTTCGGTGCTGACGAAAGTAGTCCGGCAAGTTGGCTGGGGTCACGAAAATAAAACGCTTTTCTTCTCAAAACAATATGTGTTCAAAAGAGTGATACATTAGCATCACAAAACGGTGAACAGCGAAAACAGACCTCATAATCGCTTGGTAGTAGTTTCTCTCTGGTCATATCACTGTGTGCTGCCGTAAGTCTATGGAACCAGTTGTCAGCCGCGCACGAATCCACACTTTTTCAGTAGTTTGACAGTGTTTACATGCTCAGACCGCTTATATACATATCGCGCTAGCTCTCATGTTAGCTTTCTTGCGTCGCAATGGTCAACGGTCTGACACTGCTGAACATAAACACTGCCGAACTACTGAAAAAAGCGTTGGATTGTATGTTTTGGGTTGATGAAAGAACCCCACCCAGACAAAACATTCTGGACAATGTTCCTCTTTCCACGTTTAGATCGAAAACTGACCAAAAAACTCAAAGATTACGTAAGTTTCGCCTTTAGTATCCCACCATAAATATAGCTAAACCGACACAGAACTCCTCGCTGTGGGAGACCAGAAAATAAAGGCATTGCAAACTCCACTCCGCTGAGATACCGTCTGGGCACGATTGAAGCCATCTCCTCCCTGCACACACACTCAAATCTTCACCCAGAGGCTTGGAGGAAAGAGGAGGAGGAGGAGGAGGAGGAGGGGGCACAGATGGAGCAGAACCGCAGATATACAAACCCCGTGCTACTCTTCCCTCTCTGCATCGCTGCCATCTTATCCCCCGCGTCATCAGTCATTTTTTACTGCGGAAATAGGTTATCCGGGAGTGCCCAGGTGATGGTGCCACTCGGGGCCGGGCTAGACATCGCATATCTGGGCCGCGGGGCTCCTAAATTTGGCCTTTCACTTCACTGGTTTCCCAGAAAAGGTGGATTTGCGTTGATGTTTTTGCTTAGTGGAACTTTTGCTGCAGTAATTAGATGGGGCTAAATTTGGAGACTTTGGGGATTACTTAAAAAACTACTAGTGTTTTTGTGTTGTTTCTTATCTTAAGAGTACAATACATGGATCTAACCTGCTTTCTGTTCTTGTTCATCCGCCGTACTGTGCCTATCCTTACCTTAAACTACTTAATGTACACGATAGTTCTGTAGCTTTATATCTTTACTCTATATTTGCATTAGTTGGTAGAGACTTTTCACCAATAATATGAAGGTTTGTTGCCCAATCTACATTGACGGCAAAGCAATGGTGTTGTACATAGGCAAGACACGGTGTGATTGCAGGATCCCACCACACGTTTGGTCCATTTTGGGTCAGATTTTTTAGCCAGATTCAGGGCCATTTATCCATTTATATCCCTGATTGGATAATACGCCTGTTAGTCACTGATAACAAGACCCATCAAAAAACACCGTGCCTATTTTCATTTTGATATTTTATTCTCTCTGGTTTATTTTCCCTGGAAGTTCTGCAGCTAGAAGGACTTACCTGAAAAATCGCCACAATTTTATCTCCTTCTGTTATAGTGATGTGTTTACTTTCGCATCTTAGAAAGTGTTGAACTCCATGACGAGAAACTGGAAGCAGCGAGACGATAAACTCTTTTTGTTCACTTGACACGGAATTCACGCTAAGCAGCAAAACTTCCAGTGCAAATAAACCAGAGAGAATAAAATATCAAAACTGAAACAGGCACGATGACTGTTTTTTGACGGGTGTTACTTGAAATAAACTTTAAATAAACATTGGAAATAGACGTTTTTTTGTTCAACACTAAAACAGAATAATGAAATTTATTTATTTGATAGGGACAGTGCACCTTAATGGACAGACATGAATGTAAACATGCCGGATTGTACCCCAAAAGACTCATTTCCATCCGTAGTCCCAAGGGCAGGGGTCACACAGGGGTTAAAGTAGATTTTATTGTTTTTCGTTCGTAATTGAAATTCAAAAGTACGAACGGTACATGGAGCGAGTTTGAATTAAAATATTAAAGTGGTTACTCTGGATTCTAGGCAATCCAGGGGCTGCTGTAGCTCCCATCAACAAGTACAACTAAAAAGTGAGCAAAATAGGATTGTTGAACACATTAAAGTTGGAAGTTTAACTCATCGGGCAACTTTGTGAGCACCTACAGCACCAACTACAGCAAACAAGTCTCAGGTATCGGATTCAATTAAAAAGATCCAATCAGATCGTTCCTAATCTTTCGCATTGTACCCGCGATGACCACACGCACTCTTGTCGCACCCCCCTCCGTCTCCCCGGGGGGTTTACCGATCTCAAACGTTCCCATCCACCGGCGCTTCCTAATCTCCCCCAATAAGAAACCATTATAGGCCGAGGCGAGGAGATTGGGCTGCCGGTATAGCCGCTGTCTGATTTGCCTTACACGCGGCGAGCCTTGAGATAAGCCTCTCGGTGACTCCCCTCAGCAGATAAAGGCCCTTACATTACAGTTATCATCAGGCGAAGATTAGCGGAGCGCCCCAACCCCCCTCGAGCTGGAAGAAGAAGGGGAAAGGGAAGAGAGAGAAGGCCCCGGCTCGGTGGGCACCATTACAGACGGGGCTGCCTTCAGTGGTCTCCGCCGTAATCTATCTAGTTTACAGCCACTTCAACTTATCGCTTTCACTCGACTCACACCCCCGAGTGGATATTGACTGGAGGAAAAGCCGCGCCTGCACCTCCGTCCCACGGGCAGGCTGGGGGTCCGGCCCGATTGTAAGAGGAAGTCGATTATTTTGCGCCGTTTTGAAAGGCTCGTATTGCGCTATTTTATGATCTACCGTATGTTATAATGTCGTTTTCTTATCAAAAACGTGCATAGAGTTGTGTTTTGTTTCATTTCCACATGTTTAACACGCATATCCTGCATATTTACGCTGAGTTCTTCTCCGAGTTCAACCTTGTGGTAATATAAAAAGTGCTCCACTGTGTTTTTAAACTCCACACACCTTCACTAGAATCATTTGGATATTGACCAGCCCTAGAATTGCCAATCTCTACTAAAACAAATCGTACACTGCAAATTTCTCTGATCTGGCCAAGATTTTAAAAATTATATCAGGTTATTCACCTTGTTTTCACATTTATTATTGACTTACTAGTTCTGAGACTGCTTCATTCTAGTCTAGAGGTCGTTTATTTGAAGAGAAGTAAAATTATCTTGCGGCGTGGACAGATAATTGCACTGCTTTTAAGTCATTTTCTGATAGATTTAAGGATTTTATATCTTAAATTTTGTAAAAGCTTCACGAGATCACAAGATTGAACAGAGCATTTTTCTACGTTCAGACTGCAGCCTGAAGTGACCCAAATCAGATTTTTTTCGCCCCTCTGCGACCTGATCTTTTAATGACCGTCTGAACGACACAGATCTCATTTTTTCAAATGCGACCCAGGTCACTTGGATATGTGCTCCTAAAAGCTGTACATATCCGATCTTTTGACATGCGACTTCAGTCTGAACGGTCAGGTCACATTCATCTGACCTACACGTCATCAACAAGCGAGAGTTTGGCTATTGCGCTGTAACAAGAACCTGTTGTGAACCAATACAGCCCAACGCCCACACGTTTTCTCACTGAAATAGGCCGAAGACGTGTTTCCTCCAGCGAGAGCGGTACAACGGCAACTGTAAAATCTCCCCGTGCTCAAGGCAGCGTCCATGTTTAGGCGACTTCTGTAAACACTGAGCACGTTCCCTTCGTGTGACGTCGTCGTGTCGTCCAGTGCTTTTGCAGGACACTTTTGGGGCGTTTAAAGTTAACACTGGAGATCATAAACAAGTCGCATTTAATTGGAAATGTGAACGACCTCGCAAAAAAAATCAGAATGCACAAAAAAATCTGAATTGAGCATTAAGCCCTGCAGTCTGAACATTGCCATAGAGCTTTGGAGATGTAGACAAACTAGTAAAGGTCATTCAAACATGTATGAATAAAACAAAACTTGTTCTACCATTAGTTCAAATTATATGCATTTTAGTTTGAGTTTTAGTTCAAAGACATAAAAACTGATACTGATATAAGATGAAATGAAATAAAGATAGTAGAAAATTTACTTTTATTTCGCGCTATCATTAGACTTATTAATTTTAATATCCCCCCTTCTTTCAATAAGTTCAGATGCTATAAAAATGCTTAGAGAAGTGTTCTTGCCTGAATGCGTCCAAATTAACACTGCGTTGAGAAATTACAAGGCGCCAACTGACAAAACTTCTAAAATGTTTTCTTAACAACATTGCATTTTGGAGTTGGAAGCGCAAAATGTACATCCCTTATGTTAAAACGCATTTGCAGATCTTTCCAATGAGCGACTCCCTTTTTCTTGAAGCTACTAGACTAAATAGCTTGTAGTGATAAATTACAACTGGCATCTCAGCCCAACTCTTCCTCCTAAATTCCCCCGAACCCTTCCCGACGCTAATTTAGACTGTATGAAATATTCTCAATTAAACTCGCAATGTCCCAGTTAGCTCGCTCGCTGCCGTACCCCTCCGCCTGCATATTCATCATCCGGGGTAATTGCTGTCCGGTACATGGGCTCTTTCAGGCTGACTGCTCGGTTAGGTTTACCCCTGCAAACTGGCTTACATTACAGCTAACTGTCAGGGTGAAACCAGAGCCTGCACGGATGGCGCATCATTATGCTGTCAGGGTACTTTTGCGTTCGCCGTTAACATTGTATTTTTAGTCGTGTGGAGATCGCTTTACCGGCCAGCGCGATCTCGGGTTGCCCAAATGGTGCATCCTGACAGAGGTTCGTTTAGTGTGGGACTGTCACGCGAAATGTAACCAAGATGTGTTTTGTTCAGTGGATTGTTGGTGTAGGTTGGGTTCAAGTGACATCAGATGGCGTGAGTTTAAAGTGGGATTAAACGCCCAAACTCCCATAATTGCGTTTCAAACAGAGCTGCTAAACTGGGTGGTACTGGAGGGCTCTATTCACGCTTACATCACAAACCAGGAAGACGTTTGGAAACAGGCGATGACGACTTCCGGTGTAGTTTCCGACACTGGGCTCGCCCGACCGACTGTGATCGAACCTACTGAAGTAAATGTGATCGTTGGTAAAATGAGGACTGTTTGGAATCATCTTGAATTCGGCGCACTCGTCTCTTCTAATCGCATGTACCCAGTGCGCTCAGAGTTGTGCGTCGGTGGGGAAACGATGAAAACTGAGGTACAGTTGAAATTGTGGATTCACCGAACATAACAGAACGCTACGATGACATATCAGTGAAGAAAAGTGGGACATTTTCTCAGTTTTCCTACATTTTGTCAGACTTACTACTGCAACCAGGTTTGCGACGTACGCATGAATAGAGCCTGTTTTTTTTTATTCGGACAAACCATGCAGTATGTGTCCCTGATCAGGGGGTCACCAGCCTATTCTGACATCTCTTCATTCCAACATGCCTATATTTAGACATGCCACTATTATGACATGTATGTATTTAGATGTGCTGGTTTTCCGACACTTTTTGGTATTGCTATTCCAACATGTAATTAATTTTTTTGAAAGAGTTGCGATCGTCTACCCAGGTGTGTCTCTCGCTGTCCATGGTGCTGAGTGACAGGACACATCAGCGCGATCTCACATTTGAATTGTAAAATGAAAAACAGCTACTCCAAAATGAAAAAAAAAAAGTTTTATTAGTGGGATACTTAAAAAAATGTCTATGTTGCTACTCCGACAAT
This sequence comes from Odontamblyopus lacepedii, assembly GCA_034769755.1. NCBI lineage: Eukaryota > Metazoa > Chordata > Actinopteri > Gobiiformes > Gobiidae > Odontamblyopus > Odontamblyopus lacepedii. The sequence goes on from CM068363.1 coordinate 30,399,373, forward strand.
TTGTCGTTAATGTCTAAATAGCGGGATGATCCACCTGTTAATCGTGCCCATCTGAACTGATCCACCTCCTTTCCAAAATTCATTCAGAAGTCATTTTTGTAAACTTTTAAAGGCTCTATACCTCAGCTGGTATGAATAAAATCGTGAAAAGCGCGTAAGATTATCTTGCGTCATAATCTGAGGGATTTCTGTCGCTGCATTTTGTTGTTTTATGGTCATTCACAAACACGTATTTCTGAATTTTGGCAAAACAAATGACAATTTATGCTCCTCTTTACTGTTGGCAGGGATCAGATTAGTCAAAAATTGTGATAGTCCTCTTTTAGTCCTGGTTTAGACCTGATGTAGTCCTGGTTTTCCAAAAATAGGGACACCTCACCTATAAAACTGAGACAAATCAGTGGTTTTGGATAAATCTGATCACAATCTAATCATAAGCAGTTTAATTCACCTGACATTTCTCTGTCAAGGACCCCATTTTGAGAACTTTTGCCAATTACGAGATAGTTTAGTTGTGAATTGTGCATCGCTATAGAAAAAGTTCTTCGTTTTCTTCATTTTTAACTTATACTGTAGGTAAGAAATACTTCGCTCGCTCAATAAAAATGGACAGCTGCTGGAAGGTTAGCTGAAGCGTTACAAATAAACAAGGTTGAGGCTGCATGATGTTTTTCCAAAGGCGTCGAGTGTATCTGACCTTACCTTGTCCAGCCTCTTCTCTCGGCGTTTGTCTGAATTGTAATTTTCACCTTCGCAGTGGGTCTCTATAGATTAAGCAATTGTGTTTTGGGGTCATTCTTCCATGCACCATCGCTCATGTTCTCAATACCGAGCACTGGAGCGTCTAATCGTCTAACCTTTTCTACGCCCTTTGTTTTTGAATACAAGCACATTTTTTAATTATTTGTTTAAAAAGCAGCACTGTGCAAGTTTGTGGAGGTAGCGCATTCCCATGGAGATGAAAAGTTAAATCCACAGTATGTAAGTTTTTGCACTGAAAAGGAAAGAAAAACGTGTTTCTTTACATTTGGTGCGTTCGCATCTCCACAAACCCGACTTGTACTTGGCTTAGAGAAGGGCGTCTTGCTGCTCGTTTCCATGGAAATGTTGTTTTTTTGGTTATAATCTTCCACAGTATGGCATTAAACATATTTATCTGAGTGCAGAATGTTCCGAAGTATGGTTTTAACTTTCTGTTTTTCATGGAATCACGTACTTGACTTTTCACATCCAGAAAGTTTCAGATTATGACTTTAAAACCATACTTTCGAACATTCTCCATGGAGAATACGTTTCATGCCATACTAATAATTCTAATAATAATAATAAAAAAAGAAGAATCATACTAATAATCATAATCATAATAACCATATATATGTATTTTTAATTTTAATTGATATTTTACCAGGTAAGTCACTCACTCCCACACGACACAGTGGCTTAGTGCTACTCACTCCTCACAGCAAGAAGGTTCTGGGTTTGAACTTCAGGTCACCCGGGCCTTTCTGTGCAAATACAATACTAAATACAATCAATTAAATACTGTCCCACTTTAACTGTGGCTTTAATCATCTTTAGTTTGTTTATGTTGTTGTAAGGCGACCTTGAGTGTCCAGAAAGGCGTCTAATAAATAAAATGTATTATTATTATTATGATTGAGAACGGCTTTCTCATTTACAATGACGACCTGGGACTTCTGTGGCATGTTTTGGGGTTTTTTTGGGATAGTAATAATAGATTTTATTTATTAGGCGCCTTTTTGGACACTCAAGGTCGCCTTACAACAACAAAAATAAGTTGAATACGATTAAAACATACAGTTAAAAGCCAATAGGGGGTCAGTATTTTAATTGCTTGGTTGTATTTAATTGACAGTACTTCTTCCTGGAGACCTATGTTGCATATTTGTGAGTTGATGGGGGGGGAAAAAACTGGAGGATACCCATCCAGACACGGGAAGAACATGCAAACTCCACACAGAAAGGCCTGGGCGACCCGGGGATCGAACCTGGAACCTTCTTGCTGTGAGGCTGGAGTGCTTGGAGTGAATAGGCCAATCGACTGTGGAAGTTACCATCTTTTTTTGTTATTCTAGCCTCTTTCTTTGGCTAAAAAGTTCCATACTGGGGCTTTAACTTGTAATGTAAAAAAACCAAAAACGTCAGAAACAAGACTACATCCATTATCCGCCACTTATAACGCTCAAAGTGAAGTCGGACATCAATCGTGTTTATTAGTTTTCAATAGCGCGGGACCTTTTGACCCCCGAAGTGCTGCTTGTGTAGGCTGTACCTGCCCCTGAAATATAATCAATACCCAGCTTTATGTTTCCACGCCGAGTTTTAGAGTCCGAAGACAAGGGCGGGGAGGGGGGCGATTGAAAATGAGCGACGTCTGGAAAATGCAAGACTGGAAAAGCCAAGTGCAATGCCGGGAAGGAAGCAGTCATAAAACACACTGTCCGCTCGGAGACAGGAAGTCTGTCGAGCTCCGTTTGTCAACAACATGGAGGGTTGCATAATGTACGTGATGCAATGATGAGGATGTTTTTGCTAAAAGAACAAAATAATGGGTATACTGAGTGAAGACATGCCGTGTTTTCATATTTCCGAACGAGGAAAAACAAATATATGAGCTTTCAAAACATGGAGGAGAGGAGGTCTGGCTTGGAGTGATCAAATATCCTGTTTTTAGATCTTGGCTTCAGAAGTTTTGATAGAGAAAACTACGATAAGAAGCTTTTTTGGATTTATTTGAATTTATTTCGGTGATCACCTGTTTATCTTTTATTTCACTCCTCTTAAAGGTGCGTTATAGCTCAAAAATACCTTAAAAAACATGAATTCTTTGACCATTAACCTGTCTTCATTGTGATTTCCAAGTTTATGCCGCGTTCCGTTGAACGTCGGTAGTCAATAAATCCGAGCCGGACCTCTCGACATCCGTTGTAAATGCGTTTTATTGCAACGGCCTGGGAGAATATGGACGCCCGAACAAAGTTTCATTTCCAGCCGACTCTCTGTGTTTCGGAATTCCGATTTGATTGGCCGTTCCATCGCACTTTCTCGAAGTGGAGGTTGGTTTTTCCCCGAGTCCCAAGGTCAATAGAAGGCACCGTTATTCCCATACTGTGGAATTAGTTCAGTGTAATTTATTTACTGAGACAGGGACAGTGCACAATATACGTTAATCTGAAGAGGAGAGATGCATGTACCAGGTTATAGCGCCACCTGTCGTCCCCGGGCAGGTTGATGTTTTAGTTCATGCTCAGACAGAACAGGAAGTACGTAGATGTCAGTTGTTTATCATTTTAACGAAACCGTGAACTTCTCTAGACACCGAAAACTCCAGTGTATGAAAACACGTTGTAAATCTAACCTTGATCACGGGAAAAGGAAAATTCCCTGCCTTACTCACAGTGCACCATTAAGAACTGGTTTAGTCCAGATTTAGTCTTGACTTAGGTCCTCGTTTAAGACCAGGTTTAGTCCTGTTTCGTCCTGTTTAATCTTGATTTAGGTCCTGGTTTAAGACCAGATTTAGTCTTGATTTAGGTCCTCGCTTAAGACCTGGTTTAGTCCAGTTTAGTCTTGACTTAGGTCCTCGCTTAAGACCTGGTTTAGTCCAGTTTAGTCTTGACTTAGGTCCTCGCTTAAGACCAGGTTTAGTCCAGTTTAGTCTTGACTTGGGTCCTCGCTTAAGACCAGGTTTAGTCCAGTTTAGTCTTGACTTAGGTCCTCGCTTAAGACCAGGTTTAGTCCAGTTTAGTCTTGACTTAGGTCCTCACTTAAGACCAGGTTTAGTCCAGATTTAGTCTTGACTTAGTTCCTCGCCTAAGACCTGGTTTAGTCCAGTTTAATCTTAACTTGGTGATGTTGACGTGAACTTTTCGAAAACCACAGTTGCTTTCCGTATTCACAACAAAATCTAAAATTATAACACTCTATAAATAAACGCTGTGTGGGCGCTCGGGGGACTATTTTCTCGCCTTTGCCGCGTGGAGTGATTCACCGACGGGAGACGTGAACTGTCTGCGGCGCACTGTACCCGGCCGCTGACTCACGGACGTCCGCTTGTTGTTCCCAAACACGCGCTAATAATTTGCAATTCCCACAAAAAAGCCTCATGAATGTGTTTTAATTCACGCCGTTATCTCCCGGTACCGAGTGGGGCGACCGAGTCCTTCATTTAAATGCTCATAATTAGCCGTTTAACTCGCCGAAGGTTCGTTAAGGGGTGTCAAAGCTCAAAAGCAATTAGCAAATGCTGCAAAAAGTGAGATAAGTTGTGGAATATTTAAGTGTGGATGTAAGTAGAGAGTTTCCAGACATTGTGCAGTTGGAAAAATGAACTCCTTAATGAAGACGTTTTGTTAGATAATGCAGTTTCCTATTCTTAAAACGTCTCTATATCGTCGTAATATTGAACACTTTGTACGTTAACAGTCGGGTGTTCAAGGTTTTTAGCCAAAGAATAAACTAGAACGAAAGCTTTTGTTCTGTCTACATCGGCAAAGCTCAAATTGCTCTCATCATCCTTGAACGCGGGTAGTTTTCAAGCTAACAGCTCCTTTTACCTTTAGTTCAGTAGAAATGGGCAATTCTGAGGCTGAAATTATCCAAATGATTCTAGTGAAGGGGTGTGGAAATTAAAAATACAGTGAAACACTTCCAGGATAGGAAAAAACCTTATAACAGAGCAGAAAATCAGGTAATATGGGCCCTTTAAACCCAAATCAACACTGGATCAACATGAGCTTTAGCAAAAAACAAAATATAAAAACGATGATAATGTCCTGTAATGTGTTCAAGAAGTTGTATTAATCCATCCTATTTTTTGTTTGTTTTTCACACTTTTTGGTCTAAAATACATTGTTTTAATAGCTGAATTTCTGTGTGTGTGTTTTTTTCCCCCTGACATTTTAAACTTTTACCCCTGATTTGTTTTTTTTTCCTGTATTTTTAAGCTTATTTCAATTATATTTTATTATTCTTGGATTTTTTCCCCTCTTCCAACCTATACACGGTCGCCACGGCTACACTTTAAATTTTTTAATAGCTGACATTTGAATTTCTGTTTTTTAATTTAAAAAAAAAATCCTGGACATTTAAAAATTATTATATTTTATTATTTTTATTTATTTTTTTCTCTCTTCCAATCTATACACTATGGCCATGGCCACACTTTTATTTTTTTTAATAGCTGACATTTTAATTTCTGTGCTTTTTTTAATATATTTAAAAAAAAATTTCTGGACATTTTTTAAAATTTTACCCTTGATTTTTGTTCCTGTATCGTCAAGCTTATTCCACTAATATTTTATTAGTTAAATTTTTTAATAGCTGACTACGAATGTAAATTAGCTGTATGCTAACTTCGGCACATTTACACTTGTCTTCATGTGTCCATTAATGTGCATTGTCCCTTTTAAATAAATTAATTAATTAATTCAAAAAAAAAAAAAAAAGAATTTGTTTTATTATTTTTTTCACATTTTTAAAAAATTTCCTAGACATTTTTTTTAATTTGACCTGATATTTTCCTGTATCGTCAAGCTTACTTCAATTATATTTTATTATTGTTAGGTTTTTTCTCTCTCTCTCTTCCAAACTATGCACTGTTGCCATGGCTACACTTTAAATTTTTTAATAGCTGACATTTTATTATTATTTTATTTTATATAGTTTTTTCTTTTTTGGACATTTTTTTAATTTGACCCCTGATTTTTCTCGTATCATCAAGCTTATTTCAATTATTATACTTTATTATTTGTCGATTCTTTTTTTCCTCCCTCCTCCAGCCTGTACACCATCTCCAGCGCCGCACTCCCATACAGCCTCTCCCCTGCCACGTGTATTAATCAGACTTTGACAGGCACAGGGGGAGCGCAGAAATGTCCCTCGCCGGCTCCCGTAGGACATCACCCCTGATCTCTGCTCACTGGTTGGCTGACCCCGCTCCTATAGGGAACGCCGGCCTTATATATATAGGGAGATATAAAATCCCGACGGGAAATCCTTAAAGAACAGGCCAGAGGTTAAGACACAGGCAGCGAATACGAAACTCACGCCCTGTTCAGCCGTTTGTGAAGAGATTCGGTTTTACTTTCCATCTGTTCATTTTGACGAAACTGGACGGCCAGAATTTGGAGGAAATTGGCGAGTCGTGCCCTGCTTGGGTGACCTTTTAAGGTTTTATTTGGTACCGAGGACATTTTGTACGAGTACGAAATGTCACATTGTTCCATCCAGACTCTGAGTATCCGATTATAAACCATTATTCACATTTTTGAGTCTGACGACGTCTGCAAAGTTCAAAATGCTCCGTTCCACCGTCTGGACTTAGGTCCTCGCTTAAGACCTGGTTTAGACCAGATTTAGTCCTGATTTAGGTCCTCACTTAAGACCTGGATTAGACCAGATTTAGTCCTGGTTTAGGTCCTCAATTAAGATCCGGTTTAGTCCTGTTTAGTCCAGATTTAGTCTTGACTTAGGTCCTTGCTTAAAACCTGGTTTAGTCTTGACTTAGGTCCTCACTTAAGACTTGGTTTAGTCCTGTTTGGTCTTGACTTAGGTCCTCACTTAAGACTTGGTTTAGTCCTGTTTGGTCTTGACTTAGGTCCTCACTTAAGACTTGGTTTAATCCTGTTTGGTCTTGACTTAGGTCCTCACTTAAGACCTAGTTTAGTCTTGACTTAGGTCCTCGCTTAAGACCTGGTTTAGTCCTGTTTAGTCCAGATTTAGTCTTGACTTAGGTCCTTACTTAAGATCTGGTTTAGACCAGATTTAGTCTTGGTTTAGGTCCTCGCTTAAGACCTGGTTTAGTCATGTTTAGTCCAGATGTAGTCTTGACTTAGGTCCTACTTTAAGATCTGGTTCAGTCCAATTTAGTCTTGACTTAGGACCGATTCCTTTGGTGGGAATTGAACCGAATATACTTTGGTTCATGGGCTGTTGCTTAACCCCCTGCACCGCCTTGGAACGAGTATATTGTACAAAATCTAAGCTTTTTACTTGTTGAAATCCCGCCCTGGGAGCATCAGTGACAGAGTACAGCTTGTGATTAATGGTGCCAAATGTCAGCGTTGACACCGAGTCTCTTTAGAGGAGAGACGTCAAAAGTTTGGCTTTGGTGGTAAAAGTTCGGTGAAATATTGGGTAGTGAGCGAGAAAATATTCCATATTCTTGTTCAACATTCTGTACAGAGATAGATGAGTGTTACTTCACGCTGTGGAAGATTATAGTGCAGGAACAAGCAGGTGAAAATCCTTCAGGTTTGTAGAAATGAAAGTCCACTCCCAGTACGCACATGATTTTAGTGCAATAAAAAACTATTTAGTTTATGTTTTGGCAAAGAAAAAGCTCCATGGTGGGTAGGGATGTGACGACAACCTAAATATGGTGATATCGTATCGTCAGAGGTCTCACAATAATATCGTGGACCATCACAATGTAGCGAATCCCAAGTCTCTTTGCTTAAATGAAGAGTTCTGATGCAGAAATGGCTAAAAAAACCAGAGGGAACTACATAGACCATGATCCTTTGCTCCGTTTCATTGCAGACGACATGAAAAAAATAACTGTTTTAAACCTTCATTCTTTGGATTAAGTCTTTTAAGGCATTTTTAGAGGAAAAAGTAGCCAAAATATCGCAATAAATATCGTACGGTGAGATGTTTATGGTGAAAATATCGTACAGAGAGATTTGGATTTCATTCCATCCCTCATGACAATAAATGTTGTACCAAATGACTGGTCAAAGTATTTTAGAAAGTCTTGTTATTATGTAGAATATCGTAATATCGTGAGCTTTCCCACGATATCGCAATAAATATCGTACCGTGAGACTTGGATATCGTTAAACCCCTAATGTTGAGGCTTTAAGGAGGCCACTTTACGCTATTTTCTCACCTGTGTTATTATAAAACATACCTGGAGTTGTGTTTTGTTTCATTCACACGCTGCATATTTAGGAAAGAAATATCTTCACGGAGACAAGCAAATGGCAGAACCTCCGCGAAAAGCCAAAAACTACCATAATGCATCTTTAACTATGTATTTTAAAGATCCTATATTACACGAAATTGATCCTCGAGAGCTTTAAGTCATAGTTAAAATGTTGTTATCTCCTCAAAAACAGACCTGGAGTTGTGTTTTGTTTCATTCACATGTTTGGCTAACTCTTTATTATCAGTCTGGCTACGTCTCCAAAGCTCAAAACGCTCTGTTCCACCTTGTGATGTCAAGTGGTGATACAGGAAGTGCTCCACTGTGTTTTTCAACTTCCACGAGAATCATTTTGATGATTTCAGCCCTGGAATTGCCGATTTCGCCTGAACAAAAGCTAAAAGGAGCTGTTCAATTGAAAACTCTATACGTTATATGACATCACAAGGTGGAACAGAGCGTTTTGTGCTTGAGATGTAGACGGACTGATAATAAAAACTCGTCAAACATGTGTGAATGGAAAAAAAAACACAACTCCAGGTTTGTTTTTAATGAGGAAACCACATTTTAACTATGATTTAAAGCTCTCAAGAGTTCAATTTGGTGTAATATGGGACCTTTAAAACACATAGTTAAAGATACACTATGTACTTTTCGACTTTTCATGGAGGTTTCACAGTTTGCTTGGCTCTTTAAACGTTTTATTTCTTCCCTGGAATGTTCCACTGTCTGGCATTAAACGCAAACTCAAGCCCCAAGGGGAAAACAAACGGCTTTTTCCACACTGTCAACTGCCATAAATAAAGTTGTTCATTATGTATTTTACAACTGCAGACGCACACTAACACCCTTTGTTTACCTGCTCGACGTAATTGGATTTGATGGAATGGAAATGCGTGGGCTTTTATATTAGCACAATATTTTCTCAGCAAAAGCGCGACGGGGCATTTCTTTTTTGTTTTGTTTTCCAAGGTGTCCAAGGTGGAGAGTTTGCGATGAGATGACAGAAGGCTGTTCAGAACCACGCATTCAGTGGGAGGATTTTCGGTGCAGTTATGAAATATGCGCGCGCTTTTATTTTATTATCGTACTTTTCTTGGCGTGTGGGTGAGTGGCAGTTTAGAGCATCTGGAGAAGGTGGGCTATGGCTGGAGAGAGGAGTTTAACGCGGACACAACGTGCAAAATCGATGTTTCGAAACTGTTAACCATGGTATAGTCGTTTCCCTTCTCGTTTACGCTTTCGAAGTTGTGTATTTTGTGTGATTCCTGCGTGTTTGAGTCGTCTTTATCGCACGATAAGGCGATTCTGACCCAATTCTTTATATCTTTTTAGATGTAAGGATGGACGACGATAATCGATACGTAACCTGCGACTAAAAGAGGGGGTAGAGTACTCAAAAAATAATAATAATCAGTGTTATTCTACCAAATATCGATTTCTGAACTCTCCCTAAATTAAAACATTAGTATTGTGTTGTTTTAAAATGAATATGATCTTTTCTTTTGTTTTCTTCGCATTATTTGAGGTCTGAAAACCTCATTTCCTGCAGATAAATCCTCTAATTGACCACATTTTTATTTGGAATTTGGCAGAAATGTAATTTATAGAATGAAACAAAAATGTTTATTTTGCTCAAACACAAACCTATAAATAGTAAAATCAGAGAAATTTGCAGTGGTCTCTTATTTTTTTTCCCAGTTTTTTCAAGTAAGGATAATGTTACTTCGAAATAATATTACAGAAGTAGAAGTACAAAGTAGAGATCTGAGAATTGCTCAAGTAAGAGTAAAAAAGTGTTTGGGAAAAGTACTACTTGAGTAAGAGTTTAAGGTTAAAAAGCCACTAAACCCCCTCCTGAAGCTTTACTCCCATAAGCAAAATCTGAAAAATCCTCCTTTGGAAGCAGAAGGGGATTGAACACTCAAAGATCAGACTGTGTTCACTTTTGGAATCAGACTATGTGCACTTTTAAGTCCGCCCGGGCCTGTTTTACTGACGATAAATAAACTTCTCCTGCTTAAGACGTCCAGTTGGTCTCCAGACTTTTAATTCCACCCTTTCTCGGACAATCTGAAAACTTCTACAAGAGGAGCTCATCATGTCCGGCCCGTAGACGCCAGTGGATTTGCTCATCAACCTGACTCATTGTCATTAGTCCAGCCCGAAAACTGAAATGTACCGGCCGTAGTTGATCCTAAAGAGGCCGTTACAGACACGACTTTGACACAAAAGTCTGACAAATATGCACTAAAATGGCAAAATAAGGCCAGGGAAAGAGGTATGCGCTTCTATTTTAGGCCCATTTACACAGTCTAATCAGTAGAAAAAAAGTGATTTTAGGTGTTTATTGTCCTGTTAAGAGTAACTGTTGGGACGTCACATCTGATTTGTAATTTAAGTTCATGTAATTTGGAAGGACAAAACATTTAATAACATGGAAAATCTGGTATTTTCAAAGGATAGACTCAAAAAATTGAAAGCCAAATCAAACCAAAAGTTTAAATCATTTCATAGTGTCAAGATAAAAGTTTTTGTTACATGTAAATTTACTCACATTAGAAAGAGCAACCAGCACTTTTACTGTTACTTCAATGAAAAAATATGGAGCAGGAGTAAAAGAACGCTGCTAGAAAAGAACCCTTAAAAGCATTTCTTTTTAAACGTTACTGTGCAAAAATGTCATTATATTCTATCCTATTGTTTACTGTGATGATACAGTATTGATATCGAGGGCTACTGTATCGATATAAGAGTATTTTATGGTAAATTTGACTCAATTATTTTGTTACAGCGCTACAGCTTTGACATTTTCACTGTTTTGATGATTAAAATGTGCGTGTTTTATACGAACTTTACATAAGAAGTGGTTTAGCGGAGACACAGCCACGATTTAGCCTTTATTTTTTATTGAACCGTATCGACTCGCTTGAAATATCGGTATCATTTTACATTAGGGACCATATATTAATAGCTATTTAATAGTAAAATGCATAATAAGTGCTTAATTACATCTTTGTCAGTATTCATAAAGTACTTTTAATGCATTTTGTTATTTTTATTTTGCGAGTACTAACCCATGAACTATTTTCTTCCCATTAAAGTAGTGGAGATTAAAACAGAAGTTTTTGTGCAAACACTGAAATCTTAATAAACATTAATAAGTGTTTGATTAATACCAATTATTAGCTAAGTAACCATTAATTCACATACCAATTAACACTTAGCTATAAATATCTGGTCCCTAAAGTAAAGTGTTACCGAAATATCATATATCGAATCAAAAACGCTCTGTATTAAGATATGTATCGTATCGTGGCCTATGTATCGTATCGGCAACTTTTTAACGAGAGTAACTAGTAACGACCCACATTTTATAACCAACGAAACACAAATATGAAGCAGAATTTGTCGCGTGTGGCTGAATATTCCAATAAGGCCAAAAATGACTCGATTCTTATTCACCTCTGAAACAAATTGTTGCCGCTGAGGTGAAAACAAGACGGGGAAAGAACTAAAGGAATCCAGGATTGATCCGAACACACGCGCTCTGATTTGTTTTGCACTAATTACTTTTGGGTTAGATGTTTTTTTTCTTGTTTACTCTCATGGATTAAGTCTCGGAGAGGTTTGGGTTTGTGCCAGAGAAAGCCTGATTCAAAGTGCATTTGTCGCGCTTCAGACGGAAAACAATCGCTTTTAAAAGGCTGATGGCACCTCGTTATTTAAAGTTTGGAAGTGAAAGTACAAATCGGACTTAAAGGATCTTCCAAAAACCATTTCGCGATCAGGCATATCGCTTTGTACCCTTGAGCAAGACGCATTTGATTATGCTTCAGACGGAAAACAGTACCATTTATCAGGTTGATGCTATTCGGTTATTTAGAGATTGAAAATGAAAGTAAATTCTAACTTAAATATACTTTCAAAAGCCAATTAGCTCGCTATTGGCGTCAGATGTACAGTATGTTGTTTTGTACCCTTGGGCAACACACTTTTGTTAAGCTTCAGACAGAAAACGATGCCATTTACTGTATAACCTTGATGACGCGCAGTTATTTAGAGATATAAAGTGAAAGTAAAATTCTAACTGCTCTAAATAAACTCGCAAAAGCCATTCTTAGTCTGTCTGCATCGCCAAAGCTCAAAATGCTCAGTTCCACCTTGCGATGTCATGAAGTTGTAGTTTCCAGCTGCCGTTTAACCTTTATTTCAGTAGAGTTTGACAGTTCCTGGTGCTGAAATGATCCACATGATTCTAGGGAAAGTGGACGGAGTTTAAAAAAGCTGTCGACCATTACCACGTGTACTGGGATTGTCATGTCATCCATAAATATTGGACAGAAATGAACAAAGCACTGCAAACGGTCTTTAATACGAACATCCCACTGGACTTCAAAATGATGTACCTGGGCCTCAAAACCCCCCTAGTCTGCTTCATCAGCCGGTTTCCACGAAGTGAATGAGACACCGTTAGGATTCGTTCGCTCGACGGTAGACGGGTACTTGTTTGATTAAACCAGTCGCTATTTGGTCGTATATAATGTGCCGGGTCCAAGTAATCGCCGGCATAACAGCAAATCCCGTAGGAAGAATGGCAATATCGTCTTTCCCCTTGATAAAACTCACCAAACATTCTCTTTGCTCCGGCTTTAAATCCTCGATGTTTGGCTCCGTCTACGTCCATCCGGACCACTTTGTTTATTGTCGTGTCGCACCCCAAAAGGACCCCAGAGGCGCTCGAGTTTGACGTCATGGCTTCTCTGATTGGCCGGTGCGTCGACAACAACTTCCGGGATTCTTGCAAACTACTGAGTGTTTCTGTTTCCTGACATAGTCGCTGGAGAGAAATGAAATTGAGCGGAGGCAGTAGGCGGCGCCAGCCTGGCTATAAAACCTCTGCTGTGGACATAGTCAGTGGATATCTTTGGAGCATACTTTTGGCGGCAGGAAAAAAAGGTCTTTACAAAAAAAAAATGGATGACACAAACTGCAACAACAAGCAAAGACGGGTCCGAAATTATGAGTGACGTTTGTAAAATGGAAAAAATAAATGGATTTAATTTGAAAATGGACGTCTGACAAACTTTGGACTAAATGGGACTGAAACGCTGGACATGATGGACCGATGTGCTGTGTCTTACTAATGTTCATCTTTTCAGAAATGCTGAAAATATATATATGTAAAAGTAATAAAAATAAAAACAGAGTGGAGCACGTCCTGTATTAGCCCATGCACCAACAATGATGAGGCGAAACAGAGTGTTTTCTGTTTGAGACCAGAACAAATCCTAAATCTGCTGGATTTGTGTGTTCGACGTGTGAATGAAACAAAACACAACTCCAGGTGTGTTTGTGATGAGGAAACGACACGACTGCATAAACCAGATAATACCAGGTGTCCCAAAAAATGTTAAATCATTTCACAAGCCAATAATTTCTGCAATTCTCGTCGAAATAACATCAAATTTTCACAGAATGTATAGAAACAGATCAATATTTTATATTTAACGTTAGATTTTTGTTCTGTTTTCAGGTTGAGCCGTTCACTCCCAAAGCCTTCAATGCAAAATTTGGAAAATCTTCAACAAGTGGAAAACAAATTTGGACTTGGCACCAAAAATGTAATGAGAAAGGCTGTTTTTTGTCGGGCTCAGAAGTGAACGTCATGACTCAACCTGAAAACAGAACAAAAATACAACTTTAAATATAAAATCTTGATCTGTTTCTATATATACTGTGAAAATGTGAAGTTATTTCAATAAGAATTGCAGAAATTATTGACCTGTGAAATGATTTAACATTTTTTGGGACACCCTGTATTTTCTGGTTTATGCAGTAATGTCGTTTCCTCATCACAAACACACCTGTTTCTATACATTCTGTCAAAATTTGAAGTTACTTCAACAAGAATTGGCCCGTGAAATGATGTTAAATGTTTTAGGACACCCTGTAATATGAGCTCTTTAACTCATAATGAAGAAATAGTTTCTTGAGAATGATTCTGGCTCAATTAAATGGTTATGCAAGAACGCAAACTCATTCTAAAACAGTAAAATCCACTGACTTTTCCAGCTTTTCTTTCCTATATTGAGTTCTCCGTGCACTTGACTGGACCCCACCCTTTTCATGCCTGTAAAACCTCCCTGTGGCGATATCTGTCTGCCGCCTGATTGACACCGGCCTCCCTCCCTCCCTCCCTCGTCTCCTTTGGGTGCTCGGTGACAGCTCCGAGAGGTGCGCCAGGACTCTGCTTCTGCTGCCGGCGCCCTCGTTCTACCATCATCTCTCCGCACGTCACACACACACACACACATTCTCTTGGCGCTTTCGCCCAAGGTCACGGAGCCGCCGTGACCAAACGCGCTGGAGCTAACCGGGCACAGCGGCGTGGAGAATGGACGAGGAGAGGCGACCGGGGGGTAACGCTGAGCTCGGAGCCGTTGGGGGAGTAAGAGTGGAAGGATAAGGTGGAGATTCGGGTTGTGGTTGGAAATTTGGATGTTTTGCTGCGGGAATAAGACGTCAGGTTTAATTAATTTCAGTAAAGAATTGAGGATTGAGGATAAAATTGGCGAAAAAGTCCACAATGTTATCTCTTAGGTGTATTTTTTTTTTACAGGAGGATACCAGTCGCTGCAAGGTTGTTTAAAGTATCAAAAAGCGAATACGAATCGACACGAAAACCACTGTCAAAAGTTCTTAATTTAGCAAGTATTGTTACTGGAAAAAAATCCCATAAACGCGACATTTGTTGAACAGTTTTTGAGTCATCTTGATCTTTAAAAACACCAGTACAGAGCCATATCGTAAGCACTAGTATCGAACCATTTCCTTCGTATTAAAATGGTTAGAAACACTACTCCTTTTATCCCTTCTCAGGCCAGAATCAAGCATGATCGAGCAATCAGACTTGTTTTTTACAGTAACAAATCTCTCCGTACGATATTTTCACTATAAACGCCTCACTGTACGATATTTATTGCAATATTTTACGTGAATCTGCTACTTTTTCCTCTAAAAATGCCTTCACAAGACTTAATCGAAAGAATGAAAGTGCTTCAAAGTGCTCAGAACAGTTATTTCTTCATGTCGTCTGCATTGAAACGGAGCAAAGGATCATGGTCTATGTAGTTCCCTCTGGTTTTTTGAGCTATTTCTGCATCATAACTATTCGCTGATGCGCCACGATATTATTGTGAGACCTTTGACGATACGATGTCACCATATTTACGTTATCGTTACATCCCTAATAACACGTGAAGCCAAGGCTCTCGTGGGAGTTTAATGCTCTTTTTTTTTTCTTTTTTACCAAAGTTTTGTTGAAACCACTGCAGATTTGTACTAAACTTTCTAATAGTCCTATAGTGAGTCGAGAATCAATTAGAGACTTGTTTTGTGTTCTATTAGGAGATCAGCGGAGGAGAAAAGAAGACGTCAGGGAGTTTTTAACGCAAACAAAGCACAGTAATTCTACACAACAGCTTGTTTTTGATGAATTTACCTTCTAAATGTAATTTTCATGTTTAAATATGGCATTTTATGTGTAAGAACTGGCAAAATTGAGCATTTCTGGGACATTTAAACTCGAAACATGATGTTGACCTGTTAGATATACAAAAATATACAGGGGATATTTTAGTTAGTATTGGAGTAAACTCGATTTGACTGAAAATTTGCCATTTGGAATAAGATTTGTACATTTTGTCTTGATGTAATTACGTAGAAATTGTAAAGTTTGGTGCGTGTAGCCGCTACCGACTGTTGCCTGCAGTGTCTTGCCTTAATTTTTATTTATTTTATTTTATTTTTCCTTCTGTTTTTACAGTTATTTATCAAAACCGCTGCAAATCACGGGTGAACTTTAAAATATTCTTGCTCGCGGTCCTGAATCAATTAGAGCGTTGCTTTGTGTTGCATTAGGCGATCAATGACGGAGAAAAGAAGACATCGGGGAAAACAAAACAAACACGACAGATTTATTCATTTATTTGATTTTATTCACGTCTCATCTCACTCAGAATGTGACAGAACGGAGAGCGAAAGTGTTTTTTCTTTTTTTTTTTTTGGTCGAGGTGCGTCGTGATGAGCCATGCCTGCTGGGTGTGTGCATCCTCAGTCCGATCTCAAAGGCCCCAATTAAAATGTTCCCGGCTCGATCTCAAACTCACCTCCGCTTGCAGCAGTAAAAGCAAAAAAAAAACATGATTTGGGATTCGCAAGGCTACAAGTTAGAGATTATTTTAATTTTCTCAGAAGGTAAAAATAAATCACAATATTATTCATGATTTAATGGATTCCGCCGAAGCTGTTTTTTCCGGCTTTAGTTTTATTCGAGAACTAAATTTGGACTGTTTTGTGATTTCAATTAATTCAAAGACAAGTAGCCCAGAATATTCCTTTTTTTTTTTACTGTTCGACTTGTCCAAAATCAACTATTTAAAAGCCCATACAGTACATAAGACGTGTGAAGTGTCTTGCCCAAGGACACAAACACAGTAAATGCGAGTGTTAATGGGAATTAAACCGCCAGCCTTTAAGATATCGTGTCTGAACTACGACCTTGTGCACTGTTCCAAAGTTATTCCTCATTTACCGTACGCATTCCAAGCCTTCTAATTATTCACCGTGCTGAGTTTATAAGCATGCTAACGCGCACTTCCTGATTACCAGACAGTAAAACTCTTCATAATAAGACGCAGACGGCGCATCAGACTTATTTTGACCTCAAGAGCTGCTTATAAATACGTCTGTCGGTCAATGACGTATAAGGATTTTCAACAGGAACATTTTAAAATATAAAAAATATTAGTTTCTATTAAACATTTTCCAAATATTCACAGTGTCAGGTGCATAAATCTGAGTTTAACATTTATATGAAGCATTTTTAGTGTTTTTCTTATGTACGTGAATTGGCTACGATCTTAAAAAAATATGTGGTGCGACCGAGAATCAGCTTAAAATTGTTTTATTTCCTAAATGTGTCTGTTATGGGCTAGGCCATGTTTGTGTGCATCTTCCTTGCCTCCTCCTCTTCCAGCTCCCGCCCAGAATCAGGAGCACCTGCCCAGCTGGTAATTCGCTGGAGTATATAAGACCGGGGCTGGCGCCTGACGAGAGGCCGTGGTCCTCGCTGGAGCACTTGTTTTCGTCTTAGTTCATTATATATATTTTTTTGTTTGTCGGAATCTTCTTTTTTGTAAATAAATAATATTTTTGTTAACACGCTAACGTTCTCACCCATTTTTATTTTCTTTCTGCTTCCTAACCTGTGACCCGATAACATCTCTTCGTGACAGTTTTCACCCCTCGACTTAAGACGTCACGTAACAGTGTCGCTCGGTAACGTAAAACCACCGTTAAAAACCAACATAACGGCGTTAATAAAACTTTGTGTTCTGTGATTCTGCTCAGCTTGTTGTTCTTGATCTTCAGTGACGTGTTCAGAGTATTTTTTATTTTTTACCCGGGGCTGTGTTGTGTTCTCAATTATTGGTTCCGTCGCTCTTTATTTAGGCGACGTTATTGAACCAAATAACGGCGGCCGACAAATTCAACTTTTGATGAAAAATGCGATACGGAGAAGTTACGTACTGCACAAATTTTAAGACCCAGATATAAAAATTCAAGACTTTTTCGAGACATTTTAAGGTATTATTTCCAAATTCATAAATTCAATGCTTTTAAGACTTTTTAAGACACTCTAAATTACTTATGGACAGGAAACTTCATCAGCGATTCGGTTTCACAAACAGTCGCTGTGCTTCTCTTTCCCCGGAAAATCTTCGATACGACCTTTAAGAATATTTTGCACTCTTTTGCGTTCAAATTCAATCCATACACATTTTCACAATCCTTTTCGATCCTGCCCAACTTGAACCCCTCTTCCCTTCAGAGTCTCTCGTGCCCTTAAGTCTTCCGTCTCCACTTCTGCGCTCCCCCCGTCTCCTCGAAGACTTTACCCCGTCTGCGGTTCACGTCTGTGGGATCTCGGAGCTGCGCCGCTGGGCCTATACCGCCAGGACTTGGGGGCGCTCGTAATTGGCTCCCCCGAGGCTGTGTCCTCGCGGCGAATCGGAGCAGAGGGCAGCGGTGTAAAACATGGTACAGAAAACGCCCCGTCTGAGCTACAGCGCGGGTTAAAAGTCGCCCAAGTGTAACTCCATCCATCCATGCGCGATTTGGCTACAGATATGTAAGACTTAGGGAGTTTGCGGCGCTTATGTTTGACTCAGTGTTGCACAAAGGTCAGAATAAGGTACGTCGGTGAGCTTTGTTATACTAGAGGTGAACTTATAGTAGTTCACTGGACCTTACTGCACAATTTTCTGATCTGTGTTGTTGTTTAAAGTCGTTTCCTGGAGTTGTGTTTTTCATTCACACACGTTAAACGCACAAACTCTGCATATTTAGGCTGAGTTCTTCTCTCAGACTAGAAATACTCCACACACCTTCGCTAAAATCATCGGATAATTTCAGTCCTGGAATCGCCGATCTCTACTGAACGAAAGCAAAAAAGGAGCTGTTGCCTTGAAAACTTCTACTTTATGATTTCACAAAGTAGAACAGAGCGTTTTGAGCTTCGGAGACGTCGACAGACTAATAATAATGACACGAAACACAGCTCCAGGTTTGTTTTTGAAGAGGTAACAACATAATATAACATGACTTTAAGCTCATAAGAGTCAATTCTGCGTAATATAACAGATGGTTAGCGCTGGGTTCTTCGTCCTTTTCTTCCGGTGAGCTCACTTTACAGAAAGAAAATGCCAAAGAACTTCTGATTTTCGCGCTCACAAGGAAAGACTTGGATGAGGAACAGTCAGATACCGAAAAAACATTAACCTTTATCCATTTGTTATTTGTTAGTGCACAAAGTTAGACATCAAGATGATACGTTTACACAGGAAAAAGCAATATCTAGGTAAGTTAAAATGACTTAAATTAGTCGATTTAACTTGACAAGTAAAATTATCTGTCAGTGGAATAAGTGTTTTTCTCTTAATTCAAGCAACATTTGATTTTGTTTCTTATTTTGAGTGCAAAAAGTTGTTGTTTTTCTTATTTTAAGTGTTGCAAGATCAATTTTTTGCATATTTTAACTACAAAAAGTCTTATTCCACTGGCAGATCGTTTTACTCAAGTGAAATTTACTCAAATCATGGTAAAACTTTCTCAATTCAAGTCATCTGAACTTGACTAGATTTGGTTTTGTGCAGTGTATAAAGGGTATTTCGTTAAATTTGAGTCATTCAGGACAATATATAATTCAGAAATCCTTTGGTGAGTTACTTGGAAGGGAGTGGACAGCTCCTGGTCCTGAACTACAGATTGGAGACCCCTGAGTTAGTGCCTTCCTTTCTTCAGATATTTAATTAACAGAACTACTACGGGGAAACGAATGCATCCTAAAAACAAAATTGTCCAGTTGATAGAATTCAACTAACTTTGCTTTCAAAACTGCATCACAAACTCAATTGGTAGATGTGATTTTTTTTTTGGTCGTTTTTCATTTCTGCGTTAGGCTTATTTTTGTATCTGACTTTTGGACCATTAACAATTTTGCTTTTTGTCTGAACTCATTCACAAACTGGTGATAATGCACCATGACAGAAAAGCAAAGGTCTGTGTTCACAAAAGGCCGTTTTCCAAATGGTCCTCGTCCAACAAATGTCACGGGTTTGCCAACAAAGTAGTGACTTAAACTGACTAAACTAAATACAGACCACAGACCCACGTTTTTATACTTTTATATAAACTTGACTTAAGGACAGGACTTAATATATTTAAAAATATAAATAAATGAAACAAAATCCCTACATATCCAGATCCCAACAAAAATTATACATATGTGGGTCAATGACAATTTTCAACAGGCAAATTTTAAAATATAAAAAAAATATTAGTTTCTATTAAATTTTTTCCATATATTTCCACTGTCAGACGCATAAATCTGTGTTTAACATTTATATTCAGCATTTTTAGTGTAAAATGTCATGTGGTGCGACCGAGAATAACCTTAAAACGGTTTTATTTTCTAAAACATGGTTGGGATATTAATCTAAGTTGTGAGTAATATGAAGTGTATAGAAACAAACTGTTGCATTTCTTTAGATTTTTAAAGCATATTGATATTTTCTTTTGCTCCAATATGACAGTCGCCTGCTTGTGTTTAATGAACAAACTACTGCCCTGGAAAATGCTGAAAATGAAGAAAAATGAGAATTCCTGCTGTTATTAGTCGCACCACATGATATTTTAACACTTTAAGTACAAAAAACATGCAGAATAACTCTGATTTCTGAAAAAAAAAGAGATTTGGTTCCATGGAGGTCAAAGGTGCTACAGAACTACAGAAACTTTTTACTGAGGAAACTGCAATTGGACAGAAAATGTAGGCGTCATGTCACTGACCCATATACAAATAATATATTCATAAACTCAATTAAATACATTTTCATTAAATGTGCGCTATGTAATTTAGTGAATTAAACATGGTTAATAAAAAGTGTTTCTGATTGTTACTTCTATGTTTTTGCTTATGTTATATTTTACTTATCACCTGTACTTTAGGAACTATTTGGTTTTAAAGAATATTTGGAGAACTTTTCATGATTCAAAACAAACAGCACAACAAAATTAAAGCGTCCTGGACATGAACTAAATAAAAATAAATCAAATAATTCATATAATATAATACTCCCTACAAGTGAAATTGGCTATAATATACTTTTGTGCTTTGTAATACATTTAAAAAACAGTATTAAATCCAAATAAATGACAAAAATGCATAATGAAAAAGCAGTAGTGGATTCAAAAACGCCCAAACTTCTGTCAAGAATATTAAAATTCCATTTGCGTATTGTTGCGTTCTCCATTTCTATAGCGCAGAACAGCAGCTACACCAACAATCTCCACCCCCCCCCCCCCATCCCCTATATTTCGAGTTATTCTGTTTTTATGTCGTTGCGCTGTTATTTTTTTATCTTATACCCCACTCTCGCCGCCCGGGCCGATAAAAGCCTCGTCTTTATTATGGAGTTCTCTCATTACAGCTAATAAAAGTCTGCAGCGGTGGAGCGAGAGCGGCGTTCTCGGGTCCGGCGCTCTCTGATGATTAGCCAGTGTTGTTATGAGACCCCAAACAAGTGAGGAGTGCAAATCTGTTTCTCCGGCTAATAATTGGAGATCGAGTCGACTGCGGGGTGCAAAAACACAGTGAGGACGTGAGATGCATAAAGAAATTTGGTGCTGGGAGAGAGGGGAAAAAAATCACCACGTTTTTTTGTATGTAAGAACTGGGTTATCATCAGTGGACACACGGCGTGAGTGCATTGGATCAACTCTTATAGAGGGTTTTTTCTAGAGGGTTTTTTTGTTTTAGTTTTTTGCAGCTCTGAAATTCTTTCTTTCTTTCTCTCTTTCTTTCTCTCTCTCTTCCTTTCTCTCTCTTCCTTTCTCTCTCTTCCTTTCTCTCTCTTCCTTTCTCTCTTCCTTTCTCTCTCTTCCTTTCTCTCTCTTCCTTTCTCTCTCTTTTCTCTTTCTCTCTTCCTTTCTCTCTCTTCCTTTCTCTCTCTTTCTTTCTCTTTCTTTCTCTCGCTCTCTCTTTCTCTCTCTCTCTTTTCCTCTCTCTTTCTCTCTCTCTCTCTCTCTCTTTCTCTCTCTTTCTTTCTCTCTCTCTTTCTTTCTCTCTCTCTTCCTCTCTCTTTCTTTCTCTCACTCTCTATTTCTCTCTCTCTCTCTTACTCTCTCTTTCTCTCTCTCTCTTTCTTTCTCTCTCTTTCTTTCTCTCTCTCTTTCTTTCTCTCTCTCTCTTTCTTTTTCTTTCTCTTTCTTTCTTTCTCTTTCTTTCTTTTTCTTTCTTTCTTTCTTTCCTTCCAAATTATTAAAGTTCTCAAGGTTGGATTTGCCATAAAAAAGGAAACATATTATACAAATACTTTAATGTGAAAGGGGGGGAGGCTTCTTTGAGCTTCTTGCGTCTTTCTGCTCATTTTGGGCATCTGTTTGCTCTTTATTTTCTGTGGACGCCTCAGTTGTTGTTATTGATATTGTCCTTAAAAGAGAGCGAGAGAAAATGTGAAAATTTGAGGTTATTTCAACAAGAATTGCAAAAAAAATATATTTTTAAATTATTAACCTGCAAATTGATGTCAAATTTTTTGGGACACCCTGTAATATGTCCACTTAAAATGTTAATCCCACGAAGCAATAAAGTATTAGCAATAGTATTTGTAGTAGTATTAACTAAGTATTCTGTTCAAGTAGCCATTAGTCTATAGCAGACATGTCCAAACTATGGCCCGGGGGCCAAATGCGTCCCTCAGATCAATTGTTTTGGCCCATACTGCCACAAATAGTACTTTTTACTGCATGTTTTTGAAATCTACCTTGATCAAGCAAATGCAGTGTGTCCTTTTGAGGGTCTAAACATGAACAAAGGTCTAGTGGGTCGTTCAAACCTTTTATAAACGCACAGATTTGAATTATTCACTGTTTTGACCACAAATCTATGACCCTCGATCAGCCCGCACACTGGTCTGTGTTTTAATATCGATTAAAAAAGGTTTGGACACCCCTGGTCTACAGTATAGTAGTGGCTGCAGCAGTACATTTCCTATTTCATTAGAACTGTTGAACTGTAGAAGAAGAATTACATTCTAGTTTAACCTTTTTATGGTTTTAGCTGTCATTTGGTTGCTGTAGTTGTAGCTGCAGAACATTTGTTGTGTTTTAGTGCAGAAATATCTTGTGTATTTATTCCCACTGGTCAAGAGATCAGTCCCCGTGACCCGACAAAGCCGCCTTGTATTAACTAATCATCAAGATGCACCCGGCGGTCGATTAAACGAGCCCCAATTAGCGGCACACTGGATCTAGTTTAGCGTGTGATATTTTCATAGCCTCTGGTTCCTTGGCATTTCCGACGGATTTGTTAATTAAAATAAGGTACAGGAGGGGGGAAGGGGGGGTTAGTGACCTTTAAGCCCAATTTGTGTCTTCTCTACTGGTGCGACGGGGGTGTATTCCCACTCCCCCCCGTGCGAAACAAAGCACGCCAACCGAGCTTAGAGTTACACAACGTCTGCCGGCTCCTTGTGTGTTTTGGACTCAAAGAACTGAGCCGTGACGTTGGTTGTTTTGCGGGTAAACATGCACGGATACTCGACATGGGGCCGCAGCTGACGCAATAGAATTACGCGGGTAGGTGAACACGCAGCTGGGCACGGCGCGATCGCGGGGGGGGAAAAAGAAAAGACTCCGAGCGGCTCACGCGAACTGGATTTTAGACGACGTGTCCAAGATGATGGTGTACTCGGCGTGGATGGCGTCATGCGAAGGTGGTTTTGAAGCGCGAGACGGGGGTAGATCAATATGATGAGCTTATGGAGAGCGAAAGGTCATACGGTACCGGGCTTTGAAGAGAGGAGCCGAAATGAGAGCCGGTACGAGAAATAGATTTTAGTAGACAAAAAGGAGCTTACATTAAACATCTCTGCGAGGGCCGGAGTCGTCTGACAATATTCTTGATGGATTAAAGACGGGCGCTGTGTATCCATCGACTAAAAGAAGGTAAATTATTAGAAACTTACACCAAAAGTACCACATATACAGAGAACATCGAGTAAAAAGGCATATTGAACTCCAGCAAACTTATTCCAGAGCTTAAATAATGTATTAAACCACCTGTCATGGAAACAAACAAAAAAAACATAAATCACTTCATAGTTTATCAAAAACTTGTTTCAAATTAACACTTTCATTGTTCTTCATTAGGAAAATGACCAATTGGAATAACGAATAACGTCCTTGTTGGCAAATAATAACTAAAAATGTGAATATTTTGTTTTCTTGCTGCTGTTTTTATGTTGTTTTCCAAAGTCTTTTTTGTTATTGAGCTCCAAATAGTTTCGAGCTGCTCCCAGAGGCTTTGGATGAGACTTTGGAGTCATTTTTGGAAAACATTAAACTTGAAAATGTACGGATAGCAACAACAGTTATATTTTAGCTTTAAAGATATGGTTTTGATAAAAAAGATCTTGCATATACTGGAGGATTAACCATTAATAGAAACATAAAAAAGTAATTTTAATGGTTTCTTCAAGTACAATTCAAGTATTTTTAAGACTGTTTTAAGACTATTTATATTAAAACTTAATACCTATTTCACAGAGCTACTATATTGAGAGTAGAGAGACTTCCCGATAATCCCAGAGTGAATTCTGTCGCTCGGTAACGTAAAACCAACGTTTAAAAACGACATAACGGCTTTAGCCAAACTTCGCGGGGCTGGATTTTTACTGTTTCCCACATTCATTACATGTATGACATTGACAGTTTTGGGTGATTCCAGCATATTTTTGAACCAGAAAAGAAATTAAAACCACTGCCATTGCCCAAACCCAAAGAGTAAAGTCGTATAATTCAAATCTTCTTGGGATACATATAAACTATTAAGCCTACATTGCACTATTTTCTATGTTAAAATGTTTGCTCATCAAAAACACGCCCGGAGTTGTGTTTAGTTTCATTCACACACGTTTAACACGCAAATCCTACATATCTGGACTGTGTTCTCCTGTTCAAACTCAAATCACAAGCAATACAGTAATGCTCCACTGCGTTTTTAAACTCCATACACATTCACAATCTATTGCTGTTGCCGTATTGAAACTGCTTCACTCCTCTGTGCACCAGCAGATATTGTGAGCCTTTTGTTGACAATCTGATCTACATCGAAGGTACAAAAATGCTCAAAACGAAAAACAACCAACGACTTAAGGTCATTCTCGAGGTTATTTGGGAGTAAATCGGTTAATTTGAGGCTAAAATTACCTTAAAACTACCTCTAAATGACTTCACAAGGTTGTAGTTGGAGTATCCTGAGCTTTCGTGCGTATGTTTTTGATGATATGACTTTATAACATGGAGCAGGGCTAAAAAGCTCACAAGAGTCCGTTTTGTGCAGTACTGGACCTTCAAATTTAAAGTAATTCCACAAGTCGGCGTGCAAAGCTCAAACCGGCACAGACTGGAAAACAAATAAGGATGCGTCCGCCCAAGGGCAGATACAAACGCTGCGAAAACAAGTGACAATCAAGGAGCATAAAATATCGTTCTTTAAACCCGTTCGAAGACATAAGGACATATATACGCGCCGTTACGAACTGGAAGAACAATACACAGGCGAGGAGCTCCAGTCGTTGCAGTGAGTCTGTGAGTTCTGCTCTTTTTGCAAGTACACAGGGTGAATCCTCGAAGGGTTTAATTATCACTGTGCTGCAGACAGATACAAGAGACAGCCAACTTTATTGAACGCCGGCTCAGTACATCGCGACTTTATTTTTAGCAGTTATCCTCTTGGAGATTCTATTTGCACCATTTTTTTTTTTTTCACAATAAACACTAGGGATGTAAGAATAACCGAAATCTGGTGATATCGTATCGTCAAAGGTCTCATAATAATATCGAATCACAAGTCTCTTTGCTTAAATGAACAGTTCTGATGCAGAAATAGCTAAAAAAAAACAGAGGGAACTACATAGACCATGATCCTTTGCTCCGTTTCAGCGCAGACGACATGAAGAAAAAACTGTTCTAAGCACTTTTACATCTTCATTCTTTCGATTAAGTCTCCTGAAGGCGTTTTTAGAGGAAAAAGGAGCAGATTCACAGTTTTGTTTTTGCCTCCACAAAATATTGCAGTAAATACTGCACTGTGAGATGTACATGGTGAAAATATGGTACAGAGAGATGTTGACCTTTGTGCTGTCGCCATGGCGACGCAACGCAGACATTAATAAACGCTGACAAAAAAGAGTTAAGATTGTCTGAAAACTCAAGAAAAATATTCCTACTGATGCGACTGCTACTATTACTACTAGTGACTGCTACTACTAATCCTACTACTATTACTACTACTATTTCTACTACTATTTCTATTACTACTGCTGCTACTACTACTATTACTACTACTACTGATACTACTGCTGCTGCTACTACTACTGTTACTACTACTACTATTACTACTACTATTTCTTCTACTACTACTACTGATACTACTACTATTACTACTACTACTGATACTACTGCTGCTGCTACTACTACTGTTACTACTACTACTATTACTACTACTATTTCTATTACTACTACTACTGATACGACTGCTACTGCTACTACTACTACTATTACTACAGCTACTGCTACTATTACTACTACTATTTCCACTACTATTTCTACTGATACTACTGCTGCTACTACTACTAATACTACTACTATTTCTACTACTACCACTGCTGCTTCTGCTACTTTCTGTTTATAATATTGTGATGTGATGTGTTGAGCTACTGTGTCCAAGTCTAAGCCAAAAATAGCTTCGGTTTTCAGATTTATGAAAAATTAGGATTGTTGCCATAGAAACTGACGATATAAGACACATTTTTTAACGGTAAGTCATCCTCAAAATGGCCCCAGTCACCAGGAATCTAAGACGGCTAAATAAACTCAATTCTTGGCTGATTTTAACTTAAAAATAAAATAATTGTGGAACTTTCTGACTCCCTCTCAGCGGTCACAGATGTTCGAGCAAACTTCTGTCTGCCAGCCATATGCGCTGCTTCACATTCAATAATTCTCAAACTAATAAACTCATTTACGGCAACATTAGCAGCTACTTTGTGGGACGTCAAAATTGGAAAAGTCAATAAAAAGTTGGAGCGGAAAATACATTAAAAACAAGGACTTTGGACTGTGACATGTGAGCGACTATTAGCTCACATTAGCGGCATGCTCGGTTTGTAGGGAATATCCGTGCGCTAATCGGGACGGCTAATGAAGTGTAGCCGTAGCTCGTTTATAAAAGGCGTTACTCGTCGGGAGTTCGGGTTTGTTTTTGGAATGTGGCACATTAAGAGCTGGGAAATTTGAATGTTTGATTCTGGGATCAGTGTTTTGAAAGAAAACTATTTAAAGTCTTGAGATTCTGCGAAAAGTGTGCAGTTTTAAGGATATATTAATGATAAAATAATGTATGTTTTTATTAGCATTTAAAGGGGAACTCTGGCATGTTTGAAGCTAAAGTTCGTCACTAGAGGAGGTGGAATTCTGTCAGAAGCCAAAAAACGGCACAGATCAGTGTTTCCTCGGTGGAGATCTCACTGTGGCAGTGAGTCTGTCAAGGCAACAAACTAGTGTAGTGATGGGGGCAAGTTCTGAACTTCCACGTAAAACACCAATTTCCTTCACACTGAAGAAGCTTAACTCCACTTTAACCCATCTGACAACAGCCACGAGTCTAACAAACAAAACGCTCTGCCTGGTTCACTCATTAGTGTCTGGAAACGTTAGAAAACAACTTTATAAGCATCTTGCACTTCCCTCTGTTGATTTCCCACTGCACAGACCAAAGCCCAAAAGACTCGATCGCTGATGTCGTTTCTAATCCCATTAATTTACCAGTGAATTATATTTTTTGAAAAACACATTCCCGAACCATTTTCTTTCAACAGCCGTCAGTAGTCGATCTTCACTTGTTGCTTCTGGCGCTCGAGCCTCTCGTCGCCGCTGGAGTCTTTTGGGCTTTGGCCTGTGCAGTGGGAAATCGACAAAGGTAATGCTAAGGCTGCTTATAAAGTTGTATATTGACTTTACAACTACACCTTGATTATGTCACTTGTCATGTAGACACACCCAACTTTGTAAGGCAAAGCAAGGCTACGGCGGCTCTGACTAGGCCTGTTGCAGTAACCAAATTTGAAGCACCAAATGTTGCAATAAATGATCATTTCTGAAAATATTGAAAAGCAAGATAATGACAGTGAACCAAATTTTACTTTTTTGTTTATTGCTCTTGTGGTGGGAATGTCTTTGTGATCTGTCGTGGTCTGTTTGAGCTAAAGAGTTTCTGTTTCTGTGGGTTTAGAGAACTGTTAGCTAACACGTGCTAAAGCATTTCTGGATTCCTGCCACATGTGATCTGCTGTTCCCGGAGTGTCTCATGAAAGGTCACTGCTCCGTCTTTATCCGTCATTGTTAAAACAACGAGCTGTTGCTTTGTTCATTCTCATAATTTAGAAATAGTGGGATCCTTGGGGGCAAATCCGACCGATGCCCCAGCTGAACCAGACAAGTCGTCTACGTTTGAGAGCTGTTTAGATCATTTCTCTCGTATGTTTTACCTCATGCTGGTTTGATGATGTTTGTGAACTGTATAAGGAGCCTGTGTTTTTGTCTGTGGTTCAAATTAGGGAGAGACGAACCTCGCGTGAGGCACAGAAGGTTTTGTTTTCATTATTTCTCTGTAATTGTGCGCACAATTGCTTCAGTGAATCCAGACTCTTTGATTGAAGGCACCTTTTCTCCAGTTTTTATTTTTCTCAGGATTAAAAATCCACAACAGCTCAAATCCTCTACAGCTCAAATCCTGCATTATTACATAACAACGGCCACGAGAACGTACACATGATAAACACTGAGCCTCACAGTTCCAGCTCTCGTATATCAAAGAATAAACTGATTTAGTATTTATCGTGACAGGAGTGGTGCAGATTTGAGTCTATACCAACACTCTATGTAATCAAGTTGTGTCCTGGCTCAGAATCGTCCCGACAGGCCCATCAGCGCTCCGGGTTCTGTCTTGTCCGTCAGCGCTGGTGTTGACTCAAATCCGGAGCGATGGTCGTTCCGCTCCGGCCGGCCCCGTACGCCGGCCGAGACTGATGGGAGATGCCAGGGAGAGACGGATTGGGCGCGCACGCCAAAGGACACTTGAGATGGAACGGAATGACGAAAAGGTCGAGAGTTTGAAACGGAATATCAGACGGACGAGAGGAGCTTTGAAGAGAGGCGGGCGGGAGGCGGGCGGGAGCGGGGGGGAGCCTTTTAACCGCGGAGACGGACGAGATGTTCAAAGCAGAGACGGTGACCTGAGATACAAATCCGGGGGGGAAAGAGGAAATGAGTGTGTACAGATGTCATTTTGGAAGAGGACAGACTGTGGAATATCGATGTGGCAGTTCATGATGCAAGATTTAAGGCATCGTGGGGATATAACTCGGGAGAAGATGACTCGATGGAACATTTGGGGCCCTTCTGTTTCAAGCTGTAGTTTGGTATTTGTTTTGCTTACTCCCTGTGATGACTCAACCAGAAACTCCAAATATTTAGCTGATTACAGATTGCACACGTTCAGTTATAGGCGACTTCACTAAACGAGCAAATATTGTAAAAAATAAAGAAGAAAAAACAACTACAATACACAATCATCCAAAAAATGATGCCACCTTTTACCATTTAACTATGTTGCCGGTTAGATGGTATTTAGCAGATGTCTTCCCCCTGGAGAAGCACTGAGGTAGATAAGAACACAGTTTTTTTGGTCTTTTTCAAGCCCAATTTTCTGTATTTTATGTAAACAAATGACAGTTTATGCCTCGTTTTACTTTCCTTACAGACTGGATATTTTGCACTTTTGTAGCTAAGACCCTAAATTAAGCTTTTATAAGTTGTTTATACATGTTTGCTGTGTGTTTTGTATGAGAGTGAATTTTATTAACTTTTTTTATTCGTATTTCTAGTCCTATAGCTTTTATTACAGGCGTGTGACACAACTACAGCAGCAGATTGTGAAATAACAGGTTGTACTGAAGAAAAGGATGTATAACACTTCATTAGGGGGTAAAAGGAGGAATTTTAATAGCAAAATTAAGAAGAAAAAAAAATCCAGGCACTAATCCAAATGCACTAAAATTGTCCTTTGGTGAGGAAGGGTTAAAATGGAGCTAGCCAGTCGTGGAAACGGCTTCTGTCAGGACCAGGGCCAGAGCCACATCACTTTTCATGGTGTTTATTACATTTAGATTTGTACATTTCAAATAAAAATAGCAAGGGATGTGCAATTACGCAGACCAAGATGTGTGATTTGTCATTTATTTGAGAAATAACTGGACTTAGAGCGATTTTTTTTCAATTGTTACGAACACAGACACTCAGAATAGTCAATCATCTTGACTCACTTCACTCTTTGGCGAAGTTTGGACCAATGGAAATGGACGGAGCGCACGAGTTTGATGGGGGAAAAAAAAAAGTTCCTATTGGACACTCGGAAAGCCGGAAGGGTTAATGTGATTTTGCGTGCACAACTTTTGCCTGAATCCACGACGTATGCCTGAATTCACGTCTTAAAAATGTAAAAAAAAACGCTTTTGTTGGAGTTAAACGTCCGTCACATGTCGACGTTTGCATCTTAAGACGACATTCGCGATCGCTTCCGCTCACTGCGCCCAGGAACGGCAACCCCACATGAACCGGCAGAGTGACGGCCACAGCGGCGCGATCTTTACATGCCGTACTTACGCGTCTATATATTCTCTCACACACATGACATATTTAACACCATCGGGAGTTGGTTTTATGCGAACTCCTCCTCTCCAGATGTGGTGTCATGAATAAAGGCTGCCAATGCGTACATGTTACAGCGTCATCAGAAATGCAGGGCTGTACCGGAGCGCCATCCCCTCGTACTGTAGAGACGTCTCCAGAGACCCGGAGCTTTTTTCAGGAAAGAACAGGATGTACGTTTGCAGCTGGTGCGGAGAAGTGTGCGAGATGCAGGCCGGACATTATAGCGACGGGTACTTACTGCTTTAGAGTACTTTTTTCTGAGTTTGTTTGATTTTTTTTTGGCTTTGTTTTTGTTGTTGTTGTTGTTTTTTACGTGTATGTATTTTTTATTCTATTTTTCTCACTTTATTTTATTTTTTATCATCTTATCTTATTTTGTTTGACACTAAAATGGAGTAATGAAATAACAAATTGTTTTCCCATTTTATTGTTTTTCGTTCTTAACTGAAATTCAAAAGTACGAACGGTACACAGAGCTAACATGAGCTAACACAATCTGACTAAACTGCTTTTAAAGTTACGATTCGATTAAGAAAAGAAACTCATGACTCCTTTATTTTGTTGAATTAAGCTCGTAAATTGTCCCTGCATTTTGGATCGATTTTTCCGTCTTGATCTTGGCAAAGTATTCTGTTAGAAAAACGTGAAAACCTGAATGAATTTTGCGTCATTACTATTACATAAAAGAGTGAAAAATGTTCAATTCAGGTACCTGAAGTTGGCGTAGCTTATGGATTATGGACCATTTTCCCTGTCGGTCATAGATGGTTCAATTCCCACTCCATCCTTCCGTATCGTTGCTGTTTTTTTCGCGCAAATCAACTCTTTCCTCGTGTTTCCATCCACCCGTCCCCCAGTCCTGCACATTATATTCTCCTCTTTGGGTCTTCGTTGTACAAAACCAGTGAAACCTGACCAGCCGATTATTTATCCGCGTCCCAGTAGCCTCGAGTAAACCAACACACACCCGCAAAAGCCCATGCCTTTGACTTAATCTTGGTAGTTAGTGAGACTAAAGGTTATAAACTGTGCTAGTATCCCCCGAGAGACCGCAGATGTAATTATGCAAAAAAGCCATCGTGTTTGCCAAGTTGGTCTGCTGATTTCAGAGCCTTATAAACACTTGGGTGAAACTGCGGGCGTAGGACACAGCGAGTGGCCATATGGTCGGAATAATTAATGTCCGGGAATGAGACGTTCCTAAAAAAAAAAAAGGCGAGCTGCTAAATTTGGGCCGCTATTCCACCGCGGACCGTTTTGGAACACGAGACGAGCCAAGTTGATGGTGTTAAAGGCGGTGAACAACTGTTGGCCAAACAGACAGTGAGTAGTACAACATGGAACAACAAGAGGAGCAAGGGCGTTATCAGCCACGACTAAAGAGACACGGAATAAAAACGGGGATTTGGAAGCTTCAAACGATGTTATAAGAGTCCAGGGTGTCGCCAAAATGCTGACGACATTTCACAGGCCAATAATTTTGTCAATTCTTGTTAAAATAACCTCAAATCTTCACATAGTGTATAGAAACAGATCAAGATTTTATATGTAATGTTGTATTTTTGTTCTGTTTTCAGGTGGAGCCGTCATTTTACGGAAAATTGGTGGCTTACCAGATCCTTTAGCTCTGCATAAACAGCCTTTCTCTTTACATTTTTGGTCCCAAGTCCCAATTTGTTTGCCAATTGGTAAAGTTTTTTCCAAATTTTGCATTGAAATCTGCACAGTCTTGCAAAATATTACAATAAATATCGTGCCGTGAGATGTATATGGTGAAAATATCGTACAGAGAGTGGATTTGGATATCATTCCATCCCTAATGACAATAAATGTTGCACCAAATGACTGGTCAAAGTATTTTATATGTAGAATATCGTAATATCGTGAGCTTTCCCACGATATCGCAATAAATATCATACTGTGAGGTTCATACCGTGATAATATCGTATCGTGAAACTTGGATATCGTTACACCCCTATTCTTATCCCACCAAACACGGTCTTGGGTGAGTGTGTGTGAGCAGATTCCAAGACGCAAAATGATTTCTCGGCTCAACCTGAAAACAGAAAACATCTGTTTCTCTGTATTCTGTGAAAATTTGAGGTTATTTCAACGAGAATTTACAAAATTAGTGCCCTGTGAAATGATGGATAATGGATGATGGATAAAGATGCCATAGTTTCAGTGGATTATGGACTATTTTCAGTTTCGGTCATAGGTGGTTCAATCCCCACTGCTCCATGGGCAAGACACTTAACTCTTTCCTTCTGCCATCCATCAGACCCGCGTATTCGTTTCTTCCGTCTCTTCTCCGGGTCTTCCTTGTACATTAAAGACGTGTCGAGTGAAGGTGAAGAATCCATGAGGTTCCACGGTAGTTCAATCCTCATTCCCGTCAGTGAATATCGTTGCTGTGTCCTTGGGCAAGACGCTTAACCTTTTTCTTCTTCCATCCATCGGTCCCACGTTGTAGCTTCTTCTGTCTTTTCTCTGGGTTTACCTTGTACAATAAAAATGTATAGAGTGTGGCGAAGAATACATGAGATTCCATGGTGGTTCAATCCCCATTCTCGCTATTGCATATTGTTGCTGTGTCCTTGGGCAAGACACGTAACTCTTTCCTCGCCATCTGTCAGGTTCATATATTCATTTCTTCGGTCTCTTCTCTGGCTTTACCTTGTACATTAAAGACATATTGAGGGTGGCGACGAGCCCATTAGGTTCCATGGTGATTCGATTTCCAATCTCACCATTTCACATTGTTGCCGTGTCCTTGGGCAAGACACTTAACTCTTTTTTTTTTATTTGTTTCATTCATGAAAGTTGAATACAAAATAATTATGTTTCATACATCAATGTGAATGAAAAGGAGCAGAAAGAAGAATAAACTTGTAATATCTGCCCCCTTTTCACACAAAGTAAAACATTTCTAATACTTCAACAGTTCCAACTGCATTTATGCACAATATTAAATTCTTGTTAATTTACACAAAAGGACAGTTCATATTTGTGGCCATACCGGCTCGTCAAAGCCTGATCCCGTCAGATCTCAGAAGCTCAGCAGGGCCGGGCCTGGTTAGTACTTGGATGGGAGACCACTGGGAATTCCAGGTGCCACAGTGGGGCGCCAGTGGCAAAAAAAAACTGTCGTTGTGTCCTTAGGCAAGGCACATCACCCACATTGCCTAGTATGAAAGTGGTGTGTGCGTGAATGGTGGTGGTGGTCGGAGGGGCCGATGGCGCATATTGGCAGCCTCGCTTCCGTCAGTCTGCCCCAGGGCAGCCGTGGCTACAATAGTAGTTTACCACCACCGGGTCTGGAGTGAATGAATAATGCTCTGTAAAGCGTCTTTGAGTGTCCTGAAAAGCGCTATATAAAACTGATGCATTATTATTATTATTATTATATTTCATACTTTTTTAACAGATCATGTTTGACTTTTCTTTTAAACACTTGAATAGATTCTGAAGCTTTGATTTTTTTCATTTAGCCTGTTCCATAAGCTGACACCTTTGACTGAAACACACTTTTCCATTGTTGTCGATCTGAACCTGGGTTTTTTTAAAGATTTCACTTCCTTTCAAGTTATAATGATTTTCTCTCTTTGTAAATTTTCTTTGGAGATTGTTGGGCAAGATCTGCTCATTTGCTTTATACATAATTTTTTTAATATGTAGTTCTACCAATTCATAAAATTTTAGTATCTTTAATTGTATAAATATTGGGTTTGTTGAGTCTCTGTATCCACCTCCGTTGATGATTCTTACAGCTCTTTTCTGTAAAAGGAAAATTGGATGAACATAAGCTTTACGAGCACTTCCCCAAACTTCAATGCAACAGGTCAAATATGGAACAATCAATGAATTATACAACAAATGCAATGCACTCCTATTTAATGACTCTTTTACCTTATATAGCACAGATATTACTCGTGATAATTTAATTTTTTCAAGTATCAAGTATTAATCCTTCAAGTATCAAGTATTAATCCTGCTCCTAGTTTTCTTCCTGCCCCTATTCTGGGTCTCCTTTGTACTATAAAGACCTATAGAGAGCAGTAAAGCATCCATTTGGGTCCATGGTGGTTCAGTCCCCATTCTTGCCATTGCGTATTGTTGCTGTGTCCTTCGGCAAGACACTTAACTCCTTCCTTATGTGTTGGCGTATTAGAGTAAAGTGTTCTAATTTTCTTTTTTGTTGAACTGGAAATCAGTAATTAAAGTTCATCCTACTGAAATCCAAATAACATCTAATACATGTGTTTAAATGCGATTATACATTTAAAATCAGACTTATTTTGGCGTTCAGTGCATAGCAAAGACGCTCAAAGGCAACAGCAGGATTTCACTGTCGGCGTACACTTTCAAACTACCAGCCCCAGCTCTCGAAACTCAAAAATCATTTCCAATCCAGGCTCCACTTCCCCACCCGCCCTCTCCCTCCCCATCTGCTCGTATCCATCAACCCGCCCTCGCCATCCATCAGTCGGGCGCATTACTTTCCTCTTCTGTCTCTTCTCCGAGTCGCCCTCGTAAAACACCAGTGACATTACCACACATTAGACAATAAAGACGTAGTAGGACTAGAGGGAGGTAGGAATCCATTAGGAGCCAGGGAGAGGAGGGAGGAGGAGTGTCTGTGTGGAAACTGGAGCTCGCATGTTTTTACCATGTTTCTCATCTTCTACCTCTTCTAGTAGGAGTGAATATGACAATTTAGACTCGTAATTTCATTGCACAACATATTTACATTCAAGATTTAACAAAATAGCTTTTTTTATTTGTATTTTTTGGGTGAATTTTATCATTTTACTTCGTGGTTGGACATGGACAACGGATATATAGAACTGAGCACTACTTCATTTATTTTTGAGCTGGTATTATCTAAGGATGTAACAATAACCAAAATAGCGTGATATCGTATGGTCAAAGGTCTCACAGTAATACCGTGGACCATCACAATATATCGGATCACAAGTCTCTTTGCTTAAATGAACAGTTCTGATGCAGAAATAGCTTAAAAAAAACCAGAGGGAACTACATAGACCATGATCCTTTGCTCCGTTTCAGTGCAGACGACATGAAGAAATAACTGTTCTAAGCACTTTTACATCTTCATTCTTTGGATTACGTCTTGTGAATGCACTTTTAGAGGAAAAAGGAGCAGATTCACAGGCAAAATATTGCAATAAATCTGGTACAGTGAGATGTATATCGTAAAAATATCGTACAGAGAGATTTGGATATCGTTCCATCCCTAATGACAATAAATGTTGCACCAAATGACTGGTCAAAGCATTTTAGGATGTCAGTCTTGTTATTATGCAGAATATCGTAATATTGCGAGCTTTCCCACGATATGGCAATAAATATCGTACCGTGAGGAGACAGTATCATATTGTGAGACTTGGATATCGTTACACCCCTACGTATTATCAGACCAAACGCAGTAATAGTAAGAAAAACATCACAGACATCAGACCTGGAACTCGGCTTGGTGGCGTCACCCTCTTGTCTTCACATAAGTTTAATGCCGTTCCCTGGAACATTTCATTAAAAGACCTGAGCAAGTGCAGGAGTCTCTATCAGAAAGTTCCATAGTGCATCTTTAAGCCATTACGGCACACGAGACAATAAAGTGGCACTCGAGGGGGGGGGCGAGGAATCCATTATCTTCCACGAGAGGAGGATTGGCATGAACTGTTACACGGATCTTTAA
Organism: Odontamblyopus lacepedii; assembly: GCA_034769755.1. Taxonomy (NCBI): domain Eukaryota; kingdom Metazoa; phylum Chordata; class Actinopteri; order Gobiiformes; family Gobiidae; genus Odontamblyopus; species Odontamblyopus lacepedii. The sequence goes on from CM068363.1 coordinate 30,435,441, forward strand.
AGCACATCCATCTTGGTCTCCCATGTGGACGCGCTCGCGCCTTTGTGCTCTAGGTGAGGGAACATGTGTAGATTTGCATAAGAGCACAGCCGATAATGTCGTCGGGGGTCTGGCTTCAATTAACGTGACGAGGGGGTGTAGGGCGCTCTGCTTTCAATCTGTTTGCAGGAAGCACGAGGCAGCGAGGTCCTGTTGCACGGATGAAGCACAAAAGTCTGTTTTTTAGAATATTAATAGTTGTTTTATAATATGTAGGGGTGTAATGATATGGTGGGGAGGCTCACGATATTACGATATTCTACACAATAACAAGTCTGATATAAAATGCTTTGACCAGTCATTTGTTACAACATTTATTGTCATTAGGGATGGAACAATATCCAAATCTCTCTGTACGATATTTTCATCATATACACCTCACTGTACGATATTTATTGCAATATTTTGTGGAATCTGCTACTTTTTCCTCTAAAAACGCCTTCACAATCGTACGTAATCCAAAGAATGAAGATGTAAAAGTGCTTAGAACAGTTATTTCTTCATGTCGTCTGCACTGAAATGGAGCAAAGGATCATGGTCTATGTAGTTCCTTCTGTTTTTTTTTGTTTTTTTTTACCTATTTCTGCATCGGAACTGTTCATTTAAGCAAAGTGACTTGGGATTCGATATATTGTGATGGTCCACGATATTATTGTGAGACCTTTGACGATACGATATCACCAGATTTAGGTTATTGTTACATCCCTAGTGAAAACGGATGTTAAAATTATATGATGTAGGAAAATGATACAGGAAAGGTTTGTCGAGGCGTCTCAGAGCTCTGTTCTTTCACTTCATCTTACTGTAGCCACAACTACCCTGGGACAGACTGCAGGGAGCGAGACTGCCAATCTGCCACATGCACACCGTATTCATACTAAGCAAGACGAGTGAAGTGTCTTGCCTAAGCACCAACGACAGAACCATGAACAGGAATGGACTCTCTGACCTTCAGGTTGACGACCTCTGCTCTAACCACTGAGCCACTGCTGTGTCTGTGATTTTGTGTAAATATACAGACATATTTCGAGTCTATTTGCTCTTCTTTTTCCATTTTCAGCTAGATAAATCTGAAGTACCAAGGTCAAAGTGGGAGATTTGGGCTTCGCAGCTTAGAAAACTGGTTCCAAATATCATCATGATGGTCACTATTTTTGGACCAGCACTACTATAAACCCTCAGACATTACAGATATCGGTTTTGGACTCGATATCTTGCCCATCCCTGCTCCATATGCTCTCCTGAACGCAGCCAACCAGCCTTTCCCTGCTCACCTTTTCCCTACTCCCACGCTGTATATTTTCCTTCTCCTACAGATGGGTGCTTAGTGCAACCAACCGTCTCGAACATAAATGCGACGGGTACAGGTCCCAGCCTATTGGAGCGGTGAACCATGCGGCTTCACGCTCTGCATTACCTCACCACAACCTTCTCCCCGTAGATACATATGTACAAGGACACGCGCTCCCTCCATGTTCGGGGGACGTCAGCTGCCGTGCCCGAAATAGCACCACGGAGAGCGAGCCGAGCACTCCCGAGAATGACAGGATTTCTGCACTTAATTAATGTGATTACCAAGGAGTTCATTAGCAATGCGGTGCTCATAAAGAAGGCGTAGTAACGTATGATGGCGACTGACAAGCCATGTGAAGAAAACAGCAATTATGTCGTTACCGCGGAATCTGCGAGGTGTGATGTTTGACCTTGAAACGAAACATGTTTTGGTGTCAGGGAGAATTTCGGGGTTTGCAGTGAACAGAAGCAGAAAGTCAAGAAGAAATTTGAGCTCGGTAGTCTTCGTTCTTCTCTCTGATCTTTGCAAAAAATAAATAGCACCAGAAAGTTAGCATCACGCATAAATTCCCAGCATGTCTCCCTGGAGATAAACTGTTAAAGCCAAATTGGGAACATTCTACAGGGAGATAGAACAGATTTATTTATAATAGTGATTTTAATGAAGACGACAACGTATAACAAGTTTGAATCACCAGTTATTTAATGATATTGTATTATTACGGCTGCAACAATAACCGAAATATGGTGATATCGTATCGTCAAAGGTCTCACAATAATATCGTGGACCATCACAATATATCGAATCCCAAGTCTCTTTGCTTAAATGAACAGTTCTGATGCAGAAATAGCTAAAAAAAAACAGAGGTAACTACATAGACCATGATCCTTTGCTCCGTTTCAGTGCAGACGACATGAAGAAATAACTGTTTTTAGCGCTTCATTCTCTGGATTAAGTCTTGTGAAGGCATTTTTAGAGGAAAAAGTAGCATAATCACAGGAAAAATATTGCAATAAATACCGTAGCGTGAGATGTTCATGGTGAAAATATCGTACAGAGAGATTTGGATTTCGTTCCATCCCTCATGACAATAAACGTTGTACCAAATGACTCGTCAAAGCGTTTTATAATGTCAGTCTTGTTGTTATGTAGAATATCGTAATATCGTGAGCTTTTGCCACGATATCGCAATAAATATGAGACTTGGACATCGTTACGCCCCTAGTACTGACACATTTTGGTCATTTGACACAACAGGAAGACAAATATCAGCTAAAAAAACTAAATAATGCATTTCAGACCACCCTGACTATGGAGAGACATTATATAGCACTTTTTTTGCACAAATACATAGTAATAACTACAATAATATAATATAGTGATCAAAGAGACGCTCAGATTTAATCACACTAGAATAGCAATTAGTAAATCATACCAATAAAATAACTAAAAGACAGAGAGGACAGACAGCAGATTGTATATTTAATGCAAGATTATGTAACTCGGTTGTATAATATATTGGAAACGGAAGCTTTTTGCAAAACGGAGCGGTCGTCAGTAGGTCGAAATGTAATAAGCTAAAAGGGAATGATTATTTTTAGGCGATTGCACATCATGTTCCAGTCATGCCTGACACTTCTGACATTCACACTCGGAATGACATAACTCGTGAATAAAAATGGTATTTGCGTAATCGTTTTGCAGCACAGGCGATGTTGGGGAAATGTCAGACAAGCAGGTAGCGGACCCCTCATTAGAAAAGGTTGCACTGTGAAGCTTTAAGTATTTGGGATATAGTTACGTGCACAGATATTTAGATATTTAGTCCTTTAGAACCCATAATAGAACACGCAAGATTGAAAATACGAGGTTTGAATGAAAGCGATGGCTGTTTTGTGGTGCTGAAATCGTTTTTTTTTTTTTTTTATGGAAAATTTATCCGCTCATATGACAGCACGTTATCCGAGCTTCCACAGCAAGTGCTTTCATTTACTTTGACTGTGAATAATGCCGACTATAAACTTGCTATTGATTTTCCTGTACATGTTTATTGTGTGACTTGCAAATATACTACGCTGACATCCGTTCTGCGAGTCCATAAACGCCCCAAACCCATGCAATGCAATAAAAACGGTAAAAGATCATAAAATCTCACAAGACAGAGATGCTAAATAATTCCAATCTATAAAAATGATCGCAGGATTTTTCACTGTAGTAATGCTGAAGTACATTCTGTTCATATGAGTTTCTGTATGTGAGAAAAGTACCACAAAATTATCCACTATATACGTTTTTTTAGTGACAAGACATCCCTATTTACCCAGGACAGTCCCAGTTTTGAGCCCCGTGTTCCCTGTCGCAGTGGATTCATCCAAAACCACTGATTTGTCCCAGGTTTATACAAGAAATGTTCCTAGATGTCCCTATTTTGGACCAATTTGATCCCTGCCAACAGTAAAGAGGGGCATAAACTTCATTTTTTTTAGGTAAAATACAGAAAAGCTGCTTAAAAATGACCAAAACGCAAAGAAAATGTGACTTTACTGACTCACACATCAGTCATGTTAGTCTCTGTGTCACAATTTTCCTTAATCACACACTCATAAAGCTGGGTGACTTCCTTTTCACGATTCGATTCGACCGTATATCGAGCATCCAAAACTTTCACCGTGTTGTGAAAACCTCTCTTCTCCACCGAATAAACTGGAAGCATTTCATATGGTTCACCGTAGGGATGAGTATTTGATTAAATTTTCTTAATCGATCATTGAGAGAATTAACGATCGATTATTGATCAATCATTAACGTTTTTATATTAAAATTATCATTATTATTATTACTATTACTAATCTGCATAAATAAACTCAACTTTACAACATATAAACATCACCACTGCAGAGCCACATCAGCCCGTGTGAGATCAGAATGTGTTTAATGCAGCTTTGAACATTTGTTTATGTTTTACAGAAACTAAAATTAAAGCCACATGGCTCATTTGCATAAACTGTAAATGCTGAAAAAAGCAGCTCTTTCCTTGTGCTGATGCGTCAGCTTCTGTCGCACTAAAGGACACGACTCAGTGGATTATATGAGCGTTCGTTCGTTCTTTCTTTCTTGTCTGTTTGTGCCGTGCTCAGGGCAAAGTGAAAGAGACGCACTGCAGGAAGTGACTACAGAAAGCCTATAGGAAGTCTTGGCCAATGCAAAATGTACGAACTGTATAAAAAAAATCTTAAATATTGATTTAAAAAAACAAATTTATTTGACTTGCCAACTTGATTTTTATTTTAAATCGATATTTTGCCCCGGCATACGCACTCATTTTACAATTTTATTATTACCAACCACCAAGAAAACAAGGATGTCCCAGTTTTTTATTGTGGAAACCTGGTCACCCTACTCCATGTATACTCCATATATACTGTATATTTGCCTGGAATATTCCACAGTATGGCATTAAACTTACGACCATTTCTTACTATTGATTTTCCCGTACATGTTTATTGCATGACCTGCTAATATACTACGCCGACGTCCTTTCCGATACAGTCCATAAACGCGTCCAAAACCGTGCACGTAAATCTGGAAAATGAAATTGCAAAAGCGACGTGATAAAATATCATAAAACCGCTATCCTAAATAATAAATCTGGAAAAAATATTGCGGTATTTTTCGCCGTAATCATTTAGAAGTCCATTTTAAGTTGATATGAGCTTTTGCACTTCGATGATACATGTAAATCTGGAAAATGAAACTGCAAAAGCGACGTCATAAAACGGCTCTGCTAAATAATTCCTCAGCGATAAAAATGATTGCGGGACATATATAGTTTTATGAGCAGCTTGAGGTTGTGTTCAAATGGAAGCGTCTCCTTGGAGCTTCTCTTTTTCTCGTTTAAAGACTCTGTCTCACGGTTGAAAAATGCCATTTGAAATCACAGTTTGTTGGGTTTTTCTTCTTCAAATTGAAAGATTTAGGCTGAATATTGTCGGAATTGCGACCGTCAGAGGTAAAACTGTTTCCTAAGGCGAAGTTAGTTGTGCGATTTTCTGTTTTTCTCTGTTAAAGAGGGTTTTTTTTCTGTAAATCTTTGGCGATAACTGTAACGTGGTAACATCTTTTGGTGCTCCTGGCTTTGACAAAATATAAAATTCTTAACTTATTAAATACATAACTCATAAAAATAAGTATTATATGTAACATTCTCATGCTTTGAGATACCCAGGTTTGTCAGGCTAAGGTTAGAAGCTTAAAAATTTCAACTTTAAACAGAATCAATCACAAATCGAACCAAAATCACCATATCTTTTAGATTATACATCTGTCCCAAACCAAACACCATCACCTATAACTTGTTATTAAGTGTCTTGCCTAAGGACACAATGTTCTGAGTGGAAATTGAACTATGACACAAACTTTACACTTAAAAATACATAAATAAATATCTCACAGTATTGTTATGTTAAATGAACACATATTTTAACTACATCACCTTAAAAATCTAAATAATTTTCTTTGGATCAACATGAAATAATGGAGAATACAAAATATTTTTAAAAAAAGAGAGAATCAAATGAAGTAATATGATCTGTGTTGTTGCTTTGTGGACTCAAACTACCTTTTTTAAAACTCTTCAAGATGTTTTGTAAGGCGTGAGATTCTTATATTAGTTTTTAGGGAAGTATTTTGTTCTTTTCTCAAAATCAACACCGCACAAATCTAATTTCCACTCCGAGCAAATATTGAAAATTTGATCCAAATTGGAATTTTTCTCAAGCAAAGAGTTTCTATTATACAAACCCACAGCAGATTGTTCATCCTGGAGTGAGAGATTGTTGGAAACCCGATTGAAAAGCTTAAAAAAGTGTCCTGGACAATCCTCTTAGCGAGTGCACGAGGAGAAGATCCGTGACACGATGCTGAGGTCAACAACGCCAGAAAGAAGTGAGAACGTAGAGCCGGATGTTATATGGATCTGTGTGGAAGTCATACGGGGAAAGACAAAAAAACAAATACTGGGACTGTAATGAATTAGCCATAACAATTGGCATTTGTTTGATATGAAGAGATACTTACGGAAGCCACGACAAATGCAAACAACACAACAAAAAAACATAACGGAAGTGACCACGGGACTCTATTTTCCGACCCAGAAGGGCTCACAACAAAAGCAAACGCCACAACGCAAATGCAAACGCCGCAATGCAAATACAAATGCCGCAACACAAATGCAATCGCCAGAACATGAATGCAAACAAAAAAAGCCACAACCGAAGTGACCGCGGGACCAAGCGAGGAGGATCAAGCAGGAAATTATTTCCAACGGTCGGACAGTGACATCGATCCTGGCCACAAAACAAGAAATGACTTTTATTTACATTTCCAACTTCGTTCACTTCTCCGTTCCTTTACTTTTCACATTCTTGATTCTCCAAACCTTAGTGCAGATTCGCTTACGTCATTATAAACCAAATTGTCCATCCACCCATTTTCTTCCACTCATCCGGGGCCGGGTCGCAGGAGCAGCAGTCTAAGCAGGGACTCCCAGACTTCCTCCACCCCGGACGCTTCCTCCAGCTCCTTTTCTGGTGGATATTCTGCTACCTGCTTGTCTCCATGATGATGTTTACATTTGGGCATCTTTTCTTCCCCCTTGTCTATTTTTTTGCAGTATTTTTCACAGTTGTTTATTATTATTATTATTATTATTATTATTATTATTATTGAATGTTTAAAAGTACATTTTTTTGTCATTTGCTCTGCCTCCAAACGAAGAAAAACAGAGATACAAGACCGAATAACAAAGAAGTTAATTGAAAAATGATTTAATCCTTCATTTCGTCTACTTGTGCCCTTTCATAAAGATGTTTTGATCCGTGTTTTGGGTCATTCTAATGTCTAATGTCTTTGTCTAGCATCTCCATGAAGACAAAAGACCCCTCTGCCTTTTTGGTTCCAGTGTTTTTCTAACAATAAAAACACCTGTAATTGCAGAAATACAGAATGGATCACTTGTAATGCCAGACTATGGAATATTCCAGGCAAAGCAATACCATCTGCAAGCAGAAAAGTTGAGTCTTACACTTACATATTTATATTTTTTTTTATCAAACCAGAGAGTTTCTTGCTGTGAGGCAGAAGCTCAAACCACTTTACCACTTAACCTTTATCTGTCTGATGTGAAAATGTAAACTTCTACCAACCAAAGAAGTTTACTCTGCGCCTCAAGCCTTAAGGAGCCAGTAGATTATACTTGACGATTGCTTCTCGTCGATATTTTCGCCGTGGCCCTTAAACGACCCCCTCGGCCGTTCTGAATCTCCGCTAAATCTCGGCTCTGCATCTTCGGGCGAGCGTGGAGTCGCAGGCTTTACCCGAGACTCCTGCATATTTATTTATACCCAAGCTCCATCCCCGTGGCCTAAATATTTAGCGCGGCGCTCGCTTCAAAAAGAAGACCTCAAAAAGCAAAGATTGCACCCAGGGCGAGCGGCTTCTCATTAAAATAAGAATAAACCCGTGGAGAGAGGATCGAAAAGGACGGGTCTGTGCGCGGTTGTTGGAGAATACGGCGAGACGGCGCTGTCAATACATCGAGGTTGTGATGTTTTTGGGTGAAGAAATCAAACTTTTCTCGGTCTGTGAGTGAGAAATGAGGTAAAAGTGAAAGAAAGGAAAGAAAACTCGATGATTATTGCTGTTTTTTTTAATAAATTGTTCGTTCTATAAGCAGTTCTTGGGCATGTTTTGGGTAAAGTTGCATTGCGTAACTTTTCCTTTCTGCCTTTCTATCGTCATGGAGACCAAACTGAGCCAAGTTACCTGTCAGATCGGTGGAGAGGCGACCCACAGACTCACAGTCAGACTACCTGTTTTTCTCTATTTTCGAGCTACAAAACCTGTAATTTAGAGCTGTTTAAAGTCGTACTGTGGAACATTCCAGGCAGAGCAGTGACGTATCCATAGAAACAAACAGGGGACGGACCCCCACTCTAAAGTTACATGGTGCATCTTTAACTACGGTCCTCGTGGGTCCTGGTTTAAGCCCAGTTTAGTCCAGATGGAAGACCTGGTTTAGTCCTGATCTAATCCTGAATTTGATGTGAAATTTGTCCCAGTTTAGTCCGAATTTTGATGCTTTTTTAAGATATATTTACTAATTTCTATGTTTTGCTTTCAAATATAAGAGATAAGATGTATGGAATTATGGAGCAGGGAGGAAAAAAAGGTCATTATATGTTTAAAAAATATTTATTATAACCAAATCCTCAACTGAGCCGCCTTTTGTTTTGTCGGAAAACTTAAACTTTTTTACCTTTTCTAAATAATTCCACAGATCTTCATTCACATATTTGATGTCTTCTGTATGTATTAAAATTATGTATATAAAGTATGGAGAGTATATGAGATTAAAACGGTAAACAAAATACTAACGTTGAACTGTTTTCACGCAAAATTCGCCAAAAAAAGAAGTCTCCCTTGAACCATTTATTATACATAAGCAAATATGAGACACATCATATTTACTTAAACATTTCATCACAGCAATGCAAATAATTATGACAATATTTTATTTATTTTACTTAATTTCTTTACTTCTAACTTACTCAGTGAATTCATGACTGTTAATCGTGGTGTAAGTACATTTTACTTGCAAAACGTAGCTTTTATTACAGCAGTAAAATCTACTTAAAAAGTGCTCGTGCAAATTGTTACGAGGATTTTTTTCCTCGTAAATCTTACAAGTTATTGTTTTCCGTGTGTTACCGGGAGGCATGCAGGACTTTGGCAACAGGTTTACCTCTAGTCCTGGTCAAATTATAAAACAAAAATATATAAATACATCTTTAACTGTTCAAAATCTGTAAAAACGATTCATGAATCCACAATTATAAATAACCTTTCATACTATCCAATCCAATCCCCTTTATATACATTTATACGGCACATTTCATAAACAAACGGTTTCCAAATGGCCGCACTAATACGCCTAATAAAAAATACTATGTACTATTTACCACAAAGATTCCCATTTCACAGAGGCGAGGCCGAGCTAACAAAACTCCTGTCAGCGTTTATTGGCTCTTAGCAAAACTGTGTTAAAGGTTAGTGTAAGAAACGCCGGGTCGCCCAGCGTACATTTGCGCCATTACATTAAAATATTCATACCATTACACTGTACTTGGCGTATACTGTATCTACTTCATTCGCTCATAACTGTGCATTTTCGCATTCATTATTTACACCGTTTGGTTCCCGCTGGCGCCGCCGCACGACCCTTTTCCATTCTCCTCCGCGCCGTCTTCCTCCTCCTCTCCCCGGCGCTACTTTTTCATCCATAAACAGTTCAGTAAAATCCTTTAACGCGCTTCGAAATGAACGGCCTTAAGCTGTGGTGCGGCTGAGTGTGATCTAAAATGGCGTCTCCTCGCAAATGCAGAGCGATATTGATGGTTTTAAAGGTGTAACGTGTAGGGCTGGTCGTGGTTCGTCATGATAAAATTGTGAAACGAGTGCGTAATTAAAGGAAACCGTTACGCACTGGGCCTTTCATGACTTATTCATGATAAGACTGGAGTTGGTGTAGTCGTATTTTCCTTTGTTTTCTGTCATTTTACCCATACAAAAACCTAAAACCAAAAAAACCCTGACAGTTTATGCCTGTCTTTACTGTTGGCCCGGATCAAATTGGTCCAAAATAGGGACACGTGGGACATGTGTAGACATTGAGCAGGGTTTTCACATTCACAGGTGAGGATAAGGTGTCCAGACGTCCCTATTTTCCCGGGACAGTCCCAGTTTTGAGCCCTGTGTCCCCCTGTCCCAGCAGATTTATCCAAAACCACTGATTTGTCCCAGTTTTACACAAGAAATGACCCAGGTGTCCCTATTTTTAACCAATCTGATCCCTGCCAATAGTAAAACGAGGCATAAACTGTCACTTGTGTGGGTAAAATACAGAAAAGCTGCTTAAAAATGACCAAAACACAAAGAAAATGTGACTAAACTGACTCGCATGTTAATCGTGAATGGGCCGAGTGCAGAACGATTCTCCTTAATTGCGCACTCGCTTCAACATTTTTATTAACCACCACAAATCGAGAGCGTCGCAGTTTTTTGATTTGGAAATTCTGGTCACCCTAAACTTGGAGCCACACGTTATGTAGTTTTAATGTATGTAGAGTTGTAGAACCATCTTGTTTAATGGTGACTTATCTTAAATGTACCAAATTACAAGTGTTGCTCATGCATTTTTTACAGTGAGACTCTGGGGATGTAACAGTGACTGAAATCGTGATATCGTATCGTCAAAGGTCTCACAATAATATCGTGGAGCGTCACAATATATCGAATCCCAAGTCTCTTTGCTTAAATGAACAGTTCTGATGCAGAAATAGCTAAAAAAACAGAGGGAACTACATAGACCATGATCCTTTGCTCCGTTTCAGTGCAGACGACATGAAGAAATAACTGTTCTAAGCACTTTTACATCTTCATTCTTTGGATTAAGTCTTGCGAAGGCGTTTTTAGAGGAAAAAGTAGCAGATTCACGGGCAAAATATTGCAATAAATATCGTATCGTGACCTCCAGTATTTCTGTTCCATGGTTTTTGTGACGCTTTGCTTGATTTCTGGGAGTTATACACGTGTAATGCCATACTGCGGAACTTTCTTGGCAAAGCAATCGCATCGTCATGGAGACAAGTCGGCGACGACTCAGAAAAGTTGCACAGAGTTTTGTCAAAAACGATAAAAACAAGAACAAATGAACCCTGGGGACGATCCGGCCCCAAACAATGGAAATCAGCCCAGTTCTTATCTGTAGGAAAAGAAATGATTCCAACCAGGATTTTTAACAACTTAACTTGAACAAATACGTCTTTCTGAGCGAGTTGGATTTATTCTGCATGAGCTCGCTGAAAAAGAACGTTAAAAAAAAACAAAAAACGTAAAGAATCACCAAGAGGCACCGAGATGCGTCTTCACTTCGCTGTTCTCCGACTTTCACGACTCGCTGCCCCGGGAAAATGTGAACATATTTTCCAAGTACGACTGCAACAAAAACAAACCAAAACCACAAAAAACTCGCGCAAAGGCAATCTATTATCACACGAGCTCGGGAACGCATTTGCAAAAAAAAAAAAAACCCTGCATATTGTGTGAAATTGGCAATAACCGCGACGCTCCAAAAACAATCCGACACCCGAGATTACTGTTTGATTTTTACCACCAACAAAAACCAGATACCGACCCTGTTTTTCCCCCTGAACTCAAAATCCCTTTTTCCAATTTCGTATTCCTTATGATTTAGAGTTCTGACGGTCGCAAGAAAAAGTCAGTAAAGGAGGTTTTAAAAGAATTACATCCTTGACTGTTCGGTTTAAAAAGTAATAAGGTCACGAACGGACAAAAAGAAAGACGGAAAATGGTGCAAATGATCCCGGAAAGTCAATGTACTTTAAAGTTAGAAATGGATGAAGTTTGGTGGATAAAGTGCGAAATTTTGTCACTTAAAGATGCATTGTGTAACTTTTCTGGTTGGGGGTCTGTCATTTTCTTGTTGCTATGGACACGTCATTGCTATGGATCTGTCTAGAATGTTCCACAGGCTTTAATTCTGCGTAAAAGTAGTTTAATTCTGAATAAAATTAATTCTGCTTCAAAAAGACCGTGTTAAGGCTTAATTCCAAATAAAAATAATTAAATTCTGAATAAAAATAAATTCTGCTTTAAAAACACCATGTAAACACTTAATTCCAAATAAAAATAATTAAATTCTGAATAAAAATAAATTCTGCTTTAAAAACACCATGTAAACACTTAATTCCAAATAAAAATAATTAAATTCTGAATAAAAATATTTTCGTTTTAAAAAGACCATGTAAACACTTAATTCTGAATAAAAATAAAAATAATTTAATACAGAATAAAAATGTACTCCGCTTTAAAAAGACCATGTAAAAACTTAGTTCCAAATAAAAATAATTTAATTCTGAATACAAAATTGATTATGCTTTAAAAAGAACATGTAAAAACTTAATTCTGAACAAAATAAAAATAATTTAATCCTGAATAAAAAATAAATTCTGCGTTAAAAAGACCATATAAACACTTAATTCCGAATAAAAATAATTTAATACCGAATAAAGCTCAATTCCACTCTAAAAAGACCATGTTGACTCTCAATTCTGAATAAAAATGATTATATTTGGAATTAAACTTAATTCTGAAGTAAGTGGGTGGTTTATTCTGATTTTAAAGCAGAATTAATTTATTCCTGGATCACGTAAACGTTTATTCTTCTTAAAAATAATCTAATTTCAATAACTTTCAGTTTGTTTTTATGTATTTATGTACGTGATTTGTGCTAAATTGGGACTTTAACTCAAATCAAATGTGCTTAAAATGCGTCTCGGCCATTTCAGCAGGTCTCAAACTATAAACAAAAGCACTTTTTTTCCTTTTCAGTTCAGATCTAAAATGCAGTAGAGCAGAAAATACAGATACAAACTCTCAAACGCAGTAAAGTCAGTAAAGTACGGATACCGAAAAGTTGTACTTCATGACCTTCCGTGACTGGAAATGGCGCGGCGCTGAAATAAACATTAAGGTGATCAAATATTCAGCTTAATGCAGATCGCGCCGACGTGTGAAAAGGCATTAGGCTAAAGTACGGTGGCCCTGAGGGGACAAATAATCACGTCAATAAAAGATAAAGGAAGCGTTTTGATTTGTATTCTAATTCCGTCTCCGGGTGTTCATTGGAAATATGCCGGCCGCTGCTTTTTGTCTATTAAAATTAAACAGGCCCCGCAGGAGGAAAATTTCAAAACACAACGGAGGGTGAAAAATAAAGGATAAAGTAGAAGGGAGAGAGCGTATTTTTCAGGTTCGGTGTGTTTTCTTATGTTTTTCAGTCATATTATATTTATAAATTGAGAGAAATAGTAGGATTTACAGTTCCTGTCGGGAATTCGCCTGTTGGATTTTGGGTTTTTTTTACGCCACAAGGTATTTTTTAAGAACTTTTTGTCTGCAGTTTGTCATAAAATTCTAGTCCAGTGCAGTATTCTAGTCCAGTACACTCCAACTTTTTACGTTTTTTTGCTTTTTTTTCCCACTTTTCTTTGTTACTGTGAGTGAGCTTGCATCTCCACAAACCTGACTCGTATCTGGCCTGGACTAATTTTCCCTAGTTTGGCGTAAAACTTGACTCATCTCCATTAGAGACACGGCAAAAAACTGAATCTAGCTAAGTTCTGATGACTTGAAAAAAGAAAGTTTTACTAAGATTTGAGTCAGTTTCACTTCAAGTAAAATGATCTGCCAGTGGAATGAGACTTTTTGTAGTTAAAATATGCAAAAAAAATACATCTTGCTACACTTAAAATAAGAAAAACAACAACTTTTTGCACTTAAAATGAGAAACAAAATCGAACGTTGCTTGAATTAAGAAAAAAACACTTATTCCACTGGCAGATAATTACACTTGTCACGTTGAATCGACTCAAATAAAGTAACATTTTCTTAATTTAAGTCATTTTAATTGAGGTAGATATTGTCTTTTTCCAGTGGACTAACAATTTATTTATGTATTTTTATTCTTTTTTATGCCGGTATCGATAATTGAGAATACAAAGCAATCCCTGGATGATATTTTGGGCCGGTATGTAGGACAATTTTTGGCGATTTTGCTCAAATAATGCAATTTAAAGCCCTTTTTTTTAACCACAAATGTTAGGTTTAAACACCATCTAAAACATTCAGAGAAGAAAGACAAGAGAGATTATTTAGTTTTACTCGCGAGGAGAACGGATTGAGACGTGCCCAGATACACTCTCCAACCCGCTCTGCAGCACGCCTGCCGTCTCCTCACTTTTATTTACATTAGGATGGCCCTGGTTACAATGGGTATCGCTGCTCTAAAGGAAGGGGGGGAACAGCAGCAATACCAAGATAGGATAAATATAATAAAATATAATTATGCATTATTGATCAAGGTCGGACAGTAGGCTGAGTGCGGAGAATACGCTGTGGTTTGAGTTCATGTTTGGGTTCAGTTCATGTTTTGCCAAACTCAGACCGCCCTTGTCTTATGGGGCCTCCTGATAAGCCTGGCTCCAGCCTTCAGCTGCACAGCAGTGGAAAAGTACTGCACACAGTTTTCAAGCACAAAAGAGATTATTGCAAATACACAAATATCTAACACATGATTAAGACAAATATGGGATAATATACATAATTATTCTAACAACAAACCTTCAAGAAAGCTGCGCAGACAAGTTTTGTGCAGTTATTTCCTTGTATTCAAGTCTTAAGGTGAGCAAAAACTAAATATTGGCCTATACTTTGTACTCTAAAAAGTCCAAAAATCGAAATAAAATGAAAGATTTCGTATCTCTGTGAAGTAAGGTTTGAACTTTCTGTTTTTGGATTCATGCAGTTCACTTTCCATGTCCAAAAAATACTGTATTATCACATTAACTTGTCCTTCAGAGCCACCGTACTAATACTTTCTATCGACGCAGACCGTTTAACGAATACACTTTCATTCACCAGTTAAAATCGTTCCTATTTCACCTCCGCTTCGCTCGGACTTTTCCGACGTTTGGACTCATCTTCCTTCATCGGAATACAAAAGCGTCACCGGCGTCTTTTCTATCAACGACCTATTTCTCCCTCTTAAATTCCCCCGGCGGCGGCTCCATTGTCAAAGACTTAGCTCGTCCTGTTCTTCCTTGTACGCCACCTCAAAAGAAAACCATTCAAAGGGTGTTGCTAAGAATAAAAACCCCCGCTACAAAACATCTTTCTCCCAAAAAAAAAAAAAAAAAAAGCGTATGCTAATCTCGCCAAACCTGCACTATCTGTTCCGCAAATAATTCAACGTGCTGGAGGGAGATAGGTTTCGTCCAAACAATCCCTCAGACTGTCCAAACTATCCGGAGACAGATAAAACCCCTTTAGTTTGCCCCTTTTGTGCGATAATTGCCACTTAAATCAGACCAACTGGCATTTTTAGCGCAAGCCAAAGTCGTAAACACGCCGTGAGCTCGCGCGGCGGCGGTGGACTCGAATGGATTTTGGGAGGAGTCGTCGCAACGCGTTAAATTAGACGATGGAGTTATCGCGAGTTTGCAGAGACGCATGGGATATGGAAAGAGAATACAGGACTTTTTGGTGTTTTTATCAACAAAATAGTAAATATAATCGTGTCAAAGCCTTTTTTTTAGCTTTTTTAACTGCTTAGAACTATTTTCAATCATGTATATGTCGGGATAAGTCCTAAAAATGTACTAAAACATGACGTGCAGTTCTACAAAGTGCCAGCAGATGGAGCTAGAATTGTAGTCGCTGACGTATTGAAATTCAAAGTATGTTAAAGGTGCACTGTGTAACTTTCTGAGTGGTCTGTCACCGTGGAGACCTTGTTGCTTTGCCTGGAATATGATATGAAACTTATCTACTTCCACAAAGACAAGCGCGGAGTCAGTTTACAGGTCCGATTTGTGCAGAAATGGGCTGATTACAGCGGAATATTCAGCGTTTTCAAGGTTTTGTGTTATTGTCAAGAAGAGAAATAATGAGAAAGTTTAATGTCAGACTGTGTTGCAAGGACAAGAAGCGCTCGTGTGCTAATGCAATCACTTCCTACGTAACTTGAGAAGTGATTTGATGTAGAAAAGATGTTGAAAAGTCGAAAAGTAAAGTAGAAAATCTCGAAGTAGCACCATGTAACCAAACGTTCTGACTAAAAATCAAGTTCAGTTTGTGGTAAATGGTCATTTTTAATTATATATCTTGGCGATTTTCCATCTTAAATGCACTCGAAACACTTTAAATCAAGGAGCCGCCCACACGCTTACAAATACAGTCATGCCACACCAGTGTACACTAGGGTCATCCAAATTTTGTTTTCTTTTTTAGATTCTCTAGATTAGAACCCTGCATTTGTTTCCATATCTGGTCAAATATTTGGGTCCAAATTTTATGCAAATGAATTAATATTTAGGGGTTGCTCAAGAGACTTAAAACTCGCAAACCAAATAAATAAGGCATAGTCCAATAATTTGTCATTTTTATTCTGCAAACACAAACTGAAACTTCCATAAAAAGTCCATAAAAAGTGACTTGAAAATGCAAAA
The DNA here is from genome assembly GCA_034769755.1 of Odontamblyopus lacepedii. Classification (NCBI taxonomy): domain Eukaryota; kingdom Metazoa; phylum Chordata; class Actinopteri; order Gobiiformes; family Gobiidae; genus Odontamblyopus; species Odontamblyopus lacepedii. The sequence goes on from CM068363.1 coordinate 30,451,920, forward strand.
TGAGTCAATTTCCAGGAAACTTCATGCAGTTTGAGCAACCTCGAGTCCAAAACATCTTCCTTTTCTTCCAAATTTCTTGCTAAATCATCGTTCGGACGCTGAAACCTAATGCAGGCTCCTACTCTCGGTGATCTGAAACTTTATTTTTCACCAGGCTTTGATGGACCACCTTAGTGTCGTCCCACAATTTATGCACAAGGAAGATTTTTTTCCATGATCATTGAAATATTAAGTGAACAAAATAACGGGATTGTCATTTAATCATAACTCTTATATCTATATTCTATGGAGATGTCAATGCTCTGCCTGGAATATCCCTCAGTATGACATTAAAACAATTCTGCTTTACATTTAACCAATTACAGATGGTTTTTCAGCTCGAAAAACAGATGCCTCTCCACAGATCTGACCTTTAGCTCGACCTTTAAGCGCGTTCGCTCGTTAACAGCGACGAAACGGCCGATTGGGACTTAAAATCGCAAACTTCTCCGCACGTAAAACACATGAAAAAAGGTGGGAAAACGTTGCCGTGAGTCAGCGGATCGGAGAGCGTTTGCAGGGGCCCGGTGAGATTAGCGGGCGCAGTGAAAGAGAGACACGGCCCGTTCAGCCTGCCAAGCCCACGGCATAATCAGGGGGCATTATATGGCTGCTGGTATAGATAAGGCCACAATGAGGGCCACATCCAAGAAAATGGACCCCGAAGACCAAATGACTGTGTTCATTATCAGAAAGAGAGCGGCGAGAGAGGTGGGTTTGGGGCGGAGCCGTAAAAGCTTCGAGCGAAAAACCTGTCGGACGGAGGAGAAACGGATAAAAAAAAAGGAAGTTTAGCTGTTTGGACATGTGAAGAAGTGTTAGGAAACGATAAATTATGACGCAAAAAGGCGCATTTCACTGCAGAACATTAAATCGAAAGCACTAATAAGCCTTTCCATACCTTTACCTTAGCATATTTCATCAACAAAACGCATAAAGACAAACAATAGAAATATGAAATAAAACTCTATTTAACAACTAAACAAAATCAAATCGAATAAGAGCAAGAATATCAATAAATAATAATAAAAAAGGTAAAAAAGCCCAGAGAGTTAAAGTGGGTTTAAAGCAGTGGTTCTTAACCTGGATTCAATCGAACCCCAGGGGTTCGGTGAGTCAATCTCAGGGGTTCGGCAGGGGTCAAGACACATCCAACTCATATGATTTGTGATGACACGCCCCGTTTGGCCGTTATTGGCTGCAGGAAATTTTGTGAGCGCAATAGTCTTGTGACTGGTGCATCACATAAGTTCTTTCTTAATATTTTCCCTTCATACTAACTATGTCAAGCAAAAAAAGAAAGTGGTCAGATGAATATGTGCCATATGGATTCACATGTGTGCACCAATAAAATATATATACCTAATATATACCTATGTTTTGAATTAGAAAAAAACATTTTATTTTTCCAATTAAGAAGGGTTCGGTGAATGCACATATGAAACTAGTGGGGTTCAGTACCACTAACAAGGTTAAGAACCACTGGTTTAAAGACTTAAAACCTCAGAAAAGTTAGCAGCTTTAAAACAATCAATATAATTCTGTATTCACAAGGGGGCGCTGTTTTAGAGTTCACTGTGCTCATAACTAATAATTACAGACATATTTCATTCCTTTTGCAAACTCCAGGACTTTTCCTTTTACTCATGGCTGGCGACGCTCATTTTACGACACTACCTGATTTTTTGCGTACCGCTAATGCTCGCGTCGCAGCTGTCTTTGAAAAACTGAATTGAGAAAACAAGTCCAGAAATGTACACAATTTTGCAATGTGGAGTTGAAATTAAATTATGGATAAAAATCTGTTTGCAAAGTTTCAAAATACAGGGAGTCCCAAAAAACTTGACGTAATTTTAAAAGCAGTTATCTTGAAAACTGCTAAGTCTAGCTCAAGGAAACTGAACATTTTAGGTGTTGAACATCATAAATTTTAATCTTTATGGGACTTTTTAGCCGCGCATCTCTGAAATGTTTGGAGTTTGTGCTTGTTTGCTCTGTTTAAAGTGCCCATGACAGGTTGAACTATTAATTTGACATAATTACTAAGTCTAGCGCAAGGAAATTGAACAGTTTAGGTGATAAACGTCATAAGTTCTTTATGGTTGTTTTTGCAACTTGAATTTTATCCAAATTTTGCATTAAAGGCTGCACAAAATTACTTCTTTTCGGGAGTGAACGGCTTAATGTGAAAACAGAACAAAAATAAAACATTCCATCTAAATCCTTGATCTGTTTCAGTACATTTTGTGAAAATTTGAGGTTATTTTTAACAAGAATTGCCTCCCTGAGCTTTAATATAGTACCTTAATCCAATGATTTCTTGAAGCTACTTTTTACTATTTATATGCAGCAGAGCAAAGATTCATGGATTTCATAATGACAAAAAATGAGCACAGTTGTCAAAGCGTTTAACAACTGCAAACAAATATTATATCTTTCGAATGCTAAACTGTGTTGTTTGCGGCAATTTGCACGAAAATGTGGTATTGAACCTTCATCTTTCCACAGCAAATTGGACATTTGTTCTAAACTTAGCTCTAAACTCTTCATTAAATCGACTCCCAACAGTTAAACCACATCAGCCCGTTGCATAACCAGATCTTCTCCACAATTCTGTATTTAACCGTGAAACTGGATACCGACGCTGTGCGCTCTCCTCCTTCAAAACATCCCCATCCCTCCATCCATTCATCGCTCCCTCTGATTTGCTTCCTTTCTTCCCTTTCAGTTTTTCTCTTGGAGTTCAGGACGAGTTCACGTACATTAAGTATTCACGGTGCGTAGCGTCTTCTCATTAGCCCGTGCGATCTTTTAAACATGACATAGGCTGTGTTTGCCCATCTCTGTAGTTGTTATCACTCGCTTTAAACTATCATTTCACATGCAGATCGTTCACCCTCCGGTCTTTTCGTATTAGCGTTACCTGCGTTATGTAGTGTTGAAAACGACAGTTCAAAGTGGTTGCATCTTTTCCCGTGTATCTGAGCACAACGTACAGATACAGGGGCCAACGTGGGACCAAGAAACGGACCTGGACTTTAGGGGTCAGCCCTATGTTCCCTCGGCCCAATGGTCCCACAGCCCATTGGTCCCACGGCGTTAGGGTTAGGGTTAGGGTTAGGGTTGGGTTAGGGTTGGGTTAGGGTTAGAGTTTGGTTTGGGTTAGGGTTGGGTTAGGGTTAGGGTTGGGTTAGGGTTGGGTTAGGGTTAGAGTTTGGTTTGGGTTAGGGTTGGGTTAGGGTTAGGGTTGGGTTACGGTTAGGGTTGGGTTAGGGATGGGTTAGGGTTGGGGTTAGTTGTGGAACATAGGGCCTGAATTTGATTTTTTTCTTAGAAATGTGGGAACATGGAACATTTGGAATATGCTGTGGGACCATTGGGCCTAAAATTTTTTTTAAAAGTCTTAATGATGTGGGACCAATGGGCCGTGGGACTATTGAGCTGTGGGACTATTGAGCTGTGGGACCATTGGGCCGTGGGAACATAGGTACGCTCCCGGACTTTCCCCCACCACGCGCGGTTTGGCCCACGATCGAACCTGAGAACCTGGTCAAAATCATGGATCTATAATAAGAGCTGGATAAGACACTCCCCCTCTTCTGTCCGTGACCGCAGACTGATTTAAGGTTTAAGGTTTAAGGTATCTTTATTGGTCTCCCGTACAGTAGGAGAAATTTGTCTTGGAAGGGGACAACACTGCTTAACACAACAACAGACAATGACAGTAAATACATAGAGAAAAAAAAAAGAAAAGTTAATAACAAACAGACTTCAAATGTACAACATGAATATTCACATACAATACATCGGATATCGTACAGTCCAAATTCTCTGGGTCTTCAATTGCTTTGTTCAGACCCAGCTAATTGTCTGTTAATCAGGCTGATGGAGAGTGGTACAAACGAGTTTTTAAGGCGGTTATATTTGCATAATGGTGCCCTAAACCTCCTGCCTGAACTCAGGAGGATGTGTTCTGATGCAAACACGTGTGATGTGTCAGACAGTACGTTCTGGGCTCGCCTGATTTGTGGCCGAGCGAGGTGTTGCAATGAGCCCAGCACAATGCTTTTTTTGTGTAAAATCAACCTGCCCGTGTTCGGCTGACAGGACGTCTAGAGCTTTCGTAAAGGTCAGATTTTGTAGGGATTCTTCTGTATTTTTACAATATGAACTTTAACCATTTTTAAAAAATCGTCAAAGCTCCTAAAAATCAGAGTTTGTGATGGAAAATTTCTTACTTTGTCGAGCTAAAGAATGTATTGTTTGGGTTTAGAGAACTAGTACCTCACAAAGTGCTAAAGTATCTCTGTGTTCATGGTCACTGCAGTGGTGTGATCTGCTGTATCTGGGCTCCTTAAGACAGGACATTATGTTCAGTCCTTTTCTATCAGGGTTAAAACAACAGGTTGTGGTTTTATTCATTCTCATCATTTAGAATTATTGGTCCACTTCAGTTCATCTAATCGATGCCCCAGTTTAACCCAGATAAACCGTCTTCTTTTGAGAACTGTTTATACTGTAGTATGTTTTACCTCATGATGATGTTATGACGTTTGTCGACTGTAGAAGAGCCTGTTTTTGTTTTGCTGTGGGTCAGATTAGGGAGAGACGGACCTTGCGTGAGGGACAGAAGGTTTCTTCTTCATTTTCTCTGTAATTGTGCACAATTGCTTTAGTAAATCCAGACTCTTTGATTGAAGACAACTTCTCTCCAGGTTTTATTCTTCTCAGATTGAAAAATCCACTACAAGTTAGCCTCACCCCGCTATGAGTCCGCATTAGCTCTTCTCTAGCAGCTTGTGCTTTGATTGGTCAGAACTGCGTTTCTGACATCACGTTGGGCTGCAAAAGTAAAAATCTTTTTTGCGGTCATGCCCCAATGAGCCCAGACCATTGAGAACAGTACGGCGCCAACTTGGATTCATTTTCCAGATTTTATTATAGTTCTATGGTCAAAATAAGTCTTCTACTTAGTGTTTTATTGTCCGGTACTTAAGACATGTATTTATGTACATTAGCATGCTAGTTATTGTTAGATTGACAGTCATGACAAAACTCAAAACACTGCAAACTGTTGATTTTCCGTTTCATACATCAAAGGTGTTCGAGGGAAACCCCAGTTTATGTTTGTGTCAAAGACCAAATCTGCAGTTGCTCAGGTTTGGTGATATTTTACGTACAGTATGTTACGTGTGGCTGTAACTCTTGACTAATGACGTCAATAACGGTTAAAACTGATGAGAAGATTATATCGGTATAACCCCAGGCTGCGAGGAAGCGAGGAATCTGCATCCCAAGAACGGTGGAGATCACTGTATCAATAACACTCGCTATACCTCATCAAAACTGGAAACAAAGAAGGACTAAAACTAAATCTGGACTTGACGACGACTAAACCGGGACTAGAAAAGGACCAAACCAAGTCTAAATCCAAATCCAAATCCACTTTATTTACATAGTACATTTTACAATCAAACTAGTTTCCAAAGTGCTGCACAGAGATCACAAAACGAAAACAACAAAACGTAATAATTACTAAAAATGTGACCATACCACTCCTAAAACAATACAACCAATATAAAATAAAAGCAAAGCAAAACCATAAAGTCATAAAAAGTCCATATCTATACTAAAGAAAGTGAATCCATGCAGCCTAAAAGAGGCAAAAGAGGAACAATTTCTAATAAAACAATCTAATTTCACTTTTAATATTGGCCCAAGGGTGATAAAATGTTTATCAAGGTTTAAATAAGCAAAGTAAATACTGTAAATCTGAACCTTTTAGTGAAGAAATCAGCTTTAACTGCAATTAATGTTCCTTTCGTCAAGTTTGCTTTGCATTTTTTGTCCAATATCGTAGGAAAGACTCGTCACAAATGGTCCTATACCCTGTAAATGCGGCAAAATCAGATTGCGGACGTAAAAATATAGAAAAATACGATACTGGAAGCTGTAGGAAAGAGCTGGAAGAACTTTTCTAGTCTGGAATGGACACATAAAACATGGAAACAGTCATTACACCTCCCGCTCGGTGATACTAATGGTTAATTCAATACGGCGTTAACTAGAAACCATTCTTTGCTAGGTAACCGTGTAATTAGACTTTGTAGTAACTCGTAACAAATCGCAGGGAACATCCGGAAAGGAACGATTAAAAAAAATAAGCGTTGCCAAAGAGAGCGCATTTTAATCTGGATGTTTATGAGGAAGAGTAAACGCATTCGGAGCATAAACAGTTTAGAGAAGCTATAGAGAAACGGGAAGTTCGTTTGCGTCGGGCTAAATGAGGCCGGCCGAAATCCATTAATAAAAACTCAAATGAGAAAAATAAATCACCACGAACAGGATTAAGTGGAGTATGGGATGTATTGACACTAATACGGCGTACGAGCAGATGGTGCGCCATTAGCTCTCGAGTGCCACTTGTGCAAAGTGTCGGTACGAGTAGGCGAGGCGATTTAGATGAGAGATTGGCTCATGGATCGGGATCGGACACGGAAACGCCACCGTGGTCTGTGGTGCAATATTTGGACAATTTTAAGGTTTTGTTCAAGTTGAGGCTTAATTTATATTTGGACAATTTTAAGTTTTTATTCAAGTTGAGGCTTAATTTATATATATTTTTTATTTATTTATTTATTTTTATTTATTTATTTATTTTAATTATTTTTTTATTTTAATTATTTATTTATTTTAATTATTTATTTATTTTACTTTAATTAATTTTTTATTTTATTTTGATTATTTTTTTATATATACACTTTATTTTAATATTTTTTTATATATACACTTTATTTTAAAATCATTTTCTATACAAATCATAATCTAAACCAATATATGCACAATACAATAACATAAATAGAATACAAAAAAATTACAAAAATGTTGGAGAGTTATATTTTGTACATATATATACACCTTTATTTAGATAACTTTTTCTTTTTTTCTTTTTTGTTTGTCAAAAGTCCTAATTTGGAGGCTTTTGTAGCTTAAATGTTGGGAGAATAGAGAATAGACCTATCTTTAATTTGCACATTAATTTGGTAATTTACCGGTATTCTATGGTCAGAATATTTGCAAGAAACAGGAAAATATTCTGAACATGTAATTTTATTACATTTTTATTTTAATTTATTCAATTTTTTTTATTGTATTTTTATTTAATTTTTATTTTATATATATTTTTTATTTTAATATATTTCTTTATTGGTAATAGTTGCATTCAAGAAATACAAAAATGACAAAAATAGTATTCTAGGGCCATATTAGCAAGAAACAGGAAAATATTCTGGACAGGTCATTTTATTTAAATTTTATTTATTTTATTTTATTTTGTTTTAATTTTTATTTTGTTGATAATAGTTGCATTCAAGAAATACAAAGTTAACCAAAATGTATTCTATGGTCAATATTTGCAAGAAACAGGAAAATATTCTGAACATATTTTATTTTATTTTTTATTTTATTTTAATATTATTTTAGTAAGTAATAGTTGCATTCAAGAAATACAAAGTTGACAAAAAATTACAACACAAACTGCAAGAGATTTTAAACATTTCTGAATATATGTACCGAATTTTGATAAACAAAACAAACGAACGAACAAAAAAACATAGAGGATCAAATTTGCTTTATATTTCGAAAGTTGGTGGTTCAATCCCAGTCCTTCCCGATGGCGTTTTGCCGTCGTGTCCTTGGGCAAACACTTCGCCCTCACCAAATTCCGAATATAAACCTTAAATTCCGCTTTATTCCCGTCTTTAGCCTTCGTTTCCAGCTCCAAACGCAGCCAAACTTCCTCGTTGCTTTGTTTCTCCATGTGTCTCGAGCCCCGTGCTGTTTTTTTCCCGCCCCTTCGCCCATTATCGCCCCTCGTTTACGGCGGAGCTAAAAACGGCGTCGGGGCGAGTTAGCGGACAGTTACCGTGGGCGACGTGGGGCGGGCGGGTCACAGCGGCTCCCGGGGGCCCGCCAGAACTTCTGCCTTCGCTAACTTCCCCGACCTCTCGGTTTGAAAAGACAAAAGATACGTCGGTGCGCGCGAAGTGACTCTGATGATGCATGGGAGGCTATTTCTGCCCCCTCTCTCCTCTTTTTCTCTCTTTGTCCCCCTCTCCCTCTCTCCATCTCGCTCTTTCTCTACTCAAAATGACTGTTGTGATGCATGAGAGGCTATTTCTGCCTTTCATCTCTCCCTTTCTCTCTCTCTGTCTGTTTATCCGCTCACTCTTTCTCTCTATCTGCTCCTCTTCTTCTCTTTATGTCGCTCTCCTCTCTCTGTCTGTCTGTCTATCTCACGTCTGTCTCTTTCTCTCTCTCGCTGTTTCTCTCCCCCTCTTCCCACCTCCCTCTCTCTCTATTTGTCTGGCTCCCTCTCTATCTCTTTCCTGTCATTTCTTTGTCTCTCTCCTCTCTTTTCCTCCCTAACCATTCCTCTCTCTCTCTCTTCTTGTTTTACGTCTCTCTTCTCTCTCTATTCATTCCCGAACAGCTCTCTCTCTCTCTCTCTCTCTCTCTCTCTCTCTCTCTATCTCTCTATCTATCTATCTATCTATCTACCATTCTCTCTTCCCTACCTTCTCTTCATGTCTCTGTCCTCTCTTCTTCCCTAACCACTCTCCTCTTTCTCTCTCTCTTCCCTTCATTTCTTTGTCCCTTTCCTCTGTTTGCTCCTTCCCAAACTTCTCTCCCTCTCTCTCTTTCTCTATCTGTATCCCTCTCTTCCCCTCCATTTCCTTTTGTCTTTCTCCTCTCTCCGTCTCTTTCTGTCTCTTTCTGTTTCTTCCCACCCCTCCTCTATCTCCCTCTCTCGTCCTCCCTAACCCCCTCTCGCTCTCTTTGTCTATCTTTATCTGTCTATCTTTTGCCCTCTCTCTCTTCCCCTGCATTTCTTTGTCTCTCTCCTTTCTCTGCTCCTTCCTTCTCTTCCTCTCTCTCTATCTAGATAGATATCCCTCCCTTTCTCTCTCTTCCCCTGCATTTCTTTATCTCTCCTCTCTCTGTTTCTTCCCAAACTTCTCTCTCTCTTCCCCTGCCTGTGTTTCTCTTCCTCTCTTCCCATCCCCTCTCTCTCCTTCTTTCTCTTCCTCAATAACCCCATCTCCCTCTCGCACTATTTGTCTATCTCCCTCTTTCTTTTCCTCCATCTTTGTCTCTCTCCCCTCTTCCGCCCTAACCCACTCTCTCTCTTCTCCATTTCTTTCACTCTCCTCTTTTTGCTCCTTCCCAAACTTCTATCTATCTATCTATCTATCTGTCTATCTGTCTGTCCCTCTCTTTCTTCCCTCTCTATCTGTCTCCCTCTTTCTCTTCCCTCTCTCCCTCTCTGTTTCTCTCCCTTTCTTTCCATTTGTCTCTCTCACCCTCTCTGTCTTTCCCTCAAATTCTTTATCTCTCCTCTCTCTCTGTTCCTTCCCAAACTTCTCTCTCCTTCTCTCTTCTCCTCCCTCTTTTCCTCTCCCCTTCTCCCGGACCCCATCTATCTCTCCCTCTCTCTCTCTCTCCCCCTCCTTGTCTCCCTCCTCTCCTCCTAACCCCCTCTCTCTTTCTGTGGGGAAAGTGCAGGGCGTGATGGAGGATGCGGCGGAGCGAGGGAGCGAGGGATGACAGAGAGATAGGGGGACGTGCTATTACATTATCTTCCAGGTAGCAGCCATTTAAATGTGGCCTAATGGCGGCTGTTTACGGGCGGGCGAGAGACGTCCATCAATCTGTGTGCGCGAGGAAGAAGAAGAGGAAAGGGAGGAAGAAGAGGAAGAGGAAAAAAGGGAGGAAGGAGACTCGTTCCTGGAGAAGCTGCAGTTTCAATAGAGAAGCTGCGGTTTCAATTATTTTCGCCCTCCACAGTATTTTTCTGTTTCTCGTGTGGCCTCGTAGCTGATTTCTGCACAATTTTAATTGTATTTCTTCATAAAAAGCAGTAAATAACATTGTTTTTGAGACTGTTAAGAGTTCATGTTGCGACTAAACATTGAAAAAGTGACGCCGCTTCACAGAAATGTCATTAAAACAAACCGTTTCGCTGAGTCACCGGCCACAAAATGGTCAAATGGAAAACGACTACAGTAAGAAGCGACTTTTAGGGATGTAACAATAACCGAAGAAATATCAAAATCTGGTGATATCGTATCGTCAAAGGTCTCACAATAATATCGTGGAGCATCACAATATGTCGACTCACAAGTCTATTTGCTTAAATGAACAGTTCTGATGCGGAAATAGCTAAAAAAAAAACTACATAGACCATGATCCTTTGCTCCGTTTCAGTGCAGACGACATGAAGAAATAACTGTTCTAAGCACTTTGAGATCTTCATTCTTTGGATTAAGTCTTGTGAAGGCATTTTTAGAGGAAAAAGTCGCATAATCATAGTCAAAATATTGCAATAAATCTGGTTCGGTGAGATGTTTATGGTGAAAATATTGTACAGAGAGATTTGGATTTCGTTCCATCCCTAATGACAATAAATGTTGTACCAAATGACAAATGGTCAAAGCGTTTTAGGATGTCAGTCTTGTTTTTATGGAGAATATCATAATATCCTGAACTTTCCCGCGATAAATAATAAATATCGTTCCGTGAGGTTCATACCGTGAAGATATCGTATCGTGAGACTTGGATATCGTTACACTCCTAGTATAATAATAAACATTTCCAAAGACGTCGTTTTTTTACTCATTTTTGAGCTTGTGGGTTTAATATTTTAGCGTTAATGTATCACGAGACTGAGAGTGAGTCACAGACGGATGGAACGGAGAGAATTCGGTCAAAATAAAACATTGTTCAGACTCGGATAAGAAATAAAACAGGAATAATGTAAGTTTCCGGTCGCAGTCCAGCACCTAGAACAGCGAACATTGCTCAAATTTAGCTGCAGACGTGTAATGAACTGGTACTTTCTTCACAAACCTCCTTCTACTTCTGTCAGTTTAAATTATTTACCCCAAAACGCTGTAATTTGGGCCTTTGGTAGCTGGTGCCTGCTCACTGCTCCATTATACATTCACGACACTCTATGCTTTTTTAGATTAAGTAGCTTATTCTAAACAACTGCGCAAACAATATGAGGCGTAATTATTAGGCCTGTTCCATTTGGACTAATACCCTCTAAATCCTTCACTTCTCATCGCCGAATCTGCATCAATTTGCATTCGTTCTGCCCGAGTTCCGCGGGGTTTCGAAACTTTCTTTTCGAAGTGCGCTGTAATTTCCTCCGATCTGCGACAAGTTAATGACGGGATTTAAAATACGAAGTGTAAAAATCACCGCTTTAAACGAACCGCGGGGATAAATCACTTCAAATATTGACTCCCGAGCTCTTACCCGGCGACGGCTGGAGCCTCGCGCGAGACCGGCTGCGCATCCAGAGATACTTAATCTCCCCGAGCAAAACTGTTAACAATAAACAATGATTACTCTGGGCTAATTGAATAGCGCGCTGCTCGTTGTTTGTCCCCAATCTCTCCCGCTACAGCGCGTCGGTGTGAAAGCAAACGTGTAGGGTAATGTCACCGAGGACGCGGGCTTTGTGAGGTTCAGGGCTGAGAAATGAAACGGAGGAAGTGCGTTTCGTTGCAGCGGCGTAAGGCGAGCGCTGTTCGCTGCTTTGGGATGAGGTATAAACCGCAAGGACAAAGTGTAAACTGAGAACGAGAAAGAAACTGGAGACGTCTGGATTGGAGAGTCTGTTTCAAATGGTTTTTAGATACCGGAATGAGCTGTGATTTCGAGTAAACGTCAGGAGTGTCACGATATTCTCACGGTATGAACGTCACGGTACGATATTTATTGCGATATCGTGGGAAAACTCAGGATGTTGTTGTATTAAAATGCTTTGGCCAGTCATTTGGTGCAACATTTATTGTCATTAGGGATGGAACGATATCCAAATCTCTCCGTACGATAATTATTGCAATTTTTACGCTACTTTGCCATCTAAAAACGCCTTCACAAGACTTAATCCAAAGAATGAAGATGTAAAAGTGCTTAGAACAGTTATTTCTTCATGTCGTCTGCACTGAAACGCAGCAAAGGATCATGGTCTATGTAGTTCCCTCTGTTTTTTTTTTTAGCTATTTCTGCGTCAGAACTGTTCATTTAAGCAAAGAGACTTGAGATTCGATATATTGTGATGGTCCACGATATTATTGTAACGATTATTTACGTTATTGTTACACCCTTAGTAAACATGGAAGTTATTATTGTTGCATTATTCCTTTAAATTATTTCCATTTCGAGTTTTAAAGATACAAAACATCGAGGCGACATTGGCCTGTTAGACCTTAGACAAAATCTTTTTTTTTTTCTCTCGCTTTCCCACCTTCAAGGCTCTCGAAGCGCTTTATATCAAGGAACCGCTCACACAGTCACACACCAGTGCACGCAGACACTGGCAACGTGGGTTAAGTGTCTTGCCCAAGGACACAACAACAGCAGCGATCTGAGAAAATAGAAACACAGATGTGTCTCTGTAAAGTTTAAGGTTAACCCAGGACTAGATGTGATTTTAGTTCATTTTGTGAAACATTAAGAGCGCAAACTACATATTGTCCCCTTAAAAGGAAGTAAAATGTTGTAGGGAGTATTATCTGTTACATAAGTTTGAGTTGTACAGTTGTAGGGAGTATTATCTGTTACATAAGTTTGAGTTGTACAGTTGTAGGGAGTATTATCTGTTACATAAGGGTGAGTTATTGTACAGTTGTAGGGAGTATTATCTGTTACATAAGTGAGTTATTGTACAGTTGTAGGGAGTATTATCTGTTACATAAGGGTGAGTTGTTGTACAGTTGTAGGGAGTATTATCTGTTACATAAGTTTGAGTTATTGTACAGTTGTAGGGAGTATTATCTGTTACATAAGGGTGAGTTATTGTACAGTTGTAGGGAGTATTATCTGTTATATAAGGGTGAGTTATTGTACAGTTGTAGGGAGTATTATCTGTTACATAAAGGTGAGTTATTGTACAGTTGTAGGGAGTATTATCTGTTACATAAGATTGAGTTATTGTACAGTTGTAGGGAGTATTATCTGTTACATAAGTTTGAGTTATTGTACAGTTGTAGGGAGTATTATCTGTTACATACGTTTGAGTTATTGTACAGTTGTAGGGAGTATTATCTGTTACATAAGTTTGAGTTATTGTACAGTTGTAGGGAGTATTATCTGTTACATAAGGGTGAGTTATTGTACAGTTGTAGGGAGTATTATCTGTTACATAAGTTTGAGTTGTTGTACAGTTGTAGGGAGTATTATCTGTTACATAAGTTTGAGTTGTTGTACAGTTGTAGGGAGTATTATCTGTTACATAAGTTTGAGTTATTGTACAGTTGTAGGGAGTATTATCTGTTACATAAGGGTGAGTTATTGTACAGTTGTAGGGAGTATTATCTGTTACATAAGTTTGAGTTATTGTACAGTTGTAGGGAGTATTATCTGTTACATAAGGGTGAGTTATTGTACAGTTGTAGGGAGTATTATCTGTTACATAAGGGTGAGTTATTGTACAGTCGTAGGGAGTATTATCTGTTACATAAGGGTGAGTTGTTGTACAGTTGTAGGGAGTATTATCTCTATAGTGGGTGAGCAGAAGTGTCCACAAGGGAATTTATTTGGGCACAGTTGCTCACACATCACAATATAATATGATCAAATATAATAATAAAGTGAATTTCATTGTAATAATTAGTAATTTAAATAATAACTGTGTTCATTTCACTGTTAATTTCATTGTACTTGTTGTGGGGGATACGAAACTATTATTTTTGTTTGCCGTTTGTTAAAAAATGAATCTAACTACGTCCCATCTCAAACAGTTTTTTAGTCCTCCGGCTCCGGCTCTTTCCCAGCGGTTCCGCCTGCACCTCGTCGCGTCCAGTTCCTCCGGCTTCCTCCTCCTCCCCGTCGATATCTCCGCGCTCGGATGACTGAGCCCCCCCCCCCCCCCCCACCCACCCACCCACAATGCACTGTTTCTCCTCAGCCCGTCCGATAATCAGTCATACCTGTGATAGCGTCGCTGGGCCGGGGCTAATAAGCCGGTCGATCCCGCCGCCGAGTGTGGCCTCCGCCGACTCTAGCCAGCTGCGATCGCCGTTAGAAGAAAAAAAGAAAAAAACAAACAAAATCGATGCTCGCCCCAACTTGTGTGATCAGGCTCCATTGAGACCAGTGGAAGGCGGATAATGAAGGGCCGGCAATCAAAGCATGGATGTTCTGACGGAAAAGGATCGGGGATTTTGCCTTTGTGCGCTGCTTAGAAGATCGTCGATGGGTCAATAGCGGTACTTAGCCTCCCGACAGCTGCATTAGCAACCAGAATACACCTTGAGCTATTATTCTAGCAAAACAAACACGCTTAATCCCGAAAAAAGGTGGCGTCCAAGAGGAATTTCATGACAATAACAACAGTTGCTGCTAATTTTCTTGCTGGCAAAAGCGAGCGGTGGAAATGATTGTTTCGTGTCTCTCGGTCTTTCCCGTTAGGCTCGTCCAAGATTAAAAACGGGCGCTAATGGAAAAAAAAACGGCGGAAAAATGAAAAGTTGCCAATACAGTTCTGCTGTGATGCGCTTCAGTGTAACCGGCGGAGAGCGTGTTTAATCAAAAGGGTCGCTTAATGACTTCTTTGCAGCCGTAATGAACATAAGATTATGAAGAGGCTGCACGGGCAAAAGGCCAAGAATGATTTTAAGCGTTTCAGACACGTTGGTATCAAAGTATCACATGTACCCTCAAAAGATCTGGGTTTTTTTTCACACTTTGTATTCAAAATAATCTGCCAAAAATGCCCTGGTTGGTTTCTATGACTTTTATCTTTAAACACGGGCGGTTTTAAATCAACATTTCGCTTAAAGCGCCCTGGGAATACATTATTGAAGTAGGATCGTGGTATTTTCTGTTCTACAACTTCATATTTTACGTCTATGCTTGTGGTTTTAGAAACTTGTCCGACCAAATGTTTTTGATTAAATGTGGACTACTTTGAATCACTTTAAGATATTTTTGAAGTACTTGGACATCATAAACGTGGTATTTCCTGTTACAGCTTCATATTTTACATCAATATTTCACTTTAAGAACCAGGGGAATACATTACTGAAGTTGGATCGTGGTATTTTCTCTTCCACAACTTCATATTTTACGTCCAACCAAGTCATTTTTGCCTGAATTTATCCGTAAATATGTCCAGTTTTTAATCAATATTTTAAAGAACCAAGGGAATATGTTTTGAAGTACTTTGGACATCATAATCATGGTATTTCCCGTTGTACAACTTCATATTTTACGTCTATGCTCGTGGAAATAGAAACTTGTCCAACCAAGTCACTTTTGCCAAATATATTTATGATTAAATATGGGCTACTTTGAATCAACATTTCACTTTAACATATTTTTGAAGTACTTGGACATCATAATCGTGTTATTTCCTGTTACAGCTTCATATTTTACATCAATATTTCACATAAAGAACCATGAGAATACATTACTGAAGTTGGATCGTGGTATTTTCTCTTCCACAACTTCATATTTTACGTCCAACCAAGTCGTTTATCCGTAAATATGTCCAGTTTTTAATCAATATTTTAGTTAAAGAACCAAGGGAATACGTTTTGAAGTACTTTGGACATCATAATCATGGTATTTCCTGTTGTACAACTTCATATTTTATGTCTGTGTTCGTGGTTATAGAAATGTGTCCAACCAAGTCGCTTTTGCCAAATAAATATGGGCTACTTTGAATTAACACTTCAGATTAAAAACTAAAGGAATACATTTTTGGACGTCGTAATTATGCTATTTCCAGTCCTACAACTCCATATGTTACATCTATATTTAAACATGCTGATGGTTATAGAAATTTGTCCAACCAAGAAGTTTTGGCCAGATTTTATTCATGAATATGGACCATTTTTAATCAACATTTCATTTAAAGAACCAAGGGAATACATTTTTAAGTAATTTGGGCATCATAATTGTGGCATTTTCTGTCGTACAACTTCATATTTTACGTCTGCGCTCACTGTAATAGAAATGTGTCCAACCAAGTCGTTTTTGCCAAACGTTTTTGATCAAATATCGACTCGCGTTGAATGAACAAGAACCACAGGAAGATATTTTGAAGTCATTTGGACGTCATAATTGTGGTATTTCCCATTGTAAAACTTTATATTTTACGTCTGTATTCAAACCTGCTCGTGGTTATAAGAACTTGTCCAATATTTGTATGCAGTTTTTGTCAGCACTTTTGATTCAATATGATTCGATATGATATATTTCAAATGAATTCGATACAGTTCAATAAAAAATAAAGGCTAAATTATGACTGTTATGCTAAAAGTCTTTGTTAAACCATTTCATGTACAAAGGTTTAATCATTAAAACGGTGAATATGTCAAATGTGTCGCATAAACGAGTTTCCTTCCTCTAAACAAGCAACAAAAATATGCAAAATAATTGAGTAAAATATAAAAAATAAAATAAAAATACAGTGGCCCACCATATTGATGCTTTATCATCACAAACACTTCGATATGTTGATATTTTTGCACAATTTTAGCCCTGAATTTGGCCATCTCTACTGAACAAAGCTATAAGGACCTGTTTCGATCGTTGGAATTGTACAGGGATTAATAACGCGAGGTTCCTCAAACATGAATGAAACAAAACAACAACTCCTGATCCGTTTTTCTTGAGGTAAAACCGTTAAAACTCGACTTAAAGCTCACAAATGTCCATTCTGTGTAACATAACCACACCTTACACCTTTAATACCGATTGCAAAATGTTCCCAACCACACAAACCCCCCCCCAAAAGAAGTAAACAGCTGCAGCTATATTTGACTCGTGTGGGCCTGTTGTATGCAGAGAACAGGAAATGTGCGAGCCGAGCATGGCGAGTGGGTGTTTGAATCCCCTCCTGCTGTCTGAGCGCCTGAGATGCATGTGGGTTCAGGCCTGAATCACAGCCCGGGGCGACCCTGCAGCTGTACAGACCTGGGGAGAGCTGAAAGGACCCTCCCGCACGGCGCCACTGTTTACAACGCGCGGGGAAAGCCACTGGTATCGACTAAAAATGAGCCTCCTGCGGCGAGCTTGGGTCTTATTTGACCAAAGAGTTGCCTACACAGCTGCGTCCGTTCAATTCAAGGTCGGCGGTTACGTTATAGTGCTCGCAGACGTCTCGGAGAAAGCTGGAGGAGTAACACACAGAACTTTGCTTTTTGTTTGTTAGCTTCAGGAAGTTTTTAAAAGTGTGGAGCCAACTGGGTTTTGAAGTAACTTTCTTCAGTCCTATAGCTTTATACGAGGGAATACTGCATGTTAAATCGGGGTATTTCACTTCTGTGGGGTATTAAATGCTAACACGTGACATATTTAGATCACCATGTTACCTTTTATTGTTTTGAAAATGCTATATTTGCCAAAAACAAGCAATTGAGGTGCGAGTTGCTGAGTAATGAGTGTTGGAGTCCGAGAGTAAATGTCGGACAGAGTGAGGAGGGTGTCAGTGGTTCGAGTTTTCTTGTTGTTCAGTTCGGTTCATTGGGCTAGAAGCCTTTCTGTAGCTCAACCATCACAAAAAATACCTGGACTGTGTAGAAAACAGGACCATACAACGTAAAATAACTCCATATGCGCACAATTCATTACATAGTAGGGGTATAACGATATCCAAGTGTCACCATATGATATCTTCATGGTATGAACCTCACAGTACGATATTTATTGCGATATTGTGGGAAAGCTCACGATATTACGATATTCTGCATAATAACAAGACTGACATTCTAAAATGCTTTGACCAGTCATTTGGTGCAACATTTATTGTCATTAGGGATGGAACGATGTCCAAATCTCTGTATTTTCACCATAAACATCTCACCGTACCAGATTTATTCCAATATTTTGCCTGTGAATCTGCTCCTTTTTCCTCTAAAAATGCCTTCACAAGACATAATCCAAAGAATGAAGATTTCAAAGTGTTTAGAACAGTTATTTCTTCATGTCGTCTGCACTGAAGCGGGGCAAAGGATCATGGTCCTACCACGTTTTGTGTAGGAAACAATGTTAAACCAAGGTAGAAAACTAAAAAAATTAATAAAATCCGTTATAACAGCTCCAGGATGCTCTTAAGGTAAGGTAAGGTTTATTTATATAGCGCTTTACACAGACACATGTCCCCAAAGTGCTTTACACAGCATTTTACAGAGTATTCTTCATTCACTCCATACCCGGTGGTGGTAAGCTACAGTTGCCCTGGGACAGACTGACGGAGACGCGGCTGCCAGGCCAAGCGGCGCCAACGGTCCCTCCAACCACCACCAACACTCACTCACACAACTTTCACACATACAGTGCATGTTTTTGAGTCTTAAGCACAACTTCAGCAGTCCTAATAAGTCTGTATGCTTTGTGTGCACTGCAAATAAAAATACAGGTATATTCTTTATGTGAAGATAGTGTGTATGGAATCATTTTCAGAGCTACGCAAAAAAAAAAGACAATAACATACTCCTCTGTATCTAAAAATACTATTAACTTCTTTCTTTTTGTATTTTTTTCTGCAATTTATCATATCGCTTCAACAATATCAACACTTTTACATATTTAAATCATAAAATAGATGGGAAATTCCTTATTTTTACATTATATTAACCTTATAAAACACCATTCCTTTCATTTGGCATTAAACAGACCAACACTAATAACTGACAAAGGTGCTGAGTTCACGTAAAAAAAAAAAGAGAAAATTTGCCGTATTATCCCGTTTGCATCCGTGGGCAATAACATACAAGATCGAAATCCCTGAGCTCGTCTTTCCTTGAAGCGATCGCCCGTACGGCATATTAAATCTCGCTAACATGGCGTCCAGCTGGGCAAACGCTTTATAAAGCAGCGGTCTATGCCTCCCGCGCGCCTCATTCTGAAGCCACGAGATTATTCCCCCACCTTTGCCAGGGACAGCTAATGAAAGTAAATTTAATCCCCCAGCGAGAACCGGACCTGAGTGAGCCTTTAGCAGTGGTATGTATTAGGTTCATTTGCCTCCCCCGGCTGCAAAGCAATGAGGTCAAGAAAGAGAGAAAGAAGAAAGAGAAGCAGGAGAAAGGAGGCGGTTCAGTCCCAGTTACCGGCAGAGGGTGAGCTTTAAATCCGAATAAAAGTAATGAAAATGATTATTAGTAAGTAAGTAAGTGGGTGTTTTATTCCGATTTTAAAGCCGAATTAATTTCTTCCTGGATCATGTAAACGTTTCTTGTTCTTCAAAATAATCCCGGTGGTTGGTGCTCGTTGGCTCGTCCTTCGATCCGGCTCCTCCAGTCGTCTCTTGGGACTTTCCTCCACGTCTCTTTGGATTTGTGAGCGGGATGTGGGAGTGGGCTGAGGTGTGGCAGCCTCAGACTCAGTTTGTCTTCTTCCTCCTTCTCCCACACTCTTCCCTTCTCCTCCTCAGCTCACAGACGTAAAGCGTGAGGAGAGAATTCTCCAGCTTCCGCTTCATTATCATCGGAACCACTGTGGAAAAAGTTTGGATCGTGTTTGTGTCGGCGGCGAAACGACAAACCGAGATGACGGAAAAGCCGGGAGCAGCTGAAGTGTGGGTTTTCTTCCCAAAGACGGAAATACGTTCGTGTCGCTGTCCAATCAGAACCTTCCCCACCCCCAGACCCTGAGAGGAATTAAATAAAGACGATTTAACGTGTTTTCCATGTCAACCTCAATTCAAAATTATTATTTCCATGTAAACTCAAAGGAGAATATTTTAATTCCGAACTATTTAATTTACAACAATTAATTCAGAATTTTTAAAAAACCCACTCATGGCCATTGAATTCTTGAGCAAGACACTTTACAAACTTTAAATCCAATGTTAGTACAGACTCATACACAGAAACAATCGTTGGATCAGTCACATAAGTTAATTTGTAGTTTCATTAATTGGTTCTAAAGTTACAAGTTTTATGCATTGTCAAAATATCTGCTGGGGCAAAATTAAAATTGTGTTTTTGTGACTAGGGATGTAACAGTTATGTAAATATGGTGATATCGTATCGTCAAAGGTCTCACAATAATATCGTGGACCATCACAATATATCGAATCCCAAGTCTCTTTGCTTAAATGAACAGTTCTGATGCAGAAATAGCTAAAAAAACAGAGGGAACTACATAGACCATGATCCTTTGCTCTGTTTCAGTGCAGACGACATGAAGAAATAACTGTTCTAAGCACTTTTACATCTTCATTCTTTGGATTAAGTCTTGTGAAGGCATTTTTAGAGGAAAAAGTAACAGATTCACAGTCAAAATAAATCAATAAATCTGGTACGGTGAGATGTTTAGGGTGAAAATATCGTACAGAGAGATTTGGATTTCGTTCCATCCCTAATGACAATAAATGTTGTACCAAATGACTGGTCAAAGCGTTTTAGAATGTCAGTCTTGTTATTATGTAGAATATCGTAATATCGTGAGATTTCCCACGATATCGCAATAAATATCGTACTGTGAGGATATCGTATCGTGAGACTTGGATATCGCTGCACCCCAAATCGTTACCTCATCAAAAACATCCCTCGAGTTGTGTTTTGTCTGTATATTGAGGCTCGGTTCTTCTCTTAACCTGAAAACACTCCAACTTGTGACGTCATGTGGTGATACAGACGACATCACACGGTGGAGCAGAGCATTTTGAGCTTTGAAGATGAAGTTTATTATTATATTATTACTCAAACTTATGTGAATGAGACAAAACATGAGCATAATATCGGACTTTAGCTTTATCTATAGTGTGGTCATAGCAAATACTGGAAATAGATGTTTAAAAATACACAAATATCTAAGTTTTTAATGACTAACCAGTGACTTTTCTCAACTTCCTCCCGCACAAGTCCGTCCACGCCCCATCGCCCTCTCCTGAACTCTAATATCTACACACTTTCCCCGCATTTTACACCCCAGCGTCTCATACACAGACTGCCGATAGCGAGCGCATAAAGAGCATCTTCAGTTTTACCGTTTCTTTTCCCGCTTCCCCATTTGCAAACCAATTTCTTCCTAACAGTGTAACGTTCCCCGGTTTATGAGCGCTATGAAGGTGAAGTGTGGCTGTGGGGTAGACGTTTCCTCTCCGCTCTTTGGTACAGGATCAAGAGGCCTACAGCTGCGGCTCTTTCTTATGCAGCTACAAGGATTTCCGCGCTAAAGTCAACACTTACTCTCACCTGCAGCTTGAAAATCTATTCTTACAAGCATATATTTTAACACATATTTGCAAGTTTAAGCGTATGTTTCTCGAGTAAAAAGCCTGGAGCGCTCGGGTTTGGGAAAAGGCAGGATTTTACTGAACATTTATCTAATCAGAAAGCAGAATGGGGTTGCCAGATTTTAAAGCGAGTTCAATTTAAAGTGAGTTAAAACTTAATGGATCGGATTAAAGGCGCGTTGTGTAACTTTCACGGGGAGGGTTCACTGCCTGCTTGTCTTCGTGATGACGTTATTGTTTCCACAGTTGCGATTTAACAGTTCTATCTAGTATTAATTTGATTGAATTTGTTTTTAATCGCTCAAAAAATACCTGAGCTACACGAGCAAGGTCAGGATTCCATAGATCTGATCTGTAACTTCGCTTGGTGGTGCTTGTTTTTATGTAAACGGAAAAGTCTAATATCGTATTCTGGCACATTCCAGGCAAAGACAAGAATTATTACAATGAATTATTTTAATGGACCAATATTTTTCACCCCAAGCAGGTTCATTTAGTCTTCCAATAATTTAGTTTGTTTTCTTACCGTTTCGACTGCTCACTTGCCGTCTTCCTCAGAGTGGTTACGTGATTTTGTTGTTTTAAGTTGATTTAAACAGGTTTTGGCTCCGTCTTCCTACCTGTGGAGGCAGGACGACAGCGCCACCTGCAGTCCGAGACAGTATCCCAGGTGTGTGGGAATGAAAAAGCCCCCTTGTCCCGGTTTATCGCCCCGTGGGCACGTTTCTGTCGGACGGGATGGAGCAAACATCACGGGGATAGAGAACAAACATTGTCTCTGGATTAAAGAGGCAATCAGAATACAGAAATGTGAAACTTTTTGACTCTCACACACCTGGGATACTGTCCTGAGGAAGTCGGACTGCAGGGGGCGCTGTCGTCTATGTCCACTGGTAGGAAGACGGCGCCAAAACCTGTTTAAATCAGCTGCACACCAAAAACTGGAGGGTTAAAATTTCAGGGTAACATATTTCAGAGTTGTTTTTAACCCAAAAAAGTGTTATTTTAACTATTTGAAAGTTAAATGGGGGTTTGCGTTGGGGTTATTCGCCAGAGTTGATATGGTTGATGCTCATTCAACTTCCTTTAGTGTTAATTTTTCACCTCCCACCCACCACTTGACACTCCTGCAACAGAAGACTCATTTGCAAAATTGTTTCCGAACTATTTAATTCAGAACAATTTATTCGGAACAAAACATCACGGCACTTTACAAAGTCCAATATCAGCACAGACTCACACACATAAACAATCCATGGATCAGTCGCATAAGTTAATTTGTAGTTTGATGACTTGGTTCAACAGTTGCAAGTTTTATACATTGTCAAAATATCTGCTGGGCTTAAATTAAAATTGTGTTTTTGTGATCGATGTTAAGTATATGTAACAATAACCGAAATATCGTGATACCGTAACGTCAAAGGTCTCACAGAAGACCAGATTGAACCAGTTTTGTTCATTATTTCATCTTAAATTAACTAAAACAAAGTGTAAAAGTAAAACACCTCTTTGTGTTGTTTTGCTAAATCAGGATAACCCTACAAAGTGTTATTCGTTTAATCTCAAAACGTTAATATAACTCTTGATTTTGGGGTTAAACGGGAACTTTGGTCCAGTTTTACTTGATTAACATTTTAATGTTTATTTAAATTAACTCTAGAACAGATTGGACTCATATAAACCCTGAGAAAATGTTAAAATTGATTCTTTGAGAGTCAATTTAAACACTCATTGCAGCAGCATCACGTAATAAACCGGCATCAAAATAAACTCTTGGTCTGAAAAATGAACCATTTTTCAGCTTTAGAAAATCACTGCCTGTTTAATCCGAACCAATCGCAACTGTTTAGTACTTAGCCATTTGTAGCGCTTCTTGAAATGAAAGCGGCAAAGAATCCACTCATGAAACAAAGCACAACTCAACGTATATATATATTTTTACATTATAACAGCTATCTTTAGCTTTAATTATTTGCTAATTACTCATAAACCCGCGGTGAGGAGCGATAGCCGACGGCACACGTGCGGAGAACAAAGCCGACGTGCTGACCTTTCGTTAATTAAAGTGAAGAATCAAAGAAGCAGAAGTACGAGGCGAAGACGGCGGTTAAAAAAATATTGTTGACGCCGGGCTAATCAGACAGCTGGGCCAGACAGATGTGTCGTAGAACCTGCCAGACGCCGCTACGGTTGTGCTGGTTTACGTCCGGGGAATGACGGGCGCCGCGCTAATCCAGATCCCCGTAGAAGGTGCCGGCGTAGGAGACGGCGGGTAGCATTAGAATCCGCTCAATTACACCTGACGAGCTCCGAGCACCTGACAATTAGCGGCTAAATGCTGCGGGAGGCATATGGAGGGTAACAAAAGAGCGGTTTGACTGGGTTTAAGTGGACTGTAGGTGTCAGAATTGTAGGTCTGGCTTGTAAAAATGTTCATCTAAAAGGGACATGTGCAGGTCAGAACTACTAACAATACAACTTTTATATACTTAAACATACACGAATAGTATAACTGTAACTTTAAAGCTTCATTTTGTCACCTTACTAAAATAATCGCCCATTTCAGTCATTTCCTTTGCCATAATTGACTTTTTTGCCTTATAGTTTTGGGTAAGTTTTTTGTGTTTCTTGAAAAACTCAAAAGAAGAAGTGACTTGTGCGATTATTTTAGGAAAATGTCGATTTTGCGTACGATTTTTTGTGTATTTTCTATGGGTTGAATTTCACAATTCATCTCGAACTACCACGAGACCAAAACATACTATATCAATCAGGCCATGTTTAACACCGCACGAGTTGCATGATCCTTTGTTTTTTATTCATTGCTATTTAAAATATTAAAATTGTATTGGTTTTGTGATTTTCCATATTTGTAATGGATGTTTTTTTTCCCTATCTGTGCTCAGAGGTTATTATTAGGCTATTTTTATGGTAATGTTTGTGATTTTTCAGTATTAAAGGAGGAATGCATTTGTTTCTACAGTATTTGTAGAAAAAAAAGCCATTTTTTATTGTGAATTGATTTGGGGAGGAGCCTCATACTCTAAAACGAGGCTCCAATCTTCACAGAGGAGTGTGAGTTTAGGGGAAGAGCTGCTACAGACTCTAAATATATCTATTTTCCACTTTTGCGCACTTCTGTAAACAAAATCACCGGCACTACTCCACTTTTGACTACTCCATATTACTTCTTTTTCATCACGACAGATATTTCCTGGGTTTTGTATTATTTGGTGAGGTTAAACTGAAATTGCACTGGGTTTTTTTTCTGTTATCTTTATCTGTGCAGCCGTTCTGTTAATAAACTGCACAACATAAAAATGTGGATTTGAAACCACTTCTCACCGATTTTTTTCAGTAATTCATTCTGTAGTCTTCCCAAAAGCTGCAGAACGTCTCGACTTTATTTTTATTTTACTTATAATGAATGAAATACTTTATTAAAACATAAATCCGCTTCCTTTCCTATTGACTTTTATACTTTTATTGTCTCATATAAAGTACTGTTTGACGAGCTGGAGCGAGGCAAACAAGAGCACACTGCCGCCTATAGAAAGGCTCTACAAGCGCTCTGAAGACACTAGATGAAAAGTCCAACTCCTTATATCTCTGTAAAGTATTGAGCGAATATATTTTTCTAAATTGGGACAACATAATTATTATTTCTGACATTATTCTGCTCTATAAAACCCTCCATGGTCTTGCTCCACCCCCATTAAAAGAGTTCACACAGTAGAATTGAAACGCAAACACTCGGACACTGAGCAGAGACGGTAAAATCCCACCACAAAGATTTAATTTGGACAGTCGGCCTTTTCAGTTTGGAATCTGGTCCCCGCAGAAAAAAGGAACGTGACCTCCGTCCAGAGCTTCAGTAGATCTGTGACAATTATACATGTGAACATAACTAATCCGTACGAGTTTTAACGTCACATCACATAGTAAATGTCTCTGTCCTGTTGTGTGATTGTGGTTTGTTTCTATTGTCTTTAACCCCCGAATAGGCTATTACCACAACGGCAGGAAGTGCCACGATGTTGAGTCGCAAAACATAAATAGACAGAGATATGTGCAGGTTAAATGCTACAGATGTTCACAGATTAAACGTCGACCATTTAAACAGCACAAATCTTTCTGTCAATCGACATCACAAAATCGATTTTTAATTTTAATTGTAGAATCAGTCGGAGTGAACAAGTTATTTCTGCTTTCTTCAGGACCAGAACGTTAGTGTTGCTCAGTCGTTTCACTGATGCTCGTCGTTATTCTGCTTTTAAGTTTTCGTCTTTCTTCCCTCGATCGTTGTGGATAAATTCTTCGTGGACAGAATCTGTTCTTTGTCGACCTCGTTGGGTGAAGATTTGGTGTCGGGGCAGATTTATGAAGCTGCTCAAAAATATGCGACACTTTTCCACAGGGATTTTGCCGTAGAAAATCATTTGACCGGAAACATCGCGATGCTTCCTGCCGTTGTGATGATAGTCTGTTCATATAGATATATTTTTGTGTGTTTTTGCTTTTATGTAGATGGTAAATTAAGATAAGATTATTAATTGGATTGTTGAAAAGTAATAGAAATTTGGGCATGTTGCAAATTTGCGACAACTACAGTAGAAACAAGTGCTTGCCAAAAGTTCCTAGGAAGGTTCTGCATCTGCAGTAACCGGCATTGGGCGAATGCAGCTGCTATTTCATCTTGTATCTTGATCCAAACGGTTTGATGCATATTTGCGACACTCAGCGTTTAGAGATGAATCTATGTGCTGTATGTACTGGGAGCGTGTTATACTTTTACTAATAGTAATATTCACTGATCTTTAATGTCTTTGGACTGAATGTTTTTGCGTCTATGTCCTGTTTTTTGTCTTGCCATCGTCCTGGCAAAGGGACTACGGATGAAAATGATCCTGCACGACAAACTCTGGCACATTTACATGCTGTTCTAACACCAGCACTGTCCCATATTTAATAAACATAACATAAACATTGCCAATTTCCACACTTTCTAAACTAGTTTTTCCACATTTCTACTTGAGTTTATCCATTAAGACTTTATATATAGCTAAATGTACTTAATGGCAGGAGCTCTCGGCCCCAGTATGGCGGCGCAGCTTCGCTCGCGTCCCGATGGAGTGGCAGTGCATACAACAGCTTATGTGCCCAATTACCTTCATTGACAGGCAATTTTACCCAGCGCTGGCAGCTATTAGCAACAATCGCCTCCTGTTAGCGCCCCAATAAAGCACCCCGCCTGCAGAGCCGGGGTAAGTACACTGACCTCACTCACACTCCATTACCAAACCATAATCCAAGATGGTGGTCCGACCCTGACTAGCTGGCTCTTAATTGGCGGCGTCTTTGAGTTTCAGGTTAGCGCCGTTAGCCGCTGTGGGGAAATCAGGGCCGCTAGCCAAGCCTGTCACTCAAACGGAATTGCCTAAGTCTGAATTCATTTCCATCGTCAAGCAGTCTCGAACGCTTTAGTATTTTCCTGCGCGGATCGTCCCGGCATCCCACGTGTTTTTTTTTTAAAGGTATCCCGGAGGTAATAAACGTCGCCTCGTATGGAAATGGAAATCAAGGCTAAGTTGGAGCTGTAAAGTGCTACAGTGGCACAGGAGTCGTGATCTTATTTATGCTTTTTTGTTGTTGGGTTTTACAGTGATGTACGTCGCTTCACTTTGCAGAAACGGGAAGATAAGAATTCAGAAAGCAGAAAGACAGTAAAGAGTGTAGAGGCTCACGGATACGCAGAGAAATTCAAAAGAAAAAAATGTGTTTTTGCTTTGGTGGCATAAGGTTGAGTGACGGCACTGGGTGATAAAAATAATAATTAATTTAATAATAAATACAAATATACAGGATATATACAAAATAACCACATGTATTATTAGTATTATTAACAATAAATTATACAAATATAGAAAATTATATCACAAAATAACTATAAAAATAATTGTAGATTAAGAACCGATTTATATCAATTGAGCATCGCAATCGGTATAATCCACGGTTTGAGAATTACAATCGTATAATCCACGGTTTGAATCACAATCATATAATCCACGGTTTGAATCACAATCGGTATAATCCACGGTTTGAATCACAATCGGTATAATCCACGGTTTGAGACTCGCAATCGGTATAATCCACGGTTTGAGAATTACAATCGGTATAATCCACGGTTTGAATCACAATCGATACAATCCACGGTTTGGGAATCGCAACCATATAATCCACGGTTTGAAAATCTTATAATTCACGGTTTAAGAATCGGAATCTGTATAATCGACGGTTCGAGAATTTTAACCGGTATAATCCACGCTTTGAGAATCGCAATCATATAATCCACGCTTTGAGAATTGGATTTTATGACTCACTGCTCGAGAAGCAGTGGGGAAAAAAAATAAAACAGTTTGTACGCTCTTGGTGTCGCATTTTTTGTATGAAACGCTCTATAAATAAAGTTTGATCGATCGATTGTCCTACCGCACAGTTGTTTCGCTCGCCATCTGGTGGTTTGTTAAATGGAGATTTGTCATAGTCCATTGAAACTGATTCCATCCATAAAAGAAAAAAAATGACCTTGATTTCCACGGGCTAAAACTACACGTACGGAGGTGAAATGTGTACTCCTTTGCTTCTGGTTTGACTTCCTACAGTTACCAAGTACGCGTTGATTTTAATTCAGATGCCCTTCCTCATAAGTAGTCATGAGAAACGGGCAACGTGGACATAGCACCAGTAAACGCATTGTACGTACTCTCTGCAGACATTTTAACTTAGATTTTCTCAAATGCAGACCCTTCACGTATATAAGAACGCAGGATTCATTTAACCTTTCATTGTCTTTTTAATTCCATATATCTGGAACAAATTGTACGCTTCTATTCCTGTACTAAGTGGTAAATTGTACAGCTCGACCCTGTGATAATAAGTATAGAGAGTATGAAAAGAGAAAATTCTACAGTTCTGCTGCGACTTGCGGCAGCTCGTACGTCATTAGACTGTCCGACTGCCAATACTTAACTTTGTCTAATAAATGAATCAGTGAGGTTCATTATATAGGTGCACAAACAGATATCGTCTTGTTATGGCACTGCGAGTGTCCGGATCTCTCAGACTGCTGCTCCGAGAATAACTGTATCCGGTTGTTTTGCTCAGGCTGTCAGTCATGTCCGTCTATGTTGTCGCTCCCAGTGTGTATCGGATATCACAATGGACAGTTTTAATGGGAAATCATGTTTGTGCGGATTTCTCCTCGTTTACGGTTTGTTTTGCTGTATTTTCTCGCTGCGGTTGTTTGTAACCCGTTAAATTATTCGGTGCTTTTATGTCCATACTTCGTTTTACGGTATTTTCCGATCTGTTATGTTGTCTGCTTGTCACAAACAGACCTGGCGTTGTGTTTTATTGCATTCAAACCCTGCAGATTTAAGGTTTTTCTCTCTTGTAATGTCATGCGGTAATACAGGAAGTGCTCCACTGTGCATTTGATTCATACACTTGAACTTTTCAGCCCTGGAATTGCCCATTTTTTTTATTGAACTATAGGTACAATGACCAGATTTTCAAAATAAAAAACTTGGCCATCCATGTTTTTTTGGTGTTTGGTAATAATAAAACTATGAAACGAGTGCATAATTAAGGAAAATTGTCATGCAAAGACCATTCATGACGAACATGTGAGTCAGTATAGTCACATTTTCATTGTGTTTTGGTCATTTTCTGTATTTTACCTAAACAGGTGACAGTTTATGCCTCTCTATACTGTCGGCAGGTGTCAAATTGGTTAAAAATAGGGACACCTGGGATGTTTCTTGTATAAAACTGGGGCAGGGCTCCAAACTGAGACTGTCTCAGGTAAACAGGAACGTCTGGTCATTTTAACTAAAGGTAAAAGGTAGACGCCAAGTACCGCTTCATGACATCACAAGGTGAAACGGAGCATTTTAAGCTTTAGAGATGTAGGCAGCGTTACTCTAATGTGTGAATGAAACAAAACACAGCTCCAGCTTTGTTTCTGACGAAGTAACAGCATCATAACACGGCTAAAAGTTAATTTTGCGTAATATAGTGGCTTTAATAATGAACTACTCAATGATTTATTGTAGGTGTAAATATAGAGTGTAAAAGTCCAAATCTGGAACACCATTTTTTTGGTGGTTGGTAATAATAAAATTGTGAAACAAGTGCATAATTAGGGAAATTCTTCTGCAATCGGCCAATTTATGACTAATGTGTGAGTCGGTATAATCACGTTTTCTTTGTGTTTTGGTTATTTTTAAGCAGCTTTTCTGTATTTTACCTAAACAGATGCCCATTTATGCCTATTTACTGTTAACAGGGATCAAATTGGTTAAAAATAGTGACACCTGGGACATTTCTTGTATAAAACTGTTAATATCTGTTAACATAATGCATGGGAAAAATATGGTGCACGCCTAGGTAACCAGATTTTCAAAATGAAAAACTGGGACATCTCCATTTTTTTAAATATAAAATTGTGAAACGAGTGCGTAAGTAAGGAAAATTGTTATGCAGAAACCATTCATGACTAACATGTGAGTCAGTATAATCATGTTTTCTTTGTGTTGTGGTCATTTTTAAGCCGCTTTTCTGTATTTTACTTGAACAAATGCCTATTTATGTCTCCCTTTACTGTTGGCAGGGATCAAATTGGTGAAAAATAGGGACATTTCTTGCATAAAACTGGGACAAATCAGTAGTTTTGGATAAATCTGCGGGGACAGGGGACACGAGGCTCAAAACTGGGACTGTCGCGGGTAAATCTGGACGTCTGCTCACCCTGTGTAAATACTGTTATTGTCATGTTACTTCAGAGTGAACGAGACACTTCAGATGTGTTTTTTCTCCTCTTGGATTATTTCCTGCTGCTTGTTTTGCTGCCATTGTCAGTCAGGCCATCTGCTTTATCTCTCCTCGCGGGTATCGGATATTACTTTCGCAGTAAGATCAATGATACCGGGTTATTTTAATGAAAGAAAGATCATATTGGTGTGATTTGACCAAAGATAGTATCAGCTGTTTGGTTGAGTCGATACTACACGCTCGTTTTCAAATGATCTCCTCTGCACAGTTGAGAAATTGTGATCTTCTGTAGCTGCTGGCGTTGTTTTTAGCTTCATATCAATGCTTTGACTTTTTAATACATTCGAAAATGCAGTCCCAACATCCTCACATTTCATATTAACAAATGTCCTACCAAATAACACTTTGAGGTAATTCCCAAATCTCATTATTTTAGTTATACGACGGAATACGCTAAGGTTAAAGTCGTTTAAAAGCCCAAAATGATTAATACAGGAAACGTATGTGGGTTCACGCTTTCCGGATCTCCAAGGAATGTCACTTTGCTTGTTAAAAATGTATTATCTTATCAAATGACTAAATGGTTTTTCAAGCTCAGATCTATTAAAGCTGCCGGAGACCTCAGCTACCCGTGGGAATTGGCGACGTTAAACCGCTGTAATGATTCCATATTTCAGTCGTATTAAGTCATCAACTGTACCATCTTCGTCGCGTCGTGCCAACTTGAAACCGCGCCAGATCTCCTTCTCCACTGTCATCCAGCATGCCATAAACGCCGATGATATTTTTAGCCGAGTCGAACGATAAGTCTTAGAAGAATCTCGGCTTCGCGCGCATCAATCACCGCGAACAATCACCCGGGGACTTTAAAGAAAGACCGACTTCGCCATTTGAGAGACTGACAGACTATCAACACAAGCTGCTCACCGGGGAGTGGTGGTAACACGCCCAACCGCACAGCTAATGGAAAGAGTCGGACGTCCAAAATGCCTCGGATTCTGAGAGAGAGTGAGGAAGAGGGAGAATAGGAAAGAAATGGAGAGGGAGGAGGAGGAGGAGAAGGAGGAGGGGACGTCAAGAACATGTCAGGTTTGATACAGCGTGATTGACAGACTTCAGGTCGTCAGCTGAATATAAGCCGACATGAGGAGGAAGAATAAAGGGTTAGAGATATCAATTTGAGTACCACTTTAGTTTAGGGACCCCATATCAATGGATAACATGTAAACAAAGAATATATGTGTGCTTCATCACAAATTTGTTAGTATTTTTTAAGTATTTATTCATTTTTTTCTAGTTTAAGTACGCAACTATAGATGCTGGGTGTACACTGTGTGACATTTTCGATCATTTCAGCACAAACTGTGCGACCGAATCTCAAGGTTTAAAAGTTCACAGCTCAGGATTTATATTCTCACACTATACGAACGACTTCAACAGTGCCAAACCCTCAAGAGAAGCGACTGAATTTCGAACAAGGTTGATTTTCTTGCGACGGCTACTGCACTTTTGAAATATTTTCTACATTCATTGCACTTTACCTTCATAATGGATGTTTATCTTAAATGATGGTTGCTTTCTTGTTGTTTTTATCTCAGTTTATTGTTGTTTTCTGCTCTTGACGTGTTCTTCTGACCACTGGGCCAGGTCCCCCTTGTAAATCTGGATCTCAATGGGTCTTTACCTGGTTAAAAAAACCTACGATCGCCAATCTGGAGCTAGTTGTGGCTATTAATTGGTTCTTGTTACCCCATGTTTACTACACGAAGCACGACGCACAATTAAGACAAAACTCGATCCCAAAAACAGTCGCACGAGTGAAAAATCGGCTCAAAAAGGGTCAAAAATCGTCAATCGCTCACTCGTTCCCGAAATAGGGTTTGGGGACCATTGCAACAAACAAGAAAGAAAATAAATCAACTTTACTCAAGATCTTTCTTTGTTATTAGTACTATTAAGCCCAGAGGAATGTATTGTTTTAACATATACATCTAAGGAGAAAACATGACACATTATTTTATGTTTAGTGACAAATATTACGGGATGTTGGCATCAGTAGGCAGCAGACTTTGCGAAAGGCTGTAATAGCTGAATAAACACAATAAACAACAGCATACTCCATTACCACTTAGTCAGCGATTAATATATGGTCCCTAAACTAAAATGTTATCCAGAAATTGTTAATGTGACTGTAATATAAGGGGGGAAAAAATGCGTCTATGTTTATAACTCTCTAAGAATTTAAAATAGCTTCATTTTTTTGGAGTTGTCAGAGGTTAGATATCTGGAGATGACTATATTTGGTGTCACTAGATGCAACTTTAGATGGAGATGTTTGGGTCAGAGTGTGAGAAAAACACCTAAAGCAATCCAAAGAAAGTCCTGCACATCCATTGTCCAACGACAGAGCAAAAAACGCACTGGAACCAGCAGTGGAGTAGCACTTGGCTGCAACAACCAACCGGCCAGTACTTCACAGCAGGTACTCAGAGATACGCTATGATTCATCTTTAGTACCGTTTTATATGTAGGTCGATACTGTGGGAAAGAAGTATTCAGAGTGGTCAAGTGCAGTTA
The DNA here is from genome assembly GCA_034769755.1 of Odontamblyopus lacepedii. Lineage (NCBI taxonomy): Eukaryota > Metazoa > Chordata > Actinopteri > Gobiiformes > Gobiidae > Odontamblyopus > Odontamblyopus lacepedii. Next base: position 30,484,633 of record CM068363.1, read on the forward strand.
AATGTGGTTTTCTTTTTTGGGCCAAGTATCCAGCAGTTGTGAATTTGTACTACTATATTTATATTGTATTTATTTGATTGAAGAATGTGTGTTTTCTGCGGATTTGTTTGACATTTATTTTAATTGAACTAGGTTGTTTCATCAGTTTGTTGCCATATTGCACCTTGCATATTAATGTACTTTTGGATGATTAAAAGTAAAGTAAATCAGGTTAATGTTAGACCAACATCATCTAAAAGTACACAGTAGGCTTGGCAGTAGGGTTGGGCGGTAATACGGTATCAAAAAGTAGTAGCGGTGTCAGTTTCATCACCGTTATTAAAAAAATCTGCATAAGGACCTAAAACCACAGCAGGACTTCCTCCCCTCCGCTCTCTCTCCTCTTCAAACGTGGTTCCGCTCGGAGTTTTCCATCCACACGCAGCGAGGAAGAAGGAAAAAACCTGAACCCGACGCTTCGTGTGCGACGTCGAGCCCAAAAGTTTGTGATGGAGACGTTTTATTGAAGCCGAGAGTCGAGAGGGGACGAGGCGCCGAAGAGGAGAAAGTTCCCGCTCGAGGCTGAAGTCAGACTTTCACGGAGGAGACGGTGAAGCCCAATTTATGGTTCTGCATCAAAACGTGTTTGCGTCGACGTGCATCCATAGAACTATGATAAAATCTTACTATATATCTTATTATACATCCAAACTTTCTAACGACGCCTCAAAATGCCGCAGACGATAAGGGCTGTGATTGGTCCTCTCCACCGCTCTACATTTCCTCCGCTCATTCTAGACTTTGAGTAATAATGTGTTTAATGCAGCTTTGCGCACATTTGTTTACGTTTTACACAAACCAAACTTCAAAGCGCATGTCTCATTTGCATACAGTATAAGCGCTGATAAAAACGGCTCGTGCGCTGACGCTGACGCTGATCGAACGCGCTGCAAAGTTTGGTTTGATCAGAACTTGTGCCTCATCTACAAATATAAAGCTGCTCTTCTGTGTCTGAATGGTACGAAATAATTATTAATTAGTCACAGTAATAATGTAAACCCCAGTAAAATGCTGATAAGGTTTAACGGTATTAAAATTTGGATACTGCGCAACCCTACTTGACAGTATCAGTAACAGTTGTAGTAGAACTTCGTATGTAAATTCATTGCATTTTAGAATTAGAATTAGAATAGTTTTATTGCAGTTGTCAGTGAACAAAACTCACAAACTGGGGACTTGCTTTGGTGTTACGATGCAACACAAAACAAAGAACACGAATATAAACTATGATATAAATGATGTGAAGCCAGACCATCCTGTACGTGTCTCTGAAATATTTAGCATACATCTGTAAGGTGCTTCTTTCTCCTCTAATGAGTTGTATAGATAAACAGATTGGTCTCCTTTTCTTTCACCCATCAAAGTTCTTTAGTTAATTGCAGCAGGGGAGCGACTTGTTTATCAGGAACCGTGCTGCGCCTCAATTAGTCTAATTACCTAAAGATATACATCACGCAAATTAAGCCGTGGGTTTGAGCTGCCGAAAACCCGGAGCATCAAAGCATCGCCAGCCAATTTGGTAAAAGGGGTACAAAAGAGTAGCAAGACTTCTTTGAGCTATTAAATTTTTCATACGATCGGTTATAATGGGCAGTGTGCAAAATAAGCAAAACGTTGCAATCATTTGAAAAACAGGTACAGGGGGTTTCAGCAAGATGTTTCGCCTCTTGTTCACGTGGCTTGTTCAGTTTTGGTCAGATTCTTGATGGAGACTAGATTATATTACACTGAAACTGACAGACCCGTTTGTTTACAGTTTCTGTTTGCGAGTCTGCGGACTGTTGATCTACACCACATGTGTCAAACATGCGGTCCGGGGGCCAGATCCGGCCCTCCAAGACCTTTAATCTGGCCCTCAGCTGATTTTTCTATTAAAATACTTAAAATTTTCAGATTTTTCAGATAATTTTCTGCACCGTTTAGCATAGCAGCGTCTCCGGCGTTTCTGTACGTTGTGACTCCCACCAGAGCAGCACAAATGAAGACTTTCCTCTTTCCAAATGCTCTTAAAGGACGATCGTTTTGACTGTCGACCGTGCCCCCCTCATCAGCAAAATGTCAAAAAATAAGAAAAGCAGATGCTGAGTTCAGGATTTCCCAAGAAAAATAGACTAATTCTTATTTGTTGACAGAGGTGAATGGGAAATCTGTGCTCAGTGTGTTTGGAACAAGTGGCGTTGTTCGAGGAATATAATCTTAAACACCACTACGAGACACGGAGAAAAATACAATAACTTGAAGAGAGAACTGAGTTTTCTGATCCGGCCCTTTTGGGATCAAAGTAGGCTGCATACGGCCCCCGGACCAAAATGAGTTTGACACCCCTGATCTACACCAACGGTACCTGAGTCATATTTAGCATAATCGTTCAGGCCCCTAATGGATGATCTCACACTCACCAGCACAGAAGAAGTAGCGTTCACTGAAGCATTCGTTTGACAAGATTTTGGTCCATAATGAACAGTTTATTAAGAATGATAATAATTAAGGGGGTAGGGTTGCAAGTTATTAAGAAAGTAGTTCAGCCTCAGTCATTTTTAATAACCAATAAGTTCGTCATGACTTAAGTTTTAGTTTGTGCTTTATTAAGTCACTGAGTAAGTAAGTTTTTATTTACATCATGCTTTTCACAGACATATGTCACAAAGATGCTTTACAGAGCATTATTCATTCACTCCATTCACTGTGGTGGTAAACTACTATTGAGGACAGTTTGATGGAAGTGAGGCTGCCAAATCTGCTCCATCGACCCCTCTGACCACCACCAGCGCTCACGATGTGTGTAAAATCCCTCAGTCGTCCAAGTAGAATCTAGGGCAAACGGAGAAACTCAATTTGTCAACTGGACAATAGTTTATTTTGGTCGAATATGTTTCGCAGCTCGTCCAAGCTGCTTCTTCAGTTCTGGTCAGACGCTGGTGGACACTGCCTTATATCTGCCCGAACGGAGGAGCTAACTACAATAACTACGATAACGACACGCACACGCCGCATTCATACTAGGAAATGTGGGCGAAGTGTCTTGCCTAGGGACACAATGACGCCCCACTGTAGCACCTGATTTTCCCTGTGGTCCGAGTACTAACCAGGTCCGGCCTTGCTTAGATATTGAAGATCAGGATTTGACAAGGACGTTTGGCCAAATTAAGGCTGTGAAAAGTGTATTTAGTGTCACCAGTATAATCAGAGACATTTCAGAACATGTCGACATGGGGTCTAAACTACACGGTTAACATGTTTTGAGAATGAATACTTTTTTTGTTATTTACATCTGGCAGTTTTATTAATTTTGGTGTTATGGAGTTTGCATGTTCTCCTTCTGAGTGGGTCTCCTCAAGGTGCTCCACTTTCCCCTTTAAACTTTCAACGACCACAGTTAACAATCCTTCATTTGGGCACTCATTACCACGGCTCAGAGTCTATTACATTTTTATTTATTTATGTGTTTCTTTTCTTATTTCATTCATAAAGTATAAAAAGACATTAACGCACCATAACATTAAACATACAAGAAATGAATGAAAAGGAGCAGAAAGAAGAGTTAATCGTATGTTATCTGCCCCTTTTTCGTGTTCCAGACAATAAATTAACACTTATAGTTACTTTAAAACTTAATTAAAACAGCTTTTCCTATGAGAACAATTATATTTACCTTAACCTTCCCAAAAGCGTGAGAAATAATGTGATCTGGCCATCAAATCATATCAAACCAATTTGTCAAAGACGCTCAAATCCTCGCCAACACGGAGGACAAAATTATCCGTTGTATTTCGGTTTCACGATGCTTTCTATTACACCTTTCACCTGTCAGTACGCACCTGTCAGTATCACCGTTACACCGGATGGCTTTACACTCTCCGTTCTCCGTGAGCTATACCCCCAGTGTCTATTTTTATAAAAGCACAATAATTGCTAGCATGTTCGTATTAACCAGCAGCCTGGAGGGACGCCTGAAAAGCGTTGACATTTTCGCTGTAAGTTGTTAGTTGGACAGGTGATGGCTCGCAGATTACCGGCTGGATCGGCCCGCTGGAACACACTGCGCCGGCTCCGGATGCATATGCAATGAGGTGGGAGCTCGATGGCCTATATCCATGTCAAACAGCTGCCAAGCGTGACTGCTCTGTCGGCATAAAAGACACACTTGTACCTGCTGTCATGGAGGCGCTGGGCTGGAGAATGCAGTCACCATGGATCCAAAACCATTATTCTGCTGGTTGGTGCATGGGCGAAACTTTTGGTAGCTTCGTGGGGGAAAACAAGTGAGCATATCGCCGTGAAATGTTAGTATACTGTCATAATATGTTGGTGAAATGTACCGAATGTGAATGCCAGGGAGTTAACCACATGAGTTTCGGTTGGAGAGATTGTGTAATTCATTTTACCCAAGCTGGAATGGTTGGATGTACAGGTTTTTATGCATGTCGTAAGTACTTAAATCATAATTAGGGCCTGTATAGGGCGACCAAATGTCCCTATTTACCCGGGGCAGTCCCACTTTTGAGCTCCATGTCCTCTGTCCCAGCAGATTTTTCCAAAACCAGTGATTTGTCCCAGTTTTATACAAGAAATGTCCCTATTTTTGACCAATCTGGTCCTTGCCAACAGTAAAGAGAGGCATAAAATTGAAATTTGTTTAGGTAAAATACAGTAAAGCTGCTTAAAAATGACCAAAACATCACAATTTTCCTTAATTACTCACTTTTTTCACAGTTTAAAGATAACCTACTACCAAAAAACATGGATGTCCCAGTTTATTTGGAAAATCTGGTCGTCCTGAGCATATACCATATTTTTCACATGTATTTTTTAACAGATATATCAAGTAAGCAGCTCTTGACGTCAGATAAACCTACTGTGTACTGTCTGCATCTATTTATAGCACACTTTAATGCCAAAGAATCCGAAAATGCACTGACACACTTGTATCTGCTGTCACCGAGGTGCTGGGCTGAAGAATTCTGATTTATTGTGTAGAAAATTGTAGAAATTTTGTGATTAATGTAAGCTAACATTTTATGGATGCCTTTTAAAGCATAATTAAAGGGTCTGGACCTCATATCTTTTAATGTATTTGAGCAGTTATTATTTTATGGCCCCAGATGGCCTACATAAATACAGTGTAATCAGCTGTTGAGGTCAAAGTAAGCCTAGTGTGCGCTGTCTGCATCGAATTATAAACTGTTTTATGGTCCAAGAATCAGAAAGTGAACACAGTCAGCAAGACGGGACAACCATAGTCATCAAAAACACACAAACCGCACAAAATCACGCAAACAACTACAACTCAAATGTACTTAAGCAAATAAAAGTGGTACTGTTACGTTATACAGTAGGTTTTTCCTATAGATATTGTATGTTTTAATAGCTTTATTGTATTTGATCTGGTTTATTGTCTGGAAATATTCTGGTATTTCGTTGTTATAGCGGTGACCAATTGGTTTGAGTCCATTTTGTTTTGTGTACATGATATTCAGCCGCATGATGAGAGTCTGAGTGAGAAACGAGAGATGTTTGGGGATGGAGGGGTTGTCGAAGAAGAACAGGATGTCACTTTTGGTCTGGATGAGCTGCTGTATGTATCAGGAAGTGCACCGTTAGCTTTACCCTGACTAAACTTGTACGTGACAACACTGTCGGCATAAAAGACATTTTCGTACGTGTTGTTATGCAGGTGCTGGGCTAGGGTGGCCAGATTATCGAAATCCAAAACTGGGACATCTCCGGTTTGTGGTGATTAATAATAAAATTGTGAAACTAGTGCGTAATTAAGGAAAACTGAGATCATTCATGACAAACATGTGAGTGCCTATAGTCACATTTTCTTTCCGTTTTGGTCATTTTTAAGCAGCTTTTCTGTATTTTACCTAAAGAAATGACAGTTTATGCCTCTCTTTACCGTTGGAAGGGATCAGACTGGTCAAAAATAGGGACACTTGGGACGTTTCTTGTATAAAAGTGGGACAAATCACTAATTTTATATAAATTCACTGGGACACAGGACACAGGGCTCAAAACTGGGACTGCCCTGGGTAACTAGGGACGACTGGTCACTCTACGCTGGGCTGGAGAATGAAGTCACGATGGATCCAAAACCATTATTCCGTTGGTCGGTGCATGGGCGAAACTTTTGCCAGCTCCATGAGGAAAACAAGTTAACATAGCGCCATGACATGTGTGAATGCCAGGAAGCTAACCATGAGAGTCTGGGTGGAAGAAAGTGCAGACATGTAGTCATTAATCTAACCTAAGCTGGAAAGTTTTGGTATATAAGCTTTTATACAATCATAATTAAAGGGCCAATGGCATATTTTCCATACTTTCTGCTTATTTTAAACAGTTTTATTGTCCAAGAGGCAGGAAGTGCACTGTTAGCTTTACTGTTGGCATAAATACACACTTGTACCGGGTGTCATGGAGGCGCTAGGCTGGAAAATGGATCCAAAACCGTTATTATGATTGGTGCACGGGTGAAACCTTTGCCGGCTTCGTGGGGGAAAACAAATTAGCATAACGCTATGAAATGTTAGCAGAGTGTCATAATACGTTAGCAGAGTGTCGTAATACGTTAGCAGAGTGTCGTAATACGTCAGCGTAGTGTCATAATATGTTGACAAAGTATATGTGAATGCCGCGGAGCTAATTGTGAGTTTGGGTTGTGGGAAGTGTAGAAATTTGGTCATTAATCCAAGCGAACACGTTGTAATGGTTCAAAGCGTTAGTTATTTATGTTTTCGTTGAAGCTAGTCCCTTGTAACACAGCTCATTTGTTTGGCCGTTGCTATGGTGATGCTAGTCTATAGGGTAGAGCAGAACTCGACAAGTAAAATTATCTGTCCATGCAGCAACATAATTTCACGTTTTCATACTTTAAAGTAATTTTTTTGATAGTTTTAAGTGTTTATATCTTAAGCTTTTTTGCAGTGCTGGTAGAGCGTTTGTCCACCGATCAGAAGGTTGGCGGTTCGAATCCCGATCTCGACGTAAACATCGTTGGTTGGTGTCTGCGTACACTGGTGTATGAATGGGTGAGTGTTTCCTCGTTGTTGCCTCGACGGTGGAAAAGAAGCTGCATAAAAATGTGACCATTTACCACGATGGGTGCTTTTCCACACGGAGACGTTATCGCTTTGTCTGGAATACGAGAAAACGTTTTTGTTTACATCCAGCTTTTCCGCACGTGCGCAGTGGCTGGTAGGCAAAAAGTCAGTGCTCGCTTGTGTTGACAGTTGCGTTGCGTGTGTCTGTCTTGAGATAACTTGTCTTATTTTGAAGTAGGTTTTGCATTTAATTGCTTTGACGTGACTTCGTAATCTTACTCTAAGTCGGTGAATGTTGAGGATCAAAAACGTTACTGTGAAAAGTTAAAATTCGCCGATAAAGGCATCGATCTCCCCCCGTTGGCTAACAGAGCGGTCTGACCAGAGACAGATGCAGAACAGCTCGTTTTCATGTTGACTGCCTACCAGTATACCCCGGACGTGACGCCATCTCGTTTTCTTGTAGGGTATTAAACCTTTTTTATCATCACGGAGCCCAAACGAGGTCAGATCTGCGGAGAGAGCTCCCAGTACCTGCTTTTCTAGGTCAAAAGCACCTGTAATTGAAGAAACGTAAGGTAGTTAAGGTAGTAAAGGCTGTTAAATGTCATACTGTGGGACAATCCAGGCAGGGCAAAGACATATCCACAGAAACAAGGAGGTGATGGACCCTCAACCAAAAAGTAAACAGATACGGTATAAGGCGAACGTTTAGCTCTCTGCCTCCTACCCCGTGTACCCGACAAAACGCATTTAAATGTGCACAGATTGCCAACGTGTAGGATATGTATCTTTACAATTACATTCGTGTAGCTTTCTTCCATATGGTCTTGGCAGAAAATAACCTGCTTATGTATGCATGAGTCAAGGCACAGATGGTCTAACCCCCAGGTCAATTTGAATATGTCAGAATGGCTCTTTTGTTTTGAACACAATATCTTCATTTATAAACCACCTCTTGGGGCATGATGAAGAATGCATTTTCCAACTCCGAACAACATATTTCTTATACATGAGAGTCAAAAATAGCTGCTGCTTGGAAAACATAAAAACATCACCGTGCCATTCGTATCAACAGGGTATGTCAAAGCAAGAGAGACGATGATTCGAATCTTTTGTGGCTAAAATATCGTCGGAACAATAGCGCGCGAAATGGTGGCTCATTTTCCCAGCGTGTACAATTATACCACAGTGTCACGTTGTCAGGGAAAAAATAGTCGGGGGATGATTTCGCTGATTGGTTCGGTCCCCACTGCGGCTTCTGCATACTTTTGTCGTTGTCGTGTCCTTGGGCAAGACACTCATGTTTGAAAACGTTGCGTGAGTCGGTCATTAGTTACGGTAAAGTTTAGGGCCACACACACGCAAATAAAAATAATTCAAACATGTTTTTCCAGAGTTAAAAAAATTCAAAGTGAGAAATTCAATGGCGTTAAAGTTCAAAACCTGATGAAACTGATTATCTTCCATATTATTCATTCCCTTTGTTTCATCAGATTTTGAGTTTTAACTCTGGAAAAACTGAATTTATTTTTATTCTCCCTCAAATTCAGTAGTGTAAAATTAAAAACAGGGCAGCTGCGGGGTCTTAAAAGTCTTAAAAAGGTCTTAAATGTCATGTTCCTAAATTAAGGCCTTAAAAAGTCTTAAATTATGTCGTCCAAGTCTTATTTTTTTCACAAATGTCTTTAATTTCATGAGCCTATTTTTTTGTAAACTCAACCAGGCTGCAGTGCAATGTGAGGCAAGACAATGTGAAAGCTTAATTTGTCTCGTTAGAATGTTATAAATTATTTTTTGGCCATTTTACAAGCAATACATACGACTATAAATTAGTTCTGAATGAGATTTTATAATAAAAGTATTTTTTGTTCTCTAAAGCAGTGAGTAATGGCCATTATTAGAATTGGATCTGGTGTTTTTCGCTGTATAATGGGTGCAATGTTGGTCTTAAGTTTCATTTAAGTGGTCTTGAAAAGGTCTTAAAAAAAGTCTTAAATTTGGGGGAGTCAAACCTGGGGGATACCATGAAAAACATAAAAATAAAAACCTCAAAACTATCCTGAAATGCTGATAGAAGGGCAGAAGATTAATAATGTGGATCACAAATTATTCTGGAACCAGATTTATGTTTTTTTTTTTGTTAAAAAGCACATTAAAAAATTTACAAACTATAAAATTCAACATGGCCAATTTCAGATTCATCAGAAGCCCCAAGTTCCTATCTAAATGCAATGATAATTTCACTTTTTTCCTGCATAACAAGAATCATTATATAAGATCCCTCTCAAGACCCATGACAAAAGTAAACTAAACTATTACTTATGGTGAAAACGGGGGTTGATCTGATGTTTTCGTGAAAATAAGTGATCAAAGATCCCTCAGACATGCACAAATCACTCTTAATATAACTTCGAGAAGATAAACGAGAAGGGAAAACAACCAAATCATGGTTAAATGCTCTGAAAAGTCCATTTTACATCATACGTCTGATTTAAATGGAGATGGACATGTTATTTCTTTGTCTGGAATGCTTCAGAGTATGGCATTAAACTTTTCTATCTTCATGGAAACCAAACCAGACCAAGTTACAGGTCAGATCTGTGGACAGGCGACCCCGTTCACAGTCAGAATGCCCGTTTTTCTAGGTATTTAGAGCTATAAAATGTAATAAATGTAGGGTAGAGCTGGATCAATGACATCTCCATAAAAACATGCAGGTGACGGACCCTTCCAGAAAAGCTACACAGCTGCACTTTAACGTATTTGCAGCTGATTACCGTGTACTTTTACTTACCATTTTTCAGTACGGCCATCTAAATATTCAAGATATCATATTGAAGCTTGTGCGGGCGGGCTGGGAGATTTATGTGGCGCATCCTTCAAATGTAGTGGCACTAATCTGCCGTGACTGCCCCGGGAGTGAAGTGATGTCGGCCAGTGGGAGGTGCGGCTCTGTACGGCCAGAGCGTACGCGGCATGCTAATGAAACCAGCGCCATAAACACGTCGTGCGCGCCTGAGTTATGAAATCAGATATGGCGACCATTTCATACATACAGTTTAAAGGTGGTGGGGGGGGTTGGGCTATAGGGTAATACGGGGGGAAAAACAGGGAGAATTAGCTCGATTCAGGCGGAAAACGTTTGGAAACATGCGGTGACGACTTCCGGGTGTAGAATCTTCTAATCGCACGTACCCAGTGCGCTCGGATTTGTGCGTCAGTGAGGAAAACTGAGGTATTGTTGATTTGCCGAACATAACCGAACGCGACAGTGACATGGAGATGAAGAAAACTGAGACATTTTCTAATTTTTCCTACATTTTGTCAGCCTTACTACAGCGAACAGAACCCCAAACGTCTTCCTGGTTTGTGACGTAAACATGAATAGAACGTATTGTGTGGCTTTGGTTAAATATTTAGGTTTTGTGCAGATTATGAAGTGTTAAGGGTAAGAAATGCAAGTAATACAGAGAGGGAGAGTGGAACTGAAGTGAGGTGAATTGGAAGAAACCGGCTGAACCTATAGCAAAACTTTCATTTTTATGTGGCTGAAAATCAAAGTGCAAAAATATATATATATATGTTGATGTTGCATTGGAATTTTACACTTTAAACTCTGTCTGACTATATTCCCTTACAAGAAAAGTTCTATATGCATGAGTTTGCCCTGGTCTCTATTAGGTCCAGCCTTTTTCTATTCCGATACTGATCCTGATCCTTTAGATTAAGGTGACCAGACGTCCCTATTTACCTGGGACAGTCCCAGTTTTGAGCCCTGTGTCCCCTGTCCTAGCAGATTTATCTAAAACCAGTGATTTGTCCCAGTTTTTTATAATAAATGTCCCTGGTGTCCTTATTTTTGAGTAATTTGATCCCTGCCAACAGTAAAGAGAGACATAAATTCAGCATCTGTTTAGGTAAAATACAAAAAAAATCTGCTTAAAAATCACCAAAGCGTAAAGAAAATGTGACTAGACTGACTCACATGTTTGTCATGAATGGATTCTGCGTAACAATTTTCCTTAATTACGCACTCTTTTCATAATACCAATACCAACCATCAAAAAAACTGCAATGTCCCAGTTTTTTATTTTGAAATACTAGTCGCCCTACATTAGCTTTAAGTTTTGACACCTGATATTAACCGATACTAGGGCAGAGACCGAAAATATCACTTATTTCCTTTAAATACAAACAACATACGATAAAAATATCAAGTTAATCATTAAAAATATTATAATAATAATAGCAGCTTTGTAAAAATACAGGTTTAAGGAAGTAAATTGTCTTATTACGCCTATAAAGACTAAAATATTGGTCTCTGCGTTGAATAATTTAAAGTAATAGCATATTTTTAGCACGAAAAACTTTATTTTTAAAGCACGAAAGTAGCAGCTGATAATGTCACAGTTGGTTGACTTGTGGAGATACGCATATATACGTCAGTAACAGATGGAAAACCGAACGCGAAAACTTCCATATCCCATTTTTTAAACCCCGTCGTACATTCTTCCACATTTCCATCCAAGCTCCATTACAGGAATAGCCGAGCAGATGCCTTATGTCGTGTTAGAACCCCATAACGGGAGGCCGAACGGGGAGGCACGGCAGCCGGAGGGATGGGTGAAGTCAGGTGGAAAGCCAATGCTAACCGCTAACTGCTAACAGGGGAGCCGGCCGTGTGGAGCCTTGGCTCGCGACGCAGCCCCTGATTTATGGGTTGATTTACCTTCGCTGGCTCCGGCACGCTGCATAGGCCATTAACTTCAGCTTAGACTCAGGGACCCACTGGCAATCTCCCTCCTCATTCACTAAATCTGTCAATGCGCGGGCGATGCCGTTCAAACAGGTCATCGATGAGGCTCAAGTCCAGTAGGCTGTAGGGTTGGACTGGAAAATTATTCGGAGAAAAGGTGTTTAAGTAATGACCCAATTACACGCGGTAGGCAGAGTTTTCATGTGGTAGTAGAAGTGTTTTTAAAACGCAAACACCTTCACGAGGATCATCTGGATCATTTCAGACCTGGAATTGCCCATCTCTACTAAACATAAACTAAACGTGAGCTTGAAAACTGCCGCTTCATGACATCACGAGGTGGAACAGAGCGTTTTGAGCTTTGGAAATGTACAAGCTAATAAATAAAGAGTTACTCAAACATGTGCGAATGAAACAAAACACTATTCCAGGTCTGTTTTTGAGGAGGTAACAACATTATAACACAACGTAAAGCTCAAAAAAGTAATCCTTTCCATAATAAAGGACCTTTAAAAAAGTAAATATACCAATAAAGGGTTCAGTAAATCAGTCAAGCTTTATTTATTTATAGAGCGCTTTTCATACCAAAAATGCAACACAAAGCGCTACAGTAGGGATGCTGTTGTACTCTGATTCAAATTCATCCTTTACTATCTGTGGTATAGATTATATTCAAATGAAATGGAAAACGCAAAAACACACACACAAGTTCTTGCAGAGGTGCAAATGCAAGGAACAGCAAAACAAAGGCGAAAAAAAAATGCATTGCAAACTCATGTGGCCGATGTCCAAAAGATGTGTTTTATTTTTAAGTTATGTTTCGGCAAAAAAGAAAAATATTCTTCCGATATTTTTCTTGCTTTGGACCACTGTACAGTATAGATTATATTGTACAGTATAGATTATATTGTACAGTATAGATTATATTATACAGTATAGATTATATTGTACAGTATAGATTATATTGTACAGTATAGATTATATTGTACAGTATAGATTATATTGTCAGATGGTTTGTTTTGTTTGTTGTTGTTATTTGTGACCCATGCTGTAGCATAATGGTCTTATTGCAAAATTTAAAAATAAAAATAATAATGATTTGTGATGGGAAAAAAACAAAATAATTTGACTATTATTGTTTTGTTGTATAAACTACTATACTACTACTATTACTATTAGTACTATTAATTAAGTAAATTATGGGCAACGCATCAAATATAGGATTTATTACAGACAGATATTAGCAACAAAAAAAAGTCAATATGTAACATGATATATTGATTTTGTTTTTAAAGGTGCACTATGTAACTTTTGGTTGGGGGTCCGTCACCTGCTTGTTTCTATGGAGATGTCATTTATTTAATTACAGGTGGTTTTATAGCTCAAAAATACCTAGAAAAACAAAAAACAGTCATTCTGGTCTTGGTCTGGTTTGGTCTTCATTAGGGGTGTGTTCAAAAAATCGATACGGGGATACATCGTCGTGGGCCTCTTGGCGATACACGTATCGATACGGAGGCGTCAGTATCGATATTTTACATGCAACAAACATTATTTATCAAGCTTCAGCAAACTGCGTCTGATAAGTGATCCTTGCTTGCAATGCGCATTTCGTATTGTCAGAGGCAGCATTCCTTCTGCACTACAGCCTTGTTAAGGCCATATCTTAAGTTTACTTTCATCAAAGGCAGCTGCATGTCAGCATACAGCCTTGTTAAGCCATGTTTACATTAATAAACTTAACACCCACCCGCCCGCCGGCGGGCGATTACACAACATTAAAAAGTCAAGCCAGATATTCACCGTACTTATTTTTCCAATATTGACATGCTATACATCGTTTGAAAGCTTAATTCCTCAGTAAAACAACCATATCATTCATTTTATGCCACACAGCGAGCCCAAAGAGCCATAATTTATAATTCCCGAAAATATGCATCGCATTTCTTACCTTTGAGCCGGTTCTGTCGGTCCGAAACGGGTCCAATCCAGGAATAGCTGTGCTCAATTAGTCCGTAACAGTCCACAGAAAAAGAATATCCAGTTGTTTTTTTCATAAAATAATTCCATGTGGAGAAATAATCCAGAAAATCCGAGTTTGTCTGAATGGATGAGCGACGCATCTCTCTACTACTCTCGCTCTTGGTCCTTAGCATAGCTAAGCACCTAGCTCCTGTTAGCGGTGTGGGGTATGTTTGTTTTCTCCACACTCTTAGCTACAAAACAAGCGTATCCAGGCTTCGGTCGGCTACGCGCGCCGCTACAGCTTGGGGAACAAACGAGTGCGTCCAGTTAGCGGCGTATACGCATGACCGAGGACAGTTCCACGGCAAAACCTCTTCAGTCATTGGTTCTTTCAGGAAATGATTGACAGATCTGAGTAGCCTATGAAAAGATGATTTCAGCGGTGGGCCCCATGTGGGGCAGAGGTGCTGTAGTGATAGTCTAGCTCCATGCGCTCTGTGTATGGAGACTCTCTCTCTCCTCCTTTTACGCACACTCACAGGTGGAGGCACACGAGACATATGGAGCGAAATTTTTTGGCTTGTTTTAGTTATTTATCTTAAGAAAACATGCCTAAATTTCAGAAGATGGTTTATTTATTATACATTACATCTTATTACAGTTTGGAACATCTGGTACATATTTGAACACTTGTGCCGAGTGCGGGTGTTAACAGGTTAATCAAGGGCAGTTTCTGCCTTACAGCCTTCTTCTGTTACATTGTAACTGATGCGCTACACCAAAATAAAAATAACATTTGAGTAAACATCTGTCTTTTTTTTTTAATTATAGATTACGTAATGTAAAATATCGGGATACGTATCGCCTTGAAGACCATGTATCGGCATACCCCTGTATCGTGAATCGTATCGTATCGAGACCCCTGTATCGCGAATCGTATCGTATCGCAAGGTTGTTGGCAATACCCACCCCTAGTCTTCATGAAGATAGAAAGGTTTAATGCCATACTGCGGAACAGTCCAGACCAAACAATAACACCTACATGGAGATAAGCATTCGATGGACCCTCCACCGGAAAAGTTACACAGTGCGCCTTTAAGAATTTGAAAAGAAAAATATATATTTGGCCATAAATTACCAAAATAGCCAAAAAAAGGCCAGTTTTATAATGTGTTCTTGGAGATGGATATAAGCAATGTACAAAAAAAATAAATAAAAATAATGAAAAAACGTTATGGTTTTGGATGAGGGGGCAGTGGTCTAACATAGCAGAAAGTTCCAGAAAGTAGATTTTGCATAATACCCCTTTATTTTACTTTTCTGTCACATTCTTAATAGTGCTTTTCAGACTTTGGCCTTCCATATTTTTGACTATTATCCGTGTAATAACCTTCCAAAGTCACAGCACAATGTTGCGGTCAGCACCCTGCTCCAGCTCCACACGTGGGTGTCCTTGGGGTGCCTCGGGAGACAGCTATAATTGTAGCTGTTCTTTCTATTGAAATGAAAAGGTATGAAGCGTTGATTACTTTGGCCGTTTGGGAAAATCAATTCTCATTCCAATGGGGAACATTTGTCTTTGTGCCCATGTGGCTCTGGCGTGTTTGACAGCAGAAGTTCAGAATAATACAGGGTTATGGTCAAACGACAAATAAAATGATAATGGAGGCTTATTTTTATTGACACTAACACAAAACTGAATGTTATATTTTTAAAAATCCAACTTCTCTAGATGGAAAAAGTATTGGTTTTTACACACTAGTATTACTAATGATTCTTCCATTACTACAACTAAACTACTGCTACTGCCAAAATTACTCATAGTTGAATATACTACTAACTTCTATCCACTCTGCTCAACTAAAAATAAATGTAATTATTTTATAGCTCTAATAACTCTTGAAATACATTTTGTATTTCACTTTTAGCATTGCACATGTTGTATTGCACATTTAGTGTACCCAGAGTTGTGTTTTGTTTCATTCACACGTGTTTAACACACAAATCCTGTGTGTTCACTGTGCTTTTAATCTGCACACACCTTCACTAGGTGTATAAACTATATTTTTATTGCAGATTTTGTATTCCGCATTTAGTATTGCACACTTACTATTGCACATTTAGTATTCCACATTTAGTATTGCACTTTTTGTATTCCACATTTAGTATAGCACATTTTATATTCAGCATTTAGTATTGTATATTTTGTATTAAAGTTTAGTTTTGCAAATTTAGTATGGCACATTTAGTATTGCACATCTTGTATTCCATATTTTATATTCCACATTTAGTGTGGCACATTTAGTATTCCGCATTTAGTATTGCATATTTCGTATCCCACATTTAGTACTGCGCATTTTGTATTCCACATTTAGTATTGCACATTTTGTATTCCACATTTGTATTTCACATTTTGTATTGCACTTTTTGTATTCCACATTTAGTATTGCACATTTGTATTACATATTTTGTATTGCGCATCTTGTATTCCACATTTAATATTGCACATTTTGCATTCCACATTCTGTATTGCACATGTTGTATTGCACTTTATAACCTTCACCCATACGCACTAGTGATAAATCTCTTTTGTACACTGCACTCACCTGCAGAGGCAAGTCTTGAACAACAACAAACCTTAAAATCCCAACTCTGAGCAAACCAAATACACAAAAACAGTTAGAAAAATCACTTCAAATCAGCAAAATTCTACATAAAATCACCACATTTGATTCAATAGCTTTACTTAAGTAGATTTTTTCATGATACTTTTACGTACTGGACGACTCCATCCACCACTGAGAATTCATCAACTTAACATTTGGCACTTCAATAATTCATTTCTACAGCATAAAAAACACATAATTGGCAAGCGAGGCCAGGAGCGCACAAGACGACGTGATACTACAGTTCGCGCTCGCACGTACTGTTGATGTTTCGCGAGGCGGATGAGCGATCGATTCCGGCCCCCCTCGCGGTTATCGACGGGCCGGGGACCGCGTGGGGTTTGCAGGCTCGGAGGCACAGAGTCACTTGTATGAAGCAGGTGGAGGAGAGCCGTGACTGGGTACATTAGCGGGGGGGAAAGAAAAGGCGTAGGGGAACTTGCTTTTGTACCTTAGTGACATTTAACGTGACATTCTAACTTCGCCAAACATCAAGGAGGGTCAGAACAAAACGCCAACTCCAGAGAAGAAAGCCAGAGGTGAATGTGAAATGAGAAGTATTGTTTTTGGCGTATTGTGTTTCGAAATCGGGTTTGTCTTTCGCTAAAGGGAATTTTTAATGTTGTTTCCTCATCACAAACAGACCCGGAGTTGTGTTTTGTTTCATTCACACATGTTTAACGCTCAAACTCTGTGTATTTAGGCTGAATTCTCCTCCTTAAATGGAAAACGCCGTTCCACCTTGTGATGTCATGTGGTACTACAAGTGCTCCACTGTGTTTTTAAACCGCAAACACCTTCACTAGAATCATTTGGGATGATTTCAGACCTGGAATTGCCCATTTCTACTGAACTAAATGTAAAAGGAGCTGTTAAGTTGAAAACTAGGTGGGATTTTGGAGCATTTTGAGCTTCGGAGATGTGCGAATGAAACTAAACATAACTCCAGGTATATTACAATGAGGTGACAATAACCGAAATATTGTAATATCATATCGTCAAAGGTCTCACAATAATATCGTGGACCATCACAATATATCGAATCCCAAGTCTCTTTGCTTAAATGAATAGTTCTGATGCAGAAATAGCTAAAAAAAATAGAGGTAACTACATAGTCCATGATCCTTTGCTCCATTTCTGTGCAGACGACATGAAGAAATAACTGAATAATATGTTTATTCTTTGGATTAAGTCTCGTGAAGGCATTTTGAGAGGAAAAAGTAGCAGATTCACAGGCAAAATAGCGCAATAAATATCGTACTGTGAGGTTCATACCGTGACGATATCGTATCGTGTGACTTTAATATCGTTACAACCCTAGTAGACGGGTTAATAATCAAGGATTTCTCAAACTTCAGGTATGTTTTTGAAGAGTTAGCAACATTTTAACATGGCTTATCGCTCAAAAGAGTCAATTTTTCTGTAATATCGGAGCTTTCAAGTAATAAAACTGACCAATAAAAGGTTGTTATAGTATCTCTGACAGATTTATCCTTTAGTATCTGTGGTACTGCACTACTCAAACAACTTCTGAAGCATCTAAGACAAAGACAGTTGAAAACACAGAAAGTGCTCTATAGTACGACGTGGGCAGAGGTAAGGGAGCCCAGCAAGGACAAACGGTAATTATCCAGATAAAAAAAGAAAGCTTCTATGTGTGGACAAAATGGTCTGACTGTGACTTTCTTTCCAACTTGAAATCAGCTGGTTTAATCTTATGTTATTAGTTTCTCAGTCAGAAAAAGAGGTGCGCCCAGTAATAGAGCAGATAGAGGTTTGATTAACACTTAAAGACATAAATAAGGTATCAAATCAAGCTAAAACCAGTGAAAGGAAAGTCAACCGATGAGTTTTACAAAGTCATATAATTACGTAAACTATATAACCTGCAGCCAAATTATTTTGACAAACTTTAGATTTAGATTTTTTGCATTTTATTTGAACCTCTGAAGTGAATGTTTGTCAAATTAAAACAATGCTGCAGTGTGTCGCTTTCTGGGTTGATGTTTCATTTCTGTGGAATGTTAAAGCCATACTTGGGAACATTCTCCAAGGAGATAGATCCGATTATGGATTATAGATTATGGATTTCCAGGATTTTCAGTTTCATGAAGGGCAAACAACCCCGCCCGAAGTACGGATGCATGTTTTTTGTCTGTTTATCTATGCAGTAAGAGCATCCAAACTGAAAAACAAAACTTTAATCAATTACTTTAATTCGTTTTTGGCCTAAAAGTTCCGTAATGGGGCTTTAAATACCTTCTGCACAATCATTCTAAAGCTTCATAGGTCTAATTAAAGCTCCAAAACAGACAAAACTGACTCTTTTTGAGCACTGAGCCCGGATTCACACATGTTTGAGTTGCAATATTAGTCCGTCTACGTCCCCAAAGCTCAAAATGCTCTGTTCCACCTTGTGATGTCATGAAACAAACAACTTTTACTTTCTGTTCATTAGAAATCAGAAATTCCAGGTACGTTTTTTGACGACAGATCATAAAATGGGCCCCTTGAATCCCCGTCCTTGCCCTACTTTTATCCCCCCTTCACAAAAGTGGCCCTTACTCCAAATCCGAAACTCATCTTCAGATCAACTCTTCAGACATAATTATTATTGATCACAGGGCCCCATCAACCACCTGCAGTCATATGACCGCCATTTCTGCGACGCGTCCAAATTGCTACTCTGCCGAATGAGGCTTTAATGTGGGCTTCGCTTTTCCATTCTTCGCACCGGCTCCCACTGCGACGCACCTGCACGACTCAAAAGAAAATGTAGCTACGCGGCGGCTAATGACACCGAGCGCTGTGTTGCGAGCGATGCAGTTTTGTTTGACAGCGTTTTTTTTTTTGTTTTTTTTATGCGAGGCTCCTGCAACCGTCAAAGACAAGAGTGAAAGAGACGGGAATGAAAAGATGTAACAATGGCGAGAAAGACAACAAGGATTGACAGGTGCAGGGCTAGAAAAATACATCGTTTTGGACTGTTTTCCGCGAGATTTAACTGTGGATGGCCCGAGACGAAACCCAAAATTGTTTGAGAACAGAGTGTGCAGATGGGTGATGGAGGACAAGCAGGGTTGGGTTTTGGTGCGAATATTTGAGGGGCGGTTTGAGGTGGGCTGTGCGATTTTGCAGAAATGTTTGACAAGAAAAGTTGGTCATCTATTTGGACAAGAAATAGGAAGAAAAAGGAAATACGAAAGCAAGAGAGTTGTAAATACTTAAATGAATATTAAACTGTAAAGAACTAACAAGTTGAGGGTTTTAGTTATCGGTTAGTGCATTAGAGATCGACCCATGTCTCAGTTCGCCAAGATATCAAGACGGTATTTACACTTTTTAGAGAATCAGTTGTCCATCTTAAAGTGGAACTCCGGCACGTTTGAAACTAAAGTTCATTGCTAAAGGTGTTGCACAGATTAGTGTTGCCTCGGCGGAGATCTCGCTGTGGCAGTGAGTAGTGACTTTGTAAAGACAACAAGCTAGTGTAGTGATGGGGGCAAGTTCTTAACTTGCACGTAAAACGCCAACACTGAAGAAGCTTAACACCACTTTAACCCATCTTACAACAGCCACGAGTCTAACAAACAAAACGCTCTGCCTGGTTCACTCATTAGTGTCTGGAAACTTTATAAGCAGCCTTAAAATTGTTGATTTCTCACTGCACAGGCCAAACCCCAAAGACTTGATCGCCGATGTAGTTTCTAATCCCATTGATTTATGAGTGAATTATATTTTTTGAAAAACACAAAAAAATACATTCCCGAACCATTTTCATTCAACAACTTTCAGTTTCTCTTCTGCTTCTCCGTCAGTAGTCGATCTTCACTTGTTGCTTCTGGCGGCTCGAGCCTCTCGCCGCCGCTGGAGTTGACAATCGAGTCTTTTGGGCTTTGGGAAATTGCGCAGTGAGAAATAAAATTAGTACAGCTAAGACTGCTTATAAAGTTGTTTTCTAACGTTTCCAGACACTAATGACTGAACCAGGCAGAGCGTTTTGTTTGTTAGACTTGCGGCTGTTGTAAAATGGGTTAAAGTGGTGTTAAATGTCCAAATTGGTGTTTTATGTGGAAGTTCAGAACTTGCCCCCATCACTGCACTAGTTTGTTGCCTTGACAGTCTCACTGCCACAGCGAGATCTCCGCCGAGGAAACACTGATCTGTGCCGTTTTTTGGCTTCGGACAGAATTCCACCACCTCTAGCGACGGACTTTAGCTTCAAACATGCCGGAGTTACACTTCAACTCTCCAGCACAGGTCAATATTTTTATTGAACAACCTGCTGTCTAAAGAATACAACCAAGTCTTAATTTGAAGATTTTAAAGCGAAGTGCTACTAACTACTACTACTATTACTACCAGTAATAGTAGCAGTGTCACCATAGCCACTCTATATTATACAACGGATAAATAGCAATTTAACACTCTGTAATCAAATGTACAGCTTCAAGGTTAAAACAGTTAGCGCGGCCATATTTCTCTATCCATAACTGCTGCGTCCATCTCCCTCCGCCTCTGTATCCTCTCCCTCCTTGTGCGAGCGGGATAACTAAACCGTAAATCGGCGGCGTCGACTTAGCGCCATAAGTCACGTCGGCGCTGCCTCCGAACCTGACTATAACCCAATCGAATGAGCAGCAATATCATGGCTCTGTCCCATTACGATTCCGCCTATTAGTCTGCGGTGCGTTCTGTAAAATCCAATATTTCAGCAATAACACAGACCCCGCTCCTAAATCTGCGATATAGCAATGACTAAAGGCCAGTTTATTTCAAGGTGTCATTCCGACTATTTAGCGAGTATAGGCAAAGTGGGTTATGGGCCCACGGAGCTGTATTGGTACCACTTAGGCTGAAATGAGAAAATATTGTAGTCTGGCTTTGCTTTGTGATATTGAAT
Organism: Odontamblyopus lacepedii; assembly: GCA_034769755.1. Lineage (NCBI taxonomy): Eukaryota > Metazoa > Chordata > Actinopteri > Gobiiformes > Gobiidae > Odontamblyopus > Odontamblyopus lacepedii. The sequence goes on from CM068363.1 coordinate 30,506,005, forward strand.
GTAATAAAAGGTTATAAAGTTCTCGGCGCCCGATCTGGAGGTGATTAAATCGGAGTGTATCAGCTGGCAGACGCCGTATGGAGTGCAGGGATATTTGGTTAAAGGAAACAGCGTTAGCGCAGAGTGAGGAGGGGGAGTTGGGAAAGTGTCTGAAGTTCGGGGAGTTTAGACTTGGAAAAGAAAGACTTCTACTAGTACAACTGCTACTACTGCTACTACTACTACTGCTACTACTGCTACTACTACTACTGCTACTACTGCTACTACTGCTACTACTACTACTGCTACTGCTACTACTACTACTGCTACTACTGCTACTACTGCTACTGCTACTACTACTACTACTGCTACTACTGCTACTGCTACTACTAGTACTACTGCTACTACTACTGCTACTGCTACTACTGCTACTACTACTACGACTACCAGCCACCACTGCTACCACTGCTACCGCTACCACTAGCACCACTGCTACCACCACTGCCACCGCTACCACCGCTACCACCACCGCGACCACCACTACTACCGCTACCACTGCTACTACCACCAGCTACCACTACCACCAGTACCAGCCATTACCACTGCCACCGCTAGCCACTACCACTACCGCTACCACCGCTACCACTACCACCGCTACCACCGCTACCAGCTACCACTGCTACCGCTACCACCAGCACCACCGCTACCACCAGCCACCGCTACCAGCCACCACCACCGCGACTACTACTACCACCGCTACCACCGCTACCACCACTACCGCCACTACCAGCTACCGCTACCAGCCACAGCCAGCAACTACCGTTACCACCGCCACTAGCCACTGCCACTACAGCAGCTACCATCACCACCAGTACCAGCCACTACCAGCCACCGCTACCACTGCTACTACCAGCGACATACTACCAGCTACCAGCTACTACCAGCACTGCTACCACACCACCAGCACCAGCCACTACCACTGCCAGCTACCACTGCCAGCTACTACTGCTACTACTACTACTACTGCTACTACTGCTACTACTGCTACTACTACTGCTACTACTAGTATTACTACTGCTACTAACTACTACTATTATTACTACTACTTCTACAACTACTCCCTACTATAATTACTACTACTACTATTACAATTACAACAGCTAACTACTTCTACTACTAATAACTACTACTACTACTATGACTACGACTACTACTATTACAACTATTACATCTTCTAACTACTCCTACTACTATTACTCCTACTACTACTACTAAAACTACTACTGCTACGACTTTTACTAATAAAACTAACTACTGCTACTTGTACCGCTACATCTGCTAACTGGTACAAATACTACTACTACTACTACTACTACTGCTATTACAACCACTACTTAACTACTCCTACTACTAATACTCCTACTACTACTACTAAAACTACTACTGCTACGACTTTTACTAATAAAACTAACTACTGCTACTTATACCATTACATCTGCTAACTGCTACTATTATTACTCTATTAAAAATACTCCTACTACTCTTACTACTACTACTACTACTACTACTACTACTACTACTACTACTACTACTACTACTGCTACTACTACAAGTTCTACTACTAATGTGATTTTCTCCATGGCTAAAAAATAAACTGAAGACACTAAAACAGTTTTACGACGCCATTCACATAATATGGCTCAAACAGCTGTTAAAATACTGACTATTTGAGATAAATTAAAATTCTGACGGTTCAGTGTTATAAAATTATCTTAACTTTTAATTGCTTGGGGGATTTGTCACTTTTTAATAAACACGTTATCCATCCATTTACTTATTAGAAAGGGCAGTGAACACGATTACAAACACTTCAGAAGAATCGTTTAAATGCTAATTAGTTTAGTGGAGTTCAGGTAGCAAACAATTCGAGGCAAAATTATAATTACAAACGAGACAAATATTGGTCTAACTCAAGATACGGAATAAAAACTGATCTGAAAATACTTTATTTATCTATAACACAAAATAACCTCTTGTTATCCATATTTTAATGATGTTCCTCCATCCAAAACCAAACAAATACCCAACGTTGTGTTTTGTTTCATTCACACATGTTTGAGAAACCATTTATTATTATTCTATCTACATCTACAAAGCTCAAAATGCTCTGTACCACCTTATGATGTCATGTTGTGGTAGTTATAAGATGGACTATTTGACAATTTAACTTGCTTTGGCCTTGAATGACCTTATTTTTTTGCTTTTATTTTGAAATATTTTGCGTTTTACCCTTTCAGTTTGTTGAAAGTCTCCAATATCTGCTGGTGCCCTGAGGAGTGAAGCAGTTTTAATGAGGCTAAAACAATAGCTGTGTAAAAAAAAGAAAGAGCGATTCATCGAAGCTCCCAAATCTTTAGTTCAATGACACCACGATGTGACATTTCGGTCCTTTTTCAGACGAAACAAGAGCTGTCATTTCAAAGTTGAGCAAATCCAGAGCTAAAAATGATCCAGATGATTATAGATTCTGTGTACGGAGTTTAAAAACACAGTGGAGCCCTTCCTGTATTTCCTGTATGACCACGTAATGACATCACAAAGAAGAACAGAGTGTATTCCATTCACGGCAAAAAAGCTGGACCAAAATTTAACATGTAAACACTTAAAACAATCAGAAAATGACTTAAAAGTAGTGAAATTATTTTGCATTTTGCTCATTTTTACTATTGCAAAGGCCAATTTTCAGCTTTATTTGGCAGTTTTTACATTTTTTTTATTATTTAATGGAGCAATAATCCAATTTTCTAGACTTTGACTGTTCCCCATAATTATGAAAGTCAAATCAAAAAGAAATAAAGTTCAGTTCTGAAAGTAAACAACACATTTATTTTATATAAATAAGTAGATAGCATGATATTCTGTATTTTTGGAACAATAATCAACAATATTTTAATGAAAAATAACAATATTCAACGATATTTAACTAAAAATGTCCATTTCACATGTTGATACATCCACCTTTCTTCTGTAACACTCTAGAATCAACCAAAAATGTGAGATTCTTGATGGTTTTGGAGTCAATTTTCTTGCGTTTCACATGTTGATATGTCCACCTTTCTTCTGTAACACTTTAACCAGTCTAGAATCAACCAAAAATGTGAGATTCTTGATGGTTTTCACGTCAGTTTTCTTGCTTGTGCTCAATATTGCGCTCCAAAGACCGTCCTTAGAAGAAAACTGGAGGTCATTGGTGTACAACTCCTGTTTGTAAAAGTGAACTTCGAAAACTACACCGAGTTCTTGGAGCAAACTTGTTCCACTACCATGGAACAAATCAAAGCCAGTTACTAGAAGAACATCATTTTCACGCAGGACAATGCACCAAGTCCTTCCTCGAAGTACAGAAAAGAGAAAGTTCAAGGACAAACGCCTGATGACTCGGCCCCTGCTTCACCAGATCTAAACCCAATCGAGACCCTTTGGGCAATTCTCAAACGGGAGCTGCACTTACTTGACAACTTATCTTAAAATAAACGACCAGAATGAAGCCACCTCAGAACTAGTAAGTCGATAATAAAGCCGAAAACGAGATGAATAACCTGATAGAAGCCTTAAAATCGTGGCCAGATCAGAGAAATTTGCAGTGTTTGAGCGAAGATCTCCGTCTAAATACGCAGGATTTGTGTGTGGATTAAACAAAACACGACTCCAGGTCTGTTTTTGGTGAGGAAATATTATAATTTTGATTTAAAAAACACTGCTATAAACCAAAAACGAAAAACGTGCTATAACTTCTCACTGAAACTGCTAATGCTATTACACTGCGACGCCATGTTCTTTAATTTCCTAGTTTTTTTTTCGCCCCAAAGACCGAATCGTAAACCAAAACTACGAGCATCACCTTGTTTTGCCGCGAGCCTCCGCCCGTCCCGCTCTCCCGGCCGCGCAGCATCTTGCAGGTAGTAAAAAGATAGTGCCGCGCCGTTTTATTTTTACGGCGTGTACAGTGCGCGGTGATCCGTCGCATTCCCCAATAAGCGGATAGTTTAACGCAACGCGCGGGATTTAACCTGACGCTAATAAATAAGACCGTTAGCATTACAATACGCACCGGTTATTACGGTTGTTATTGTTACAACTCATCGAGAGGCTTTCGAGGCGATTAAAATGATATCCGGCAAAGCGGGTTAGTCCCCCCCGCGCTGGCCCCGTGCCGTAATCGCCGCTCGTTGAATAAGAGATAGCGCTAATTGGCTGTGTGAAAGAGCTGGAGGTGAGTGAGTGTGATCGGGCTCACAGAGGCGCCGGCTTTATCTACGGCATCTGTACAAAGAGAAAGTCCATTATGTTATTATGTGTGTGTGAGAAAATGAAGTATACCAGACGTTAAATACACCAGACCCGCGCTTGACCCGCGGTTTTGGAGGACTGACGATTTTCAGGACTTTCAGGACTCTTTTCAGGAGGAAAGAGAAATACAAACTACTAGTACCTACTATTACTATTATTATTACTGCCCAAATAATTTCCCTTGTGGATCAGTAAAGTTTGTCTAAGTCTAAGTACTACTACAAATGCTACTGTTACTATTACGTTGACACCTACTAACTACTGCTATTACTACAACTACTACTGCAATTTCTACCAGCACTACTGCGACTACTGACTACCACTCTTAGTACTACTGGTACTAATACTTATACTGTTACAACTATAACTACTACTATTGCTACAACTACAGCTGATAATATCTGCTAATATTACTACTGCTATTACTACAACTACTACTAGTACTACTAATTCAGCTACTAGCACTACTGCAACTATTAACTACCACTCTTAGTACTACTACTACTACTACTTCTTATACTGTTACAACTATAACTACTACTATTGCTACAACTACAGCTACTCTAACCACTACTACTACTACTACTACTACTACTACTACTACTACTACAACTACTATTACTACTACTACTACTACTACTACAACTACTATTACCATTACTTCCACTATTGCAGCTACTAACTACTGCTGTTATTAACTACTACTACGACTACTACTACTAATATTATCATAACTACTAACTTCTACTACTACTACAACACTATTGGTAGAACTATTACTGATACTAGTACTTCTACAACTACTATTTACTACTACTACAGTTACAATTACTCACTACTACCATTATTACTTCTACTATTACTACTATTATTACCACTACAATTATGAACTCCCAGTACTATTACTACTATAACTACTAATATTACTACTATTTATATAACTTCTAACTGCTAGTACTACTATTACAACTACTACAATTACGACTGCTACTACTACTAATATTACTACAGCTACAAACTACTTGTACTATTACTAATACTAGAACTTTTACTACTACTTATACTGCTACTTCTACCTCTACCATCAGTGCAGCAGCAACTACTACTACTACTACTACAACTTTTAACTACTATTACTACAACTACTACTACTGCTACTATTATAACTACAACTTTTAACTACTACAACTACTACTACTATAACTACAACTTTTAACTACTACAACTACTACTACTACTATAACTACATCTTTTAACTACTACTACTACAACTACTAGTATAACTACAACTTTTAACTACTACTACAACTACTACTACTATAACTACAACTTTTAACTACTACAACTACTACTACTATAACTACAACTTTTAACTACTACTACTACTACTACTACTATAACTACATCTTTTAACTACTACTACAACTACTACTACAACTACTAGTATAACTACAACTTTTAACTACTACTACTACTACTACTACTACTACTATAACTACAACTTTTAACTACTACTACTACTACTACTACTATAAATACAACTTTTAACTACTACTACTACTACTACTACTACTATAACTACAACTTTTAACTACAACTACTACTACTACTACTATAACTACAACTTTTAACTACTACTACTACTATTACTAACCACTCTCACTCCCACATCCCTGCGTACTCAAAGTGGGTGAAGTGTCTTGCCCAGGGACACAACAACAGTGCACAGCCGGGATTAAAACTTAGACATATTACGTGACCACTGGTCCGGCACGACTTCATTTCCGCAAGTAAAACCTGCAGACACTGTGCGTCGCTCCCATAAATGCATATTAATTCATGTTTGCGAGCTTTATTTATTCATTACCACGCGGCCTTATGGAGTTTAATGAAGCGTGCGCGCCAAGGTGAGATTTAATATTTAAATTCTGCGTTTTTCAAAGCACTGCCCGGACGGCGATGCAGTATTTTGGCACTTCTGGAAAAGAAAACAGACGCTGGTGAATTATGCACGGGCGGATGACTTATTAACGCGTGATCAAAATAAACATGACGGAGAAATGAAAGACGCAACGGCGAAAAAGAAAGACCCAGAGGAGAGTGAATCCTTCCGAGCAGATGCGATGTTACTTCCAGACGTGGGCGCTGCTCGGTTACATTATTTCTAAGTTTATAAAGAAATTGTGCTTTTTTTGAGTACTTTCCGAGCAGTTTACTTTTACTCCTACTTGAGTTATACTTTTATTGAAGTAACGGAACTTAATTCTTTCGTCTTTTTCCTAAAACGTCTTAATTTCAAAAGGTTATGAGTTAAAAGTGATAAGAGATAAAGACTTTCTGTAAATTAAAGAAATATTAAAGATGACCCAAAGTTTATGTAGGGATTAAATTTACTTTACTTTACTTTTAAATTTTATTTAGGAAATAGTAAACAAATTCTGTAAATCATTACTTATAATAATCACTAATAATAGTAAAAATTATAATAATTGTTTTACACCTGGTTCAGACCTGGTTCAGATCGAATTTAGACCTGGTTTAGACCTGGTTTAGACCTGGTTTAGACCTGGTTTAGACCTGGTTCATTCCTGGTTTAGAACTGGTTTAGACCAAGGTCAGTCCTGGTTAAGACCTGGTTCAATCCTGGCTTAGACCTGATTGAGACCTGGTTTAGACCTGGTTTAGATTGAATTTAGACCTGGTTCAGTCCTGGTTTACACCTGGTTCAGTCCTGGTTTAGACCTGGTTCAAACCTGATTTAGACCTTGTTCAGTCCTGATTTAGATGTGGTGCAGTCCTGGTTTAGACTTGGTTTAGACGTGGTTCAGTCCTGGTTAAGACCTGGTTTAGACCTGATTTAGACTTGGTTTAGACCTGGTTTAGTCCTGGTTTAGACCTGGTGCAGTCCTGATTCAGTCCTGATTCAGACCTGATTTAGACCTAAAACTACCACACGTCGAGTTGTTATGCACAGTTTTGTATCGTACTTTTGTATCTTTATGGAGCACGGGGCCGGGAGAGATCCCTAAATGATTGAAACATGCATGAATAACTTCTGAAACGTCTTCAGACATGTTTTTGATGAGGAAACACTGTTACAACATGGTCGATTTTGCACAACACCGCCTCTTTAAACGGAAAAAATACAAAGTTGTCGCCCGCATTATCCCAACCAAACCTCAAATCCCAACTATATAATCAAATATCCTGAATCCCCTTTTATTGGTCTCTTGCGTCCGTTCCCGCTCCCAACACCTGTGCCTCTTCCCCTTCCTCCCAACTGGCTCCGCTACCGGCCAGATCCCCGGAAAACGTGTCCAAAAACGCGGTGAATACCGGCCCCGCTGCCCAGTCCCTCCTCTCCTCCGGGGCTCAGCTGGTGCCCGCTCAGGTGAACAGGAATCGAGCCAGCGACCCGGAAAACACGGCGAGGTGAGAGGCCGGCTGATACGGCACGGAGAGCAGGTGAAAAGGGGTGAAAGAGGAAGGGGAAAAAAAAAAAAAAGAGAAGAGAAGGATTGGTAACCGGCCAGAATTGTTTTTACTCAAAGGCTGGCGGAGTATTGATGCGAGGGGAGGGTGACCTGGCAGCGCTCCGAGCACGAAAAGAAACAACGTCCTTGGATTGGGAATAAATTACCGGAACTTTTTTGGCAAAACGACTCACAAATTCGCTAACTTAATTTTCGGCTTAATTTCTAAAGCAATCCCAGTGTTTGGCTAATTATTTTCAGTTTGTAAAGTTCATCGTCATCATCATCATCATAACTAAATTTCAGTTTTGATTCGGATTTTTGCGGAAAATTGCGGACAAATGTGCCGAAGCTTTTGCAGTTTCCACCATTTCCGCTTTTCTACCAGATGCCCTACCGCTACTCTGTCTGTACGGGAGTCGGACTTCACGACACATTGTCAAATATTGCAACTTTTTTTTTACATTTCCAAGCAAAAAATGTTCAACTTTGCACCTGATTTTTTTCTCATGTATTTTGCTTGCACCTCAGTACAGATACATCAGATAATCAGAAAGTGCGTGTTAACATGCTAGTTGTTGTTAGAGCGATGGCAAAACACCGCTTTGGCCTCTGTCGGAGTTGTTAAAAGCGCAAAAAAAAGAAGAAGAATTATGATGCTTAGAATTCTAGTGGAAAGTGTATGGAGTTTAACAACACAGTGGAGCACTTCCTGTAGTACCACATTTACTGAATTCTACTAAACGTCCGTAGTCGATAAATCCGAGTCAGTGAAAGTTTAATATAACATCAGGAATCGTTCGCTCCTGCTAATAAATCGACTCTGGTCATAAATGTTAGTTTTCGGCGACTCAATTATGGCAGTTTGTCAATTTTGATGATTAAATGTTCAGGAAAAAACCTTATGTCGACTGTCAAAGGATGTGAAAGAAAGTCCAAATGTCACTACAAAGTTTTTAGAAGACACTTTCTCTACTCTGTACAATATCTAGGTCAGTTAAAATGACTTAAATTAAGAGCGTTTTACTTTAATTGAGTAGATTCAACTTATCTGCCAGTGGAATAAGTGTTTTTTTCCTAATTCATGCAACATTCCACTTTGTTTCTTATTTTAAGTGCAAAAAGTCGTTGTTGCAAGATGTATTTTCATATTTTAAGTACGAAAAGTCAGATCATTTTACTTGTCAAGTGAAATTAACACACGAAAATCACGATAAAACTTTCTTAATTCAAGTCCTCTTAACTTGGCCAGACGAACGGACAATTCTCGCCGTCTCTGCTGCGGCGTAAATCCGACAACTCTGCACCGAACTGGCCCCGGTTTGTGTTTCAGAATCCCGATTCGATCATCCGTTCCATCGAGGTTGGTTTTCCTCGAGTCCCGAACGCAATTGCACGTTCACGACATTAAAATTACAACTGAACCAGGCAAAAACTAAAATAAACCGGACGAGATCAGTATAAATTTATAACCAAACGCATCAAAAGTAGAGTAAAGCTTTAGTGTTTTCTGTGCGAAAAAGAACTCTAAATTCGCAGCCTTTGTGTTTTAAACGTGTGAATAAAGCAAAACAAAACTCCCAATATGACGTGATGAGGAAACATTATAACACAGATCAGAAAATACTGTAAATTGGACCCTTTAAAGGAAAAAAAAAAAGTACTACACGACCTTCTCTACAGTATTTATACCAATCCAAACAAAAGATCAAGCGTTACCCATTATAATTATTTCTCCCCATTGATTTCCCTCACAAGATGACATTAAAATTGCCTTCTCGGGTCTTTAATTCGCATATCCACTCCCAGCTAAACAACCGCCATATAAATCTGCCTACGCGCCCCCCTCAGGTCCACGGCGGACGGTTCATATCTCCCGACGTTATCCATAAATCTAAGAAAATCTATACGTGTAATATACTCGCGGATGATTTTTAATGCAGCTTAAATTGTACGGCAGGGGCGGGTATCGACGGAGAACTTGAGCGAGGAGGGAAATCCATGCGACGCCGCGGGAATAAACAAATTGTCGATGGGTGGGGGGGGAAAGCGAAGACAAAGGGACATTTGAGCGGTGCATAATACACCTGTCAGCTTTCATTTGGAGCGAGATGGTGAGCGAAAGAGATTGCGGTTTGTGGTTTGCCGGCGACACGGTGAGAGGACTCGGCGTGAACTTCAGTTATGAAAACAATGAACGCTTGAGTCCTTTTAGAACACGCTGCAGATTTCTCTGATCTGGCCAAGATTTTCAAGCTTATATCAGGTTATTTATCTTGTTTTCAGGTTTATTATCGACTTTCTAGCTCTGAGACGGCTTCATTCTAGTCTAGAGGTCGTTTATTTTAAGATAACCAGTTTACTTTTAAGTCATTTTCAAATAGATTTAAGTGTTTATATGCTAAGTTTTGGTGTATTTTTACTCCTTACTTGAGGAATATTGTATATCTGAGAGTGTAATCGTACTCTTAAGGTCATTTTTCCTACTGAAAGTCTACAAGGGATAAAAACTTTACGTTGGCAATATTGAATGATTTGAACGCTTGTTTCTTCAAATCTGATTGAGTTTTTCCAAATTTTTTGGTCTATCCTTTGAAAATACCAGATTGTTTTTCTTTTTGGTTGTGTTTATTGCACTGAAAAACATGCACCCTTACTCTGAGCAGGTTTGCATCTCCATAAAACTTACTTTTACCATTTTTCCTGCTTGTTTCCCATGGAAATATGGCTCCTTTGGCTGTAATGTTCCACGGTTCGGCATCCAACATGTGTATCTCCATGGAAAATGTTCATAAGTATGTTTTTTTATTTTATTTTATTCATAGTCTCTGTAATACAATAATCTTAGTCAACCAAACAGACATCAACACAACAATATTAAACATAAACACAAATAAAAACAATATTCAAACAAAATTACAACCAGCAATTAAACCACACTGACAAACTGTACCACGAATTAAAACCACTCGACTCAGGAGAAAGACAAACTTTTTTTTTTAAGCAGTTAGTTTAAAAAACGTACAGAAAAAAGTCGACAAAAGTGGATCGATAATCTCCAGCTCAAAACAGGAGGTGCTATAGAGTTTGCTGCCGACCAATTTCAATATTTTTTAAATACTTTTTTTTGGACAATTATTTAGAAAAAAGAGCATCGTAAGTGTCAGATAAACTGTTGCATTATAGGTCCAAACTTTATGTGGTGCTAATTTTATTAACTTACTGCTGTAATTTGGCATGTTAGACTTTTTTCAGTTATTATTTTAGGTTTTCCAGGTGCAGCGGGTGATTTTAATTGTAAATAGTCGTACGCCTCCAGGTTTTTAAAGGTTTTCATTTGGCTCGCAGTGTGACACGAGGTCTGCAGCACCAGATTATTTATTACTGTACATCCATCGCCCTCAACGCCGGGAAAATCGTCCAAATTGTATGAAAAGTCAGACTTCACCACATCGTACGGGTCTTAACCGATATTTAGACTTATTTTTTCGCGATGGTGGGTCTGTGTCAGCCCGTTCGGACTTTTTGCGCACTCGCTGTCGCCTGTTTTGCTGTTCTGAAGCGGAGCGAAACTGTTCCTGTGAGTGAAACCGGCAATATGAAACCTCCCTGACAAAGGCCGTGAAGGGAATCCAGGAGCAAATGATGAATCGCGCTGAAATTGCATCCGTTACAGAAACTTCTGGGTGCTTGAGCTCCCTATAAATATTCATGTGTTTTCATAAAACTTTAAAGACCACAGTTTCTCCTCAATTGTAGCACTTTGGGAAGGTCAGACCATATGATTTTAAAAGTTCATAAATCAGGACCACGCTGCTATACAATGGTACAGTGGTTTTAGTATTAGCTCCAGAGCCCTTTGTCTTAAAAATAATCGCAGTCATTGAGGTGATAGTAATTAAGCTGTTTGCAATTTTTTATGTAATTACTCACCACTAATTAATCCCAACAATGGCAGCGACGAAAGGAACATTTATTTACATTTTTTTTCTTCCCTGCCAAGCGCTTTTTTGTTCCAGCTAATTCCCTCCGTCCCTCCCCTCCTTTCTTTTCCACACTTTTCCGTCTCGCTCGGGAGATTTATGTCGCACCGCGGCTTCATTTAAATTCCTCGCGTTCGCCGACACTTCAGGCAAACGTTTTAAGAGAGACAATATGCCCATAAAAATGACACGCGGAGATAGTTAGCATCCGTCAAAAGGTACGCTGGCATTTGCTTCTTCTCGTTCGCCGCTGTTTTGTTGCGACGGTTCTACCTCAGACGCTCGGATTGGAAAAGGTTGCCCGCCGATTTCACGCGCGGCGACGGGATAAACAACTTACCGCAGTGGAGTATGTAAACAGACGGTAATCCAGCTACGTCCGCACACACACACACACGACTAGCATGTTGCGGTTGCTAAGCGCCATTTCTCGCTGTTTTATGTTGTTGTTTTTTTTGCCCGTACGGCTCATTTACATTCATGTTAGTTCACTGTATATTTTTGCATCCCAAGTAAAAACAAACGCAAGAGCGAGAATTAATTCCGAGAGTGTATTCTAAAGGTCGGCGTAATTACCGCGCAAAGTTACACATTTGGATGCGCCGGCGAGAATGATGTGTTTGCAGAGATTGCCTTGTCCCTGTTTGGCTTTTCGGCATCTTCAAATTGAGCAGAAGCGACGTCCTCGTACCACTTTGGCATTTGCGAAGACGTACGGCTCCGCTCATTTGCCAAATATGCGAGCATTAAGATATATAGTTTTGCTTCCAGGAAAATCAACGGGCCGGCCTATTAATTATAGCTGTGAAATAGAAATGTTGTAATTAGAATTGTAAAGTAGAGTTTCATTGGTGGGCTCGTTTAAGGATGTAACAATCACCGAAATCTGGTGATATCGTATCGTCAAAGGTCTCGCAATAATATCGCGGACCATCACAATATATCGAATCCCAAGTCTTTTTGCTTAAATGAACAGTTCTGATGCAGAAATAGCTAAAAAACAGAGGGAACTACATAGACCATGATCCTTTGCTCCGTTTCAGTGCAGACGACATGAAGAAATAACTGTTCTAAGCACTTTTACATCTTCATCCTTTGGATTAAGTCTTATTAAAGTTAAATCATGGAAATTAAATTATGGCATTGAGCGAAAACAAAAGCAACTTCTCTTTTGCAGTTTAAAATAACTTAAGTAATAGAAAAATATTTAAAAGAATAACGACAGTAAAAATAAAATCATAATTAGAATAATTGTCGATTTTTGTTTTATTATGATGTAGTAAAATGTATTAATTAATGTCGTAGATGAATGTCCATTAACATGCTGTAGTTGGAGAAAAGAGTCGACACAATGAGTTTTAGCTTCTGCCTACACCTGCTCAGTGTTTTGATCTTTTTATTCTACATACTGAATATGTTTTATTTCATTGGCACCAGACTGAATATATTGTATGTAGTCTGTAATGAGGTAAACAATGACATGAAAATATCGTACAGAGAGATTTGGATTTCGTTCCATCCCTAATGACAATAAATGTTGCACCAAATGACTGGTCAAAGCACAATAAATATCGTGGAGAAGTTCAGACCGTGACGATATCGTATTGTGAGACTAATCAAGATGTTTCGGCTCGCATCCAGAAGCCATTTTCAGTTTGATGGCCCTGGCTCGAAACTTTGGGGACTTTCTCCTAACGCGAGGTGAGTCCTGCCCCAAAGGAGGGATTACACCGACTCTTGGACAAGGTGGAACGTTTTGTATTGATAACCTGGTGCCAGGAGAGGGTGACCTGGCAGAGCTCTGAGCACAAAAAGAGCAAAACAAAAACGTCCTTGGGTTGGAAAAAATAATAACTTTTCTGCCATAACGACTAACAAATTTACTCAACTCAATTCTAGACCTGTTATCGAAACCAATCCCAGTGTTTGGCAAAGTACATTCAGCTTATAAAATTCTATTCATACTGTCGTTTTACTGTTTGCATTTTATTATGTTCTGTAGCACTTTATGTCAGGCTGTGTCATTTCAAAAATGCGCTATTAATAAAGTTGCAGTTGCAGTTTTTCAAATCCAAACCTAATTTATGTCCATCTTGGTCACTCGAAATCCTAAACAACTTTACTAAGTGTCAAACTACGGCGATAAAAACTACCCTCAAACATAACAGTATAAACAAGCACTATAATATAACAATATATTGCCCGCCAGCCTCACTAAAACCCTCATTAATACAAAAATCAAACTTGACTGGACTTGAAACCTCCTTGCCTCCTCCGTCCTCCTCCCTCGTGTCCTATACTCCCGGCGTGTCACCTCTCCCGGCGTCCCCCGTAAACGTGTTGCCGCTCACCGAGAGTTCCCGACAGCGAGATTGATCAGGCGCGGCATCGGAGCGGACAGGCCCCTGATCGCCGTCGTAACCATCACACGTGTCAGGAGGCGGAGGACGGAGGACGGCGCTGACACACATATGCATCATGTGGTTAGTGTGCAAACAGTGGACACCTCTGCCACGCCGCATAAAACAAGGCAGCGGGGTCGTAAAGATGGAGGAGACGCATCAGTCCGCGGCGCGGGAGTGTCGGCTTAAAGGCGGCGATTGAGCTGTTGCTCTTACGTGATGAATTATTTTAAAGGAATAAAAAAAAAGAATATATTTTTGGTAGTTTGCTTGAAGTATAATTAAAATGCCTTTGATACATTTGTGAACGTCTTCCAAAGCCCATTGCAGGTACCACAGCACTTAAAGAGACTTTAACAGATATAAACCCTCATTTCACTAGCAAGGACCACGCCAACAGCGCATGTGCGAAGAGAAAAGAGTTTATTATAGGGAGACGAGGCGGTTCGGCTGGGTTGAGACTCGGGGTGGGGGGTTCAGTCTCAATCTTTACATGGTCCCCTCGTAGGCGTCTTATGTCTGGAAGTTATTCGGGACAAACTGGGTTGCCGGGTTAGGCTGCTACAAATAGGCTTCTAGGAAATGGTAGAGGTGTGGTAGAAGTGAGCGGGTGATTCGCTGGAGAGGAGGCGAGGGCAGCTGAGGCGTGGTCCTGCTCCTGAACTGAAGTTAATCATGTTAACCACATTTCTGCACACTTTTGTTGCACTTTTGAACAAATCTGCACAACAAAGTCACACTCAAGTCACTTTATTCAGTTTGTGCAATAACTGTTTGTGCAATAGGGCTGGTGCAATACCTTGGACACTTTATGGTTGTGCAGTGCATAATTGGACAATGGACATTAACGTGTGTAAAATCCCTCAATGGTCCAGGTAGAATCTATGGCAAAAGGAGAAATTCAATTTGTCAACTGGACAAAAGATTATTTTGGTCGAATACGTTTTGCAGCTCGTCCAAGCAGCTTCTTCAGTTCTGGTCAGACGCTGGAGGACACTGTCTTATGTCTTATGCCTGAAGGGAGGAACTAACTACAAAATTAGTCTTGAACTTACTTGTTTATAGTTTAATAACACTCAGGGCAAGTTCAATAGGCCGAGCTAATTAACAGAAACTGTAAACAAGTAGGTGTTTGATGATGAGCTGTGAAACATATTTGACCAAAATAAACAAATTGAATTTCTCCTTTTGCAATGGACATTAACATTGGGCGCATGTATTTTGCGACCGTTGTCTGACTGTACTGTTTGTGTGAGTGTAAATGTGTTTTTAAGCTGCCGGCAGTGAGCCCAAGACTAATTTCCCTTTGGGACAATAAAGTTCATCTTATCTTAGGTACTGTGGGTGTACTTGCAACCGTTATGTTGAAGTAAAAGTATTTATTTATTTTATTCTTCATTTCAGACACAAATATTATTCGGGCCATAGTTAAAAGAAAAAACTGGACACAGAACATACACAAAGCACCCAATTTAGTCCATAAAGCTCATTCAAAAGTGTATTGTTTGTAAGTAACATCTTAGTAGTAGAAGTAACCATTGGGTAAAAGCAGTAGTAACTTAGTTGGGTAGTACTAGTGATCATGCAGCTTTAGAAAATAGTCGTTAAATCTTTTTTATATATATATATTTTTGACAAAGGCAGTGGAATATTTCCTTCCAGAGCCTCACTGTAGAGCTCCATGGTAGAAGTAGTAGTAGTAATCGAAGGTAGTAACGCAAACTATCGATTGCAGTTACACTTTTACTGTTACTATTGTCACTATATATAGCAACTACTTTTCACCCTTAACGTTAGGGTACCCAATTTTCTCGCATGGCTCGCTCTTGCAAGTTTGTGAAAGGTAAAATGTTGATGAAACCGGTGTTTAGTGGTTTTGCTGCTTTTAAACAACAAGTAACAATTTATGGGCGAAAACAGAAATGACTAATTTACGAGAAGAAGAAAAAATCGGTTCTTGGGCTGTAACACGTTTTCGCCCCTCTGCCGTCTTAAAGGTTAGCATTCCCCGCAAATGGCATTGGAGTGCACCTGATTTAAAGCGACCGCGGGGAGTTGGGTTTCATTGTCGTCTGTAGCTCCGGCCGCAGCGCTTGTCCGCATGGATTTTGGTGTATTGGATGTCTTGCTGCTTGAACTTGATGTTGCCTGTCGCCGCGGTAGTGACACATGACCATCAAACGCCATGTTACAGTGGGCGCGATCCGGTGAAGGGTGACAGCGTGACCTTTGTGTATACGCTCCGGCTGCGCGCTGACAGGAATCCACTTTTGGACAGGAAAAGAACGGCGGAATCTGAAGGCGAGGCAGAAATGATGGATGGTTCAACAACAGGGTGCGATGCTTTAAAGGGGCACCGTGGAACTTTTCTGGTAAAGGGATCCGCTACCTACTGGTTTCTGCGAAGATGTTGTTAAAAATAAAGTTTACAAGCCACAAAGAACAATACAAATAGCATAAAAAGGCATACAAAAAGAGACAATGGTGCAAACAATTCAATTAGCTATAATAAATACATAAAAAGAAATGGAATAAACAGAAATGATGAACAAAAACAAGCTAAAACTAGTTTAAGGAAGGCCAACCTAGGTGTTAATGGATTTTATAAAGTGATTTAAAAGATGATATTGAAGCTGCGAGCCTTATATCCTCAGGCAGTTTTTTCCCCAAAGCGTCCGGACCAAAAAGTCGTGATCAGCCTTCGTCTGGACTTTTGGAAGTTGGAGCAGCTAATAGGGACCTGCCTGAGGTTCTAAGTCTACAGGAAGGCTCGTACAAGGTTAAATCTCGGTGCAAAACCTAAATGAGCTTCAAAAGTGATGAGTAAAATCTTAAAATCAACTCTAAAACACACAGGGAGCCAGAGAAGAGAAACTAAAAGAGGGGTTAACGTGTTGATGTCCGTTCAAAACCGACTGGAGGAGGGAGATGGATTTGGAGTTAAGGCCGGAGAAGAGGGAGTTGCAATAGTTTAAACGGGAGAAGATGAGTGTGTGGATGGGTGATAATGTTCCGCAGTATGGTCTTAAATGCCTCTATCGGCGTTTTATTCAATTACAGATCTTGGATTGCTTTGAAAAACGTGAATTCTTACTAAGACTGGGCTTGCCTCTGCACAAATCAGACTTGTAACTTGGCTTGAGTCTACGGAGATAGATCAGTTGAATGTAATTTCGTGGATAATTTTGGGCAAAGCTATAACATCGCCATGGAAACAAGCAGGTAGCGGACAGTATAGTAATACAATATTACAGTATAGCAACAACTATGGATATGACGGCTTCCTACACGTGTTGTAAAAAAAAAAAGGTGGGAATTTTGCGTTTCAAAATTATTTTAATCTTCATTCTTGTAAATATGGAAACTAATAGCTATATTACGTTGACAAAAATAATAATTTCACTAGTTTGGATGATGTCAATTTATGCCTCTCTTTACTGTCGTCAGGGATCAAACAGACAAAAATAGGGACGTTACTTGTATAAAACTGGGACAAATCGCTGGTTTTGGATAAATCCGCTGGGACAGGGGACGCAGGGCTCAAAACTGGGACTGTCCCGGGTAAACAGGGACATCTGGTCACACAAACACACCATCCACATTTAGTTTGAACAGTTACGCCGCCAAAACGCCAACTTCGCTCTTTTGAATTCAGTCGCGGTCTTTCGTTTGCAACAAAACCCATTCAAACTTCACTTTTTTGACTCGCACACCCCGCAGTAACGCCGCGGTGTGATTTAGTCCCGCGCGACGCACTTCCTCCTCTGAAGCACCCGTCTGCGCTCTAAACTCGCCGCTTGATTGACGCGTGGCATGTGCTCCGTAGCCTGCCTTTCGAGTCGGTGTCACCACAACAGCGCGGGTCTAATAATCATTCCTAATAGGCCGGCGTAATTGGAAATAGCAACTTCATTAGTGAGTGACAGGAGCAGGTGATAAGACGGGGGAATTCGGCAGGAACCAACTACGCGAGCGAGTCATTATCTTCTCATGCGCGCTCGCCAGACTCTGTAATTACACCAGGCAATCTTCACAGCGCAGCTCGCACTTTTTGAATCTCAAGTATTTTCCTTTTAAAGTCACATTCGAGGTGGCGGAGTTATCTCGGAAAGGTGGATGGCCCCGGAGAAGAAGAAAAGCTGTAATGAGAATCGTGAATGTTTGATGCCGTTCGCCGCGCGCCGCCGTTAACGGGGACCACAGGACTTGTTTGATTTTTAATACGGTCGACATTACGCTTTTCATTAGCGGGTTATTATCGCCGTGCAACTGCAATGTGTGGGAAGTAGGGCTCGAGTTTGGGGTTTTTCGAGCGGAGCTAAAATAGTTTTTTTTTTATTCGGGGACAACGCGAGTTCATTACACGAAACAGTCCGAAGGGTCCCGTGTATGAAACGGCCAGTCAGACTTCGGTTTTACCCTCTCTACGCTGCAGATTTCTCTGATCTGGTCAAGATTTTCAAACTTCTATCAGGTTATTCATCTTGTCTTCAGATTTATTCGTTACTTACGAGTTCTGAGACGGCTTCATTCTAGTCTAGAGGTCTTTTATTTTAAGAGAACTTGTCAAGTAATGTGATCCTGCTGATTGGACTCAATACTTTTAAGTCATTTTCTGATAGATTTAAGTGTTTATATCTTAAATTTTGACCAATCTTTCTTGCATTGTGACCAGATTTACAAAAATTCTAAACTGGGACACATCCAGGTTGGTACAGTTGGTATAAATGAACTTGTGAAAAGAGAATTGGTGTGAAAAATATCAAACTATCGTATCGTTTAATGCCAAGAATATTTATTTTTTGTATTTTTTAGTCATTATTTTATTACATTTCTACAGTTTTGTTGCTTTTCTTGTGAAATTTATGTGACAAGTTTGACATTTTCACTGTTTCGATGGTTAAAATGGATGTGTTTCATATGAACTTTCCACAAGAAGTGGTTTAACAAAGACTTTTAGTATCACAGCCATGATTTAGCTTTAGTTTTTTTACTGAACCTTGATGAATAGATTGAAAAATATCATATTGAATCAAAAGTATTGAGATATGTATTTGTAATATTTTACATTTGAGGGGCTTCTGTCACGGCATAGTTTTGTTTTATGGTCATTCGCAAACACAGTTTTCTGTATTTTGGCCAAACAAATGATAATTTATGTTCCTCTTTACTGTTGGCAGGGATCAGATTGGTCGAAAATTGTGATAGTCCTGTTTTAGACCTGATGTAGTCCTGGTTTAGTCTTAGTTTAGTCCCGGTTTAGATCAAATTGGTCTAAAAATAGGGACACCTGAGACATTTCTAGTATAAAACTGGGACAAATCACCGGTTTTGGAACACAGGGCTCAAAACTGGGACTGTCCCAGGTGTGTATCGTTGTTATTTTTAAAGTTTCACTATGTAACTTTTTGGTTGGGGGTCCTCCACTCGCTTATTTCTATGGGTACGTCATTGCTCCGCCTGGAACGTTCCACCGTATGGCATCAAACAGCTCTACCTTTACATTTACTCAATTACATGTGATTTTATACCTCAAAATACCTAAAAAACAGGCATTCTGACTGTGAGCGGGTTCACCTCTCCACAGATCTGACCTGTAACTTGGTCTGGTTTGATCTCCACGAAGCTAGAACAGTTTAATACAATACCGTGTAATAACATCTCTGCATAAAACAAAGCTTTGGACGGACCCTCCACCAGAAAAGTTACACAATCCACCTTTAAAATCTTTTCTTCTACATTTTTATGATTTATAAATTGTAAGTTGTGCAATTGTTTACTCTGTTTGAAAGTTTTCGTTGTTATTCCTCTGTATTTGAGCTGAATTTATCTTGACAAATCTTGCAACTGAATGTCAGCATCTCTCCACGTTTCAATCAGGAAGTGCGTGTTAGCATGCTCACTGCCGTTACCTTCTCCGTGAAGGCCGAGTCCGCTCTGGCTTCTGAAAGTTGCGAAAAGCGCTTCTATAAACTCGTGGCGGTGGGTAATTAGGATGCTATTTCTGTGTCTCTTGTTTTCCAGACGGCACAGATCAGTTCCGGCGACTTTTTAGTGAACTCAATATTTTAGACACGTCAAAATGAACAAAAAGCAAACGTGATGAAACCCTGAGAAATCCATTATTCTTATTATAATACACCACAGCTTCTCACGTACATGCGGATATGAAACTGGCTTATTCTATTCTTCATGAGGAACAGAATCAAGCAACAATTATACGTTTGTAGATATGGATTTACTATTTTCCACACCGTATATTCTAACGTCGGCAGAGCTGCACACGCCTGCACTTCTAAAAGCTTCGGTTTACACCAGAGCTGCTCCTGTGACGTCAGCCTCTGTGCATCCTCACGTTTAAACACTAAACTTTTTACCCCGTTCATGTATTCACTGTTAATTGGAGGTGGATCGCAGCAGAGACGACGCTTCGCAGTGATAACGAGCCATAACCGCAGCGCTGCATTAATGAAGATGCTCACTTTGGCTGTACGCTCCACGCGCCTTTTCCTTCAGAAGTTGTTCCTCTGAAGTTTCTGCCTGATGTCGTGACGTGTTGTATATTTTTCCTTCTCGGCTGTAAACTTTCCGGAGTCCGTTCACGAGTCATTCCCCGACGCGCGGTGTTTACGAGACTGTCGTAGTTTTAGAGAACGTATTTTGAAAGGGAATTAGAAGTTTATTTGGACAACGCGTGCCCAGTTCCTGTCTTTCCCCTGATAAAACGACACTGGAGACGCTCCGTTGATGCTGCAAAATTAGAACTTCAACCTGTTTTGAGCAGCGCGTAGTGTCATGACGGTCGTTGGACACATGTATGACTCTGCTGGTGTAGATTGTCCAACCGGTTAAAATGGAAAGCGATACCTGCGCGTCTGCTGCTCATGTGCTGTGCTTTTGCTGTGACGCTTTGGTGTAAATTGAGCGTAACTGATTCATCACCTGGTTTTACTCGATGGAAACCGTCCGACCTCGCATCATTAGGATTCGTCCGCTCGACGGTCGGAGGGTACTTGTTTGATTTAACCGATCGCCGCTGTTTGGTGGCGACGTCTGTAATGCGCCGGAAAACTCAGCGGTGTCCAAGTAATTACTGACACAACAGCAAACGGAGCGTGAACAGGTCTGTCAGGAGCATTGTCGTTTCTGTGAGGTGAACTTCCGAATTAAAGGTACGATAAAAAATGCAAAGTTATTATTTGACAAAGGAGGATAACGTCTGCAGTCTTTCATCTGATTCCTGAACTAGTCGCTGGAGAGAAATGAAATCGAGCGGAGGCACTAGGCTAGATAACTGTCATTTTGGTCTTGAAATGTCCGTACTAACCCGCTCTACATGATCCTGGCGTTCTTATTTTGCTATTTTATCAGTAAATCAGTTCCTATTATTATTACTATTAAACTGCTAAATTCTGAGGGTTGTGTTTTTTGAGGTTTTTGCACTGTCATATGTATGTTGTTTTTATATTGCTCTTGAGTTCCACTTATGTCTGAAATGGTCTGACACACTGTGTGTTTGTGCATGTGAGAACTGCTCTGTGAAAGCTGCAAACGAATTGCCCTCTGGGATCAATAAAGTTTTCTGATTCTGATTCTGATTCTATTCTTAATATGGAACTGGCTTCAAATTCACCCCCATAATTGCTAGCCTCAGTGAGCTTCGCTTGACTATGGGGACATCACACTCCCTTAGTCCACTTCTTTACAGTCTATGGTTGAGCGGTCAGATCAGCTGCTTTATTTGGTGATTTCAAACACCTTTTCCAACACCAGAGTTTTATTATGACACCGACTACTTTAAATTTAAGCGACAATGACGGACAAAATACACTGACAGTATGTAGTGTCTTATAAATTTAATTTGAGCGATTAGCAAAACTACTACAACTACTAATACTTCTACAACCACTGCTACTACGATTACTATTACTACTACAACAGTTACTGCTATCATTACTGCTCCACTACTACTAGTACTCGTACTGGTACTACTGTTACTCCTACTGCTTTTGTTACTGTTACTACTACAGCTGCTGGTGTGGCCCGTGTGGTTTTATTGTTCAGTTTCACCAAAATCCTGTTTTATTTGCTCACGAGGTTGTATTTAAGTTTATTTTGGCTGGTTGTGCCGGGTGCTTTTATTTTAACGGTGCCACTACTTCCTGTGGAGACGCGCTGTTCCCTCAGTTGCTGTGAGGAAAGCAGAGGGAAGGTGAGCGGCAGATTTACTCTCCTGATTTACGTGTAAAATATTTGACAGAAAATTCATGCCAACTGCATTCTGACATTGTTCATGAGTTATAAGGCCTTTGCAGTTGTTCCTGTTGGTGAAACGCGTGTGAAATACCACTTTTTCTTTGGGTTAGCAAACATGTCTGTGGGACTCTTCATTTCTCTACAGAATGTGTGAATCTTTGGGTGAGTGGTTCCTTGATGTAAAGTGCTTTTGAGTGCCTTGAAAGACGGTAAAAATGTGACCGTTTACCGTTTACGGTGATCTTGTCCTTACGCACCTTCTGTGGAAATTTCTCCGTCGACTCCAGTTTCTTCTTGGTTATTCCTCACGTCGCGCACCAGTTTGAACCTGCACTTAACCACCGGTCCGCCCGTCACCTCGACAGTGTCCTTCCTCCGGAGTCTTTCTATCGGACTGGAGAGGTGTCTGCTGTAGGACGGGAGGAAAAGAGCCGCTCTCCAACTCAAGAGACGATATCAAACGTTTTGTTAGCGACACGGAAAAGAACATAGCGCTGACGGCGTGGCTGAGTAGACGTGATGACTGTGATTGTTCAGATTGGTGTAATTTCATGCACTTCTGCCACAAGGGGCCCCGGCATTACAGACCGCGGAGCAAATAGGCCTTCGTTTAAGTTTGGATTGTACGGTGGCTGCTGAGGTCAAACGCAGGCTGATTATTGCCGCGGTGATCCAGAAAATGTGTACGTGATATATATATAATAGTAGTAATACTACATTTACAAGTACTACCACTACTACTGCGAGAGATACTACTACGACTGTTTCCACTGAAGCTGCTACGTTTACAACTACTGCTACTACCATTACTACTACTGTTACTACGACGACTAGTACTGTTACTGATATTACTACAACTACTGCTACTACTGCTAATATCATTACTACTACTACTACTGTTACTACTACCTTGACTACGGTTGCTGTTACTTCATTAGTGGCAGCAATAGTAGTAGTAGTAGTAGTAGTAGTCATAATAGTAGTAGTAGTAATAGCTATTGATGCTGCTACTACAACTTCTACTTCTACTACTCCTTTTACTACCTTTATCTACTACTTCTACAGTGAAGTACTACCACTACTACAGCTAATACTGCTACTACTGCTATTTCCGCTGAAGCTGCCACTTCAATTGCCGCTACTACTGCTAATACCAATACTACTACTACTACTGTTAATTTACTGCCAATAAAATTACTACTACTGTTACTGCGACTATTATGAGTAGTACTTTTACTGGTATTACTACAACTACTGTACTAATACCATTACTACAACTGTTACTACTACTGTCACCTCTATTAGTGTTGCTGTTACTTCATTAGTGGGAGCAATAGTAGTAGTAGTAGTAGTAGTAGCTATTGATGTCGCTACTACAATTTCTACTTCTACTTCTCCTTTTACTACTTACCGTTATCACTACTGCAGTTACAAGTACTAAAACTACTACTACTAGAGATACTGCTACTGCTACTACTGCCACTGAAGCTGCTACTTCTACAACTACTGCTACCAACATTACTACTACTGCTGCTACTACGACGACTACTACTACTACTACTAGTACTGTTACTGATGTTACTACAGCTACTTCTACTACTACTACTACCATTACTACTACTACTACCTCTACTACTGCTGCTGTTACTACTTGATGTACATATGTAAAAGAACAGGACTGGTTGTTCATGTGAAATAGTTGTTTTGAACATCTTAAATGTCACGTTGGACCCTAATCTCATGAGGGACAGGGCGCTGCGCTGTATATGACAAAATAAACCGGTTAGTATTGAATAGAAATAAGATATTACGTTTCAAAATGGCAACGCAGTCGATGAAGTACGAGTGTGGGTCTGTTTAGGCCCATTCTAGTCATGGTTTTATCGAGACGCTGGTTCAGTTTGGTCATATCGTCATCCCAGATTGTCCAAGCACCTTTTCCAGCACTGAAGTTTGATTACTACTGCTACTTTTAATAATTTATACATTTACATCTATGTGTTTGAAATAATATATAGTATCGTATAACATTTCATTTGAGGGATGAGCAAAACTACTACAAATTCTGCTGCTTCTACTTCTAGAAACCACTGCTGCTACTATTACTAGTACTAGTACAACGGCTACTGCTTTCATCACTACTCCACTACTACTACTACTTGTAATGCTACGAGTACTAGTACTGTTATTACTACTGCTGCTGCTACTGTTGCTACTGCTACTAGAGCTGCTGTTACTCCAACCGTTACTACTACTGTTACTATTACTACTACTACTAATAGTTATATTACTACTGCTACAATTCAAGTTACTACTACTACTACTACTACTACAACTAAAGTTACTACTACTACTACTACTACAACTAAAGTTACTACTACTACTATTACTACTACAACTAAAGTTACTACTACTACTACAACTAAAGTTACTACTACTACAACTAAAGTTACTACTACTACTACCAATACTACAACTAAAGTTACTACTACTACTACTACTACTACTACAACTAAAGTTACTACTACTACTACTACAACTAAAGTTACTACTGCTACTACTAAAGTTACTATTACTACTACAACTAAAGTTACTACTACTACTACTACTACTACTACAACTAAAGTTACTACTACTACAACTAAAGTTACTACTACTACTACTACAACTAAAGTTACTACTACTACTACTACTACAACTAAAGTTACTACTACTATTACTACTACAACTAAAGTTACTACTACTACTACTACTACAACTAAAGTTACTACTACTACTACTACAACTAAAGTTGCTACTACTACAACTAAAGTTACTACTACTACTACTACAACTAAAGTTACTACTGCTACTACTACAACTAAAGTTACTACTACTACTACTGCTGAAAAAACTGTTACTACTACTACTGTTACTACTGCTACAATTCAAGTTACTACTACTGCTGCTGCTACTATTAAAGTTACTACTAGTACTGCTGCTGCTACAAGTAAAGTTACTACTACTACTACTACTACTACAACTAAAGTTACTACTACAACTAAAGTTGCTACTACTACAACTAAAGTTACTACTACTACTACCAATACTACAACTAAGGTTACTACTACTACTACTACTACAACTAAAGTTACTACTACTTCTACTGCTGAAAAAACTGTTACTACTACTACTGTTACTACTGCTACAATTCAAGTTACTACTACTGCTGCTGCTACTATTAAAGTTACTTCTACTACTATTACTCCAGCTCCAACTAAAGTTACTACTACTTCTACTGCTGCTACAACTAATGTTACTACTACTACTATTAAAGATACTGCTACTACTACTACTACTGCTACAACTAAAGTTATTACTACTACTATTACTGCTGCTGCTGCTGCTGCTGCTACTACTATAGTTACTAGTACTACTACTACAGTTTTACGAACCACTTCACACTTAACTCAATAGACCTCGCTGCAGAGTCTCACTGGTGCCGCCTCCTCCTCCTCCTCCTCCATCTCCTCCTCCGTCTCCTCCTCCTGCGTCTCCTCCTCCTCCATCTCCTCCTCCGTCTCCTCCTCCTCCTCCTGCGTCTCCTCCTCCTCCTCCTCCTCCTCCTCCGTCCTGATTGGGATTCGCAGGCCTGTCCCGGGCCGGTCGATCCTGCATGATAATGGCCTGGTGACATTTGAGGGCCGGTCGGAGGAGGAGGAGGAGGAGGAGGGAGGAGGAAGGAGAGGGAGGAGGCCACAAGGATGCGTCGTAGCACCATCCTTGTGTCTTGTTGTGATGGAAGTTGTCAGGTGGAACAGGAATTAGGATGCACAGTGTCGTGGGCCTGACAGGTTCAAGCCATTTTGCCGTTGACGACGCTGGAGCCGGAGCGCAGAGGAATGCACAATGTGAGTGAGATTTCAGGGCTGTTTTTGTACGAGTTTGACAGTGTAAACTTACTGGGTTGGTTAAGGTCTCCAGTAGGAATTTAAAGTGGAAATAAACACTTTTTTCACTGTTAAACGGTGAATACAGTGTTTTTAATCGTGTTGAGGTCGTACAGGAGTTATAGACTAAGGAGGAAATGGGGCTTTTGTTTAAGTTTTAATTGGACGGTGGCTGCTGAGGTCAAACGCAGACTGATTATTGCAAATGGCGATGCAGAAAAGTATATGCAATATACAACTGCTACTACTGTTTCTACTACTACTACTGTTTCTACAACTACTACTACTGCTTCTACTACTACTACTACTACGACTGTTTCTACTACTACTACTACTACTACTGTTTCTACTACTGTTTCTACTACTACTACTACTACTACTACTGTTAATACTACTACTACTACTGCTACTGCTGTTTCTACTACTACTACTGCTGCTACTGCTACTATTACTACTACTCCTGCTGCTGCTGCTGCTGCTGCTGCTGCTACTACTGCTGCTACTACTGCTGCTACTACTACTGCTACTACTACTGCTACTACTGCTGCTGCTGCTGCTGTGGCGCTGCTGTTGGTGCTACTACTACTACTGCTTACTGAGCACTACTGCTGCTGCTGTTACTACTACTACTACTACTACTACTACTACTACTACTACTGTTTCTACTACTACTACTACTGTTTCTACTTCTGTTTCTACTACTACTACTGTTACTGAATGATACCATTACAACTACTCCTATTCTACAATTAAAATACCATTACTACTACAGCTGCTACTACTACTTTTACTACTAAAAAAACTCTTACTAAAAAAAAAAGTGTAAGCTTTTTAATAGCATTAAAGCTTTGGCTTATGGCTGAAAAATATCTTATTTTTGTGCCATAAACCCACCTGCACTTGAACAAACGTGAAGTAGATTCCAGGAAGAACAATGACATTTCCACGGAAACAGGCAGGTGACAGATCCCCGACCGAAAAGTTGCACAGTGCACTTAAATAAACCAGCCTTTACCCGTCTCCATCTGCTACTACTTCTATCTGTGCGATGAATCACTGCGTCTATTACATAACTTTCTACTTTCACAGTATGAGGATGAGTCACGGCTTCAGCACTGTGGACCAAAGCCGTGAATGAAGTAACTTTGTACTACCTCACTGTGTACACGCCGCAGTAGTTTGACAGTGAAGTACTCTGACACGTACGTTTTGCAGTAGTGCCAGCCTGCCCAAACTACTTTTCATTACGGCAGGGATGGAGGAACTAAAGTAAACGGCTTCTTAGTGTTTGCTGGGAAAACTGCGCATTACTGTAAAGCGTTCGCGTATCAGGTGTTGGAAAATATCCTCTTTCACTGGAAACTAAATGGCCTAAAAGCTTTAAAAACTGTTTATGGACATCAAATCCTGCTTTTGCCACACCGGGAAGCATGTACCTGAACAGTATCAAAGTAAAAACTGCAGTTCATTCACTGTGAAGTACTCGGAAAACACATTACTACAAGTACTTTGCCGCGACTACTTCATTCATACTGTACGTTTACTACAGTATTTTAAAGCTTTTGCGCGTTTTATTACAACTACGATTGGTACTACTACTGATACTACTACAGCTGTCCCCAAAACGTATCCTTCTCCACTACAACTTATACTTCTTGAAAAGTACCTCCACTACAACTACTACTACTATTACTACTACTACTACTACTACTACTACTACTACTACTACTACTACTCCAAATGCTACTTTTCCTCTTACTATTGCTGTTAGATCCATCATTTGTATGTGTTTATATTGGTATATCGGCTTTTCACAGACCACATTGGAGTATGTTGTCAAATCTGGCATTAACTAGCATGCTAACACACTTCCTGATAGTCTGACGCTTTATACAAGAAGTGCTCCATTGTGTTTTTATACAGTTAGATCCATCATTTGTATGTGTTTATATCGGTATATTGGACTTTTCACAGCCTTCAGAGACCAGGTGCGGAATATTGTGCTAAATCTAGCGATAACTAGCATGCTAACGTACTTTCTGATAGTCTGACGCTTTGTACAGGAAGTGCTGCATTGTGTTGTTGTGTTTTTTATACTCTTAGATCAATTATTTATATGTGTTTATACCGGCTTTTCTCAGCTTTTAGAGACCAGAGCAGAGTATTATGTTAAATCTAGCGTTAACTAGCATGCTAATGGACTTCCTGATAGTCTGACGCTTTATACAGGAAGTGCTCCATTGTGTTTTCAAACTCCACGAGCCTTCACGAGAATCATTCGGGTAATTTTAGACGTGGAATTGCCCATTTCTACTGAACAAAAAGCAAAAGTTAACTTGAAAACTACCACGTCATGACATCACAAGGTGGAACAGAGCATTTTGAGGTTTGGAGATGTGCACAGACTGACTAAAGGGATATTCATGAAACAAAACACAACTTTGGGCATGTTTTTGATTAGGTGACTTGACTTAAAGCTCACAAGAGTCGATTTCGCGCCATATCGGACCTTTAATAAACGATTTCTTCATTACGAATCTTTGGGTTTTTAAAAAAAATAAAGTACAGTATTTTCACGCAAAATCAACCTTTCCTTCCACTTGCCTCCGTATCCGTTTATATCATCTCCGACCTGTCTTCCCTCACTGCCCACCACCTACCGAGCGGAGACGGATTTGAGAGTTTTATTCTTAAATATAGTTCTGACATGAGTGTTCGGTGACAAGCTCCCACTTCGCCCCATGCAGAACTGTCACGGCCGACTGTCAGCCGAAGACGGGGTAATTAAGAGGCTTTCAGCGCAACAATGCTCGCTCTTTTAGCAACGCAACCCACACAGAGCGACGGCAAGGGTCAGGGAATATAGAAATAAGACGACTGGAATGGATTTGCGGCGAGATAATTAATAAATGACTCACTGTACTTGATGTTTACTTCAAAACATGAAAAAGCACGAAGATTTTTGAATGTATTTTTAAATGTTTAGGTACATTTCTCATGACAAACATACCCGGCATATTTTGGTTCTTCTCTCAAACTGAAAACTCTCTCTTCCACTTTGTGATGTCATGTGGTGATACAGGAAGTGCTCCACTGTCTTTTTAAACTCCATACACCTTCACTGGAATCATTTGGATGATTTCAGCACCGGAACTGTCCTTCTCTAATGAACTAAAGGTAAAAAGGAGCTGTTAAGTCAAAAACGACCACTTCATGACGTCACTAGGTAGAATTTTGGAGCATTTTGAGCTCCGGAGATGTGCGAATGAAACAAAACACAACTCCAGGTGTGTTTTTGATGAGGTGACGATAACCGAAATATGGTGATATCGTATCGTCAAAGGTCTCACAATAATATCGTGGACCATCACAATATATCGAATCACAAGTCTCTTTGCTTAAATGAATAGTTCTGATGAGGGAACTACAGAGACCATGATCCTTTGCTCCGTTCCAGTGCAGACGACATGAAGAAATAACTGTTCTAAGCACTTTTACATCTTCATTCTTTGGATTAAGTCTTGCGAAGGCATTTTTAGAGGAAAAAGTAGCATAAATATCGCAATAAATATCGTACGGTGAGATGTTTATGGTGAAAATATCGTACAGAGAGATTTGGATATCGTTCCATCCCTAATGACAATAAATGTTGCACTAAATATCGCAATATTGTCACCTTTCCCACGATATCGCAGTAAATATCGTACTGTGACCATATCGTATCGTGAGACTTGGCTATCATTACACCCCTTGGTAACCTCTAGGACCTTTAAATGTGGCATCAAATTTTGTACCTTTTCGCAATGTTGTCAATAAGAATGTTTTAAAAAATCTGTTGGAGTGCGTTTTAGTCTTTGGAATTCGTTTTTCTTCCCGTATCCAATCAAAATTCCAATAGATTCATGAGTAATTGTCTTGTCAAGATGGGTTTTAATCTTTTTTTTTGTGCTTTCTCAAACAAAAAGCAAAAACGTGCCACTCCTTAAAACCTCACAATTCACGTTGAACCATTTTTTTTGTTCTTTTTAAAAATTTATTCAAGTCCATTCCGCAGTTTATCTTTTCTAATTGGACCAAATGAACGTCATGCATCAGAATAATTGAATCCAGGTTCGACGGTGCTCTCCTCGTCCTCTTTTTCTCTCTTCCTCTCCCCCTCCTCCTCCTCCTCTTCTTCTTCATATTGTGACAGTGAGACGTGACTGTGTCCTCTTTATGAAGCCATACATCAGCCGACCAAGCAGCCGCCGAAATATTTAGGATCTGCAATTTCACCCATCCATCTTTCTCCTTCCTCTGCCCCTCTTTCACCCTCCTCCTCTTTCTGCTAACACCTTCCTCCTTCTCTGCCATTGCTTACTTCCTTCCTTCCTCCCCCTCCTTTCTCTTCAGTCCTGTCACAGCGAAATGTAAGATAGATACGTTTAATATCGTACAGTGGAAAACCCCGGGCAACTTCTCTGTGGACGCGAGTAGGTGACGGACTCTCCACGAGAAGGTTTTGTGCGTTTATTCACGCTTGAACTCACTTTGTATTGAAAAAGCGCCTCTCTCTGTGACTGCTGCTCTCGGACTCGTCGTTTTTGGTCCTCAAACGTTCATATTAAAGTTGAACTCGGGCACGATTGAAGCTAAAGTCCGTTGCTAGAGGAGGTGGAATTCTGTCAGAAGCCAAAAAACGGCACAGATCAGTGTTTCCTCGGCGGAGATCTCACTGTGGCAGTGAGTCTGTCAAGGCAACAAACTAGTGTAGTGATGGGGGCAAGTTCTGAACCTCCACGTAAAACGGCAATTTGCTTCACACTGAAGAAGCTTAACACCACTTTAACCCATCTGACAACAGCCACGAGTCTAACAAACACAACGCTCTGCCTGGTTCACTCATTAGTGTCTGGAAACGTTAGAAAACAACTTTATAAGCACCTTACACTTCCCTCTGTTGATTTCCCACTGCGCATGCGAAACTAACCTCTTGGATCCGGGTGAAAATAGACGACGTTCAAGTTGTATTGTATTTTTCGCCGTGTCTCGTAGTGGTGTTTAAGATTATATTCCTTGAGCGCCGCCACTTGTTCCAAACGCACCGAGCATTACAGGTTTCCCATTCACCTCCATGAACAAATAGGAATTAGTCAATTTTTTTGGGGGAAAATCCTGCACTAAGCTCCACTTTTCTCATTTTTGACATTTTGCTGATGAGGGTGTGACGGTCAACAGTCGAAACGATCGTCCTTTAAGAGCGTCTGGAAAGAGGCGAGTCTTCATTTGTGCTGCTCTGGTGGGAAGCGGCCACAATAAGCACTAAGCGGCGCAGAAAATTACCAGAAAACTCTGAAAAAATGTAAATATTTTAATAGAAAAATCAGCCGAGGGCCATATTTAAGGTCTTAGAGGTGTGAGAGAAGTGTTATCAGATCCCTCTTACGCTCGCTCTTCTCGATATATTCCTTTCCATTCACTCTCCCCTGACACGTTACTCGCTCTGCCACTTTCACCGTCTCCTCATTCGACTTCACGGCGAGCGGGCGTGAAAAGTTGGCAGTTTTGGCAATCTTTTTGTTAGCCTGAATGTAACGGCGTACTTAAGCGCCGCTCTCCGCTCGAGGAACTATAATTTAACCATTAGATCGTCTCGTATTGATTCACAACATCGCTTTTCACATTCTGTATTCATTCACT
Source organism: Odontamblyopus lacepedii (assembly GCA_034769755.1). Taxonomy (NCBI): domain Eukaryota; kingdom Metazoa; phylum Chordata; class Actinopteri; order Gobiiformes; family Gobiidae; genus Odontamblyopus; species Odontamblyopus lacepedii. Next base: position 30,538,056 of record CM068363.1, read on the forward strand.
AGTCTTGCGTCATGTGTTTTACCGCTAAGGTTAAGCTTGCAACATCCGAAGAGAGAGAAACGCTAATGGAAAACTCGTGTTGTGCCGAGTGTGTATGACAGGTTTCATGTCCTTCTAATTACGCCTATGAGTAACTGGGGTAAATATTGATTGTTTTACGTCAGTCCAGAGTTAGTTTGTCAAGAAAAGTTAAAAGAAAAGTAACAAAAACACAAGAAGTAGTTGTGAGGACCTCTGCCTATGTCGTCAACGGTGAAAATACTAACCAAAATGCAGGATATGTGCATTTAAAGTCAGATCTGTGGAGAGGTGAGCCTGCGCACAGTAGAATACATACGTTTTTTCAATGTGTTTTTATGTATTTTTTACAATTAAAACATCAGCAGTTGAATAAACACAATAAATATACATTTAATTTAATACTGTGGCACATTCTGAGTTACATAGTGCACCTGTAATAAAATAAATGTCATAATTATTGAGTATTTTAGACAAGTTTTGGCCCTTGTTAACTTTATGGTTAGTAACAGTTGTGGAATTTTCTTTACGTGTGTCATATGTGCTGCCCGAGGAAGTAAAACGATAAACTTCACCAAAATATTACAAAAAAATCTTGCCTTTTTTAGGATTTAAAGTTTAGCATTTTAAATCCTGGACAAAGCTAATGCACTAGCCGCCGTGAGCCTAACAGGAAGTGGAAGGAGAGGGAACAGGAAGTGCTCCAGGCGTTTTTTTTTCCGGCTCCTTCTGACCCTGCCTCCCATTGACTTACCCTGGTCCCCTCTCTCTGTACCTGCTGCTCTGAGCCTCATCATTTTGGTCCCATAATTATTATTATTTTTTGCTGTTTTGTCCGTCAAAACAATCCGCTTCGCAACATAGAGTCTGGCTCCGGATTCCCTCCTGTAACCTTTAGCATCGCGAGTCTCTTCTGAGCGGCGCTGAACGCTGTGGGAGACGTCACACTCGCTTAGTCCACTCCTTTTGTACGGCCTATGGGTTGGACACGGTAAACAGACACGTCGTATGTAGGAGTAAGTCCGTAACTGTTACCTAGCAACCAAACCGCCGTCATAAATAACACATTCACGGCACGTAAACTGTCACTGCGTTTCGGATAATTGGGGCGACTGCAGCTCAGTTGGTGCAGAGTTTGTTCACTGATCCGAAGGTTGGCAGTTTGAATGTTGTTGTGTCCACGGGCAAGACACTTAACCTGCCTCACCCCCAGTGTTTGTGTACACTGACGTATGAGTGTGTGTGTGAATGGGTGAGCTTATGTGGTGAAAAGTGATGTGTAAAAATGTGACAATTAACCCTTAAATTTTAAATGTTGATGACGTAAGTAGAGATATTCCTTTACAGATCTTACTGGTACTTGTATTTTATTTTATTTTTTATCAAGATGTGTAAAAGAATGGGTTTGAGCGGGGAGTTAAAGGAGCTATTTTTATTAGGAAAGACAATCCATCCTTGAGCAGAAATGGAGGACTCGGGCATCATCTGTCTCCCATTAACAACTCCATCCTCAGAACTAAAACAAAACAATAGCAAACGCCAGATCAGGTCCGGAGGTGCGAAAACACTCATTAAGACGCTGAATGGTTATGCTAATATGACCCCACACTCAGCGCAGTTCAATAGACCAAGCCAACAAACAGAAACTGTAAACAAGTGTGTTAGTTTCAGAGTAGTTTCAGTGTAGTGAGCTCCTCCGTCAGGCAGCTATAAACCAGTGTCCTCCAGCATCTGACCAGAACTGAAGCAGCTTTTTTTCCTCAACTTTTTGTTTTCCCGCTTATTGATATAAAACTGTGTTAAATATTCACCACAGGCACTATCCCACCAAACCAAGTCAGAATTAGAAAGGCATGAAAACCTGTCATGATCTTAAAATATTGAGTAATGTGTGTTCGTAGTGATTCAACAGAGTAGATGTGCGTAGGGGCCCTGCCCTCGGGGCCCCGGTGAACTTTGTCTGTGTGAAGCAGACTTGAGCCTGTGGGAGCTGTCCGCGGTGCTGAAATCAGATACTACGGGGATAGCTGTGGCTCACTGGTAGTAGATCAGAAAAAGACAGCGTTTGGTGACCTGGTTTTGAAGTTCACACAGACTTTTTCATATTTTTAAACAGAATCTATGGGTTTAGGAAAGGTTAGCTAAAAATATGACTTTGGTTTGTCGGCGCAAGGTTCAGATATAAATGAGATAAGGGCAAAACTGTTGTGAAATGTGCCCGGTCTGGGAAAGCAGATAGTGGTGCCTCTTTTATTAAATGTTTTAAATGTCTGGCTTGGTTTTTGTGCAGACCTCATTTAGTCCTGGTTTAGTTCTGAGTTTGGTCCCAGTTTTTATGTGATGTTTTTGTGTTTCCAAGGTTATTAAAGGTTATTAAAATTACTATAGGTTATTAAAATTAGTATAATGACTTATTTAACTTTTTTCCTTTGTTAAATAATTACATATATCATACTTCATATAACTGATATCTTCTGTGTGTCTATAAAACGTAGAAAGTAGTAAAAATAATTGCATTTATTCATTGTTATTTATTATTGCTAAACAATTTTAACAAAATGCAACTTAGCAACTAGACACATTACTTTTATTTAGAAATAACTTAAAAATAAACAGAAATTAGCATAAAATATAAACAAAAGTGTATGAAATTTCGCCAACCAACTAACCTATATATTCATTATAATTATTAATTATAATTGCAAAACTATTTTAACAAAATGCAACTTAGCAACTAGACACTTTGCCTGTATTTAGAAACAACTTAAAAATAAACAGAAATTATTAAAAATTGTCGGAAAAGTGTATGGAATTTTTTCCAACCAAATAATCTATAATCCGCAGTTGTTATAAGATACTAAAAATAGCCATGAAATGAGATTAATTTCAATGTTCAAACCATCTCCTCCTTGAAAATTAAATCCGTACCAAAAACTAAAAGATCTTGCGGAAATTTCCTCCTTTCCTCCACCTCTCACCTACTTTTGACCACTACGAGACAATTCACAAGGTCTACAAACCTCAATCAAGCACTGAACTAAAATCACCTTCAAACCGCAAGCCCCGCCCACTGCTCGCTCTAAACGTTGACGGCGTGAACATCGAGAGAGCCGCTCCGGAGGACACGAGCGCTCCACACGTCCTCCATTTTGGCTCCACTTTGGCTCCTGTGTGTCGGTGAGGAGGACATTAGAAGGTGGACGGGGGAGATGGGGCCGGATCTGATGGAGCGATGTGGAGATACGGGGAAGTGGAACAGTCGGGACTCGGGGAAGTGCAGAGCGACTTGGGCAGGTTTAGATCTGCAGAGTGAGAGTGAGTTAGAGCAGAGGGACATATTCTGTTTGGTCATTTTTTAAAGTTGTATTTGGCTCTAGGTCCTACGACAGTAAATGGATATCATTTTATATATAGTACTACTGCGACTTAGTACTATCACTACTGCTACTACTACTACTACTACTACTACTGCTACTACTACTACTACTACTACTACTACAACTACTACTACTACTACAACTACTGCTACTACTACTACTGCTGCTGCTGCTGCAACTATTACAACTACCACTGCTACTACTATTACTAATATTACTACTACTACTACTACTACTACTGCTACTGCTACTGCTACTACTACTACTGCTACTACTACTACTAACAGCAACACTACCAGCAATACTAGCCACTACCACTACTACTACTACTACTACTACCAGCGGCAGCTACTACTACCACCACTACCAGCAGCCACTACTACCACTACTACTACCACAGCTAGCACCAGCCACAGCAACCACTACCACTACTACTACAACAACTACTACCGCCACCATTACCAATGTTACTAGCGAACTTCACCAACCACTAGCAGCAACACGACCACTACCACTGCACCGCACTAGCAACAACTAACCACTACCACTAGCACCACTACCACTACCGCTACCACTACCACTGCTGCTGCACTGCCACCACTACTGCTACTACCACTGCTGCTACCACTGCCACTGCTACCTGCTGCTGCTACCACTGCTAGTACTACTGCTACTGCTACTACTACTACTACTACTACTACTACTACTACTACTACTGTTACTGCTGTTGTTACTACTAATACTGCCACTACTACTACTACTACTACTACTACTACTACTACGACTAGTATTACTACCACTACTACTACAAGTTCTATCACTACTACCAGGACTACGGCTGCTGTTATTACTACTACTAATACTACAACTGCTACTGCTGCTACAGCAATAGTACTGCTACTACTACTACTAGTACTACTAATTCATAATAGAATGGAATGTTTCACAGTGAGGCATTAAAGTTATTTATCTCCATGGAGACAAGCAAGCGATGGCACCAGGTCCAGTTCCTGTTCATGTCTGCGGAGACGTGACCTCAGCTCACTGTGAGGAAGCGAGTTTTAATTTTTTTTATTTTTTCGCAATAAAAAAACACACACACGCATATACATGAATAAATTCTATACTGCGGAATATTCACGGCAAAGCAGTGACGTCTCCATGGTAACGGACTGCCCACGAGAAAAGTTACACAGTGCAGTCAAATGGCAAACTAATTAAGCGGATTTGTATTTCGAAAGCTGCTCAAACCCAATTTTTTTTTTTGTTGCTTTTTTCAGTTATTTTTTTTACTTCCTTTCCCTGTGCATCTCTCGCCGGACAAGCTGTGCAGTTCATGAACAGAACACACAGGGTGAATCTGTACACGGGGTTGTTTGCCCGAGGCTCCGGCGCTCCCCTGCACTCCCGGCCCTTCCCCGGGCAGCGTCAGGGGTCCGGGGGATGTAAATAATTCACTCCCCGACTCGTTCCCGGCTCCAGACTTCACTTCGTCCACGGGCGCATTTAAACAAAGACATTTTAGACGCAGCTCCACCGGGAAAGTATTATTTTTTTTATCAGTATTATTTATGTGTGTCTCTGCTCTCTTTGGGTGGACGAAGGAGCGGTGCCAAGACGAAGGTCAGAGTCGGAATACGCCGTTTGTTTTTGGCCATTTTTGTGTCCGTTTCTCCATTTTAGCTTAAGTCGTGCCATAATATGAGCATATATATCTTTAGCAGAATTGTACAGACGCTTTTAGTGTGAGTAAACAGCGGTGACGTAGGCTCGGTTGCGCATTTTGGCGACGGAAGCACGGCAGAACTCGGCAGCTTGTCGAGCTCTGCGAAAGGATTATCGCCAAAAGATCGAGAATACTTCTTCAACAAGCCGACTTTGACAAACGGTGTCCGACTGCCAGATCCTCGTGCGATCAGTGAGTGAAACTTTACAACTTTAGTCCACAGGTAGAATATCGATTCTGACAAACACACACAGAACAACCAGACGTTTTGGTGCTGGGAATGTTTTTATCTCCATCTTCCTCTGTCCGTGTTTGGTCTGAATGAATCGGAATGAACGGGGAACAGCCGGTTTCACTTGGTGGAGACCGTCCGACCTCGCAGCTTTGGGATTCGTTCGCTCGACGGTCGGCAGGTACTTTTTTTTATTGAACCAATTGCTGCTGTGTGGCGGTGACGTCTGAAATGCGCCGGAACGCTCAGTGGAGTCCGAGTAATTTCCAGCAAACAAAGCAGAGAGAGACCCTGAGCTGTATTTTTTTTGCACTGATCATTACCTGCACTGTTACATTCTTGTACATTTTTGTGTTATATTATAGTTTATCGTTTTCTACTTTATTTTATTCTATTTTATTCGTTGCATGTTTAGTGTTTGTCTACGCGTCGCTCCAAGTACTGCAGCTATTTCCTAATGGGAACATGTTCACTCGTATGACGGTAAAACCTGATTCTGATTCTGATTCAGAGAGTTGAACAGGTCTGTCCATGAGAACTGTCGTTTCTGTGAGGTGAACTTGCGAATTAAAGGTACGATAAAAAGTGCAAAGTTCAGTTATTGTTATTGACAAAGGAAGTCCAAAGGAGGATATCACCGCAGTCGCTATCACATCTCGGGTTGGTTCTGGCCGACACATCGCTTCACTGATGCTCCGACTACAACTTCCGGGGCTCTTACAAACCTCCGAGTGTTTTCTGATTCCTGACGAGTCGCTGGAGAGAAATGAAACTGAGCGGAGGAACTCGGTGATGCCTCCGCTAAGTAACTGTCGTTTTGGTGTTGAAATGTCCGTATTAACCCGACTCTACACGATCCTGCCGTTTTTATTTCGCTCTTTTATCAGTAAATCAGTTCCTATTCTTAACACGGAACCGGCTTCAAATTCACCCCCACAGCTGCCGGACCTCGGTGAGCTTCATCACGCTCCCTTAGTCCACGTCTTTACCGCCTGCGGTGGGCGACCGTAGCTCTTCTTGCAAACCACCGAGTGTTTTCTGATCCCTGACGAGTCGCTGGAGAGAAATTAAATTGAGCAGAGACACTCGGCGGCACTAGTCTGGCCGAACGATGCCGCTTCTGTTGCCAAAATGCATCTGCAGCTTTTTTTAATCACTTCTGCCCGAAAAGGATCTATAGCTTATATCGTATTGAGTAGAAATCAGCATACACTGGTACCGTTAATTAATAGCCACACCTTAATTAGCCTCAAACGAAAATGTGATTCATAAGAAAAATGATTGAGGCGTAGTAACGACTTAATTAAAGAGGAAGGGCTGGAGTATTAATCACACAAAAACGACTCTTGAGAGCTTTAAGCCGTGTTTTAATGTTGTTTTGTTTCACTCACACACGTCTGAGTATTATTATTATTAGCCCGTCTGCGTCCACAAACCGCTAAACGCTCCGCTCCACCTTGTGATGTCATGTAATGGGAGTTCTGAAGTGAACAGCTACATTTTTACCTTTAGTTCAGTGGAGATTGGCGATTCCAGGTCTGAAATGATCCAAATAATTTCAATTTCCGTGGTAAAAACGAATGTGAACGAAACAAAACACAACTCCAGGTCTGTTTGCGATGAGGAAACAACATTATAGCATCAGAAAATAGTGTAATATGAGCCCTTCAATCGACTTTTTGCTCATTTGAGATCAGTTTTTGTTCGTTTTTTTAAGTATGAAGTCTCGTTATTATCAAAAACATCCAGTTAATCACATGTAAAATCAAACATAATACGCACTTGATTGAATTTTTTCCTGCTTTGTCCTCTCTTCAACGCCTTCCGCCACGAGAAACGAGATTTTTTCCCATTGCATTATTACGATTTCTCAAACATGTTTCTGCGGGTGCGAATAAACAGCCTTCATCTTGACATTCTAATTTACTTTTTATCGTGTATTCTTGTTTACAACTTAATAACTACATCACTTCTGGAGCACATAACCAACTCGGATATCTGTATGCACGGCCGCTGTCGCATTACGAGTTTATTTTGTCCTCGAGCTAGTTTGGTTTTTGCTCCACGTTTGAATTTGACGACAATAAACAAGATTTTTCATTTCAAATTTTCACGATATTTGCAGCTCGTAGCAGATTTCAGCGCATTAGAATTGAACTGCAGGAGTCGAAGTTTAATCTTGAGTGTCACAGCTGAACCACGCATGAACTTTTTACTGGTTGTATACCGTTTTTTTTTTTGTATGTTTGGTTGTTTTTTTTGCATAAAAATTCATCAGAAATTCCACATTAAAAGGTGAAATATGGAAAAATCATGATTGATGGTTTAGAATTTGGTGGGATGAGGCCTGGTGTAAGTATAAATTAAACTTTTGCACCAAAAAGGTGAGAGTTTATCAAAAAAAGGTTGAAAAATCTGTTTGAAATTACAGGAAGTAGAGTATTTTTTTGCATTATTATGTGTAATTTTGCTAATTTTCTGTAATAATAATGCATCAGTTTTATATAGCGCTTTTTCTGGACACTCAAAGACACTTTACAGAGCATTATTCATTCACTCCAGACCCGGTGGTGGTAAGCTACTATTGTAGCTACAGCTGCCCTGTGGCAGACTGACGGAAGCGAGGCTGCCAATCTGCGCCATCGGCCCCTCCGATCACCACCAACACTCACGCACACACCACTTTCATGCTAGGCAATGTGGGTGATGTGCCTTGCCTAAGGACACAACGACAGTTTTTGCAACTGGTGCCCCCCTGTGGCACCTGGAATTCCCAGTGGTCTCCCATCCAAGTACTAACCAGGCCCGGCCCTGCTTAGCTTCTGAGATCTGATGGGTTCAGGCTTTGACGAGCCGGTATGGCCACAATAACAAAGTAAAGATAAAACAAAACAAAGTACACAACTAACACATATACAAAAAAAGTTCTCAAACATATTGCTGAATAGATGTTTTTTCTGCAGACTCATGATCCAGAGTAAAAAACAATTTTAAAAAGCAAAACATCCCCAGTGTAGATTCAGAATTACATCCAAACGTTTAGCACAGTTTAGGCGCAAGAAACATAATTCACAACCAAATAATAAAAAAAATAAAATAAAAGTAATATCGCCCTCAAGCTATTCTAACTTTATATTTTGGCTTCAGTTCGACACACATTTAAATTTTACTGCAACACCATATTTTTCATTTCAGATTTTCCCCGAAATTTGCATCTTACACCAGATTACAGAACAAACTAAACATAAAACATAACAAAGTACAACTAACACTTATACAAAACAAAAAACACACACAAAAATCACACAGGAAGAGGAGTTCTCAAACATATTGCTGATTAGATCTCTTTTTTCTGCAGACTCATGATCAAATTTTCACAAAATTTGCAGCTCGTACCAGATTTCACTCCACTTATATTATGTTTTGAATCTTGAATTGCAAGTTGAGTGTCACAGCTGTACCACACGTCCCTTTTACTGGTTGTACGCAGTTCTTTTTTGTTTGTTTGTTTGTATTTTAACGTAAGAGTTGTCATCAGAAATTTCACACTGAAACATGAACTGAGAGAATTTGGTGGGATGATGCCTGGTGTAAATATGAACCAAACATTTGCATCAATAAAGTGTGAATGATACGTTTGAAATTACAGGAAGTCGACTGCAACCACAATATTTTTCATTTCAAATGTTCCCAAAATTTGCAGCTTATACCAGATTTCACATTACAAACTCCCACAGATGTCGTGTTTTGAACGTTTTGAATTGCAAGAACTCAGTCTTGAATGTCACAGCTGTAAAACTTACTTTTGTACATATACTTATTCACTTTATATGATTATTTTTATTATTATTTCTATTTTTATTATTGTTTATCTTGATTGCATCACACTTTTCCCCCCTCTTTTGCACTAAACTGTCCTGGAGCCACTGTGACTGTTGAATTTCTCCACTGTGAGATCAATAAAGTCCTGTCTTATCTTATCTTAAAACGCATTCCCTTTTACTGGATGTGTACAGTTTTTTTTCATTTAAATGTCATTAGAAATTCCAAATTGAAAGATGAAATATGGAAAAATCATGACTGACAGTTAAGAATGTGGTTTAAACATAAATGAAAGATAAGTGTGAGTTTGTGGAGAAAGGTTGAAAAATATGTTCAAGTTCTTAAACATATTAATGATTAGATTTCTTTTTCTTTCTGCACTCCAGAGTAAAAAAAAAACTAATAGAAAAAAACATTTTAAAAAGCAAAAAACATCCCCGGTGTAGATTCAGAATTACATCCATACGTTAGGCACAGTTTACGCACAAAGAATAATATAATAATATGATAATTCACAATTAAATAATAAAAAAATAAAAGAAATATCGCCCTGAAGCTCTTCTAACTTTATATTTTTAAACGTGACGTGACGTATAAATGTAACTTATGCACCAATCACGTATGAGTTTGTCTGGAAATGTTGAAAAATATGTTCAAGTCCACAAACATATTACTGATTAAATATCTTTATCGCTCTTCAGAGTAAAAAAAACTAATAGAAAAAACAATTTAAAAAGCAAAAACGTCCCCAGTGTAGATGCTAAATTACATCCAAATATTCTAACTTAATATTTTTGGCGTCAGTTCAACACACATTTGAATTTTACTGCAATACACTTTATTTTTCATTAAAAAAAAAAATTTCCCAACGTTTTCCGCTCGTGCAATATTTCACACGGACGAAGCCGCAGCCTCTTCAAAGCTCCCGGTTCACTTTTGTTAACATTAATTACATTTCGCACCTTCAAGTCTGGGGCCAAAGTTCAGCCTCGAGTGTCACAGCTGTAAAACACGTTCCCTTTTCCCTGGTTATATACAGTTCTTTTTTTTTCTTTTTTTTTCCGTCTGCAGACCGATGTCGCTGCACGGTTCTCGCCCCGACACCGGAATGAGCTGTTTTTCGCTATTATCACCGCCATTGTTTAACTGCGTCGTGCGCGGCCTCGGGGACACGGGACCGAGCCGCGTCTTTTCAAACGCTTTTTATAGTCGGAATCCGGGTTTGGCGTGAAGATGGCAGCGCTGCACCCGCAAGGCACCCGCATTTAACAGGAGAAAGGAGAATAAATAGAAAAAAGAAAGAGGGGGAGGAGAAAGGAATAGTCTGGGAGTGGGAAATTATTAGTACGTCAGTAATTACGCGTAAACTTGTGCATCTTGGGTGAAAAATATTTAAGATTAGAGGCGTCTTCAGAATGGGCAGACAGGTTATTTACGTTTATGCGAAATCTAATCCAGTCCACTTTATTTTTACAGCACATTTCATAAACAAAACTGTTTCCAAAGTGCTGCACAATACAAATAAAACCAATAGAAATAAAAATTAAAGCTCTATTTGCCTCCACTAGTCCTCGTAAAACAATAAAACTAGCAAATATATACATAAAATAATCAAAAGTTAAGATAAAAACATTAAAATATATAAAAGACAGACGAACATACAGCTCAAAATGAAAGTAAATCAATTCTTAATTCTTAATATGTATTGTGTAAGTGAAAAGAGTACGTGTACCTTTAACACTGATATTAATTTTAGGTGTGAAAAAAAGAAAAGAAAAACATTGTGCACATATACTGTGACTTATATGGCGAAAAAAGCACTGAATAAATTGCAAATAAAAAAAAGTACATTTAGAGTACATTTAATACTCGACAGTGAAATAGGTAAGATTTTATTAGGCGTGTCACAGTAATTACGAATCATAAATTAAGCTATATTATTTTTGGGAACTGAATCTTGATTGTCTGCACTTTGAGCTGTTGAATTATTATATTTACAGTTCTGTGCGAAAGTTATAGACAAGTGTGTAAAAAATGCTGTAAACTAGGAACGCCTTCAAAAATGGAAGTGTTCATTATTTATTTTCATCAGTCAACAAAATGCAGTGAATGAACAGAAGAGAAATCTAAATCAAATCAATGTTTGGTGTGAGCAAACATATTGCTGATTAGGTCTCGTTTCTGCAGAATCATGATCAAATTTTTTGCAAAATTTGCAGCTCGTACCAGATTTCACGTGATAAACCTCCACCAATATTACGTTTTGAACCTTGAATTGCAAGAATTCAACCTTGAGTGTCAAAGCTGTACCACACATCCTTTTTATTGGATGTATACAGTTCTTTTTTTCTTTGTTTGTTTGTTTGTTAGAAGAGAAATCTAAATCAAATCAATATTTGGGGTGAGCTTTGCCTTCAGAAGAGCAGAGGTTCTTGGTCTCTGATTTTATAAGATGAATTTCCCCCAAAAAGTGAGACTTATAGTCCAGTGCGACTTATACCTTTTTTTTCTCCTTCATTGTGCATTTTTTGGCGACTTATACTCCAGAGCGTCTTATAGTCCAGAAAAATACGGTAGGTTTGCGATCGCCCACTGCTTCTTTGTCACCGCATAAGTTACTGGAGCAAAAACTATTCTTTATCTCTCTTCCCCGGGTTTTATAGCGAGTTTTTGGGACCTTTAAAAGACTCTGGCCAGAAGATCGGAGGGCACGGCCATGTTTAAAACTAAACATGGACGCTGCATTGAGCTCCTGGAGAGTTTTAAAGTCGCTGTCGTTCCACTCGCACAGGAGGAAACACGTCTTCGGCCTGTTTCAGTAGCAAACACGTCGGCGTTGGGCTGTATCGGCTCACAACAGGAGCTTGTTACAGCGCAATAACCAAACTCTCGCTTGTTGATGACGTGTAGGTCGGATGAATGCGACTCGGCCGTTCAGACTGAAGTCAAAAGATCGGATATGTATCGGTTTTAGGAGCTCATATCCAAGTGTCCTGGGTCACAATTGAAAAAAATCTGATCTGTGTCGTTCAGACGGTCATTAAAAGATCAGATACAGGTCACATAGGGGCGGAAAAAATCGGATTTGGTCACTTCAGGCTGCGGTCTGGACGTCGCCTTAGTCTGCGTCTATGATAGAAGTCGGTTTGTAAATATTTATCTCATTGTTTCTTTATAGTTGTGATAGTTAATGTGATTGTTTAACAGTTATTCATGCGCTGATTATTCGTGCCAACTCTGTGACCGCTGTTGATGTTCAGCCGGTACCATGATTCAAAAGTTCCCGTAGATGACCAGACGAAAGGATAGTTCAGACGAAATCAAACGGAAAGATACAAGAAAGGACATTAAAGCTCCTCAAAATCCATCCGCTCTCTGATTGGAGTATTGTTCGGATGAAGTGTCCAGTGCATCGCGTACAGTCTGCATTTGTTGTTGTTGTTTTATGGCCCTGAAAAGCGTAGAAAAACACGCATTCTTACTGTGAGCGGGCTTGCACTTCCACAAACTTCACTCTTGATTTGGCCTGGCCTCCTGTTTGTTTCCCTGGAAAATGTTGTTCCTTTGGGATTCCTTTAATGCCCCACAATAGCGCATAATACATACAGTATCTATGTTCATGCAGAATGTTCCCAAGTCAGTTATATTTTAGTGTAGGATGGCAGGATAGTGGATTTTCTGTTGCTTTTACATTGACCTCTAACTCATTTCAAGGTAAAAATGGTGTAAAACTAAAATCGATTTGACTTGTATTATGATTTTTTTAATACTTTTTTGGACCGAATTCTACATTTTCAAGTATCTACGGCGTCTTCGGATATCTCAAATCACGCGTATACCTTTTCATCGCGCCGATTCACTGTAAAACTGTCAAATGCCGAAGCGCCGCGTTGCCCTTTTCAAATCATCCCATTTCATTTGTCAGGCACACGGCGAGGATACCCCATCTGCCCAGCTCTCTTTATCCACAGCGCATATCTCTCGCTCTCTTTGCACAAATACCAAAGACCGCATCTCCGTCTTTTTTGTCCTCCTGCCCCTGCCGTGGCGCTACTAATCAGGCAGCGCGCAGCCGGTAGTTTGTTTGCTATCCGATAAGAGAAGGCGCGGACTCGGGCGGGAGATAGAGGGGGGAGGAGATGTTCAGGAAATATCTGTAAATTGGATTTGGAAGGCGCAGAATGGCAGGTATCTGATAGCGCGCGGCGGATTGCGTGAAAGGCGATGCAGTGGGCGCAGGCAGATTGTGCAGCGATGGGGGCTGTAATTAGAATCGGTGTAAACACGGAATGGGGCCTATACACGACATATTTAAGGGTCGTGTGTGGAGGGGAAAAGTGGGTTCTGGTGGCGACTGTTCGGGACTGAAGTTGGTTATTAAAGAAAGACGTCGGGTAAGGTTTGGGCGGAATCCGACTTTTGATACCGTTAAACCGTCTCAGCATTTTACCGGGGTTTACGGTATTAACGTGACCTAATTAAGAATGATTTTGTAGCGTTCAGAAACAGAGTCGCAGCTTTGTATTTAAAGATGAGGCACGAGTTCTGATCAAAACGAACTTCGCGGCGCGTTCGGGCGCGTTCGGTCACGTCAGCGTCGGCGCACGAGCCGTTTTTATCGGCGCTTATGCTGTATGCAAATGAGCCGCGCGGTTTTAACTTTCCTCTCTGGAAAACGTAAACAAACGCGCGCAAAGCTGCATTAAACACGTTATTACTCAAAGTCTAGAATGAGCGGAGGAAATGTAGAGCGGTGGAGACGACCAATCGCAGCCCTTTTTTGCCTCCACTAGTCCTGATAAAACAATAAAACTGGCAAATGAGAGCGAGAATATACATACAAATAATAATAAAGTCAAATAAAAACATTAAAATAAATAAAAGACAGAGGAGCATACAACTCAAAAGGAAAGTAAATGAATTCATATTGTCATTCGCAAGCACAGTTCTTAATTTGTATTGCGTAATTGAAAAGAGCACTTGTACTTTTACATTTTATGTGCGAAACAAAAAAAAATTAATGGTGAAAAAATTACATACTGTGACTTATGTGGAGGAAAAAAAGCACTGAATAAATTGCAAATGGAAAAAAGGAAAAGAAAAGGCGTGTCACAGTAATTACTAATCATAAATGAAGCTATATTATTTTTGAGGACTGAATATTTAAGATTTAAGATCAGATTTGTTGACGGTTGCATTGTTATATATACAGGACTGTGTAAAAGTTTTAGGCAGGTGTGGAAAAAAGTCCTGTAAACTAGGAATGCTTCGAAATTTCGAAAGGTTCGGAGGTGCACGGCGGTCGACGAGGACGCTGTGCGGCTTCGTCCGACTTCGGCCTCGAGCGGGAACTTTCTCCTCTTCGGCGCCTCGTCCCCTCTCGACTCTCGGCTTCAATAAAACGTCTCCGTCGCAAATTTTGGGCTCGACGTCCCGCACGAAGCGTCAGGTTCAGGTTTTTTTCTTCTTCCTCGCCGCGTGTGGATGGAAATCTCCGAGCGGAACCACGTTTGACGAGGAGAGAGAGCGGAGGGGAGGAAGTCCTGCTGTGGTTTTAGGTCCTTACGCAGATTTTTTTAAATGACGGTGATGAAACTGATACCGCTGCTACTTTTTGATACCGTATTACCGCCCAACCCTAACGTCGTGCTGGCGTAATAGTATTTGGTTTATACTAGAGCTTGATGACTGACAAAGATGACATAAGTTCCATTTAAGCAGAATCAAATCTCACATCTAAAGAGATTTAGGAGATTAAGGAGATTATTTCTGATATCACAGTATTAGCAATAATTCCACTTGGCTTCAAAGCAGTTTTGTATATTTAATTTGATTCTTTTGCTAGTGCATAAATTGTAAGAGAACAGCGTCCATTTCTGGAGGTGATACTTCACTTTTCACGGAAATCGAAAGTTAAAACCGTATTTCGGAACATTCCCAGGCGATAAAGGCAGAGGGTCCATCAAATGCGTTTCTCTATTTAGATGTTATTGCTCTGTCTATAATGTTTCACAGTGTAGCATTAAAACTTCTGTCTGTATGGAGACTAAACCAGACCAAGTTACAGGTCAGATCTGTGAAGAAACAACCCCACTCACCGTCAGAACGCCTGTTTTTTAAGATGTTTTTGAGCTCTAAAACCACCTGTAATTGGATAAATGTAAAGTTGAGCTGTTTAATGTCACACTGTGGAACATTCCAGGCAGAGCAATGACGTGTCCATAGAAACAAGCAGGTGTTGAACCCTCCAAAGCCAAAGTGAACAACATTGCACTCAACACTGACCCTCTCACAGGGCAAATAAGAGCCGGGTTTGTGGAGATGCGAGCACCTTTTTAACTGCAATAACACGACCAAAATGATTAAACATTAGGGGTGTGACGATATCCAAGTCTCACGATACGATATCGTCACCGTAGGAACCTCACGGTACCTCATATTTATTACGGTATCATGGAAAAGCTCGCGTCGTGGAAAATGAGGCTACGTTTGCACACGGCCGGGTATGTTGAAGGACGAATGTTTCCCTCCCACCGTTTTCTAAAATAACATCGTGCACATAGCATCGTTTTCAAAAAAAGTTTTCGTTTACATCAACATCAAACGCCATCGTATCTACGCCAAGTCTATGGGCGGCACCAATCAAAGTCCTCATTTCGACAACAACAAATCAAAAGTCACCTCCTATTCCTTTATTATACATTTTATTATGGGTGTAACCATATCCAGGTCTCAAAAAACGATATCATCACCGTATGAACCTACGATATTTATTGCGATATCGTGGGAAAGCTCACGATATTACGATATTCCATCAATTCGGGTCCAACATTTATTGTCATTAGGGATGGAACGATATCCAGATCTCGCGATATTACGATATTTTCACCATGTACATCTCACGGTACGATATTTATTGCGATAAATCCAAAGAATGAAGATGTAAAAGTGCTTAGAACAGTTATTTCTTCATGTCGTCTGCACTGAATCGGAGCAAAGGATCATGGTCTATGTAGTTCCCTCTGTTTTTTTTAGCCATTTCTGCATCAGAACTGTTCATTTAAGCAAAGAGACTTGGGATTCGATATATTGTGATGCTCCACGATATTTCGGTTATTGTTACACCCCTATTAGACACGATTTTATCCATTTGTTTTTACTATTTATTTGTTAAAACGTTACATTTACTCTTGCCAAAATATTGTGTTTTTCGTCATCCCTTGATCCCTCAAAAACTAACTTGATCTTGAGCCATGTGGTCCAATAGCAAAGTCGCCCGAAGCGCTACAGACCCATTCCGTTGCCGCAATATTGCCATCTGTTTTCAATAAACCCAAAAAATCCCACCCAAAATCTCCTCATTCAGCGCTTTTTCAGCATTTTTCCCCCTCCTCTTCCCACTCCCACGGCGCTCCTCACGCTCCTTCTCCCCGTCGCTTTGAATCGGATCCAAGCCCCCCTCCAAAGCGCTTGTTGAGTTTGATATGGAAATCCTGATAGCCGCTAATAAACAGTGAAGTGTATCCGCTTCGGGGTGCCAGATACTCCGGCTTTTATCCCCCCCTTTCCTCCATCTGCACGCCCAATCAGAGGCAAGATGGGCCGCAATCAAACACGAGCGCCTCCTGCTTCCTGCCTCCTGCCTCCTAACTCCTAACTCCTAACTCCTAAGTGGTCGTCTTTGGCTGACCCAGATAGACGAGTGAAAGAGCGAACTTCAGCAGAATCCCTCCGCTGCTCTTTTGTCTTCCAAACGAGCGGCTGTCAAACTGTTTACACCAAATAGCGCGTTTTAAGCACCGGGATTAAACTGGGGGCGTTTCTTATCCCGAGAACCAAGTGTGGATGAGATATAGGACTAAACGAGGACTGAACCAGGTCTAACCCAGGACTGAACCAGAAGACGTCAAATGCAAAAACAGATATCTCCATTTGTGTCTTTTCTTTTGTTGCTATTTTTTTTCCACAGTGTCTTTTATTGGTTTTCAATTAAGAGATTTATAATTATACTGCAAATGGTATACCTTATATATAGCACATATACAAAAATATATAAAAATGTATACACATATATATACATACAATATTAAGAAATAATAATATGGTTAAATTCAAAATATTAATAATAAAAAGATGTACAGAAAATACAATATAATACAAAATAATAAAAATAACAAATAATAATAAAAATATGTAAAAAAAATATAAAAAATATTTAAATAAACTAATAAAAATATAAATAACAAATAATAAAAAATTGCAAAAAACAAATAAAAAATAAAATTAACGAATAATAAAGATGTACAAAAATAAAAATAATAAAAAATAATAAAAATAAATTAATAAAAAAATAAAAATGACAAATATAATAAAAAGATGTAACAAAATAATTAAAAATAATCAAAATAAAGTAATAAAAAATAAATATAACGAACAATATAAAAGATGTACAAAATATAAAAATAATAAAAAATAATCAAAATAAAGTAATAAAAAAGTCAAATAATAATAAAAAAGATATGACAAAATAATAAAAAATAAAAATAAAGTAATAAAAAATAAAATTAACGAATAATAAAAAAAGATGTACAAAAATAAAAATAATAAAAAATAATAAAAATAAATTAATAAAAAATAAAAATGACAAATATAATAAAAAGATGTAACAAAATAATAAAAAATAATCAAAATAAAGTAATAAAAAATAAATATAACGAACAATATAAAAGATGTACAAAATATAAAAATAATAAAAAATTATAAAAATAAAGTAATAAAAAAGTCAAATAATAATACAAAAGATATGACAAAATAATAAAAAATAATAAAAATAAAGTAATAAAAAATTAAAAAAACAGGACATCAGCATGACTTCTTTGTTCGCTGATGATAAAATGCTTCATGATTAGACACAAAAGCTGCTTTTACAATATTATATGTACCAGGAAAAGACAAATATTCATGATATGACATGCAAAAATCAAGTACAACTGGTTTAATTGCGTCTTTAACCATTAAAAAAGACTAAAAACGCAGCTTAACTCGGACTAAACTGATGATTAATCCAGATCTAGACGCTATACAACCTCCAGTCTAAAAGTCGACAGTCACTTATCGCCCCTTGAAAAATCCGATCTATCCCACGCACTTAAAGCACACGTTGAGACGCTCTTCGCCTCCAAGCCACTTTGCATAACATCTCGCCTTATTCCGACCACCTCTTACCTTCCACAGATCCTACAGATTGTGAACGCACCGCTGTTTACTCGAGTGCCCCTGAAGCCCTGACCCCGCTTGACTTCTGGGAGTTATTTTGCAGTAATTTCGTCGGCCCGGGAGCGAAATATTAGCGCCGGCGAAAGAATACTCGAGCGTGGAGAGCAGACAATGTGGCCTGCTTATAAAGTGTTCTGGAGAAGGAGAAAGTAGGTCAGCCACGGCGAGTACAGTTACAAATAGCCTGAGAAATACGGAGGGGGAAAAAAAATGCAGTTGGAAGTTGGGAAGTGATTTGAAGGTCGCCGCAAACGGGAGGAGACATATGGATGATTTACATACGAGTAGCTGCCCTGAGAGAAAGGCGTAAGCATGGAGCGGTAGGCAGGGAAATGGGGTTTGGATGTGCGAGGGGGAGGAGGGGGAGGAGTATGAGCGAGGAGATAATGGTTAGATTCCCAGTAAAGGAGTTGTGCCCATATGCAAGACACTTTGGTTTGGTTGGTAGGAGCTGTAGGGGAAGTTGGTATAGAAAAGCAACAGTAATGACAGTAATAGTGTTTTTTTTTTTTTTACCAATAAGTCAACTTGTATTATTATTATTATTATTATTATTATTATTATTATTATTATTATTAATGTATTTATTTATTTATTTTCTAAAAAAATGTGTTAATTATTTTTGCTGTACAAAATCAAATATTTTTATTATGGATTTACTGGTCAGATCAGTGAATAAGCATCTGACAATAATAGATTATTTTTTTAAATCAGTAAATCAACTTTTATTATTTTTTAAATCTTCTTCTTCTTCTTATTATTATTATTCTTATTATCATTATCATACAACAACAACAACAACAATAATAATACTTCCTTAATGTATTAGTTTTTTTTATTATTATTTATTTAAATTAAAAAAAAATCCCCCAAATTTTTATTCATTATTTTGCTGTACAAAATCAATTTTTTTTTTTTTTATCACGGAACTTATCAGTCTCTTTGGATTTACTTTTTTGTTTTTTGTTTTTTTTTGTTTTTTCCCCCCAAAATTGCTCTTAATTTTTTTTGCTGTACAAAACCAAATATTTTTTTTATCATAACATTTAATATGTTAGAAGAGGCACATTTGTGGCTTATATGTTATTATATGTTATTATATGTTGTTATATGTTATGGAGATTTTGAAGTAAAACTGGAGGGTCGTTCAGTGTTGTTGTTGTGCCTTTGGCCAAAGCACTTTAGCAGCTTCTTACTTATGTTTGAATAAGATTGACTAAATTAATAATACTTGAAATTTTAGGTGTTTTTTCAAGTTCACTACGTCACTTTTGTAATGGGAGAATTCGCCGCCTGCTTGTTTCCGCGAAGATGTCATCGCTTTAACTAGAACGTTCCATTAAACTCGTCAATCTCTTTGGATTTACTGGTCAGATCTGTGAAGAAGCAAGCCCAAACACGGGAATGAAGCGGTATCGAAGGTATTTTTTTTTATGCAATCGAATAAACACCATAAACCAAACCAAACCGTGGAGCATTCAAGTGCATTTAATTTCCCGCCGCACTTCGGAAGCTTCTCGGTACAGCAGTAACATCTCCATTGTGATTAGCACCTGACAAACTGTTCCACCTTTAGGAAACATGTTCCCCGTATCTATTCCCGGCTACAATTTTCCAGCTGGCTTCGGCCGCATCTGACCCGTAGCCACGTACATACGACCTCCTCCTTTCCACGTCTTTTTTTCTTCTCCCCCCTACGTAATCTCCATTCTCTCCCGTTGTAAAGCGCTGACATTTCCGCGAATCATATTTGACATTTTGCATATTGAGACACTTTCTTTCTTTTCCCCCCTCCCTCCGCCGCGGGCCCCTCCGAAGGTTACCCCGCCCGACGCTCCGTCAGCGCGTGAATCGGACGACGTAACGCGAACGTCGGGGCCCAGCGCTTTTACACGAGTTTCCCCAGCGAGTTTCTGTCTCTCCTCTTTCCTTTTCTCTCTCTTTCTCTCTCTCCGCCGCCGGATGGATGACTTTGAGCAAAGGACAGCATTTATTACAGCCTCGCCTAACTATGATGAACGAGTGATGAATTTATCAGCGTTTGATAAATGAACAGTCAAGTCAATGTGCGTTTTGAGCTAACAGATCTCTCTCTCTCTCTCTTTTTCCCTCTTTTTTTTTTCTCTTCCATGCATCCCTTCCCCCGCCCGATTCCACTTCCTGATGCAATGAAAACACGAAATAGGTAAGTGATGCGTTCCTTTACTTTGAGAATGTGAAAATGGCGAATGGAGTTGTTATTTTTGTGTAATGAGAAGCGAAAAATGGGTTGGAGACGGTTGGACGAGCTGGTACTTTTGCACGATTAGTGTTCGAATGACCGAATATCGCTGGTTTCATGATACTACGCATTCATTAGCCTTAATAAAGCATGAAGAAACAGTTAATTAAGAATGATTTAGGCTTAGTAACTATTTAATTAACAAGAATTTAGGGTTAGTGTATGAACATAAAGGTGTATTGTTTAACTTTCTTGTGTTGGATTTGCCTTCATGGCGATGTTATTGCGTCGTCTGATCCCACAGCGTGGCATCAAATGTATCCGTTTCCATGGAGACGAGCCTGCATTGTCCCCAGGCCAACTTACGGGTCAGATCTGCGGAGAGCTGAACTCAGGCGCTGTGGGAATGAGTGGTTTTCGTAGTGTTTTTGAGCAGAAAAACACCCCTAAATTAGTGAAGTCAACCGAGATGAGTTTAATGCCGTACTGTGAAACCTTTACACCTTCTCTGCTTTCAAGTAAAGTAATAATATCTCCATGGAAACGAGCTCATTGTGGACCGTCTACCAGAAAAGTTACACAGCGCACCTTTATAGGGCCTGTGTTATAATAATAATAATAATAATAATAATAATAATAATAATAATAATAATAATAATAATAATACATCTTTATTTGTTTTTGTTAAGTATATATGTTGAGCAAATAAGAAATTACAGTATTTTACAATGGAACATAAATGAAATCATATTAGAAATAACAACAGTTTTGAAGTGTGAAGAAGAGAATTTATTTAATCCCACCCACCTTAACTTTAAAGCACTTTTAAAAACAAGGTTTACGAAGTGCTAAACAAGCAGCAAAGAACAATAAAATAGTATTCAGAAGGTTTTCCAAAGCGGACAATGAAGCAGTCAGTTCAGTTAATTATAATAAATCAGTGAATAAAATGAATAAGAATTAAAAATGTTTCTAAAAAATTGCTAACGGAAGGACAAACGATCAAATGTGAGAGTTTATAATGTAGTTTCCTCATCACAAAACAGACCTGGAGTTCATGTTCAAGTTCTTCTCTCAAACTGAAAACACTGCTCCACTTTGTGATGTCATTTGCTAATACAGGAAGTGCTCCACTGCACCTTCACAGCAGAATCACGCTGACCGTAACATCTCTATGGAGACTAACAATTTTACTAGAAATTTTGCATTAAAGTTCCCACGTTACTCTTTTTTTTTCCAGATTAATGTAATAATGTTACGTTTTGATTCATTCACATGTTCACGCAAATCCTGCATATTTAAGCTTTGAGTTCTTCTCTCTGACTGAAAGCCGTCTGTTCCACCTCGTCAAAGACAAAGTCAAAGTGAACTTTATTGTCAGTTAACTTCACATCATGACATCACAAGGTGGAAAGGAGCATTTTGGGCTTCGGAGATGTCGTCAGACTAGTAATAAAGAGTTACTCAAACATGTGCAAATGAAACAAAACACAACTCCGGGTGTGTTTTTGAGGACATTCAACCTCACAAGAGTTTATTTTGTGTCATACAGGTCCTTTAAAGGTGCGTTGTGTAACTTTTCTGCCTCTTTCCATGGAAATATTGCCTGGAATGTTCCACAGTATGACATTACACTTATTTACCGCTATGGAAACAGCAGGCGACGGCATCGGCCCGAGTCACACGTCAGCGCTGTGGAGAAACGATAAGAAAGCGCAATAAAAACGCCGCGAGACGCTGAGTAAATTCCGGATGGGTTCGTTTAATGCCACACCGGGACCTTCCAGACCAAAACTACAATATCTCCACGGAGACGAGCAGCCGGCAGAGCGTCCGCCGGAAAAGTTGCGCAGTGCACGTTCAAGGGAAACTACGCCGTACGCCGTTGCGGTTAATTGCACATTTAGCTCGAGAGTGCAGTTTGGAAAGAGGGCACTTCCGAGTTTTTTAGCATAAAATTTTCATAAACTTGCCGATAGCAGCTCATCTTTACTTACCCCGGCTCTCACGGCGCCAAAACTCCAAGGACACTGCATTATTAAAGTGTCTGCTCTGGTTAAATCTGAGCTGATATTGTAATCTGTTAGACTTCCTTCAAACTCCTCGTCCAACTTGAAGATATGACTTGGCCTGTAACGTGTTTGAACTTCGGATTTTTAATATTCTCCCCCCATAGATCGTGAATCAAACCCTGTAGACGGTGGAGTTATAGAGGATTTTCCCAGGAAAGAGCAATACGGCGACGGTTCGTCCTTTTTCAACACGGATGAAAAGGAAATAAAGTTGAAAAGATACGAGAATTTTATGAAATCTTTACCCGTGGACAGAAAATACTACGTTTCAGATCCTATATTACGCAAAATTGACTCTTAGCTTCGCCTCTAATGTGGTTGAGCTTTGTTTCGTTTTTTTATATTCTCCTGTTTTCAAGAACCTAGAAGTGGAGATATAGATGTCCCTCAGAGGTACGGTGACCAGATTTTCAGAATAAAAAAACTGGGACATCCCCGTTTTTCTGGTGGTTGGTAATAATAAAACTGTGAAACGAGTGCGTAATTCAGGAAAACTGTTACGCAGAGACCTTTCATAACTATCATGTGAGTCAGTATAGTCACATTTTCTTTATGTTTTGGTTGTTTTTAAAGCACATTTGTTGTATTTTACCTAAACAAATGACAATTTATGCCTCTTTTTATTGTTGACGGGGATCAGATTGGTCCAAAATAGGGACATTTCTTGTATAAAACTGGGACAAATCAGTGGTTTTGGATAAATCTGCTGGGACAGGGGACACAGGGCTCAAAACCGGGACTGTCCTGGGTAAATAGGGACGTCTGGTCACCCTACTCAAAGGTTTTATTGAGGATTTTTCAAGGAAAGAGGAAAACAGCAAGTGTTTGTCCTTTCCGCAGCTCCTTAAGTAGAAACGCCTCCTCCCACCTCCTCCTTACGCTAGAAATCCTCCTCGTTTACAGCCGCTGCGTGTTCAGAATCGCTGTTGAAGTTACAAGTCCAGAAGCAATTCAGCGACCGACACGTCAAGTCTTTAGACCCATCGTCCGCTTCGGTTTGCGCCATCGCTGGAGGGAATCGCCGAGAATCACCTCAGTTTGGCTTCGCTCCTTTTCCCCTTCGCTTCTTCGTTCAGCGACCTCAAAAAGGGACGTCGTTTCGCGGTGAACTGGTCCTCGATTCTCGTCGAGCGTCGCGACAAACTTCGCGTGAAACTGCGAGGAAGCTGGAGTTCGGAAAAGTCGCTTTAAGATCCGCTGCGTTGGTCGAGTAAACGGGGCCTTGCGTACGTAAACGGCGAGTCAGTTGCACTAGAAATGCAAAGAGTTTGATTGACGACCGAACAGCCAATGGAAAACGAGGTAGACTAATGTTTATCCGGCCCCAACACGTCCACGATTGATGGATTTTCATTCTTTTTTTTTCGTCATCATAATTTCAAGCTTGCCGTGCCTCAATAATGTTATTTCGAACTTCCGTTGACAATTTGAAACAAAAAAAGTGGTAGATTTGTCAGGACGATAATTTGAAAACTTGAAAATATATTTACAGTTGGAGAATATTGAATACCTACATGAACGTGCATGATTGTCAATTTTTTACTTAATTTGGTAGAGTAATACCTGTTGTGAATATAAATTATAGTTTTACACCAACTGAGAAGCAATTTGTGAAGAAAAATGTAAAATATATTGAAAATTACAGGAAGCAGAGTGTTCCATATTTTAATAGTTCCATATTAATGACATTAAATTAGGGAAAATCACAATTTACATGCAAAAAAAAAGCCTTTTCTGGTACTTTTAAACTTTATGTCAACAAAATAAAGGTGTTTACTTATATCTTCATTTGTAAGTTAAGTCATTTCTGTGTATATTGGAGGAGTTTTGGCTCAGTGTACAGTATTTTTGCCAGGTACCACTGATAGAATTCTGCTCTAAAATTAGTTGTAATGTAATTTTGGGGATATTTGAGACCTTTTTATCTTGTTTTAACGAGAAAATAAAGGACTGTGGAAATTATAACATCCAAAACCATACGAAAAACCACAGCAGAAGAGTTATTTTTCTCAGTTTTTGACGGTCTCGAGTTAAGGTCTTTTGCTTTTCTAGGGCAGAATTCACAAACATGATGAAAAATGGCCAAATTGGGAAAAGGAAAGTAAAATTTTTAGTAAAATCTTATATGCAGTGATTTTAAAATGAGCAGTCTAACCTGTCATAGGGACTTTAAACTGTATTTTGGAACATATTCTCATATATGGCCCAATGAAAGTACTGCATTCTGAATACTTGGAATACTTTCATTAAATTATAGTGTAAAGATGCAGCGTAACAACATTAAACAGATTTATATTTGTTTGACCATTTGTTACACATTTCTTTATCGCTGATCACGCTTGCAGTGATCAAATACCGCTATGTATTCCTTTGATTTTAGAAAAGTAGTATCCAGAATTCCACCAAATGAAAAAGTATTCTGTGTTCTTGCATTCCCACACTTCAAGAAATACTCCATTGTGTTTGTTAAACTCCATATGTCTTCGCTATAGAATCATCTCTACTTAAAGATGTCCCAGTCAAGATTTTTTGGCTCCCGATCTGATTTTTTTAAGGCGTGCCCTTTCCGATACTGACCCGACACCTTTTTGTGTAGTGTCGTGAAGGAAGTTCGTACTTTGGCTCCAAAAATTCCATTAGACGACGGAAACCGATGTTTTCCACCACAGACAGCGGTCGATCGTCTGAATCCAAAATCCAACGGGAGCCGATACCGATAGTGAATATCAGATCGAGACGTCCCTAATCTCTCCTGAACAAAACATAAAAGCTGCTAACTAGAAAACTACGGCTGCGTGACCTTGAACGGAGCGTTTTGAGCTATTCGACGAATAATAAAGGATTTACTCAGATGTGTGAATGAAACAAAAACGCGACTCCGGGTCTGTTTTCTGACGAGGTTCCAGCGTTCTGCCGTGGCTTAGTGAAACAAAGGTGCGCGGTGCTTATTGCAGCCGCCTGCGTCGTGTCTCTCATACTTCTTCAGGAGTGGGAGATACATCATAACGGCTGACAGATGGACTCAAGCGCTCAGAGTGAAGGATGAACCCCGTCTGAACAGTAGTAGCTTTAAGCGATATGCAATAAGTACACGACCGAGGCTCTAGAAGCAGCTTTCTCTTTCTTTTTTCTTGTAACGCTTCATAATAATACACTTGAATTAACCCTCGAAGACCTGCGTTATCGTATATGTGATAACGAGGAATATGTTTTCTATAACCGCGCAGAACTTTCTAACCGTAAAAGACAGAAACTTACTTTTTTCTCCCTCTGAAAGTGCAGACATAGAGGTTTCCGTACATTTCTGCGGCTTTATCCTACGTCACACTCACGCTGTGTGATGACGTGAGCAAAACGAGTGTCCAATAGGAACTTTGTTTTCCCCAAACTCATGCGCTCCGTCCATTTTGATCGAGCCAAACTTTGCCAAAGAGTGAAGTGAGTCAAGATGGTCGACTCCTCTGACTGTGTGTGTTTATAATGAGTGAAAAAGCCGCTCTAAGTGGAGTTTATTCTCACATAAATGGAAAATTACACATCTTGGTGCATCTTGGTAAATGCGCATCCCTTTGCTATTTTTATTTAAAGGTTTATTTCAGTCCAAATGAACAAATCCAAATGTAATAAACACTGGAAATGCAGAAGTGCTGTGGCTCTGGCCCTGGACCTGGACCTGACAGGAGCTGTTTCCATTGACACCAGGAAAGTCATGGAGCCACTGCATTTTTGTTTTTGTTTTTAGGGCAATAAGGAGATTTTTTATTTACTTACAGACTTGATATTTTGCATTTTTGTAGCTAAGGCCCTAAATTAAGCATTTTTTATGTCCAAAAAGTTGTTTCTACATGTTTGCTGTGTGTTTTGTATAAAAGAGTGTGAATCTATCTCTATCTCTATTTATCACAGCCTCATGACACAACTACAGCAGCAGATTGTGAAATAACAGGTTGGACTGAACAAAAGGAGGTAGAACACTTCATTAGGGGGTAAAAGAGGCAGTTTTAAAAGCAAAATTAAGAACAAAATCCAGGCGAGGAGAAATGTACTAAAATTGCCCTCAGGTTAAACCTTAAGGATGCTATTCAATAGCCTAGCCTCTTCTCTACTCCTTCCTAACCTCCTCTCTGCTCCTAACCTCCTCTCTACTCCTTCCTAACCTCCTCTCTGCTCCTTCCTAACCTCCTCTCTACTCCTTCCTAACCTCCTCTCTACTCCTTCCTAACCTCCTCTCTGCTCCTTCCTAACCTCCTCTCTGCTCCTTCCTAACCTCCTCTCTACTCCTTCCTAACCTCCTCTCTGCTCCTTCCTAACCTCCTCTCTGCTCCTTCCTAACCTCCTCTCTACTCCTTCCTAACCTCCTCTTTACTCCTTCCTAACCTCCTCTCTGCTCCTTCCTAACCTCCTCTCTGCTCCTTCCTAACCTCCTCTCTGCTCCTTCCTAACCTCCTCTCTGCTCCTAACCTCCTCTCTACTCCTTCCTAACCTCCTCTCTACTCCTTCCTAACCTCCTCTCTACTCCTTCCTAACCTCCTCTCTGCTCCTAACCTCCTCTCTACTCCTTCCTAACCTCCTCTCTACTCCTTCCTAACCTCCTCTCTACTCCTTCCTAACCTCCTCTCTGCTCCTTCCTAACCTCCTCTCTGCTCCTAACCTCCTCTCTACTCCTTCCTAACCTCCTCTCTACTCCTTCCTAACCTCCTCTCTACTCCTTCCTAACCTCCTCTCTGCTCCTAACCTCCTCTCTACTCCTTCCTAACCTCCTCTCTACTCCTTCCTAACCTCCTCTCTACTCCTTCCTAACCTCCTCTCTGCTTTTTCCTAACCTCCTCTCTACTCCTTCCTAACCTCCTCTTTGCTCCTTTCTAACCTCCTCTCTGCTCCTTCCTAACCTCCTCTCTGCTCCTAACCTCCTCTCTACTCCTTCCTAACCTCCTCTCTACTCCTTCCTAACCTCCTCTCTGCTCCTTCCTAACCTCCTCTCTGCTCCTTCCTAACCTCCTCTCTACTCCTTCCTAACCTCCTCTCTACTCCTTCCTAACCTCCTCTCTACTCCTTCCTAACCTCCTCTCTGCTCCTTCCTAACCTCCTCTCTGTTCCTTCCTAACCTCCTCTCAGCTCCTTCCTAACCTCCTCTCTGCTCCTTCCTAACCTCCTCTCTGCTCCTTCCTAACCTCCTCTCTACTCCTTCCTAACCTCCTCTCTACTCCTTCCTAACCTCCTCTCTGCTCCTTCCTAACCTCCTCTCTGCTCCTTCCTAACCTCCTCTCTGCTCCTTCCTAACCTCCTCTTTGCTCCTTCCTAACCTCCTCTCTGCTCCTTCCTAACCTCCTCTCTGCTCCTTCCTAACCTCCTCTCTGCTCCTTCCTAACCTCCTCTCTGCTCCTTCCTAACCTCCTCTCTGCTCCTTCCTTACCTCCTCCAGTAGGTGGCGCACACTCTCAGGTTTGGTGGAGTTTGCTGCACTCACCTGATCAGTCCCAGGTGTGTAGACAGGAAAACCAAACCAGGAAGTACAAAGAAAAACACCGAGACCCCGGTGAGTAAAATCCGCTTTAAATAGTGGAAAAATGAATCTTGTTTTGTAAAAGAAGTGAATATTCTGTTTGATTCAGCGAAGAGAAGCTTTCGTTAGATCGGAGACGCACCTGGATGATTTATTTTATTTTATGAAGCGTCCAGATTTGAGTGAGCAGTGAATTGATGAATACGCGCAGAAAGCAGTGGATTAGTTTAAGTTCCTAATTTGTTGGAGTTGAATAATTTGGATTAATTGGGAACTGATTGTTCATTTATTGTCTAACAGTTAAAGGAGGTGAGGTACGAAAACTTTATTTATACAGCGCTTTTCACAGACACATGTCCCCAGAGACGCTTTAAAGAACATTATTTACAGAACATTATTTACACAACATTATTTACAGAGCATTATTTACAGAGCATTCTTCATTCTGCACATTCAGGAGCACTAATTTAAATGTTTATATTATTTTACAATTGAAACCTATTTGTTAATTAAAGTTGATGTGAAATATTAAATTAGTTTCAACACTAGGCACTTACAATTGTATAAAAATGAGTTATATTGACGATATAAAGTGTTACATTGGTTAAAATTGTAATTGCCTAATTTAATATTTAAAGGCGTATTAATAAATAATATTATAATTAAAATAGATTAAAACTATTGTAATGTAGAATCTTAATGTCATTAAGTTATTTATATATTTGTTTACTTTAAAGGTTTTCGACCTGCTACAACTACTACTACTGCTACTACTACTACTGCTACTAGTACTGCTACTAGTACTACAACTACTACTACTGCTACTGCTAATACTACTACTGCTACTAGTACTACAACTACTGCTACTACTACTACTACTACTACTACTACTGCTACTGCTACTACTACTACTACTACTACTACTACTGCTACTGCTACTACTACTACTGCTACTAGTACTGCTACTAGTACTACAACTACTACTACTGCTACTGCTAATACTACTACTGCTACTAGTACTACAACAACTACTACTACTACTACTACTGCTACTAGTACTACAACTACTACTGCTACTACTACTACTACTACTACTGCTACTAGTACTACAACTACTACTGCTACTACTACTACTACCCTGCTGCTGCGCTACTAACTACTACCACAACCACCACTGCTACCGCTACTACCACTACTACCACTACTGCCACTGCCACTACTACTGCTACTGCTGCTACCACTTACTACTACAACTACTACTGCTACTGCTACTACTACTACTGCTAATACTACTACTGCTACTAGTACTACTACTACTACTACTGCTACTAGTACTACTACTACTACTACTACTACTACTACTACTCCTGCTACTAGTACTACAACTACTACTGCTACTGCTACTACTACTACTACTACTGCTAATACTACTACTGCTACTAGTACTACAACTACTACTACTACTACTACTACTGCGACTACTACTGTTTCTAGAACTGTTTCTACTACTACTATTACTACCGCTCTTGAAGAAACTGAAAATATAGCAAAAGTCTTAAAGCTGAGTCGAGCCTTGTGTCTGTTTTCCCGGGTTTTTCCAAGTTGTTGTATTCCTCATTTAAAAACTTGACATCTTTATTGCCCAAAATTGACTCTTGTGAGCTTTAAGTCATGTTATAATGTTGCTTCCTTATCGCAAGCGAAAAATTGACTCTTTTGAGCCTGGAAGTTGGAATTTTGTGAGTTTTAAGCCACGTTCTAATGTATTACGTCATCAAAACTGACCTCACATGTTTAAGAAAAAAACGATTTGGTTTAAAAATCGAGTTGTTCAGGTTAAATCGATTCGTTTTTTCTGAAAATCCATATTTAAGATGACTATTTTAAGATAAAAACGTTAATGATTAATCGATAATTGGTTGTTAATTCTCCCGGTGATCATCCCGACTGTGGACCATATGAAATCTTGCAGTTTCTTCGGTGGAGAAGAGAGGTTTTTATGATATGGTGAAAGTTTTAGATGCAGCTATACGGTCGAATCGAGTTTTTTATTTAAAAAAATTACGATTTTTGCCCAGCTCTACTGCATCTGTAAAGCTCAAAATGCAAAGTAGAGCAGAATGTTTTCAATTTAAGACAAGAACTCGGCCTAAATACGCAGACTTTATGTGTTAAACATGTGCGAATGAAACAAAAAACACAACTCCAGGTCTGTTTTTGACGCCGTAACAACATCACAACACGGCTTAAAACTCGCACAATCTTTCAATCAGTCAATTTTACGTAATATCGGACCTTTAAAGTCCTATTTTCTGTCCACGCGTAAAAGTTTGCGCAAAATTCTCGCACCATTTCAACTTCATTTCCTTTTTTTTCTCCACCCCGGAACAACCACCAGCCGCCAGTGTCCCCGTCCCGACTCGTCCGCTCGATCTGTTTGCCGTCCGTAATCGCTCACGCCGTATTAAGACGCGTTAAAATGTTGCCGTACACCGGTCGCCTGTGTTCCAATTTCCAAACCCTCATTTTGATCTTGTCACCGGCTTGTATTTGGAATATATGAGGCTGTTTAAATTCATGAGGTCACCTCGGGCCCCCCTGTAATTGAAAGCACTTAGGAGGTTTTCAAAGGCCAGGCAGACGGCCGCTGTGGCAGTGGCGAGACACGGGCCCAAATGGTCGACTATTTCACATAATAGCGCCGTAATAATAACACTGTAATGCAGAGTTACTTTTTCGGTGGACGATAATGTGAAAGTAACAGCGCGAGCAGGGAAAATAATACAAAAAACAGCCTTTATATCGAAGTACAGTTAAAGCCCACGTGTCGCCAGTAGAGGGCGCACCCGTTGGCACTGTGAAGCGGGTTAAATGAGGTTGAAAACAATCGCTGTGTTGGTGTGAAAGGACGTCGGGCGATGAAAGGCATGCACCGTTTGTTCTGTTGAATTAAACGGTAAAATGGGAAAACTGTTTATTTCATTCTTCCGTTTTAGTGTCAAACAAAAAAAAAATATTTCTAATATTTTTTTGAATAACACCAATAAAAAAAACAGCCTCGGTGCTTATTTCAGTTTTGATATTTTATTTTCTCTGGTTTATTTGTCCCAGAACTTTAAACGTCCTGCTTAGCGCGTCGCGTATGAATTTAGAGTCATCTGAACAAAGTTTATCGCCTCGTTGCTTCCTGTTTTTTGGCGCTATAAAAGAAGACGACATGTTTGTCCACAAAAATGCAACGGTTTTTCAGGTATTTCCTTCTACAGCAGAACTTCTGGAGCTCCTGGTGCCTGTTTTAATATCGATATTTTATTCTCTCTGGTTTATTTGCCCCTGAAGTTCTGCTGCTAGTTGGAAATACCTGAAAAATCGCTGCAATTTTGTGGATAAACTTGTTGAACTCCATGACGAGAAACAGGAAGCAGTGATCAAAATAAAATATCAAAATTAAAACAGGCACCGGGACTGTTTTTTTGATCTGTGTTATCTGAAATAAACTTTAAATTAAACATTGGAAATAGAGGTCGAAATCAGTTTTTTTTTGTTTGACACTAAAACGGAAAAATTAAATTAACCGTTTTTCCATTTTATTGTTTTTCGTTCTTAATTGCAGTTTAAAAGACCAAATGGTACACGGACAAAAACATAGACGAGTTTTTTTTGCCACTAAACTGTATGTGTAAGGCGTTTTAATAGTTGTGAACTGTTTCTACTTCTTTTTGACAATTTTGGAACAAACTAGGTCTATCAGTAATTAATATGTTCTACCATTAATGGTTACTACAATTTTAGGTACTGTGTGACATCATGTAGGACTGACCTGATGTGTTTCTCTTTACAAACACCTCATAATAATAATAATAATAGATTTTTATTTATTAGGCGCCTTTCTGGACGCCCAATGTCGCCTTACAACAACATAAACAAATTAAATATGATTAAAACATACAGTTAAAAGCCCCCAGTTAAAGTGGGACGATATTTAATTGATTAATTGTGTTTAGTGTTGTTTTTTTTATTAGTATTTAATCATGTTTTAGACAGTATTTGAGTTGATTGATTGTATTTAATTGACCTACATTAGTTCTCAGCTATTCTCCCTGGAGACCTGTTGCATGTTTTGGGTTGAAATGTGGTGGTTGGAGATGTTTAGTTCCACTTTAAAGGTCCGATACGACACAAAATTGACTCTTGTGAGTGTTTAGTCATGTTATAATGCTGTTACACCCTTAAAAACAGAATCAGAGTCGTGTTTTGTTTCATTCACACATTCGACTAACCCTTTATTCCACCTTGTGATGGTCGTTCTCAAGTGAACAGCTCCTCCTACCGAGATTCGGCGATTCTAGGGCAGAAATGACCCCAATGGTTCCAGTGAAGCTGAGTGTTTTGTGTTTTAGAGAAGAATTCGTGCCGGGTTTGTGCGTTAAACGTGTTACTGAAACGAAACGCGACTCCAGGTCTGTTTTGTGATGAGGAAACATTATAACGTAGACCAGAAAATAGCGTAAGATTGGCCCTTTTAAAGAACTAAACCCACTCAGTCCCTCTCTGTGATAACCATATCTAGTCAGAGGCAGTTGTTTCCACGTGGCGCTATCTTTGGTATTTTATGTTTGTTTTCCATTCAGCATAACAAAAATAAGCAGTTTGCAAGGCCAGAAACAAAACAGAAAACGCTGCGGTACCGCGTAGAAAGTGAGATGGGATAAAACTGTACGTCCCCGACAGTTGCCAAAATGCTTAATGCGGGTTTATTTTTTTCCACAAATCGCTGCCTCAACAAAACACTGGATAATACATTCTGAACAAGAGGAAATAATTCATGTACAGAGCTGTGCCTGATTTTTACTGTCCTAAAAAACCTGGAAAACGGAGCGAGTTCATTTTAAACGGTTTGCAAAGTTATTCCTCAAAAGGGCCCACGTTATTTTCTGATTTGTGTTATAATGTAGTTTCCTCATCACAAACAGACCTGGAGTTGTGTTTTGTTTCGTCCACACACGTTTAACTCGCACGCAAACCTTGTCCTCAAACTGAAAAAAACTCTGTTCCACCTTGTGATGTCATGTGGTGACACAGGAAGTGCTCCACTGCGCCTTTAAACTCATTTCAGCCCAGGAAATGCCAAACTCTACTGAACAGAAAAAAAAAAAAAGTAGCTGTTCACTTGAAAACTACCACTTCATGACATCACAAGGTGGAACAGGGCGTTTTTGGAGACGTAAACAGACGAATAATAAAGGATTACTCACTCCAGGTGCCAACATTCTGCTTTAAAGGTGCATTTTGTAACTTCTGGGTCCGTTTTTTTCTTCGCGGAGGTGTTATTGCTTTGCCTGGAGTGTTCCACAGTACGGCATTAAACCTTTCTGTCGTCATGGAGACCCAACCAGACCAAGCTACAGGTCAGATCTGCGGAGAGGCGACCCCGCTCACACTCAGAAATTCTGTTTTTCAAGCTATTTTTGAGCTTTAAAACCGCCTGTAATTGAATAAATGTAAGCTGCTTAATGTCATACTGTGGAACATTCCAGGCAGAGCAACAGCGTATCCATAGAAACAAGAAGGCGACGGACCCCCAAACACACCCGGCGTTTATATGGGACCTTTTAATCATCCCTAGTTTGAATATGTATGCAGTTTTATACAGTTGTGAAGCTAATAGAAGGTAACAGGTCTTTTTTTTTTTTTCTTTAAGCGTTTTTTATTCCGACTTTCTGAATTTGACTTTGAAACGGAGTGTCTTCTCGCTGTTATTCATTCAACTTTGAAGCCGCCGATTTCTCGCCAGCACATTTTCCCGCGGATTCGCTCGCTCGACCCAGACGGGAAGGTCAGATGACTCATAATATCGCCAACATTTAAGAAGGAGACGGTCACTCCTTTCCATAAATCACACGTTCTCCGGCAGACACGATTCCGTACGCTCGAGGAGGCCGCGAATGAAAAGAGTGAGTCAAAAGAGAGACGCTGAAAGCAGAAAGGGGGTGAGAAAGACAGAGAAAATATGTGGGAGAAATATTGAGAACGTCCAAGTAATGGAAGGATTATGGGGTGTTTGCTTTGGGATGATGGTCGAGAAGGTTTCCGGGTTCGATTTCCAACTCCAAATCTTTCTGATTTCCTCCATAAACTCAAAACGTAAACAATGTCGGTCAAATCTTCCAGCTGAGTTAGTTCTGAGAAAGGCTCGCTCAAAATCTGGACCCCGTCGAGCGCATACCTACACAAAAACTATGTCAGTCGTCGTCGCTGTTGTGTGCCGTTAATATTTCACTTTTTGCTTTCATATTTAAGTTATTATTTGCTTATTTTTGTCATTTCCAGCAAAATAATCACCGAAATAAGTAAATCACAAACAAAACAAAGAATTTACGTAATAGTTTGCCATTTTTAAGCACGTTTTAACATTTTCATCGGCTGAAAAATAGCTAATAGTAAGAACCAGGATAGCGATTAGCTCAAAAACTAAAGCAGCACAAACGAAACTTTTTGGAGCACAAACGAAGCACAAACGATCAACACCATTTTGAGCTGTTATAGAGCGTTTATTGAGCACATTTTGACGCGTCCTGAAGGGTTGGCTGACTCCAATCTGACCTGAAAAAGAATCGTTAATATCTCAAAAACTAAAGCAGCACAAACGAAGCACAAACGACTGACAGTTTTTGTGTAGGTTTGCGTTCGACGGGGTCCAGATTTTGAGCGAGTCTTTGTCAGAGCTAACGCAGCTGCAAGATTTGACCGACATTGTTTACGTTTTGAGTTTATGGAGGAGATCGGAAAGACTTGGAGTTGGGAATCGAACCCGGAAACCTTCTCGACCATCATCCCAAAGCGAACACCGCATAATCCTTCCATCACTTGGACGTTCTCAATATTTCTACCACACTGAGATGGGTTATACTGCTCCTCATGTGGTGACCCAGTGGTACTGAAGGATGGGGCAACTGCAGAGGTCAAATTTCCCTATGGTGACAATAAAGTGTACCTTAAATAAATATATCAGTGACACTACTACTACTACTATCAACCACTAGTCTTTTCCTACTATGTAAATATACAAATTAGCACTACTACTAACCTCTGATTACTACTACTGGTGTGACTTTACTACTGTTATACTTTTGTTTATACTTTAGCTGCTACTGCTACTACTAACGTCACTGGAGCTGCTACTACAAACCACTTCTCAAACTCTTTTCCTAGTAACCTGAGCAAATATACAAACTACTGCTACTACTACAACAGCTACTACTACAAACCACTTCTCAAACTCTCTTCCTACTAACTTGAGCAAATATACAAACTACTACTACTACTACTACTACAGGTATGACTTCACTATTGTTATTGCAACTACTGCTGCTGCTTGTTCTTGTACTATTGTTTATATTTTAGCTGTTACTACTACTACTACTACTACTACTACTACTTCTCCTGCTGCTACTACTGTTACTACTACTATTACTACATTGGTGCCACTACTGAGAACCACTTGCCATTCTTAGCTCTTTTCCTAATAACTTGATCAAATAAACAACTATTATTGACCTACTTTAGTTGGTCACTGATACCTACTACTACCACCACCACTACAATTACAACTACCGTCACTACCACTATTACTACTACTACTAATCCATCCATCCATCCATCTTCTCCCGCTTAATCCGGCTGGGTCGCGGGGGCAGCGTGCTGCCCAATCCTCATAGCACCTGACCCCCTATGAACCCCTCTGCACTACTAATATTACTCCTAATAATAACAGTCACAAAAACTGTCATTGTGACCTTAGGCAAGACACTTCACCCACATTGCGACCCACCCACAGTGTTAAAGTGGTGTGTGCGTGTGAGAGTTGGTGGTGGTCGGAGGGGCCGATGGTGCAGATTGGCGGCCACACTTCTGTCAGTCTGCCCCAAGGCACATGTGGCTACCATTGTAGTTTACACCACCGAGTATCAAGTGCATGAATAATGCTCTGTAAAGCGCTTTGGGGGCCTTGAATGGTGCTGTATAAATGCAATGATTAAATAATTAATACTATTTCTACTATTATTACAATTACCACTGCAGCTACCGCTACTGCTACTACTACCACTAGTACTATTACAGTTATTACTACCACTACTAAAACTACTTCTGCTGCTACTACTACTACTACTACTACAGCTGTATTTATACTATAGTTCTATGGAGAAATCCTGTTCTTCACTCCTTTTATCTGCTTGCTGTCTCTCGCCATATTAAACCATCCTACTACTACTACTACTACTACTACTACTACTACTACTACTACCACTACCACTACCACTACTACTACTACCACTACTACTACTACTACCACTACTACCACTACTACCACTACTATAACCACCACTACTACTACTACTACTACTACTACCACTACTACTACTACTACCACTACTACTACGACTACCACCACTACTACTACTACTACTACTACCACTACTACTACTACTACCACTACTACCACTACTACAACCACCACTACTACTACTACTACTACTACTACTACCACTACTACTACTACTACCACTACTACTACTACTACTACTACTACTACTACTACTACTACTACTACCACTACTACTACTACTACTACCACTACTACCACTACTCCTACTATTACTACAGCTGTATTTGTACTATAGTTCAATGGAGAAATTCTGTTCACTTCACTGCTTCTTTCAGGCTAGTGTCTCTCCCAATATTAAACCATTACTACTACTTCTACTACTCCTACTCCTACTGCTGTATTTGTACTATAGTTTCTGTGGAGAAATCCTCTTCTCTTCCCTCCTCCTTTCAGCCTGCTGCTGTATCTCTCCTCATATTAAGGCGTCCAGTCCAAAATCTCCACTAAGCCCCGTCCTCCTCCTCTGTGAACAATCCTCTTAGGCTCCGATAGCGCCACATTACCACTCGACTCTTCCACTCCTCTGCCCCCAAAATCCCAACCCCCCCCTCGCTCTCTCTCTTTCTTTCTTTTTCTCCGATTCTCTCCCTGGGCCCGTGGACGAAATGCACTTTTAATTAACTTACCTTTAAGGGTTGAAACTTTTTGATTAATTAGATAAGAGAGGCGAAGAGGAGGCGGATGAAGGTGGCTGTGGGCGACCTCGTGTTCCTCACTCCCACTTTCAGGATTTCATTACGAGACCAAATCCCTTTAAAGTGAATTATGCAGAAGCTTCAGAAGACGTACTTTTTTTTTTTCTATAAATATATATATTTTTTATCACGGCCGGAGGGTAGGGGGCGCACTGCCAAGATACTATACAAACTGAGCCAAGGGAAGAAGGTAATGATATGGAAATGAACGCAGTGTTTGGTTTAGAGTCTGTGTTTTAATTGTAGTTTCGTAAAAGCGTTTAGATTAATATATTGGTGCAACCAGGTGCTTTTCCATGCTCAGTAAAATCAGACTTCTGGTGCGTTTACATGCGCAAAATTTGGTTAAAAGGGATTACATTAAGATAAGAACTAAATATAATAAGAATAACATAAGTGAAAGAGATCAAACCAAGAACCAGTCGATGAATTCCTCAAGCAAAGATTCAAATTTGAGTCCCAGGACAAATTGGTGACATGGAAGATCTTTTCTTTTTGTGCGATTTTGTACAATTTTGGCTTCAGTTTTCCCCTTTAACCACAAAATAAATTAAATCTGGTGTATTAATAGGTGATAATAAGGTGGAGGATGGTATCAATAATCACTTTTATGGCTTTTAGGTAAATGTTTTAGTCACAAATGTGTTTTTTTCCCCCCCAAAGCCAACCAATTATAACCACTGGAAGAAAGAGATGAAACCTTTTGTTAATTCACTGATCGTCATTTGGATCAATTGAGTCCTGGAATTGCCCATCTCTACTGAACCAAAAGTAAAAGCAAACTGTTCACTTGGAAACTACCACTTCATGACACATCACAAATTGGAACTGAGTATTTTAAGATTTGGAGACGTAAACTAGGATCGCTCAAAAACGTTGGCGGTTCGACGTAAACATCGTTAGTTGGAAGGGTCAGATCCGCTGATTTGCAGGTTGGCGCCACATTTCCAGCTCCCACAGGTGAACGCTGCTGTTGTGTCCTTGGGCAAGACACTTAACCCACCTCGCCCCCAGTGTCTGCGTGCACTGGTGTGTGAATTTGTGAGTTGTTCCTTGTCGTAAAGCGCTTTGAGAGCCTTGAACGTAAAAAAAAAAGCGCTGCGTAAAAACGTGACTATTCTAGGGCTGAACTTATCCCAATTCTAGTGAAGGTGTTTGGAGTTTAAAAACGCATTGGAGCACTTCCTGTATCACCACTTGACATCACAAGGTGGAACAGAGCACGTTAAGACTTGGAGACCCGGACTTGGATTGCTCAAAAAACGTTGGTGGATTCAAATCCCGCGTTCGACATAAACCTCATTGGTTGAGCATCAGATAATAATAATAATAATAATAATAATAATAATAATAATAATAATAATAATAATAATAATACATTTTATTTCTTCAGCGCCTTTCTGGACACCTAAGGTCGCCTAACAACAACATAAACAAATGAAATACGATTAAAACATACAGTTCAAAGCCACAGTTAAAGTGGGACAGTATTTAATTGATTGATTGTGTTTAGTATTGTACTTTATTAGTATTTAGTATTGTTTTAATATTCAATAATGTATTAAACAGTATTTAATTGATAGATTTGACCTACAATTCGCTATCAGCTGCTCTTCCTGGGGACCTATGTCGGATGTTTTGGGTTAATGGGGCGGACATGCTGCATGACATCACAAGGTGGAACAGACCGTTTTCTGTTCGAGAAAAGAACACGGCCTAAATATTCAAGATTTGTATGATAAACGTGTGCGAATGAAACGACTCCAGGTACGACTGCGACGAGGAAACAACACTGTAACATACTGTAGATGAGAAAATAGCGCGACATGGGCCTTTCAAACTCCCTAACTCCCTTCCTGTCTCCCGTCCTCGACCATATATGGACACCTCTCGGGCTAACGTCGCTCACAGCGATGCTACATTAAGCCCGGCCCATCTGCTCGCATTACAATTACAGGTATTTAGCTTAGCGCCGCGTCGTTAGCCTAGCCCCTGTTGTGGAGTCGGTCACGGAGCCTGCCCCTCCGCCAATGACAATCGTCTGCACTTAGAACACATTAGGCCCCATCACGAAGACGCTTAGCCGAGATGAAGGTAATACGGTGGAGTCTACGTAAAGTTCAGTGGGTTTGAGAGGAGGAAGTTGGTTAATAGAAAAGGAATTGTTTTTAAGACCAATATGGAGACGACATGTTGCGCAATTTTCTGATCTGTTATGATTAGGGATGCAACAATAACCGAAAAAAGGTGATATCGTATCGTCAAAGGTCTCACAGTAATATCGTGGAGCATCACAATATATCGAATCCCAAGTCTCTTTGCTTAAATGAACAGTTCTGATGCAGAAATAGCTAAAAAAAACAGAGGGAACTACATAGACCATGATCCTTTGCTCTGTTTCAGTGCAGACGACATGAAGAAATAACTGTTCTAAGCACTTTTACATCTTCATTCTTTGGATTAAGTCTTGTGAAGGCGTTTTTAGAGGAAAAAGTCGCAGATCCACAGGCAAAATATTGCATTAAATATCGTACCATGAGCTGTATATGGTGAAAATATATAATATGTGAGATTTGGATATAGTTACGTCCCTAATGACTATAAATTGTACCAAATGACTGCTCAAAGTATTTTATTATGTGGAATATCATAATATCGTGAGCTTTCCCATGATATCGCAATAAATATCGTACCGTGACGATATCGTATCGTGAGACTTGGATATCGTTACACCCCTAATACCTGGAGTTGTGTTTTGTTTCATTCGCACATGTTTAACACACAAACTCTGCACATTTAAAACTCCGGTCCACCTCGTGATGTCATGTTGTAGTACAGGAAGTGCTCCACGTTGTTGTTAAACTCCGCACACCTTCACTAGAATCATTTGGATTTGGATGTTTGCTCCTCTGACCATAAAATAAATAAAATCTGATGTAGCAATCGATGATAATAAGACGGAGGATGGTATCAATAATCGCTTTATGGCTTCTAGGTAAACGTTTTAGTCACAAATTTAATTTTTTTTACAAATCAAACCAAATATAACACACTGGAAGAATGAGCTGAAGCCTTTTGTTACTTCACTGAGCATAATTTAACTTTTAGTAAGACTTTAATTTGGGGCGGCGGTAGCTCAGGTGGAGCGTTTGTCCACTGGTCTGTAGGTTCAGTCTATGTTTGTTTCTTACTTTATGTATTCCACAAATCACAATTATTCACTGTGAGGAGTTTATGAGCTTCAAACACCTTCACTCGAATCTTTTGGATGATTTCAGCCCTGGAATTTCCAATCTCTACTGAACTAAAGGTAAAAGGAGCTGATAACCTGAAAACTTAGAGATAAAAAAGCTACAGAAACGCGTGTGAATGAAACAAAACACAACTCCAGGTCTATTTTTGAGGAGATAACGACAATATAACACGACTTCAAGTTCAATAAAGTCAATTTTGTGCAATATACGTAGGACTTTTTAGGAAATATGCGAATAAAATGTGAAATCATGGTTCAGGAAACCCAAATGTGAGCCTACAGTAGCTTTTCTGGGGCGGGGTTTTCCATACAGATGCGATTGCTTTGCTTAAAATGTTCCTCAGTGTGGCATTAAGCTTATCTACTGTATTTCAGTGGAGACAAGGAGGTGATAAAGGTCAGACCTGTGGAAAGGCGACCCATTCACTGTGCATTTCTGTGTAGTTTTATGCAATCTAAAGATCTATAATTGAATAAATGTGAGGCAGAGAAGCTTAAAGCGGACTGATTATGCAAAATCGAGCTTTACACCGTGTTATTGTTGTTTCCTCGTTTACTCTCTCGCAGTCGTATTTCGAGTGATTCATGCACTGAATAATCTTTAATCTCCTGTATTCAAGGCGTCGTTGCTCCGATCAGGCCCCATTTTCACCGCCACCGGCTCACGCCCACTGCTCTGACGCACAAAATCCACGGCTCGTTTTGTTGTGATGACGTTTACGGTGAATTCAGCTCCCGTCGGGCAGCACAGTTTTCTAATGTGGAAATCAGCGGACTTGTTTTTTTTATCAAGTCATTTTTACAGAAGCTGGGAGGGCTCACAACACATGCAAACACCACAACACGACAAAAAAAACCCTCGATTTTCTGATGGACCAAATCGAAATTATTTACAATAATCAGACAGTGACAGTGATATTGGCCACAAAACAATTACTTTGTTACATTTCCAACATCGTTCACTTCTCCGTTCCTTTACTTTTCTTCTTCTTCAACTTCTTTTTCTTCAACTTCTTTTTCTTCAACTTCTTGTTCTTCTTCAACTTGTTCTTGTTGTTCTTCTTCTTGTTGTTCTTCTTCTTGTTCTTCTTCAACTTCAACTTCTTGTTCTTCTTCAACTTCTTGTTATTCTTCTTCTCCAACTTCTTCAACTTCTTCTCCAACTTCTTCTTCAACTTCTCCAACTTCTTCTCCTTCTTCAACTTCTTGTTCTTCTTCAATTTCTTCTCCTTCTTCTTCAACTTCTTCTTCTTGTTCTTCTTCTCCAACTTCTTATTCTTCTTCAACTTCTCCAACTTCTTCTCCTTCTTCAACTTCTTGTTCTTCTTCAACTTCTCCTTCTCCAACTTCTTCTTCTTCAACTTCTCCAACTTCTTCTTCAACAACTTCTTCTCCAACTTCTTCTTCTTCTTCAACTTCTCCTTCTTCAGCTTCTTCTCCTTTTTCAACTTCTTGTTCTTCTTCAACTTCTTCTTCTTGTTCTTCTCCAACTTCTTCTCCAACTTCTCCTTCTTCTTCAACAACTTCTTCTCCAACTTCTTCTTCTTCTTCAACTTCTTCTCCTTCTTCAACTTCTTGTTCTTCTCCAACTTCTTCTCCTTCTTCAACTTCTTGTTCTTCTCCACCTTCTTCTTCTTCTTCTCCAACTTCTTCTCCTTCTTCAACTTCTTGTTCTTCAACTTCTTCTTCAACAACTTCTTCTTCTTGTTCTTCTTCTCCAACTTCTTCTTCTTCTCCTTCTTCTTCTTTTCCTTCTCCTCCTTCTCCCATTCACTTTTTGTTGTGGTGCTTGTATTTGTTGTGAGGCCTCCTGGGTCAGAAAATAAAGTCCTGCGGTCACTTCTGTTGTGGCTGTTTTGGGGCTTAACTCACAGTGTCCTTCATGTGTACTGAACAGTTTTTAGAGATTGAACGGCAGTATATTTCTGTAGAATTTCACCAAATCCAAAAACTTTACTCATTTCGATTTGAAAAACAAGTCATTTGTTTGATCCAAGTAACTAACCTTCCTTATGCATTAGTCTAACGGCACGTTTTTGCTATTTGAAAAGAAGTGAAGAAGTGAA
The DNA here is from genome assembly GCA_034769755.1 of Odontamblyopus lacepedii. Lineage (NCBI taxonomy): Eukaryota > Metazoa > Chordata > Actinopteri > Gobiiformes > Gobiidae > Odontamblyopus > Odontamblyopus lacepedii. Next base: position 30,580,763 of record CM068363.1, read on the forward strand.
GTTTGGTAATTGTTGCCACAGATTTCAATACAATACGTCAACTATGGAAGTATGAATGAGCAAAACAGTATGTAAAGAGCATTTTGATTAAGATTTGTGTTTCGCTTTGTTGATTACCACAGTACTTTTTGTCTATCGTTATACCTAAAAATTATCAGAACCCCACTGGATTTTAGTACCATCAATATGAACTGAAACTTTAGAATTTACTTTATAATAACTTCTGGACTTATAAACATACTCAATAAAAGTCTTGATGGAATAATACTGGTACTTTAATTTATATTAACGGTTAAATTATACACAGAATATTTCTCTGATCTGACCAAGATTTTAAAACTTATATCAGGTTATTCATCTTGTTTTCAGATTTATTATCAAGTTTCTAGTTCTGACACTGCTTCATTCTAGTCTAGAGGTTGTATATTTTAAGATAATTTGTCAGTTAAAATGATCTTTTGCACAGTTTCACTACTTTTCAGTCATTTTCTGATCGATTTAAGTGTTTATATCTAAAATGTTGGCCAAGCTTTTTACTCCGCGCCTTGTAAACCTTGCGGCGAAAACCAAATCCATTAATGTTTCACGGTAACTATTTAAAACGTTTAGTCAAATACTGTAAATTCCAGCTTAATCACCCAACAGAATTTCCAACATTTTCGCTTTTCTTCTTCTCCCGTTCGCCGCAAACGTCCCACAATCGCCAAGGTCCATTTTTCACTCTCGTTATTCGAAGTATGAAGTTAGAATCTTGCCACGAGATGAAAGCACGTGGGCGGCGGCCGCTAGGAATTCGTTTACTTTTCCATTTACCCATTATTGCACTTTTTGACTATTTTAGAGCTCCAATTACAATGAGTCAGTGTCTACAAAGCACAGTGGGGGTTTTATATTCGTTTCTTTTCTAACACGCTAATATCAAGTGTTGTTTTTTCTCTGTTAAGCCGGTCGGAAAAATAACTGCAGCCCGAAATCGCATCAGCAGCGCGAGGTCAAATGAGGAATTATGAAGAGGAAAAGCTAAATAAAATATGGAAAAGATTCTCAGTGATGAAAAAGGGGAACATACGAGACAATAGTGAGCTGATTGTGAGGCTGAGTGAGAGAGTTAGCCTGTTGCATGATGGGAAGGGGAGTTACCAAAATGCTAATCCAAATTTTACTTGGAGAAATTCCTCGTGAAATCGTATGAAAAACTGACAAATATGAGGTGTTTTTAGAGTCGGTTTGTGTTGGTTTGCACTGCGGATGCAACAATCCAGCTTTTTCAGTTCTGTTACCGATATTTTTTATACTTTTGGAAGCTTTTGATACCCGATATAACCGATACCAGTGAAGGGACTGAAAATGCTTATTAAAAAAATTAATAAAAAACTGAGAACTGAACAACTTTGTATGAATAAAAGTTCAAACATTATGAGGCTAATCAGTAATTTGGCTGAATCAAAACCCCGTCTAGCTCGTTTGTCTGAATCTCTGCATCGATATTTAATACCGGTATTGGTATTGAATCCGTTCATTCAATTCGTTCATGAGTTTTTTTTAATAAAACCAAAAATAAGAAAATGAAAAAACAACTGTTTTCTTTATTACTTGTCTCCAAAACCAAAATGAAAAAACGGATAATGATTCATTTTTTTTCAGTTTTTGACCAGGACTGAACCAGGTCTGAACCAGAACTGAATCAGGTCTAAAATAGGTCTAAACCAGGACTGAACCAGACCTGAACCAGGTCTGAACCAGGTCTAAACCAGGACTGTACCAGGTCTAAACTAGGTCTAAACCAGGACTGAACCAGGAATGAACCAGGGCTGAACCAGGGCTGAACCAGGTCTAAACTAGGTCCAAACCAGGACTGAACCAGGACTGAACCAGAACTGACCTAGGACTAGACCAGGACTAAACCAGGACTGAACCAGGACTGAACCAGGACTGACCTAGGACTAGACCAGGACTAAACCAGGACTAAACCAGGACTAAACCAGGACTAAACTAGATCTAAACCATGACTGAACCAGGTCTAAACCAGGACTAAACTAGAACTGAACCAGGACTAAACCAGGTCTAAACTAGGACCAAGCCAGTTCTAAATCAGGCACAGTATCTCCGCCACCCCTCCCCAGTCACAGCCTTGACTAACCAATTTTCTGCAGGAAACAGTGAGTCCTGGTCCAGTCCTGGTCCAGTCCTGGTCCAGTCCTGGTCCAGTCCTGGTTTAGACCTGGTTCAGTCCTGGTTCAGGATCCGTAGGAGCTAGAATTGTACCGTAAACCTGGGGGTCGGTGGATCTGACCACTTTCCCGATGATGTTTATGCCAAGAGCGGGATTCAGAGTGGGTTAAACACTCCGCATCAACTGAGCTAAGTGAGGAATACCTTTGAACCACTGATAAATGTTGAAATAAACCCGTTTTATTCTCCGTATTTTTAAGACCATAACAGCTCTGTCGTCTGTATAGAACTTATTCGCTGTCGAGATCAGAAAGTTCCAGAATAAGGTCAGTATTTTTGTTCCGGCGACGCACAGAAACAAATATCCTCTCCACAGATCCGTCGATATTTCCAGAACTCAAGCGCCGTGGCTGTAACGCAGCAGAGAACAAACATCTGGAGCAGCAGACGGGACTCAGCAGCGCCGTACAAATGGCCCTCACATGTGCAACCGTCCATCTTTAGGCCGACAGGAAGAGGGAAATGGAGAGGGAGAAGGGAAAAGAGGTCTAAATTCCAACAGACAGATGTGCAATGGACTCTTCAGCGCACAGATGCGATCATTACTTATAAGCAGCTCAGTTCCGGGTGGCAATTTAGTATTTTTTCTGTAGTTTTCATTTAAATAGAGAAAAGTGGAATTGAAAAAGAAGTGTGCGGCTGTGCGCTCGCTAATGTGCAACGAAATGGTGTGCAAAACTTATCAGCGAAAGCCTGGGCGAGTTTTGTAATCCTTTTAAATGACCGTATTGAATTGTTATACGCAGGAAGCGGGGAGCGCTCTGCGACGTTTACGTGAGGAGTTTGTAAAGTAGCAGTTTACTTTTACTTCTACTTCAGTCATATTTTTACTGAAGGAACAGAACTCTTACTTGAGTAAAAGTTTTGGTTACTCTTCCAACTTAAAGGGGAACTCTGGCACGATTGAAGCTAAAGTCTTTTTGTCAGAAGCCAAAAAAACGGCACAGATCAGTGTTTCCTCGGCGGAGATCTCGCTGTGGCTGTGAGTCTGTCAAGGCAACAAAGTGTAGTAGTGTAGTGATGGGGGCAGGTTCTTCACTTCCACGTAAAATTATGAGCACACTGAAGAAGTTTAACGCCACTTTAACCCATCTTACAACAGCCACGAGTCTAACAAACAAATCGCTCTGCCTGGTTCACTCATTAGTGTCTGGAAACGTTAGAAAACAACTTTATAAGCACCTTACACTTCCCTCTGTTGATTTCCCACTGCACAGGCCAAAGCCCAAAAGACTCGATCGCCGATGTCGTTTCTAATCCCATTTATTTACCAGTGAATTATATTTTTGGAAAAACGCTAAAAAAAAATACAGTCCCGAACCGTTTTCTTCCAACGGCTTTCAGTTTCTCTTCTTCACCGTCAGTAGTCGATCCTCACTTGTTGCTTCTGCTTCTAGCGTTTTTCAAAAAATATAATTCACTGGTAAATAAATGGGATTAGAAACGACATCGGCGATCGAGTCTTTTGGGCTTTGGCCTGTGCAGTGGGAAATCGACACAGGGAAGTGCGGAGAGAACGTAGGGCTGAGGGAACATAGGGTTGAGAGAAAAACAAACAAAGAAGAACCGGAAAAGGCTGGGAAATGGAGCTGAACTGGGGATGAACATGTAAACGAAAGGCAGAACTGGGACCGTTCCTATAAAATAACCACAATGCACAAATACAAATGAAAAAATCTGAGAAAAAATACATGATTTTCTTTATTTTTGAGAATTCCTAACATAAAAAAGTCAGTAAAAGACCATGTAATCCCACTCACTCCCATCTGCAACTCCTAATGTCAATTTCTTTGCCAAGCAGCCGTCACTCGAATGATTCACACGGCCCAACCTTGAGCGCCAGAAGCTACAGAGAATATGACAGAACAATGCCTTGTATTCACTGTGACTGACCACCGGAGGATCCAAAAATAGTCCACCAATTTGAGCCGGCAAAGAAAAAAAAAAAAAAAACCTAACAATGGGAGGCGCGGGCTTGGATGGAGGGCAGGGTGAGCGGGTTTGACAAGGACAAGGGTGAGGCGCTACAGCCACGGATTGTGAATTGTATTTGCTCATGAAATATAGATTCTACGCTTAAAATAATTGTCCGAAGCGAGGGCAGAGGACGCGGGCGCAAAGCAAAGGGCGGCGGGAAGAAAAGAGTAACATTCGGAGAGCTCGGTGCAGTGTTGTATTATAAAGTAAAGTAAACCGTGGTCCTATTGGCTGTTTGTAAACCAGTGAAACAGTCAGTCATACTCGTGGGCAAATCGATTCCAAAATAGCAATATATAGATACAGAATTAGGTGTTAAATAGTGCAGAATCTATTGCAAAAATATCAAAACTTTGTGTGTATTTGTGCACATTTATTTCCATTGGTTTATTCACACGTGTATTTTATTTTCTGGGCAGAAGATAAAGTTTCTGTAGAGTTTAATTTTTCATTTCGAGTCGAATCAAAACCAAAATCATTTGTACGCCCATCATAAATTACTAGTCTTGAGTTTTGTCGCTATTAATAATCGCATTAAAACTGTAAAAAATACAGTTTTTCGGTTTTAACATTAACTTAACGCCCAACGTCACAAATATGCGACAAACCATTTTGATCAAGATATAATCCGAGATGGCGGCTGCATTTCCCTTAATTCCGGTTTGTGCGGCTGCAGAACCTTCCTAGGAACCTTTGGCAAGCACTTGTTTCTCGTCGTCGCAAATTTGCAACACACGGTATCCAAATTTCTATCCAAATTTTTGTCAAATTGATAATCTCAACTTAATTTACCATCTACTTAAAGGCAAAAACACACTCAAAACTTTTTTTTTCAATACACATATAAATTCAGGCATTAAGGGGTTAAATAATTACATTTTTACATTTTATTTTGATTATTTATCGTTTTTGGTTTGCTAATTTTTGGTTAGAAGGAAAACTGGAAGGAGTTTGCCATATGTATGGAGAGAGCGAGTATTCGATGTGTGATTCCTGATTAATTGTACACATAGAAATTGAATACATCTGCTAAACAAACTAAACAAATCAAATATTGTCAACCCAAATACTGTATGTGTCACTGGAATAGTCAGAAGGGACTAGACTGGACCATTGGGCGTGAATAAAACGTCCAAATTTGAGACAGTCTCCTACAGAAAATTCTTGTAACATTCATAATAAAATATATAACCTCTTTTACCCAAAATAAGTAATAGTTTGGTGCTTTGAGTGTTGATTCTGTTAAAAATCCACACGGTTTCTTAGTTCATTAAGTCGATTTTTCTCCTTTTTTGTGTGTAAGCGGCCGTGTTTGTTTTAGACGCGATCGGAGCCTCTCTGTGATTGGTTAATCCACCTGTCAATCACAGCCTCTGAAATCAGGGAGACGGGACACGGCTCCAGATCCACTCGTCTTTGTAAAGTTTTGTAAGAGCGTTTAGTTTTGGCTCGACGGATAAAGTAAGCCGTGTAAAATCTAACACTGGCAACACTTGCAGCCACAACTACTCAAATCCAGGGTGTATCATTTCACAGCGCAATAATTTGGACAATTCTCGTTGAAATAACCTCAAATTTTCACAGAATGTACAGAAAGAGATCAAGATTTCATATTTAATGTTTTATTTTTGTTCTGTTGTTTGCCTAAGCAGCCTTCCTCGTTAAATTTGTGGTACCAAGTCCAGTCGGTGAAGTTTTTCCCGCACAGTCTTGGGCGACTGTGTGCGAGCAGATTCCAAGACGCAAAATAACTTTTCTTTGGGAGTTGAGAGGCTCAACCTGAAAACAGAGCAAAAATAAAACGTTAAAACATAAAATTGTGATCTGTTTCTATTAGTGCTGTCAATCGATTAAAATATTTAATCGCGATTAATCTCGTGAATATCTTAGTGAACTCGCGCAAATTAATCACACGTTTTTTGTCTCTTGTCCCATCATTTTAATGCTTTTATATACATAGAAAAGTGTGTTTTGAAGCAGACTTTTTTGTATTTTCCTTTTTTGCGGGGGCATCGGCGTGTGCAGATGCGCCGCGCTTTGGCCCACCTCCTCCAACTGGAACTTCTCAATATCGTACAAATTGTTTTCCTTCCCGTTTACAGCCAGATCCTGTAGTTTTTCTCACTTTACTAGCGGTGGTCACGGCCTATGAAAAAACTAGTTCACTGGGTCACAAAGAGCGATAAAAATGAACGCTACTAAAATGGTTTTGAGTTAACGCGTTAATAACGTGACATTTGTGACAGCACTAGTTTCTATACATTCTGTGAACATTTGTGGGAGATTCAACAAGAACTGCCAAAATGATTAGCCTGTTGTATTTTTTGGACGCCGTGTATTTAACTGTATGAGAAGGAAGTCTCGTCTGAGCATTCTCCAACTTTATTTGGCAAATCCGCTGTAATTCTACAACTTGACAAACATGAACGCCCCACGCTGCCCCACAGTCCCTCCACCTCCCACCACCTCAGCCTCTGCACGTCCAGCTCGCTCACATTTACATTACCGACGCTGCGTCCATTCAATTTCCTCTGCTTACACCTTGTCAGTTTTTTAATCAGACGCGCGCCGCAGTGTCTTTGTCATATCAAAGCTTATACCAGCGTGCGTGCGTTGAACGAGCGGAGAAAAGAGAGAAGAAAGACTCCCAACAATTGCCATGAAATGAACTGTCGTCAACGCAGAGGCCCGCTACGCCACAGACGTGTCAAAAAAGATGATTTATTGGTCGCGGGAGAACAAGGCGCAGCGGTGTACGCGTACGGTACGTGCGGGGAAGACCTCAAACGCGAAGGGAGGACGGGATCAACACGGAGGCGAAGGGGAAGACGGGGGATGGGGGAGGGAAGTGGTCAAGGCTGACAAATTGAAATTCTCGCGGAGCTCAAAGAGTCTTTAAAGGTTTTCGTCGATAGTTTTCTGTCAGTCAGGCCGTGTATGCTCGTGACGGGGATTTACGCAGTGGGAAATGTGTAGGGAAATGGTATGAGCTGGTGGAGTACGGCAAAGGCCCCGGTTCAGAGCTGGTTCAGAGGAGTTTTGGTTTTATAATGAGAAAATACGACAAGTGGTGTGAGTAGGGCTCAACGTGGGGCATGTCAGTCAAACATACCATTTTTTAAATATGTATTCCTCAAAGACTCTAAACTCACTCTTGCTCTTGAGTGATTTTGAGCCATGAGTAAAGAACGTGTTTCACAAGTCGATGTTTCCACATATTTCTCATCCAAAACTGCCCTGGCAAAAGTCTGATCTTGTCTCGGAAGCAAAGATAAGATGACCAGACGTCCATGTTTACCCGGGACAGTCCCAGTTTTGAGCCCCCGTCCCAGCAGATTTACCCCAAATCAGTGAATTGTTCCAGTTTTATACAAGAAATGTCCCAGGTGTCACTATTTTTGACCAATCTGACACTTATCAACAGTAAAGAGAGGCATAACTTGTCATTTCTTTAGGTAAAATACAGAAAAGCTGCTTAAAAAAGACCAAAACACAAAGAAAACATTTGTGCAGAGTGCATAAAAACGTTCCTTAATTAAGCACTCGTTTCACAATTTGATTATTACCAACCACCACAAACCGGGGATGTCCCAGTTTTTTTTTATTTTGAAAATCTGGTCACCCTAATGAGACATACCAGGAAATACCAGAGGGAGTGAAGGGGAACTAAAAGTGCGCTATATGCCAAATATCCCCCTGGCGGAGATTCTTTTGTTGTATCACTTGCTTTTTCATTTGACAAAAATAGACTACTATATACTGTAGCTACCTTATTTTTATCGATTTTAACTACATTTTAATTCCCACCTCGATCCTCTTGCTTGTCACCATATGTTTGTGCAGCATATTTAGCTGGATTTAACGCTATACTTTTCTTTCCACTTTCCATAGTCGCCTAATCACTGGTAGGTTAAACTTGTGGACTGAACATTTTGCTGCACCTGAGCCCTAAATCGCACAATAACAATGAAACGAACAGCGAAAAAACAACCAATGTCAGTTTAACACAAAATAAAAGCCTTGATTTTGTCTGACCAAGGTCACTGTGCAGGAACAGTGCGTCGTCCTCAGTCCCAGGGTTCGGCTGCGTTCTTGGATCACACAAGTGTCTCTCACTGGCAGCGCTGGGTGTGGGGATCTAGGGGACGCCCCGGGCACTGATTTACCTCCGTGAAGTCGCCCATGAAACGCAAACCTACACAGAAACTATGTCAATCATTTGTGTGTTTCGTTTGCGCTTCTTTTGTTTTGGAGAAATTAACGATTCTTTTATAGGTCAGATTGACGTCAGTCCCACAGGAAGCTTCAAAATGCACTAAAACATCCAAAATGGAGTCAATCATTTGTGTTTCATTTGTGCTGCAAAAAGTTTCGTTTGTGCTGCAAAAAGTTTTGTTTGTGCGATTCTGGTTCTTCAGATATTTGCAGTTTTATTTTCGGCCGATGACGTCGTCCAGAACCTCAGAATGTGAAACAGCCTCAAAACAGGAAGAAAATGATAGAAAACGTTTGTATTTCATTTGTGCTGTGACAATTTTCATTTGTGCGAGTTTATTTCTAAAATTATTAATTGTTATTTCCGCAGCAATTATAGAACGTCATTTCCGCTCAGCTGACGGCGACAAACTCTGCAAAACTAATGTCGATAAACGATCTGAGGCTGAGGAAAAGTCTGTTTCAGTCTTTAGTAATTTGCTCTTGATTCATATTTTATATAATAACACAGACTTTTCCACAGCCTGAGCTCGTTTATCGCCACAAACGTTTTCTATGATTTTCTTCCTGTTTAGAGGCGGTTTCACATTTCTGAGATTCTGAACGACGTCATCGGCCGAAAATAAAACTGCAAATATCTTAAGAACCAGAATCGCACAAACGAAACTTTTTTGCAGCACAAACGAAACACAATCGACTGACATAGTTTTTGTGTGGGTTTGCGTTTCATGGGGCGACTTCACGGAGGTGCACTGATCCACCTGAGCCGCCCGTGTGTAATCACTACCGCCTGTAAAACGTTAAAACCCGCCCGTTTTAGCAATTTGCGGATACCCGACCCAGTGCAGGACTCCGATACTAACATACAGTAGAGAAATTAAACAAATGTCTTATGTGAAGTTGATTTAAAACTCAATTTTCTTTCTTCCTTGCGTGGAAAACCTTTGGGGGCCCTCCCTGCCATGCTTCTGAAACCCTCTTCCAGTTAAAGAGCGTTCTTGGAAGCGGTATTGAGTATTGTCTGTTCCTTCGCATGGAAATCCAGTTTGACATTTTAGCGTCACGACAACACAATGCTCCTTAGACTCTGCTCCAGCTTCCTCCAGTCCCTCCGCTCACATCCCTGCGTTTCCTGGACCCCGCCGGCCGTGCCCAGGACAGCGCGGTCGGGGGAACGGGTCTTTGTGGTGCGGAGTGGCCGGCGGGAGTTCCCGGAGCGTTTGGGAGCCCGGGGTCGGGAGCCTCGGCGCGACACCGTCATTTGTCACGCGCTCCTCTGTGTCGGCTCCTGCTCCCGACGCCTGGCTCCCGGCCCAGCCTGTCCTCATTCACTCGGCTTTCACTGTCACAGGAGGACGACACACGGACACAAACACAAACACAAAACGGACACAAACGCAAGCAAAACACACGCACGGCGGCTGCTCGGATGTGGTTAAAGGATGTGGGAGTTGCAGGGACGATGTATGGACTCGTGTAGTGCAGGAAAAGTGAAAACTCTACGACTAAACTACTCGATATTCTTCTGACGAGGTAAAGCGTGGCCACTTTGAGGGTTGGCGGGTTAGGTTAGGGTTCTCTTACATTATATATTTGATGTATTTTGAATATCTATAAAACATAGGCAGTGGTAAAGAAAAGAAAACACTAAATGAGGCAGCAAATTAAAATTTTGGTAGTGTATTTAGTGCAAAACTGGTCTAGGACAAGGTGGATTTTTAAGTAACAAAAAACTAAATCAACTTTTTTGCTACTAAACTACATAGTGTTTAATAATAGGTTAATTGTAGGTCTATTAAATACAATCAGTCAATTAAAATACTCTCTAAATACTAATAAAATACAATACTAAATACAATCAATCAATTAAATACTGTTGCATTTTAACTGTAGCTTTTAAGTGTATGTTTTAATCGTTTTTAATTTGTTTATGTTGTTGTAAGGCAACTTTGAGTGTTCAGAAAGGCGCTTAATAAATAAAATGTATTATTGTTATTATTAATAGGCAATGCAAGTTTATTTGTGTAGCATAATTCGTACACAAAGTGCTTTACAGGATAAGAAATCCATTAAAATCACAATACGAACAAATCAAAACATAATTAATAATAACATTAATAGTGCTGTGTACCGTTCCTAGTGTTTTTTTGGTCAATTTTAGTGCAAACTGGGCACATTTGCAGCTCTGTGTTCAAAAGCAGTCACAAAGTAATACGTTTGTGATGCCTCCAGTGGTCAAGTACTATGTGACATCACTCAGGACTGCTCTTATTACAACCAGGTGTTTCTGCAAAGCTCAAAATGCTCTGTTCCACCTTGTGATCTCATAACATGTTAGATTTCAAGTTACGCAGAGATTTGGATATTCCCAAATTGAAGAAATGAATGGATTCTATTGAAAATGTACGGAGTTTGAGGGGAGAACACGGCCTAAATATGCAGGATTATTGTGTTAAACATGTGCGAATGAAACGAAACACAACTCCAGCTGTGTCCGTGATGAAGAAACAGCGTAGCATAGATAAGAAAATAGCTTAATATAGACCTTTGAATGCTATTTTGACACCCTTTTCGCTTTGTTATACTTTGCGTAATTGACCTGCCCATTAGAAACGACCTCTGGTGTTTACAGCGACAGTGTAAAGGTAGTGGCGTATCCTTAATATCTTAATTAATCAATGGGTATTCTAAATGGAGTTTTTAATCTTGTGCCTCGCCAACGGAGCTCCCCGCTGTTTTTTTCAGGTACCATTTCCTGACCTACATCCAGTGATTTATTACACTGACCTTAATCATGTTTAGTGGGGCATTAGTCTTCATTCCATCCTCTGTTCCTCCATCCTCAAACTTTCGCGAAGTTAACTCCATTTCATGTCAAAGGTCCAGTTCGGATGGCGCGATACAGTAGGAGCAGTAAAATGAACTTTAGCGATAGCCACAGGTCCACAAATTCAACCTTGCATGATTGATTGGCGCAGTCTGGGCAGCGCTGTGGAGTGGGCAGATGTCAGAGGTGAAGATCTCAGACAAATCAGAACAAACAGGGCGGCGTCGATATGTGCTTATGTTGCTATCGACTATATTTTAGCGAAAATACAGACTGTTTTTGCTCTGGGAGGAAAGCAAAGGGAAGGACTGCGTGCCCTTGTGGATGAAAAGATGTCCGTGTTATTCTTCCAACCACCTCAGAGCAGATTTATAACGTCGAACTCGAGCTGCACTGCACGTATCGATCCATTGTTTTGCCAGGTTATTTGTATTATGACCTTTCTTTTTTTGAGTCCCTCTGTGAATATTCGGATTTCACAGCGTAAAATGTTTGAAAAAAAGAAAGAAGTTGGCAAATCCATCATTTTTTTCTGTTGTGCCTTGAGCCAAAACCATAGACTGTGTATATAAATCGACAGTTTAATCCACTAGCCGTAACAATCCAAATAGGAAGGGTTGTCTAAGAATTTTTTTTTCAGATTCTCTAGATTAGAACCTTGCATTTGGTTCCAAATTGTATGCAAATTAATATTTAGAAGTCGCACAAAACACTTGAAAATTGCCCTATAGGGTCTATAGTAACATAATGAACCAAATAAATCAGGCATATTCCAATAATTTGTATTTTGTATTTTATTCTGCAAACACAAACTGAAACTTGCATAAAATTACTTCATAAAAGTTGCTTAGAAAGTTCATAAAGTCCATAAAAGTTACTTGAAAACACAAAATTAGTCCATTTCCAGGAAACATGCAGCTTGAGCAACTTTTAAAACATCTTTTTCTTCCATATTTCTTCCTAAATCATCTTTTGGACGCTAAAACCTAATGCAGTTCTAATCGAGGTTATCTGAAACTTGATATTTTTACCTCCACGTTTTGATGGACCACCCCAGTGTCCGTGGGCGCACTTCTGGTTCCAACGACTGTTTCATGTTGACTTGACATTGGAAAATTTGTCATTTTGGGTTTAAATTGTTCGTTTTAACCCACTTTACATGATCCCGGCGTTTTTATTTTGCTACTTCGAATGTGAATAAATTCCTATTCCGAATATGGACCTGGCTTCATGTTCACCCCTGTAGCTAGCCTGGTGAGCTTCATTTGACTGGTAATACTCACATAGTCTACTTTTTTATACAGTCTGTGTTCAGAGCTAAACAAAGGAGCTTGTTGGTCAGCTACAATTTACAAATAAAATAACATATCGCACCTCAGATGAACAGACTTTAGTGCTTTGCTCATTCATTCTGCAGAAATACGTGATATTTTTTAGTCCTTTATTATATTTTTTCCCCTTCTTTTCCCCCTTTAAGCAGCCTTATTTGTTTTTCTATGAACCGACCAAGCTTGTCCCTGATTGGCTAACCCACCCGCCAATCACACCCATCCGAAAACTGGTGACGAGACTCATGCTGCCTTCACATGGCATGAAAAAGATGATCATTTCCACTTGTGAACTGGAAATTACGAGTGTGTTCGAGTGCTTTTGTTGTCGCAGTGAAGTGAAACATGACGGACACAGAGGTTATCCTGACCCTTCTCTATCCCGTCCCAGTATAACACGCTCTCACTGTCACTCATTGTTAGAGCAGCTCCACTTCACTATTTTTCAAACATTTTGCTTTTCCGAAATGAATAATATTAATGTGAGCCTATTACACTTTGCGCTCTCGTACAGAAAAAGGAGGAAGACGTGAGTTTAGAAACCACCACGATCGGTGAAGTGCGAAGATACAACAAGGATACAAGGATGTTTATGTCTCTAAGTGAGAGATGCGATGGGTAGACTATCGCAACTCTCAAAAAAAGAAAAAAAAAAGGCGGAATAGCAAGACTAAAAAGTGTTGTAAACCTGGCCCGTCTAAACAGAGACATGTTGTAATGAAGGGATGTGGGAGTAGGCGGTGGACCCCATCTGCTCTTGGGACGTAAAACCAAACAATTACAGTATTTTTTAAAAATGACAAGTGTAAATGGTGATGTTATTAAAATGATGTATGATACACTATTATGTAGGCTACAAACTCACCAACTAACAGCAGAAGAGGACATTTGACAGAATGCAATGGTTGGGGTTTAGGCTTAGGTTCAGGTTTTAGGGTTAGGTTCAGGTTTTAGGGTTAGGGTTTAGGCTTAGGTTCAGGTTTTAGGGTTTAGGCTTAGGTTCAGGTTTTAGGGTTTAGGCTTAGGTTCAGGTTTTAGGGTTAGGTTCAGGGTTTAGGCTTAGGTTCAGGTTTTAGGGTTAGGGTTTAGGCTTAGGTTCAGGTTTTAGGGTTTAGGCTTAGGTTCAGATTTTAGGGTTTAGGTTTAGGTTCAGGTTTTAGGGTTTAGGCTTAGGTTCAGGTTTTAGGGTTAGGTTCAGGGTTTTGGCTTAGGTTCAGGTTTTAGGGTTAGGGTTTAGGCTTAGGTTCAGGTTTTAGGGTTAGGTTCAGGGTTTAGGCTTAGGTTCAGGTTTTAGGGTTTAGGCTTAGGTTCAGATTTTAGGGTTTAGGGTTAGGTTCAGGTTTTAGAGTTAGGGGTTAGAGTTTAGGGTTAAAGTTTAGTGTATAGGTTTAGCGTTAGGGTTGAGGTGGAGGGTTAGGGTCATAGCCTGTATATAAAAGTGGACTAAGCGAGCGTGACATCGCCCATAGCGTTTAGCGCCGCTCGCGATGCTAACGGCTACAGGAGCGAATCTGGAGCCAGGCTCTGTGTTATGAATACGATTTTTTTTTGACGGACAAAATGGCAAAACAAAATTCAGGATCATGTAGAGCGGGTTCATATGAACATTTTAAGATCAAAATGACGAGACTCACTGCAGGAGTTACAGACAGAGGGACGATAAGACCTCAGTGTGAGTCACTGGGAAAAAGGGAGAGAAGGAGCCGGAAGAGCCTCCTGGAGCACTTCTTGTTTGGCACACGGCGGCTAACGGGTTAGCTGTGTTCATTCATATATACAGTCTATGGTTAGGGTTGAGGGTTTAAGGTTAGGGTTAAAGTTTAGGGTTAGGAGTGAGGGTTTAGGGTTTAGGTCTAAAGTTTAGGATGTAGGTTTAGGTTGATGGTTTAGGGTTGGGGTTTAGACTTAAAGTTTAGGGTTAAGATTGAAGGTTTAGGGTTCGAGTTGACAGTTTCGAGTTCGGGTTTAGGATTAGTTGATGGTTTAGAGTTAGTGTTTATGGTTAGGGTTTAGGGTTAAAATTTGGAGTTAGTTAATTAGTGTTCAAGATTTGCGACTCTTCCGCTGCTCTCCGCCACGTTGAAGCGTCAAAGTTTCTCATTTCGGCAGCTCGTGTGTCACAAAAATCTTCCAGCTTTCCCGTGGAAATTCCGACATGAGTGTGTCCATGTGCAGTTTTGTCAGTTTTTGGTATTTACGATAATTACTGGTAGGACCTGATGGCGCTATTAGATCTTCGTAAAGTGTTGAGTACTGAAGTGTGCAGTGTAGATCCAAGGCAACGCTTCTGTGCATACAAAACCCCGTCGCTACCAGAAGAAAGCGCAAGCCTATTAAACGTCTAACAAAGGGTAAAGTCTGCCAGCATTGTTGTTGATCATTAGCAGGATCAGTTTTGCAGTGAAGGCAATTTGAGCAGAGAAATGGTCTGATTGCTTTTGGTGAATAGCTATCGGCGTATTACCTAAACAAAAGACAATTACAAGTTTTGGGATGAGGCAACAATCCAAAGTAAGTGGGACTTGAGCAGAATCTAGTGCCTTTGAAGTCCCCGGCACTATTTCCTCGCTGACAGGCCTCGTCCCCATTCTGTAAAGGTCAGGACGTGTTTTATGGCTCTCTCGGCTGTGGGTTGGTCCACTTTGAGCACATCACTTTTTTTTTGTGTGATTGCACCGCGGACAGTTATTAGGAGCAATCTGCATCAGCCACCCCCCTCCTTCTGTCAGCCGGGACTGGCGGTGGAAGGGACCGGGGTTAGAGCGATGCTGATGACGGCGAGTGGTCCGCAGAGTTTGACGAGTTAACGGAACAAACTAGCGACCGGCTGACGTGCGGCTCTAATTATCTGACTAAACTTCACATTTCAGCGTCTTAACTTTACATGTGTTGGTCAGATCGCAGAATAGAGCGCCGTAAAATACCAAATAATAGCCAGGACGTTCATTTGTTTCAGTCACTTAACAGACGTAAACTTTATTCGAGACCAGGCGGCAATTTGGGGATCAAAATCTGAAAAACTGGGAGAATATGGCCCTTAAATTCTTTTAACCAGTATGACGATAATTTACAGTTTTTACGGCACACCTCGGAGGAGGCGTCGCCGTTATACGATGACCTTGCCGGCACGATTCCTCCCGCCTCGTCCTCTGCCTTTCCTCGTCCTTTTGCCACAACTTTCCTCTTTTCTTCTTTCGCCACAGCAGCTACGAGGGCATTGCAGCTTCCTCTGAATGGCCAAACTGAAGTAATGTTACCAAAACTCCGGAAAATTGCTTCCATTTCCAGCTTTCCTTTCCATCTTTTTTTTAACGTCACTTCCAAAAAAAATAGGGATTTCACGACAACATCACCTGTTTTGCCTCTTTTTCAGTGATGGTGGGGGTGATCGGACATAGCGCGGAGAATATAGCCCATCCATACCGAGTCACAAAACCAGTCTGGTAAAGGCAGGACTGAACTGAAGTCAAACTGCTGCTCTGTCGGCTGTGAACATCACGCTCTTTACGGTGTCGCTGCTTAATAATCACGATATCTTGGTTAAATAAAGCACAAAAAACGGGAAATGGGAGTTTGAGCGGCCTCCTCAGCAGCAGCCAGAACGCTGGAGGTGTCGGCATAGGCGACTTTCTGTACAGACGTAGGTGTGTTGATTAGACTCGGTGTTTATTTGGAACTAGCGATTATTTATCAAAATATACACCTAAACCCGACGTTTGAAAGGGACTCAGCACTTAATTAAAACCCACCTCTTATTTGGTATTTTACAGTATCTTTATTGGTCATTGTAACAGATACAACGGAAATAAGTGCAGTCCTTGTTCAGTCCAAAGGTAATAAATAATAAAAGGCAGTCAGTATGTAGTATAACATTAAAAAAGTGCATAAAAAGAGCATAAAACCTCACACACGCACACATATCCCAGCTGTACACGTCCACATTCATAAATGTAAAACACAAAAACTATGCTTAAATAATAAGAAGAATATATTTTATTTATTAGGCGCCTTTCTGGACACTCGAGGTCGCCATAAACAACATAAACAACTTAAGTATGATTAAAACATACAGTTAAAGTGGGACAGTAGCACTTCGTCTTTCTTTTCTTCTTTATTAATTTCATTCATCAAAACAAAACAAAAGCAAATGCAGCATTACAACTCCAGTGGGTTGCGCTTTAAACGTTCAACAAAAAAAACAAACAAAAAAGACATAGAACCACTAATATTAGCTTTGGTAGCACCACCCATTACTTTGGTTCAATTACTTTGGAAAACCAGTCTAAATATTGATTACTGTGCAAATTCGGCCAGGCAACGATAATCTAATCACCACTTTTGTAAGTATAACTCGTTGGATTTCTGCACTACCTAAAAAGTTACTTAGTCCAACACATAAAATACATAAACATGAAGATGGAACCTGTTTTATTCCCTAATGGACCTGGGCTAACGAAGGTCAGATGAACGGATCGTGGCATAACACCAAGATGTCAATAATTAAACTTAGCATTATGCTAATGTATGCTAAGAACTGCTGAGTCATGATTGTAATAGGCTTGTCCTTGTAATATTTTAGAGTCTGCAGTGCAAAGTTAGCGTAACAGCAGCAGAATGCGATGATCAGTACACACGGAAATACTTACTCCAGATTAAGTGCAAAATGTTCTGTTCAGTAGCCTTGAATGATGCTCGCTTTTCTGTTTCACGATACATTCTGAGAAATTCCAGAAGATTCCCAGAGTAAAAGCATGAGCCAAAGATAACGTGGATAAATGGACAATACAAAAGCTTTGCTCAGACCCTCAGAGGTTCAGAAACTCTCAGCTTAGACGCTTGTAGACTCTGATGTTTTCTGCCTCTGTGTCACCCTGGTGTTTTGAATCCAGCTATAACATCATAAAAAGTTCTGTTGAACGATCTCTGTGCCTCTGCGCCTGCTTTTTCTTTTCGGAAGATAGAACAGGAGTCACCAACCGCTCCAGCCTTTTCTGTTCTGATGCAGATTTCGATCCTGTAGCTTTAAAAAACACGCAATATTATTTCCTATCGGCTGATACTAAAATAAAATAAGACAAAACTGATCCATGTGTGTTATGTAGCTGTTATTTATCCCACGGAACAACTTTGTGAAGACTTTCTGGGCCAGTTACGACCAGAAAATTCTCTTATTACATCAAATTATACAGCCAATGAGAATATCGGCTGAACAGATATTTGGAAGCCGATATTCGATCCAGATGTTAGTATCACATCAGTGCGTCCCTTATACCTTTATCTTTACAAAACCTCTGTTCATCTCATGACTTTATTTTCAATGCAAAGTTTATTAATTACGACTAGTTGCTCTTATGTTTATGCTTGTCACACTGTCACACTGCAAAAACACCTCTCCTTAAAGTTAGAAAAATCCACTTGTTTTAAGTTAAAATGCTCTGGAAACAAGTGAAATTCTTTGCCAGAGCAGTGAGTAACATTTAATTATCAAGAAATCTTAAAATAAGAAAATGTATCTAGACATTTATCAATCTCAAAATAAGATAAAATCTCTTATTCTAAGCAATAATCTAAGATTTAAGTGATCTAAAATAAAGCATAAAAGGCTAATTCTAAGAATAAATTAAGATGAACAATCTTAAAACTAGAATCTAAAGCTTGTTATTAAGTTTTATTCTTGATTTTAGGTCATGAATCTTAATGAAATTCTTTAGTTCCTTATTTTAAGACTAATTACCACTCAATAACTTATTGACAAATTGCAGCACTCGTCTAAAACTTTCAATTTCAGTCCCTGATTGACTGATTTACATCCATAAAAATGTCTTAAACTCCATCTTAACGCTTATTTTGCTTGTTTTGTGCATTCTAACTTAAATAAGAAAAAAAAAGCTTAATAATCTTAGATATTTAGCAGTCATTTAGTGTATATCCCTTTAGTAAATATCCCTTAAAACAAGATAAATAAGATTGTTTTGTCTAGATTTAGGAGAATAAGTCTTTGGGTGTTTTTTTTAAATGAAATTTGCAGTGCACCTTTCAAAACAAAAAATAAGTTGCAGTTTTGGACAAATTTAATGTTTGTAAAGAAGTTATCCTACAGAAAACAGCCCGTCAGTGCTGAGCCTATGTGCCCACAGTATCTTAAAATGCCTAATTAATGCGTATGATGGAAAAAGTTCTTGTATTTTTCACTGCGCAGCAACTTTGTCATATTTTTGACACCGACTCTGATTTATTTCTGGCTGGAGCGATGCACCCGAGACTTGTTGGATTATCCATTCACACATCTCGCCTGCTCATGAATTCCATTATGGGCAGAACAATGGGAAGTAGTGACTCACAGCGTGCATTTGTTGTCATGTATTTGTGTTTGTGCCACCAGACTTCTCCGGCGCGAAACATTGTGCTTCCTGGTTGCTTGATGAGGCAGCCCACAGACACTCATCACCACGACGACGCTGCTGCGGAGATTCGGCAGCGTCGATACGGTTATTTTTATGGCAGAAGATAGAATGAAGATGTATTTAGTGATTCTGCACATGTGTCCGTTGTGAAATGTTCAGCAGTTGCCATGGAGATGCGACGCACACGTTCGCAAACGCTGTCGGAAATGTTCAGTATGCACTACGGAAGTTCAGATGACTTGAATTCAGAGTTTTAACATTATTTGGGTAGATTTCAGTGATCTGCCAGTGGAACAAGACTTTCTGTACTTCAAATATGAAAATTACCGTATTTTTCGGACTATAAGTCAGGGTTTGGGTGTTTCCTGCGACTTATACTCAGGTGCAACTTATATATTACATTTTTCACACTGACAGTCCATAGACCAAATATATGAATAGTATATATATGAATCAAAAATGTAAAAAAAAAATCGTTATCCATTTTTTCATTTTGTTTTTAGAGACAAATAATAAAGAAAATAGTTGTTTTTTTTCTTATTTTTGGTTCTGTATTAAAAAAAACAAACGAACAGTACGCAGATTCTTCTCTATTTGTTTTTTATCAATATAACTTCTATAACTTTCCTTTCAAGATAATAAATAAATAAATTTCCCCCCAAAAAGTGCAACTTATAGTCTGGTGCGACTTATACATGTTTTTTTCTTCTTCATTACTAATTTTTTTGGCTGGTGCGACTCCGGAGTGACTTATAGTCCGGAAAATACAGTAGTGCTGATTAAAATATTTAATCGCGATTAATCTCATGAATGTCACAGTTAACTTGCGATTAATCATACGTAAATCTACCAATAGACTTTTTGTTTCCAATCCAACTTTATTTGTACGGCACATTTTACCAACACAAAGTCTCCACAGAGTAGACACAATATAAATAAACACATTAATTAGTATAAAGCATAAAATAAATAAAAAGCAAGTCAATAAAAATCCTTAAAATACTAAATTAGCAATAGAAAACTGGCAAATAAAATCAATAAAGGACAGAGGAGCACACAATTTTCACGCCACGTTAAAAACCAGTGAGTGAAAGTGTGTTTTTAAACGAATTTTTGTACCTAAAATATGAAAATCGGTGCCGTCAGTCGATTAAAATATTTAATCGCGATTAATCTCATGAATGTCAGAGTGAACTCGCGATTGATCACAAATGAATCGCGCATTTTTGTCCCTTGAAAAATAATTTATCAGTATAGAAAAGTGGATGGGCTTTGTGCAAATGTTTTTTTTTTTATTATTGCAACTGTTCCACGTCCAATGAATCCATTACCCCGCATCAACTATGCATAAATTAGAAGTGATAATCTGTCTGTCCATCCATCTGTTAATAGAGTATTTCACCAATTCTGTATAGTTTTGCCTATTTTTGCATTTTCACAAACATTCGAAGTCCGAGTGTAAGTGAATTTACTGTGTTGGAGCCCCACGTTGTTCTTTTTCCCTATTCATTTCATTGTGTAGTTTATGGAGTTTTCTACACTGCAAATTTCTCTGATCTGGCCCAGATTTTAAAACGTTTCAATACAAAGCGTCAAATATGGAAGCAGGAGTGAAACAGTACAACATGTAAAGAGCCTTTTCGTTAAGAATGTGTTTCACTTTGTTGTTGAGCCCAGTACTTTTCGAGATTGTGAGTATCTGATGTGTGGGTTCCAGCTTTTCGACCATCGTTAAACCTAAAAGTGTTTTATCAGAAACCCACTCGATTAAACTGGAACTTCAGAAGTGACTTTATAATAACTTATAAACATACTGTATAAAAGTTTCAGTGAAGTAATAATGATAGATAGAGAGATAGAGAGATAGACAGATAGATAGATAGATAGATAGATAGATAGATAGATAGATAGATAGATAGATAGATAGATAGATAGATAGATAGATAGATAGATAGATAGGTAGATAGATAGATAGATAGATAGATAGATAGGTAGATAGATAGATAGGTAGATAGACTGATAGACGGATAGATAGATAGACGGATAGATAGATAGACTGATAGACAGATAGATAGATAGACAGATAGATAGATAGACGGATAGATAGATAGACGGATAGACGGATAGACAGATAGATAGATAGACAGATAGACGGATAGATAGATAGACTGATAGACAGATAGATAGATAGACAGATAGATAGATAGATAGACGGATAGATAGATAGATAGACGGATAGACGGATAGATAGATAGATGGATAGATAGATAGACAGACAGACAGATAGATAGATAGATAGACGGATAGATAGATAGATAGACTGATAGACGGATAGATAGATAGACAGATAGATAGATAGACGGATAGATAGATAGACGGATAGACGGATAGACAGATAGATAGATAGACAGATAGACGGATAGATAGATAGACTGATAGACAGATAGATAGATAGACAGATAGATAGACGGATAGATAGATGGATAGATAGATAGACTGATAGACGGATAGATAGATAGATGGATAGATAGATAGACAGACAGACAGATAGATAGATAGATAGACGGATAGATAGATAGATAGACTGATAGACGGATAGATAGACGGATAGACGGATAGATAGATAGACAGATAGACGGATAGATAGATAGACTGATAGACAGATAGATAGATAGACAGATAGATAGATAGACGGATAGATAGATAGACGGATAGACGGATAGATAGATAGATGGATAGATAGATAGACAGATAGACAGATAGATAGATAGACGGATAGATAGATAGACAGACGGACAGACGGATAGATAGACAGATAGATAGATAGACAGACAGATAAATAGATAGATAGATGAATAGACAGACTTTATTCATCCCCATGAGGAGAAATTCAAGTTGTCCAGTAGCATAAACATTAAACAGACACACAAATCAAAGAACCAATAAAAAAAAAAACCTCCATAAATAAATACATTTACAATAAAATAAGTGAATACAGTTAGTTAAAAGTTACTAACGACAGTAACGAGGTGCACATGAGCCAGAGCTGTTAAACAGAGTCACTGACATTAACTGACACTTCAGTTAATATTACTCAGAATATTAAAAGTTAAATTATACACTGCAAATTTCTCTGGTTTTCAGATTTATTATCGACTTATTAGTTCTGAGATTGATTCATTCTCGTGTAGAGGTCGTTTATTTTCAGAAAACATATCGAGTAAAGCTGCAAGGCAGATAAGTTCACTACTTTTAATTCATTTTCTGATAGATTTAAGTGTTTATATCTTAATATTGGCCACGCTTTTTGCAGTATAGTGTATATATTGTCTTTTTTTCACATAACGACACCCACACACGTAACTACCAACACGTATAAAATAATCATTATAATTTCCATCCTAAATAAAAATCTCACTTCTTTACAAGTGGAGTTTTCTGGAAAAATCCGCTGAAGATAAATCATTGTTCAGTGCCAGATTTTTGAAGGGTTCAGAATAATAACGTTAATATTTAATTTTATTCATTCTACTCATTAAAATAGGAACTTTGAATGTGCCTCGTTTCTGACACCTTCTGAACTTAGAAATATGGATCAGAAACCCGACCTCACCTTCATTTCACGCCCGTTAAAGGCAGATAACTCCCAGTTCGCCTTCAGAAAATGCCATCCCGGCAACGTAGTCTAAAATAACTACAAAATTATAAATTCTAATGTCACAAAGCCGTCTCCGAAATGTAAACGAGAAGCTTTGGCTCCAGGTAAGAGCAGATTTTGCAGGATCCGTGTTGGGGCCCACACAAAATCCAGATGCGGTGTACAAATTGGATGAGAGTTGCTCGGATCCGAGTGTTACGGGTTTCTCTGCCAATTCACAAGTAGGTCACGGCGAAACTGTGCCACGGTGAGTCCCCGCCGGCTGTAGCGCCCCCTTCAGACCGTTTGGGTTAGTGTTCGGTAGAGTAGAAAGTCGGACTGTAATGAACCGGGTCCACGAACGGAAAGGTCAAAGAATCGATTCCTGCTTGAAGTTCTGTTTTTGTGTTTTTAGGCGTGTCAGGTATACATGGGAATTACAGAAAAATAGCCAAATATTTGAGTGAAAATGGAAAAAAAACAAAGCAATATAAATGTAAAAATCAAATGAAATAAAAAAAAATAATAAAAATAAATTAAAAATATAATTAAAACAATAGACACGTTAAATAAAGAAAATTAATATTTTAATAAAAAATAAATGCAAAAACTCAATTTAAAGGTCCTGTATTACACAAAATGGACTCTTGTGAGCTTTAAGTCCTGCTGTTATAATTTTACCTGATCAAAAACATATCTGGAGTCGTTTTGTTTCATTTCATTTTTTTTTTTTAATAATCCTTTATTATGAGTCTGCTCTGTTCCACCTTGTGATGTCACAAAGTGGTCGTTTTTTAATCTTCTGATCTGTGTTCTAATGTTTCCTCGTCAAAAACATACCTGGAGTTGTGCTTTGTTTCATTTAAACATGTTTAGTTGTGTACATTTTTTTAAGTTGAGCTCTTCTCTCAAACGGAAAACACCGGTGTTCCACCTTGTGATGTCATGTGGTCGTACAGGAAGTGCTCCACTGTGTTTTTAAACTACATAAAGTACATTTTCACTAGAATAATCTGGATAATTTCAGACCTAGGATTGCCAGTCTCTACTGAACAAAAGGTAAAAGTATCTTGAAACCTACCACTACATGACATCACAAGGTGGAACAGAGAATTTAAAGCTTTGGAGATGTAGACGGACTAATGATAAAGTGTGACTCAAACATGTGTGAATGAAACAAAACTCCAGGTCTGTTTTTGAGGAGGAAACGACATTATAACATGTCTTAAAACTCACAAGAGTCAGTTTCACATAGTATAGGACCAGTTAGGTAATACACACCTGCTTTTTAGAGAATAATTTAGTATAATTTACCATTTGGAGCAACTTCTGAACCAGTTGAGAAAGCAAAACACTCATCATGACCAAACAGACCAAACCAAACACAAGTGCAAGGAAAATATCTGCACTTTGTTCTAAATTGTGTAATTTTTGTCATTTTAAGCGTTGAAAAACACTGCATTTGTGTGGAAGATAATTAGTTCCATTAGATTTTGAATTTTAAACACCGCTGAATTTCTCATTTTGAATTTTTTACCTGTGGAAAAAGATGAATTAAAAACATATTGAAAACTTCAGCAACTGTAAATTCGGAATAAAAATAATTCATGTTTTTTCAGTGTTTTTTTTTCTTTAGTTAAAAAATGAATAGTGAGAATTTCAAGGGCATTTAAAACTCAAAATCTGATTAAACAAATTATCTTCCAGACATTCGCCCACCATTTCTGTTCAGATTTTCCCTTTTCACAAACCTTTGCTTAGTTAAATCCACACACGACATTTTTTTTGGCCAGGCAGTGCTCAACAATTACATATAAGTTGTTAGTTGTTAGTATTTCTATTGCCAAAATGACTGTTTCCTGTTGATTTTGCATCGTTAGCAGTCGGTTTTGTCTCACCAAAACGCTGCACTCACCATTTTTCCTCCAGAATCCTTATACTTGTTGACTCCGTTGTCTTGTTCAAACTTTACTTTGATAGTTTCCAGTCCGGCGAAGCAAAGTTATCTGGTGTCTCCCCGGGGTGCCGCGCCGACAACGCCGCAGCAACTTGTCAGAACTGCACTTGTCGGACACTTTCTACTCCGAACTACCGCGTGCCGAACACGGGATCCGGCGCTAACGAGTGACAGCTACCACAGCGGGCGTCCGGCCTGGTTTGCGATTTGCTCATAGGCACAACGTCGCCTAACTGGAGCTGTGAGTGGACGCGCAGCGGTGGGCCGCGCTAACAAGCGAAACAAGACCCCGAGATGAGGAAGAGAGCTGTACAGTCGCATCAAAGCCGGCAATTACGGGTTTGAAAGAGGCTAGAGATGGATACGAGGTAGAAATCAGGCGGACTGCTTCAAAAAGTAAACAGTCTTCAGTCGTGGTATATCGGTACTCACCTTAATCAGCCTTAATAAACAATAACAAGGTCTAAATCCATAGTTTGGTTGGATTTTTTTCTTTATTTTGCTCACTACAACCTGTTATTTTACAATCTGCTGCTGTAGTTGTGTCATGTGGCTGTAATAAAAGCTACAGGACCAGAAATACAAATAAAAAAATTCACACTCTTTCAGACAAAACACACAGCAAACATGTATAAACAACTTTCTGGACTTAAAAAAAATGTTTAATTTAGGGCCTTAGCTACAAGAGTGCAAAATATCAAGTCTGTAAGTAAACTAAAAATCTCCTTATTGTCCTAAAAACGATTAAAAAAGTGCAATCGCTCCATGACTTGGTTTCAGTCGTGGAAACAGCTCCTGTGAGGTCCAGGGCCAGAGCCACAGCACTTCTGCATTTCCAGGGCGTTTATTACATTTATATTTGTACCTTTCAAATAAAAATAGCAATTGATGCGCAATTACGAAGACCAAGATGCGTAATTGTGCCATTTATTTGAGAAATAACTGCACTTAGAGCGGCTTTTTCAGTTGTTACAAACACAGACGCTCAGAGCGGTCGACCATCTTGACTCACTTCACTCTTTGGCAAAGTTTAGGCCAATGAAAATGGACGGAGCGCGTGAGTTTGGAGGAAAACAAAGCTTCTGTTGTGTGACGTAGGAAATAATGCCGGAAATGTGCTTGTTTCTGTCGTAAGTTTTTATCTTTTATGGTTGGAAAGTTGTGCGCGGTTATAAAACATAACATAATCCCCGGTATTACTGGATCAAGAATAATTCAGATTTACTAAATACTTAATTAAGGATTTAGGAATATTTGGGTCACCATGTTAGTTTTTATCGTTCTGAAAATGCTTTATTCGCCAAAAACAACCTATTCAAATGTTTAATTACTTTCACTTTCATATTTGACGCTCTGATTCCCCCTCCCTTTGCTCCCCGTGCTAAGTTCTTCCCCCTTCAGAGCACCAAAGGGGGTGGGACTTCCTTTGCACTCGTCTTAGGGCAAATGTTTTGTTTCTGTTGATGTGATTGTACTAATGTCACATGGATAAAGCTCTGTTCCATAAAATAAGCAAAACTATTTCTTCTACTACAGTTTCTTCTACCATTACTGCAGTTTATTCTACTACTACATTTTATACGACGACTACTGCAGTTTCTTCTTCTACAATTTCTACTATTACTACTACATTTCTACTATTATTACTACAGTTTCTTTTATTACAATTTCTACTACTAAAACTTCTATTACTACAACAATTTCTACTACTACTACTACTAATTCTACTACTATTACAATTTCTACTGCTACTACTACATTTTTTACTACTACTACTGCAATTTCTTCTCCTACCACAACAATTTCTACGACTACTACAAGTTCTACTACTATTACAATTTCTACTACTACAATTTTTACTATTGCTACTACAATTTCTTCTACTACTACTCCTACTACTACTACTACTACTACTACTACTACTACTACTACTACTACTACAATTTATATGACTACTACTGCAGTCTCTTCTAGTACAACAATTTCTACTATTATTACTACAATTTCTACTACTACAATTTCTACTACTACTACTACTCCTACTACTACTACTACTGCTACTGCAACTACTACTATTACTACTACTACTACTACTACTACTGCTACTACTACTACTGCTACTACTACTACTACTACTATTGCAACTACTACTACTGCTACTACTACTACTACTACTACTACTACTGCTGCTGCTGCTACTACTACTACTGCTGCTACTACTACTACTACTGCTGCTACTACTGCAACTACTACTACTGCAACTACTACTACTGCTACTACTACTACTACTGCTACTACTGCTGCTACTACTCCTACTACTACTACTACTTCTACTTCTACTTCTTGTACTCCGATATTCTTCTCCGTTTCCTCCTGTCGCTGCAGAGTCTAGACTGGGCGTGTCCGGTGCCGATTACTTCGAGATTTCATTGATCAATATTTCAGGCCCTGTTAGTCCAGCGTCCTGAAGTAGCACCGTGTACTTCTGAACCCCCGGCCTCTGAAATACTACATGTCTGAGTAGTTTGGACACCCGGGGTCCTGTGGAAATGTTAGGTCAGGCTTAAGCTCGTGTTGGGGCTTCACGGTGGAGTTGGAGCAGGAGAAGATGGAAGAAAAGGGTTAACGAGGGTCATATTGCGAAAATCTGCGGTAAAATCTCAGAGTTCGGCGTTTTGTTGATCAGCTAAAGCCAAATTCAGCTATAAAATTCATATATTGTTTAGCTAAATGTATCTGATTTTGACTGAACATGGAAAACAACTTCTTTTTTTTTTTGCAGCAAAGTTGTTTCTCATTTGCCTGAAGTATTCCAAACTTCCTTCACAGTGATGAGTTTACAAGAGGTTTTCACAACTTTCCGAGACTAGGGTCAATAACTAGCATGCTAACACTGCACTTCTTGATTCTCAGAGGATTAAAGACCGTAGGTGGCGAATAGCAGCATCTCTTTTCTACCTTAAGAGCTGCTTATATCTAAATATCTCAACTACTACATCAGAAGTATCAGTGAAAAATAAACCAAACACTTCTATTACTACTAGTACTACTACCACTACTACTAGTACTATTGCTGCTGCTGCTACTACTGCTACTACTACTACTACTACTACTACTACTGCTGCTACTGCTACTACTACTACTACTACTACTACTACTACTATTGCTACTACTGCTACTACTGCTACTACTACCACCACCACTACCATTGCCACTCACCGCTACCACTACTACTCACTGCACCACTACTACTACTACTACTACCACTACCACTACTACTACACCACTTACCACTACTGCTACTACTACCACTACCACTACTACCACCACCACCACCACTGCTACTACTATCACTACTACTACTACCACCACCACTACTACCGCTACCACTACTACTACTACTACCACTGCTGCCACTACTACTACTACCACCACCACCACCACTGCCACTACTACATCATCCACTACCATCACTTACCACCATTACCACTACTGCTACTACTACTACTACCACCACCACTACCATTGCTACCACTGCCACTACTGCTACTACCACTGCCATCTACTCAATCTACCACTATCACTGCTACTACTACTACTACTACTACCACTACTACTACCACCACTACTACTACCACTACTACTACTAATACCACCACCACAACTACTACAACTACTACATCCACCACCACAACTACTACTACTACCACCACCATTACTATTGCTACGACTGCTACTACTACTACTACTACTACTACCACCACCACCACTGCTACTACTTATCATTACACTACTACTACCACTACTACCACTGTTACTACTACTACTACCACTACCGCTGCCACTTACTAATACTGCCACTACTACTACCACTACTACTATTGCTACTACCGTTACCATCGCTACTACCACTGCCATTAATACTACATTACTACATTATTACCACTACTACTACTCCTATTACTACCACTACTATCCACATTATTATTACTACTACCATTACTACTACGTTACTACCATTACTACCGTTACATTATTACTACCACCACTATTACTATTACTACCACTATTACCGTTACTACTACTACTACTACTACTACTACTGCTACTACTACTAATGCTACTACTACCACTACTACTACCACTACTACTACTGCTACTACTACTACTACTACTACTACTATAATGCTACTACTAGAGTCGACTACTTCTACTAGAATATTAACACTACAGCTTCTACTGCTTACTATAGGTATTATTAATAAGGAGTTGAAGTACTTTTTTATATAACATACATGTATAACCCTATGTGTAGTGTTTTGCCGAAGAGCACAGCGGCAGTATTTTGATAATCGGGCTAGAACCACAACTTCAGCTTTAGTTTGTTTCCCATCCAACACCCCGCTGTGCACTCCCCACATCTTTGCGAGGATGTCTGGTATTAACCGCTCAGGTCCAGGACTCGGATCTGGGGTCCACAGACTGTAGAGGAGGAGGAGGACGGAGGAAGAGGACGAGCACAGTGCAGTGAAGCAGGAGACACGTCGGCCATATTTCAGGCCAGAGAAAAATGCAGCACTCTTCTCGGTGACAACTTTTTCTGTGGTTTTGGCTTAAACTTTTGTGGCTTGTTTTGTAGTAGTAGTAGTAGAAATAGCAGAAGTAGCTTAGTAGTAATAGTAGAAACGGGAGTAGTTGTAGTAAAAACAGTTGTAGTAGTAGTAGTAGTAGCAGTAGTCTAGAAGAAGTAGAAGTAGTAGTATTACAGTAGTAGCTTTACAAATAGACTTAGTAGTAGTAGACGTAGTAGAAACAATAATAGGAAGAGCAGTAGGATTAGAAATACTGCAGCTTTATTTAGTAGTAGTAGGAGGAGTAGTAGTAGTTACTGTAGAACTAGTAACGTAGGAGTAGATATAGTAGTAGTAGTAGTAGTAGGAATAGTAGTAGTAGTAGGAATAGTAGTGGTAGTAGTAGTAGTTGTAGGAATAGTAGTAGTAGTAGTAGTAGTAGTAGTAGGAATAATAGTAGTAGTAGTAGTAGTAGCAGGAATAGTAGTAGTAGGAATAATAATAGTAGTAGTAGTAGGAATAATAGTCATAGTAGTAGTAGTAGTAGGAATAGTACTAGTAGTAGTAGTAGTTGTAGGAATAGTAGTAGTAGGAGTAGTAGTAGGAATAGTCGTCGTAATAGTAGGAATAATAGTAGTAGTAGTAGCAGGAATAGTAGTAGTGGTAGTAGTAGTAGTAATAGTAGTAGGAATAATAGTAGTAGTAGTAGTAGTAGGAGTAGTAGTAGTGGTCGTAGTATTAGTAGAAACATTACTGTGAATAGTAGTAGTTACAGTAGTAGTACTAGCCTAGTAGTAGTGGTAGTAGAAGTAGCAGTAACCTAAAAGAAGTAGCAGTAGTCGTAGCATTACAATAGTAGCTTTACAAATAGACATAGTAGTACTGTAGTAGTACTAACAGTAATAGCCGTTGCTCTTGTAGTCATTGTAGTACCTGGAGGAGTAATTGCAGTAGCCGTTATCTTAAAGTCCTTTTATAGATTTGAATATATTTGAATTGGACCTACAGCGTCTTTAAACACGTTGGCCTTGCACAAACAGAGAAAAGCAACTCCAAAACCTGGATCCGTGTTCACCTGAAAAAGTTACACAAAAATATTTTCAAATACTTGGCAAGGAACAAAAGGGAAATTACACAAACATATTACTGTGCTTGTTTACCGGTGCGTTTTGGCTGCGAGCGAACATCTCGCCGCCATCGCGCTCCCCGGGCTGTCTGCTGTCTCCGGTCCAAAGCCTCGTCTATGTGCTCCTCTAATTGTCTTATTAGCCGTAGCGCTCGTGCTAACTATAGACCGGGGAGAGCTGAGCGAGTTTGTGCGCGAAAACACGGCCGCCCACTCGCATCACATCACACTGTGTTTGTGTTTTTGGCGACGGGGCATTTGCGGTGGTTAATAATACACGACTACGGTGAGCAGACGTCCCAGTTTGGAGCCCCGTGTCCCCCTGTCCCTGCGGATTTATCCCAAACCAGTGATTTGTCCCAGTTTTATACAAGAAATGTCCCTATTTTTGACCAATTTGATCCCTGCCGACAGTAAAAAGAGGCATACATTGTCATTTGTTTCGGTAAAGGCCGCTACACACTAGAATTTTTCGGTCTTAAATGATTTTTAAACTACGTACATTGTTATTATTTGTGAAATGTGGAGCAATACTTCAGAAACAGGATTTTTAAAGCACAAAAGAGGAGGTAAAGTCCACAGGAAGTAGAGTCACTGTCGCTGATCTGCAGCTTTACGCTCTGTGGACGTAAACAAACACGTGCGAGGAACAACTTTCGCCTTTTTACTTTCCAAAAACGCTTCATAGTGAATTGATAGCGCGGTTTTATGGACTGGGGTCATTATTTGCAGAGGAGGTTGGAAAAGCAGAATGGTTGAAAAATAGCGTTTATGCTGCTACTCCAACAATTAGACGTCAATAGCAGCATGGAACCTGATTCAAAACCAGCGATTTGTCCCAGTTTTATACAAAAAACATCCCAGTTGTCCCTATTTTTGACGTATTTGATCTAAACCAGGACTAAGCTAAGACTAAACCAGGACTACATCAGGTCTAAACCAGGACTAAAACAGAACTATCACAATTTTTGACTAATCTAATCCCTGCTAACAGTAAAGAGGAGCATAAATTGTCATTTATCCGTCAGATTATGATTGACAGGAGAATGCAGAATCGCTCTTTTCACAGTTTTACTTATACCAACCATCCCAACTTAAAGCAGATTTGCGCATTTATCTCCCTCCCAGCGCCACTTACGGACATTGTAGCTCAAATTTATGGCTTGTTTTGCTTACAGATAGCCTGCAAACCTAGGAAAATACGTCCTGTTTTTATTTTTATAGCTACGTTCAGTCGTTCATTCACCGTGCATTTGATTGAAACCATTTTTTCGTTTGAAAAGCGCCGTATTTGTATGACAAATGTGACACAATGCTGTCATATTGAAGGTAATAGTAGCGTGCTGTGTTAAAGAACTGTAGCCTATAAACATTCTGAAGTCAAATACAAACTTGTTTTCATTTTGAGAACGATAGAATTATATTTCGCACCATTGATTTGCGATGTTATGCAGATGTGACCCTTGTGAGCTTTAGGCCATGTGATACGCACCTGCAGTTGTGTTTCATTCACACGTGTTTGATTTATGCTGCATTATTAATCTGTCTGCGGCTTCAAAGTGCAAAATGCTCTGTTCGACGCTGAGGTGCAATGAAGTGAACGTCAACCTTTTACCTTTTGTTTAGACGAGATTGGCAAATCCAGATCTGAAATGATCAAAGTGGTTCTGGTGAAGGTGTATGGAGCTTAAAAACACAGTGGAGCACTTACTGTCCTACTTCACTGTTGTGGTGGCGTCCATCCATCCATCCATCCATTTTCTTCCGCTTATCCGGGGCCGGGTCGCAAGGGCAGGAGTCTAAGCAGGGACTCCCAGACTTCCCTCACCCCAGACACTTCCTCCAGCTCCTCCGGGGAGATCTTGAGGCGTTCCCAGGCCAGAGACACAGTCCCTCCAGTGTGTCCTGGGTCTTCCCGGGGGCCTCCTTCCAATGGGACACCTCCCGACGGAGACATCCAGGAGGCCCTCCCCTCAGCTGCTCCTCTCCACATTGAGGAGCAGCGGCTGTACTCCGAGCTCCTCCATCCATGTTTGTGAATTCTGCCCTAGAAAAGCAAAAGACCTTAACTCGAGACCGTCAAAAACTGAGAAAATTAATTCTTCTGCTGTGGTTTTTCGTATGGTTTTGGATGTTATAATTTCCATAGTCCTTTATTTTCTCGTTAAAACAAGATAAAAAGGTCTCAAATATCCCCAAAATTACATTACAACTAATTTTGGAGCAGAATTCTATCAGTGGTACCTGGCAAAAATACTGTACACTGAGCCAAAACTCCTCCAATATACAGAGAAATTACTTAACTTTATACGTGATCTTGTTCTTTCGGTCATTACCCAGCGCTCAGGACCGTAGGTGTATCTTTAGGTGTGTTGTCACCAGGACGCCGCAGGCCGGAGGTCGATGGTCGACTGTTGCCGCGTCATTTGACCTCCGGCCGCATGTCTAAGGTGAAGAGAGGGGCAGAGCTGTCCGGTGATCACCACCCGGTTGTTGAGTCCACTGGTGGAGGAGGAAGCAGAGTTTGTTGTGATGAAGATACTTTTATATTGTCAGTTTTTGTTAAACGTCCTATATTACACAAAATTGACTCTTGTGAGCTTTAAAAATGTTTATGGTGCTCATCAAAAAACATACCTGGAGTTGTGTTTTGTTTCATTCACACATTTGCTTGAGATTATAAAATAGATCAGAAAACTGCGTATTGTGGGGTTTAAATGTCGGAAATGAATAAAGAATAAGCCACCCACGACGGTCAGATCTGCAAATATTCCTCCTACTTCCACAAATATGCTTTGTTTGTCCAGATTGGTTTAGACTGTGGTCTCTGGTGTTCAGCCGCTCGTCTTACACTCTGCGTCTGTTTACTTGTCCATAATCCGGAGCATCTGCGAGCTCCACACTCCCAGTTAAGCCAGTAAGTCCCCCCCCCAAATGGACTCTTAGGAAAGTACTGTCGCAGCAGGTTCTGAGTGGTGCAGGGCCCGAGTGAGGAGTGGGGGATCATGGGTAAAGGGTGGAAGGAGAGTGTACGAGTTTGCCAGTGGTGGAACGTAATGAAGTAAAAGGAGTTTAAGTACCGTATTTAAACTTGAACTATAAAACTTATTGGTTTGGGGGTCCACCACCTGCTTGTTTCTAGGGATATTTTAGTAGTATTAGTAGGAATTAAAGTAGGAATAGTAGTAGTTACAGTGGTAGTAGTAGTAACCTAGTAGAGGTAGCTGTAGCCTAGAAGAAGTAGTAATTGTCGTATTATGGTAGTAGTACTATAGTGGTACTAACAGTACACACCTACTTATTTCTATGGATATTTTAGTAGTAGTAGTAGCAGTAGTAGTGGTAATAGAAGTAATAGAAGTCGTAGATGTAATAGAAGGAACAGTAGCAGTAGTAGTAGTAGCAGCAGTAGCAGCAGTAGTAGTATTAGTAGCATTAGTAGCAGTAATAGTATTAGTAGTAGCAGTGGCAGTAATAGCAGTAGCAGTAGTAGTATTAGTAGCAGTAGCAGTAGTAGTAGTATTAGTAGCAGTAGCAGTATTAGTAGCAGTAGTAGCAGTATTAGTAGTAGTAGTATTAGTAGCAGTAGTAGTAGTAGCAGTATTAGTAGCAGTAGTATTAGTAGCAGTATTAGTAGTAGTAGTATTAGTAGCAGTAGTAGCAGTATTAGTAGTAGTAGTATTAGTAGCAGTAGTAGTAGTAGTAGTATTAGTAGCAGTAGTAGCAGTATTAGTAGCAGTAGTAGCAGTATTAGTAGTAGTAGTATTAGTAGCAGTAGTAGTAGTAGCAGTATTAGTAGCAGTAGTAGCAGTATTAGTAGTAGTAGTATTAGTAGCAGTAGTAGTAGTAGCAGTATTAGTAGCAGTAGTAATAGCAGTAGTAATAGTAGTAGAAACAGTTGTAGGAATAGTAGTAGTTCCAGTAATAGTAGTAACCTAGTAGCAGTAGCCTAGAAGAAGCAGTAGTAGTATTACAGTCGTAGCTTTACAGATAGACTCAGCAGTACTACAGTAGTACTACAGTAGTACTACAGTAGTACTACAGTAGTACTACAGTAGTACTACAGTAGCACTAACACCCGCTCATTTCTATGGATATTGTTTCGTCTCTGTTTGTTTTGTTGTACTTTGTTTTACTTTCACTCATCCGTTCAGGAGCAGTGGGCGGCACGTGGGGCGCCCGGGGACACATCTCCATGATCTTGTTGCCAGGCTTGGCCAGGACTACTTTAGCTGGAGGCCAAATATGTCATTGCTCTGCCTGGAATGTCCCACAGTATGACTTTAAACAGCTCTACTTTACGTTTATTCAATTACAGCTGGTTTTATAGCTCCAAAATACCTCGAAAAACACTCATTCTGACTGCGAGCGGGGTCGCCTCTACACAGGTCTGACCTGTAACTCGGTCTGGGTTGGTCTCCATGAAGATCCACCACAAAGGTTACACAATGCAGCTTTAAAATAACCAGTTTAGAAACCAGAGTGTGGCCTTGTGTAACATTAAACATCTCACATATCATTTATGAACCACCCAAACCAGGTAAATGAGGTTAATGATGTGAACATTTCCATTACCAGACTTTTTTTAAACCTACTTTTTAATTATTTAGAGCCAATTGGCGTAAACCCAGAAAGAAAAACTAGATTTAAAAAGTTACTGTTGCTGTTACTTTTAACAACCTCCAGTCTCTTTATTCAGTTGGCGGGTTTTCAATACAGGATGTCCTTGTTATATTACATCTTTTATTCAAACCACTTTCTTTATTCAGTAGTTGGGTCAGTAAAGCTCAACAGTGACCGCCCACCAGGTTTCGGAAGGAAATTAACCGCGTAGACTTTAGAAAAACAAAAACGAGTTGAAAAGCTCATTCAGCGCTAATGAGCTGCTCTATGTGTCACTAATAAGTTATTAAAACAAACAACTAAAAACTTTTTCCAGCGAAGGGTCTGTCAAACGCTTTTCTCCATGGACAGTTTGGCATTAAGTCTTTCTATCTTCACGGAGACCGACCCAGACTAAGTTGCAGGTCAGATCTGTGGAGAGGCGACCCCGCTCACAGTCAGAATGAGCGTTTTTCCAGGTATTTTTGAGCTATAAACCCACCTGTAATTGAATAAAAGTAAAGTAGAGCTGTTTAATGTCGTGCCGTGGAACATTTCAAGTAGAGCGACGACGTATCCATTGAAACGACCCCCAAACGACAAGTTACACAGTGGAAATGTGGGTTTTTTTGGACTGAAAACAACCATCCAAAGCTGTTTAGCGTCCGCCGTGACGTTAAACACAGACGTCAAAATCTAAGAACGTATTTTCAAGCACCGTACGTAAAAGTGACGTTCATGTTCGAAAATTTGATGATGGTGAAGGACTTATGTAACAATGTGGGAGATTTATTGTTTTTGAAAGGTAGAATGACATTTTCCTCCATTGATTTGCACTATATTACGCACCTTTGACTCTTGTGAGCTTGTTATGATCTTGTTACCTCCTCAAAAACACACCTAGAGTTTGGTTTCATTCACACGTCTTTGAGTAATCTTTTATTATTGGTCTGTTTACATCTCCAAAACTCAAAATGCTCTGTTCCCGTAGTGGTGGTTTTCAAGTTAACAACACCTTTTTACCTTTTCTTTAGAAGAGAAAGGCAATTCCACATCTGAAATTGTCCAAACGATTCTGGTTTTGAAAGAAATATCCAAAATACAAATCACACAACTGTCCACAAACCTGCAGTATTTACCTCATGGCTTAAAGTCCTTTCATCTCACAACTATGACGTTAAGTATATATTTACTTGTGCCCACATAAAACCAGAAGCTGAAACTCAGAATGATGAAAAGTTAGGATAGATGTTAGGGCTGGGCGGTATACCGTTTGAACCGGTATACCGGTAATTTTTATTTTTATGATATGAATTTTTTATTTACCGCCATACCGTGTGTGCGCGCATATGTCGGCAACACAGAGCGGCGGAACGTCGCACAGCGGTAGATTGAGCGGGGGCTGTTTTTCAGTGTTACACCAAACAAGCCAACAAGCCAGGTAAGGATAGCGAGTTGAGTAGAAAGTAAAATCTGCATCTTCTCCCCAATCTCTGCGTAACGTTGGCACTGCAGCACAAAACATTACACAGACGTCCCTGGTAGGCGCGTTTGCTCAAGGGACCGTCTGTGTAGTGTTAGGCGCGTTTGCTAAAGGGACTGTCTGTGTAGTGTTAGGCGTGTTTGCTAAAGGGACCGTCTGTGTAGTGTTAGGCGCATTTGCTCAAGGGACCGTCTGTGTAGTGTTAGGCGCGTTTGCTAAAGGGACCGTCTGTGTAGTGTTTTGTGACACGGGCGAGAGCGCGGGTGCGCGGCACCCGCTCTTCACCTTTTCGCCCGGGCACGGCTCCGCGCACTCCGTCTAAAGGGACCGTCTATGACAAGAAAAGCAAACGTTGGAATGATATTACCAACTCTATCACACTCCACTTAGCCAAAGACAAAAATACCGTTAAATACCGTGATACCGTGATAATTTCAAAAAATACCGTGATAACAATTTTTGGTCATACCGCCCAGCTCTAATAGATGTCATAATGATAAACAATTCAAAACACAATATTATATCTTTTGAATGATGGAAAGTTCTCAAAATGGCACCATAAACCAGGAAGCCGCTGATTATAACAATGTCCTGGTAAAATACCTTCTGCTCTGCTACTACTATGACTTTCTCCTTACCAACAAACCTCTAAAAGGTCCTGTATTACACAAACTGGACTCTTGTGAGGTTTAAACCACGTCATAAACCTGTTTCCTCCTCACGAACAGACCTGGAGTGTTTGGTTTCATTCACACATGTTCGAGTAACACTTTATTATTATACAAAAACATAAACGTGCTTTTTCGTTCTCACTTTTATTACACGTTTCTACGAGCATTTTGGGGAATTCTGCTGCACACGGAGACACAAAACTTGCAGTTTGCGTAGGCGGCAGCTCCACCAAGACCAAATGCCTGAGTATATTCCTCATATATAACCCTTCTGCTTCTCTGCTTCTTCTTCTCCAGCGCGACAATTCAAAACAACATAGCGAAGCGTAATAACACCACCAATTTCATGTGGACGGACGAGGAGGTTGAGCTAATTGTAAAGCCAACAAAGCTCTTGAAAATGTGCATTGGATTGGGAGTCGTGTCAGGTTTTCAGACGTATGGGCGGCATTCGTAGAACAATATCCCAACATCGATGCCCAGAAATACCCTCATCAAAAAGAGGAAATCACCAAAGCACAGATCACGTTTTTTTTCCCCTGAACTGACTCGTGTTCGTGATGTAATCTCTACGTCACGGCCCACGAAAATGCCGTTTTCCGTTTTCAACTGTTTACACGGCGACGACAGGGTGGAGCATTTTCAAGATTTCCACTGTGGAGGGCGTTTTCAGATTTTTGCATTTCTAAAAACGCAGCTGCCGTCTAAACGATGTGGATGTCTGGCAAAATGTTCTGTGTTTTCCACCTGTTACCGTTGTCGTGTAAAGCTCAAAATGCTCCTTTCCACCTTGTGATGTCACGAAGCTGTAGTTCTTAACTGCTTAACAGCTGATTTTTACATTTAGTTCAGTGGATATTGGCAATTCCGGGGCTGTAATCATCCCTAGTGAAGGTATACGGGGCACTTCCTGTATTACCACGTGACATCAGAAGGTGGAACAAAGTGTTTTCAGTCTAAGAACTCAGTCTAAATGTGCGGTTTGTGTGTTAAACATGTGTGAATGAAACAAAACCCAAGTTCAGGCATGTTTCTGATGATGAAACCTTTAAACGGATCAGAAAATACCGTAAATGTAGGACCTTGAAATTTAATATCTGACATTTGACAGTCCATATGTGCCCATTACATTACCATTGGTGTTAGTCATATCTTTTTTTTTCATTATAAATCCTCTTCTCCTGCTCCGGATCCCATAACAACACGCCACATTAGCCAGTATCACCTTCCACACTTCCACCTCTGAAGATCGCCCTAAACGCAGCCCACGTGACCACATCTCCTAAACCTCTCCTCAATAGGTCTTTAATGAAATGAACAAAGAGTGCTGGAGAGATCGGGTGACACGTTTCGCGCCTTCTCGCGGTCCGTTAGCGGTCAGGAGAACAAAGAGCGCAGGCCTGTCAAGATAATTACTATATTGACTTATCGCGTGATGTATGAGACCCGAAACGGTGATTTTAGAAGGTTAATATTTATCGTAGGGTTGTCAAAAGTACCGAAAATCAGATGCTGAAAATAGTATGGAAACTAGATTCTCTTTTGAGCAAGTATCGATACTAAAAAAGTCACATTCGCAGGATGGAAATGAAGCTTTCTTGAAGCTTTAGAACGATCTTGAGCTATTTCAGAACAAGTGTAAGAGCACGTAGACGAGTATACGCCCATGGAGCACTGAGGGATTACACAGATATAACGTCGTGTGGTAATATAAACGAAAGTACTGCTTATTTGTTTGTTTATTGGTTGATTATTTGGCAGGGGCAGTGTACATTAAATAGCATCGCTGCAAATGCACCAGAATTAGCCAAAAGGTTATTTTTCATCCGTTGTCCCTGGACAGAGTGAAATTTTCTCCCTAAAAATAACAGTAAAAATATTAAACGGTGAATAATACAAATATAGCAGAACAGTAAAACAGATGTAGCAACTAGCATAATACATAATACAGGCATTACGTAAAAAATCAACAGTTATTCTGCAATATTTAAACATTCGATTAAGACAGAAAACACACAAGTTGTAGCATGGTTTGGTTGGGGGAGGTAAGTAGTATCACTAACTACGATTTAATGTTGAAAATCACATTCTGTTGTCTAAAGAAAGTGTTTTTATCATCACTGTGTCAGAATCTGCATTGAGTGTATTCCTTAGTATTTAAACTGAGTTAGGTGTTTGTTCATTGCAGCCTCCTAGGGCCATATACAGTACTGTGCGAAAGTTTTAGGCAGGTGTGGAAAAAATGTAAGTAAACCGAGAAGAACTGAGGCTCTTTTGAAGGCAAAGGTCACGTCAAATATGGATTTGATTTAGATTTCTTTCTTTCTTTCTTAAATATGCCGGATTTAGCACAGTGCTAATTTCCATCCGTAGTCCCAGACGTAAAATATAACATCATTAGACAAAATATTACAGTCACAGACATAAAACAAATGATTATATATACACAATAGTCATACATGACACAACAGATTTATAATACAGTTCATCTGCTGAGGGGCTTGACCTAAAGTGCGGATTGAAAGGTGCTTCTCACAGTCTGCATAATAAAGTGCATTTTATTAAAGTGCCTATTCTGTTTCCATTGTCTGCATCTCAGTGTGTTTCTCTTTTGTTCATTAACACTTAACACATAAATGATTAACAGCATTTTTAAAGACGTTCCTAGTTTACAGCATTTTTTCCACACCTGCCTGTAACTTCTGCACAGCTCTGTATGTCCAACACATTTTGGTTGTTCAGGCACTTTATAAATAGTTTTCGCAAATCATTATTCAATTTGGACTAAAATGAACATTTTACACACCGTAAAAAACAAAACCTAGTCAAGTTAAAATGCCTTGAATTAAGATTTACCGTGATTTGAGTAAATTTCACTTGACGAGTAAAACGATCTGCCAGTGGAACAAGGCTTTTTGTACTTTTTGTATGAAACTACATCTTGCAACACTTAAAATAAGAAAAACAACAACTTTTTTCACTTAAAATAAGAAACAAAATCAGATGTTGCTTTAATTAAGAAAAAAAAACCACATTCCTCTGGCAGATCATTTCACTTGTCAAGTTAAATCAACTCGAATAAAGTAAAATGTTCTTCATTTCAGTCATTTTAACTTACCTAGATATTGATTTTTTCCTGTGTATCACATATGTGGACATCATTTTTCTCCGAAACTCAAAAAATATATATAATTCTTCATTTTTGCACTCATCCGGTCCCAATCAGCCCAAATAACAAAGAGAAACCAGTAAAGTTGTGCAAGAGTTTGGGTTCGAGGAGGTTTAACAGTTTGAGATGGTCCAAAATTATCCCTTGATTATCGTATGTGTTCCAATGATCGTATTTATTCACCATGAAGAGTTTATAAAGCACAACTTTTCCGTGGCCAGAAGAGAGTTTGGTTATTGTAATGCCACCGACAATGAGCATTCTAACCACGTACTTCCAGAATTGCTTTGTAATTAGGCGCGGACGGATCACAGCATCTGCTCGTACGATATATCTGAACTGGAGCGAGACTGATTCTGCTCACATACATCAAAAAAAAAGAGGGGGAAAAAAAAATCAGGTATCACTTCAGAATTTTCCCTTTCTCCGCGGGTTAACAGCCTTCATCTCGGAATGGCGTCGGGAAAGTCCAGCTGCCGCGCCGGAGCCAATGGGGATCAATGAGGAGCCTGGTGATAAAGGGGTGGGGGGCGGCCATGATCCGTAGATGATTCCCCGGGACTGGATACCGGACTCTGGGGAACCGAGCATCAAAAGCGGAGGCGGATCAGGAGCCGAGATGAAAGGAGGAGAGGGTGTAGCGGAAATGTGAGGTGCATGCGTGATACCGCGGGCCTGCGGGCTCCGGGAGACGGTGGGGGCGGCGGCTCGCGGTGCGGCGCTGCGGCGGAGGAAGGGAATAAGCCGCGTCGAACACTGGAGCGAATGTTCAGTCCTGGTTTAGGCCGGGGATTCCCATAATGCTTTTCAGAAGTGGGTGAAGGAAGAAAATAAGACAAAATATTCGAACAAAAGTGAGTCTCTGTAAGATTTCTGCATATAAATCGACATTGGCTTGGACACGATTTATTGAAAGGCTTTAGTTCAGTGGTTCTTAACCTTGTTGGAGGTACTGAACCCCACTAGTTTCATCTGCGCATTCACTGAACCTTCTTAACTGGAAAAATAAAATATGTTTTTTACAAATTCCAAACGTAGGTATATATATTTTATTGGTGCATCCACATGTGAATCTCTATTGCTCATATCCGTCCGACCACTTTCCTTTTTTGCTCGATATAGTTCGTATGAAGGGAAAATATTAAAGAAATGACACGACACCATCACGACAGTCACAAGACGATTGCTCGCACAAAATTTCCTGCAGCCAATAACGGCCAAACGGGGCGAGTCATCGTGAATCATATGAGTTGGACGTGTGTTTTGACCCCTGCAGAACCCCTGAGACTGACTCACCGAACCCAGGTTAAGAACCACAGCTTTAGTTAAATTTTATTGCAAATGTATTTATGTTTGTAGGTTTAAATTTTAAATTTGTTCTTTGATTTGTGCGTCTTGTTTAATGTCTATGCTACTGGACAACTTGAATTTCTCCTCATGGGGATGAATAAAGTATATCTATCGATATCTATCTGTATATCTATCTATATCTATCTAAAATTAGTGCTGTTGTGCTTATTCAACGTAGTCGACATAAACAAATATGCAAATTAGTTGACGGGAATTTTTTTGGTCGAATATTCGCCTATTTAATTTTGTTCAAACGGCTCATCCGGAGAACTTTTGCTTGTCTTGAGTTGAGGTAATTCCCCTCCTCACCACTTGTTGCGTTTTCTTTTTTTTTTTCAGCGCTTATGCTGTATGCAAATGACCCATGCGGTTTTAAGTTTTGTTTCTGTAAAACATAGTTTGCTGAAGGCGCTTCAGAAAAGGAAAAGACGTAACTTAAGGATGATTTTTGAATGCCGAGCTTGCTCTTGTTTATTTTATGACGATTGTGTCTTTGGACAACGATTTGCACACACGATTTGACGCTACACGTGCGAGCGGCAAAGTGTAACGGTATTGAGACGGCACCAAGCTCCAGACGTTTTTTTCTGAATAACCAGTTTATCGAATGAGCAACACAACAGCGATAACAGCAGGAAAATCTGAAAGACACAGCACACGCACGATAACCTCCCAGGAAAATCTACGCCCACACACAGCGTAGGAGCCTGGTCCTCTACAGACCGTCTATGGCAATAAAATAAATAAAATGAACAAATTCTTTTAAATCAGTCGAGAGATCGGTCGTTAGAAAATCAGTCGTTAGTGGCAGCACTAGTTAAAATGACATAAATTATAATAATATCGTTTTGGATTAGTCACAGTCACAGTTCTCTTGCACTAAAAGGGTAAAAAACTAAAAGAAAGAAAAAATTCTACTTGTAAACGAATCTGTTAAAATAAAGATCAGATTAAGAATAACCTCAGACTAACTTTAACAGAGCAGTGCTTTCAGTCACCTTCACACCCGCAGGTAACACTGATGACAATATTATAGACAAAACTCTTGGGCTACTACAGTTTATCTACGGTGACCAGACGTCTTTATTTACCCGGGACAGTCCCAGTTTTGAGCCTTGTGTCCCCCTGTCCCAGCAGATTTATCCAAAACCAGTGATTTGTCCCAGTTTTATACAAGAAATGTCCCTATTTTTGACCAATTTGATCCCTGCCAACAGTAAAGAGAGGCATAAATTG
The DNA here is from genome assembly GCA_034769755.1 of Odontamblyopus lacepedii. NCBI lineage: Eukaryota > Metazoa > Chordata > Actinopteri > Gobiiformes > Gobiidae > Odontamblyopus > Odontamblyopus lacepedii. The sequence goes on from CM068363.1 coordinate 30,623,548, forward strand.
ACATTTGTTTAGGTAAAATACAGAAATCTGCTTAAAAATGACCAAAACAACGAAAATGTGACTATACTGACTCACATATTAGTCATGAACAGGCCGTGTGCAGAACAGTTTTCCTTAATTATGCACTTGTTTCACAATTTTATTATTACCAAACACCACAAACCAATAGTGTCCCAGTTTTTGGTTTAGAAAAAAAGTTTATCAGACTTTATTTTGTTCTCTTTTGCCTCTTTAAAACTGAATCCAATCCAATGCTTTCTATATCGACTCTATACAGGCAGCGTGAGGCCAACTACAATTCAAACATTTTTAAATATCCATTGCATATTTTTCTCTCGCAAACCCAATAAATGCATCTGACATCTTTACCTACCAAATATTTTAAAATCTGTTTGGTTTCTACCTTCAAACATCTCCTCAAATGTCATTTTTCCAAAGCGCTTTGGCTGAAAATTACCAATAATCAGGTCAAAAAAACGCCGTTCTGCAGCTTTCCCCATGTTTGCTTTCACAATTTGCGCCAATTTGTAGCTGGCGGCTAGCTGAGTTAGCCCGTGTTTGCTTTTATAAAGACGGGGCCAATCCAGCGCAATTAGCATGACGGTAAAGCTAACAAGGCCCGGGGATATTGGCTGTTATGAACGCGGGCTGTCGGGGTGAGGTTTCCCAGCATGCACCTGCACTCGCGTCTTATCAGGGAGCATCAAAACTCAGTAAGGGGAAGTCAAGAGCTATTAAGACTTCAGCTAGTTAAAAAAAATGTGTTTTTAAAGGTATTTTTTTTAAACAAATGCGGTGGGCGACTAGATGTTTGGCTAGACTATCTCCCAAATGAACAGAGATGAGTTATGGAAGTCAAAAGGGCAATTTAAAGAATCAATTTTTGCAAAATACAGAAAACGGAGAACATGAAACTGTTTTATTTGCAGTCAGGCAGCTGCAATAGTGTAAAAGTCTCATACTGACTTCAAATGCAGATAATATTGTTGTGTATATTGACATGTAGTTGTTAACATTAATTATACACATTAAAGACCCCATATTTACACTATTTTTTTATTTAAATGAAAAAAATTTCAAATTCAAAAAAGTCTATTGTCAATTTTTCATATGAAGAATCGAAATTATGTTCCTCACTCCCAATATTATAAATAAATGATGATGATAAAAAATGAAAAAGTCCAAGTGTTCTTTGGGGAGACACAGATTCGTAGCTTCCTGGCAGCCTGGTGGTTACATTTGTGTTTATTATTAATAAATAATGTATTATTATTATTAGTAGTATAATTTTAATACATAATTTATTTGATTTTAAATGTAGATTGTGATGAAGAAACAACATTATAACAGAGATCAACAAACATATCCAGACTTGTGTTTTGTTTACACATGTTTAACACAAACCTGCATGTTTAGGTTCTTATTGCTCTTTAAAACAGAAAACACGCTCCGCTGTGTTTTTAAACTCCGTACACCTTCACTGCATGATGCAAATTGTCTCTATGGAGATGTTAAAGCCTCGTCAGGTGCCACAGGGGGGCGCCAGTCACAAAAACTGTCGGCGTTGTGTCCTCAGGCAAGACACTTCACCCACATTGCCAGTATGAAAGTGGTGGAGTGAATGAATAATACTCTGTAAAGTGTCTTTGTGACATATGTCTGGGAAAAAGCGCTGGATAAATACTTGTCTGGACAGTACGGCACAAAACGTCCTCACATTTCTTTGTGTTATTTCCATGGAGACGACCAGCTGAAGTCTCGAGGCCGGGTTACAGATCAGATCTATGTAGCGACGACTCAGCTCACAGTAAATATGCATGTTTTACAAGGTATTTTTGAGCAATAAATGCAAATAATGTTCTTTTGTTTTATTTATTTACCTTGACATTGATATTACGAATACGGGAATACAGTCTAAAGTCATCATCAGAAAAGAAAACTAAATTGTATATTAAATTAAAACATAGAAGTAATTTGAAGAGAAAAAAGACCAAATTAGACTTTTTGGATTTGCAAGATAGATACCGGAGTATAAGTCGCACCAGCCAAAAAATGTGTAATGAAGAAGAAAAAAACATGTTTATTTTATAAAATCAGGGACCAAGAACCGACATTTCATCTTGAAGGCAAGTTTATAATAATAAAAACAACCCAATAGAGAAGAATCAGTCTATCATGTATCATTCATTCATTTAATTTCATTTATTTGTTCATTTCGAGCAGATTTTGTAAGGAGAACACAAAACAAAAAAAATAATTTCATATGTCCAGAAGTTACAGTATAACATATTCGTATTTGTTTTTTAATATTGAACCAAAAATAAGAAAACGAAAAAAAATGACTCTCTTCTTTATTATTTGTCTTGAAAACCAAAATGAAAAAACGAATAAAGATTTTCATTTTCATTTCTGATTCATATATACGATTCATATATTTGGTCTATGGGCTGTCAGTGTGAAAAACGTAATATATAAGTCGCACCTGAGTATAAGTCGCAGGAACCATTCAAACCCTGAAAAAAAGCAACTTATAGTCTGTAAAATACGATAGACTTGAATCCATACTGTGAAACATTCCAGGGCGTTTTCTGTTTTAAGGAAAAATGTCTTAATCTGCAGGGTTTGTGTGTTAAACGTATTAATGAAACTAAAACACAATCCAGGTCTGTTTATGAAGAGGAAACATCATCAGAAAATAGAGCAATATGGGCCCTTTAAGACTTATTTTTCCTTCTTCAAAGTTACTTCGATTTACGTTCTGAACCTTGGCATCCAGAATAAATAGGCGCTTATCCTTCTCCACATTCGCAGTTTGCTATTCTGTGCCTGGCTCCCCCTGGATGCGCGGAAGACTGTGTGAACGCTGCAATTTGTATTTGCTCAAAAACGGTGTCTGTGATCACTGCAAACCCTCCAGGGCCACAACACAGTGCGTACTTTATATGTCGTACGCTGCGTTCCCGAATGGAGAATCAGAGCACGTTTTCAAACTCGGGAAGGTAAAGGAGAACGCGACGAAAGAGCCGAGCAGTTCGACTTTTAGAAAGAGTTTGATGGCGGATGGGGAAGGTTTGCGGTCAGTGAAATCCGTTGTGTTTTAACGTTGATTTTTTTTGCCGTCTCGAAGGTGCGTTGTGTCACTTTTCTGGTGGAGAGTCCGTCACACGCTTAAGCTTATATTCTGTTTTCTTAAAGACCAAAACCAGTCCAAGTTACAGGTCAGATCTGTGGAGAAACGACCCTGCTCACAGTCAGAATGTCTGTTTTTCCAGGCATTTTTGAGCTATAAAACCACTTGCATTTGAATATACAGAAATATCCCCAAAAAAGTCATTGTTTCATGATTTTGTAGGTCAATAAATGTGCCTCTTCTTGTTGAAATAACCTCAAAATTTCACAGAATGTACAGAAATGGATCAAGATTTTATATTTAATGTTTTATTTTTGAGAAGTAATTTTGCGTCTTGGAATCCGCTCACACACACTCACCCAAGACTGTGCAGCCTTCAGCGCAAAATTTGGAAAAAACTTCACCAACTGGCAAAATAATTTGGACTTGGGACCATAAATGTAAACAGGAAAGATCTGGTAGACCAACATCAACATCAGAAGAGAAGTGAACAACGGCTCAACCTGAAAGCAGAACAAAAATAGAACATTAACTATAAAATCTTGATCTGTTTCTGTACATTCTGTGAAAATTTGAGGTTATTTCAACAAGAATTGCCAAAATTATTGACCTGCGAAATGTCACATTTTTTGGGACACTCTGAAAATATAAAGTAGCGCCATTTATTTATGACATGGTTTATTTAAAGCGGAGTACACAAAATCATATGTACAGACACACGAACTCCACATACAAGAAACAAAAAGAAAGAAGAAGAGAGAAAAAAGAATACAAACAAGATCGTAAACAAGGACGATCAGATTTGTTTACGGGCCTGAAAAGGAGTTGTAAAAAAACTTATTAAATCCCACCCTTTCTCCAAAATTAGAAATAGTCCTTTTTCACTTCCTGTTCGTCTTTCATTAGGACTTAACCGAGCAACTTTACAGACCTAAGTCATCGTTCACAATTAAACCGTTCTGCTCAGCACCAGTGAACATTAGATAGTTCCTTTCAAACCAACAATAGCAATAAGTATCTCAAAAAGAAGCTTCTTCATTAGTATAGTGTGACAAAGTAATTTCTTTAAAGATTTTTTTTTAAAGTAGCGCCGTTTAATGTCATATTGAGGAACATTCCAGGCACAGGCACCCGGGCCACTCCCAGTTTTGAGCCCTGTGGCCCCTGTCCCAGCAGATTTATTTTATAAGTTTTATACAAGAAATGTCCCTATTTTTGACCAATTTGATCCCTGCCAACAGTAAAGAGAGGCATAAACTGTCATCTGTTTAGGTAAAATACAGAAAAGCTGTTTAAAAATGACCAAAACACAAAGAAAATGTGACTTTACTGACTCACATTAGTGCTGAGTGCGTATGTTTACCTTAATTACGCACTAATTTCACCATTTTATTATGACCAACCACCACAAACCCGGGATGTCGTAGTTTTTTAGTTTGAAAATCTGATCCCCGTAGGCATAGGAACAAAAATCAACAAAAAATGTTATTCTAGGGTTGTCAAAAGGATCAAAAATGCTAAAAAAAAAAGAAAAGTCCCATTCACTGGACAGAAATGAACCTTGGATTTACTGTTGAAACATAATCGAGTTATTATCGTTGTGGTAACAGTATTAAGTATCGTGTCACGTCTAATTTGCACGTTCTAATCCGTCAAAGAAGTGTTTTTAGTTCAGTTTAACAGCTAAATAATGAGAGGTGTCTGAAAACGTAGCTACAGATGCTTTATCTCAGCTACTTTACTTGTCATTCCGAACACTATGTGAAAAAAATTACAATGTCAAAACGGCAGCGAGCTTGTTTAAAGGAATCAATAGAGCGGTATTTCTGCGCCGACGTTTCAAAGAGTCCACGAGCGCTGATGCAAGATATGAAGGTTAGAGGAACTGTCAGAATGTGAAGAAGAAATAATATAAGGACGAGAATCAAATAGAGACGGTTACATAAAGAGCAAACGTGTTAATAAAGCGGGCGACGGCGGCCCACTTAGCAGAGCGCTCGTCGTCTTCCCGCAGACGAACGCCTCCGTTGTGTCCTTGGGCAAGACGCTCAACGGGCGGCGAACGGGCCAGTGGCTCCTTGACGTGAAGAGCTTTGAGTGTCTTAAAGGCGGAAAAGCGTTGTATAATAATGGAGGTGTAATCGTATCAAAGGTGATGGACTTAAATCGAAATAAATATCCGACTTAACCTTAAAAAATACATTTGTTTTCTGTTTTTTAATGGAAACTGATACCTTTTAAAAGAATTTCTTCAAGTTTGCAGACTGCATCTGAATCCGATTCCTGTAAACGAAACACAAAATGCATTTTATTTTTTCTACTAATGGCGAAACATGTGTCTAGTTATCAGGATTACATTTCTTTTGTTATATATTACACATTTTTCAGGCTTTTTAGGCGACGTCCACACGACAACGCTCCTGGAAATTTGCGTCCACACACGTGTCGGATCAATAAATATTCACGTTCAGACGACAACGGAGCACTGAGTGAAAACGAGGTAATACAAATGCCACACCTGTATGTGGCGCTGTAGACAGGATACAGGATTCTGGTCTCTCTAGTTCTACACGGTTGTGGGTTTAAAAGAATCCGACGAGTGTAATTGTGTTTGTCTCTCCGCTGGTGTTGTACGACAGAAGATTAAAAGGTTTTGATGCAACAGTAAATAAAGTTAGAAGCGTCCGCAGCACAAACTCTGCTCTGTCTCTCCATGGTGGTTGTTATGGTTGTTACTGGTTGTTGCTTCTGGTCACGTGGCGTTGACGGAGTCGCGACGTCATCGTTTTCCAAAAGCTGCAGTTTGTTTGTCCACACAACGCAACGCCGGCATTTCCAGGTTTCTCCACTCTGGAAACCAAAAAAAAAAACCTTTTCGCCCACTCGAAACGCCGGCTCCATGTGGACGAAAGGCTAAAACGTATAAAAACTTCACCATTTCCACCAAAAACTTTGTCATGTAGAGACCACATTGGGTCTTATCTTATTGGGTTCTTTTTTCAGACCAGGAGTTTGTTTTCATACCATTTCGACTGCTCCCTGTGGTCTTCCTCAGAGTGTTCACATGATGTTTGTCAGATGATTTATACAGATTTTGGCGCTGTCTTTCTACTGGTGGAGGCAGAACGACATGCGCCACCTGCAGTCTGACTTCATCAGGACATTATCCCCGGTGTGTGAGAGTAAAAAAGCCCCCTCGTCCCTATTTATCGTCCCGTTGGCTCGTTTCCGTATTTCGATTTCCTCTTTAATCCAGCGACGATGTTTGTCGTCCTCTGTCTCAGTGACGCTTGCGCCTCCCCAGAAAAAAATAACCTAATAACATAAATCACCGAAAGACTAAATGAACCTCACTGAATAATTATTCTTAATTTATCTTTCTGTTCGCCTCCATGGAGAAGGTTTTGCTTTGCCTGAATGTTAAGTTTGTTTGTCTCTATGGAGAAAAGTTAAAAGTGAGATTTGTGGAGAGACAAGCCTGTTGCATGGATTTTATTATTCATTTATTTACATTTTTATTATTATTTTTAGTTTTAGCAGTAACAATACATATGACTGAATGGAAAAGCCTGGTGAGCAATTGTACAGTAACTGAACAATGTAATTTTCAAGCGAACAGTTAATTTTTACCTTTTGTTGAGTAGAGTTTGGCAATTCCAGTGTGGTGAAGGAGTTTAAAAACACAGAATACAAGGGTTTTTTGCTGTTTGAGACACAGGTTTTGTGTGAATGAGGAAACAACATTATATAGATCAGAAAATAGCGTTATATATGAGCCCTTTAAAGAAATATTTGGGAATAAAAACACACCAGTAAAAGACACAAGGACTCTAAACACGCGAAAAGAAAAGAAAGAAAATAATTTTTGTCCTGATTTCCGTTCCGATACTCCACAACATATGGGGGAAAATCCTTGTTCCGTATCTTTGTAATTTATCGAAAACCCAATCATGGCACAATGCGATATAGAAAGTCCAAACCCAAGACACTAAATTGTCTTTTAATTGCCTTCTTCATATTCGAAAATACTACGGGCTCATTCGATTCCCCCTGTGTCAGCTCCCTGGGCGCCACCATTGACGTGCGGGTCTCAAATATGACCGATGGGCCTCGTAAAAACATGCTACGCGAGCCGTTTTTTCCAATATCACCCGTTTGCGTCTTCAAATCTCCACCCTTCAGATCGATGCCTCCGTGAAAGAAATGATAACTCCTAAACAGAGTGCACCGTCCATTCAGGCGCTCGAGAAAATCAATGCGACGATTCACGGTTCTTCTGAGTTTGTGGAGAAGCAGGAGACCATAAACAAGACCAGTGGGATAGGAATCAATTCACGATTCTTTCGACTTTGAAGAGAAGTAGGGAACCATAAGGGAAGAACAGTGGAATAGAAATCGATTCGAGATTCACGATTCTTTTGACCTTACGGAGACGTAAGGAACCATAAGCAAGACCAGTGGAATTCACGATTCACTATTCTTTTGACTTTGAAGAGAAGTAAGGAAGCAACCAGTGGAATAGGAATCGATTCAAGATTCACGATTCTTTTGATCTTTACGGAGAAGTAGGAGACTATAAGAAAGTTCAGGAGAATAGGAATCGATTCACGATTCTTTTGACTTTGAAGAGAAGTAGGGAACCATAAGCAAGACCAGTGGGATAGGAATCAATTCGAGATTTACGATTTTTTTGTACTTTGTAGAGAAATAGATGATTATGTTCAGTAGAATAGAAATCAATTTGCGATTCCCGATTCTTTTGACTTTGTAGAGAAGTAAAGAGCCATAAGCAAGACCAGTGGAAAAGAAACTGACTCACGATTCACGATTCTTTTGACTTTGTGGAGAAGTAGGTGTAGTAGTTCAGCAGGATAGAAATTAATTCACGATTCTTTTTACTTTGAAGTGCGGTAGGGAACCACAAGCAAGACAAGTGGAAAAGAAACTGACTCAAGATTCACGATTCTTTTGACTTTGTGGAGAAGTAGGTGCCCATAAGCAAGACCAGTGGAATAGGAATCAATTCGCGATTCACAATTCTTCTGACTTTGAAGAGAAGCAGGAGACCATAAGCAAGTTCAGCAGAATAGGAATGAATTCACGATTCACGATTCTTTTGACTTTGTGGAGAATTAGGAGACCATAAGCAAGTTCAGTAGAATAGAAATCAGTTCACGATTCTTTTAACTTTGAAAACAAGGAGGGAATCATAAGCAAGACCAGTGGAATACAAATCAATTTGTGATTCACGATTCTTTTGACTTTGTAGAGGAGTAAAGAACCATAAGCAAGACCGGTGGAAAAGAAACTGACTCACGATTCACGATTCTTTTGACTTTGTGGAGAAGTAGGTGTAGTAGTTCAGCAGAATTCTTTTTACTTTGAAGCGCGGTAGGGAACCATAAGCCATAAGACCAGTGGAATACAAATCAATTTGTGATTCACGATTCTTTTGACTTTGTAGGGAAGAAAGAGACCATAAGCAAGACCAGTGGGATAGGAATTAATTTGCGATTCACGATTCTTCTGACTTTGTAGAGAAATAGATGAGCATTAGCAAGTTCACGATTCGTTTCACTTTGTGGGGAAGTAGAGAAGCAAACACCAATGGAATAGGAATCAATTCACGATTCTTTTGACTTTGTGGAGAAGTAGGGGCCCCTAAGCAAGACCAGTGGAATAGAAATCAATTCACGATAAATTATTGTTTTTCCAAAATCAGAGAACACAAAAATTCATATTGTACAATAGGGCTGAACAGTTTGGAAAGCGTAATTACGATTTATGTCTTAATAATTCTGCTCAAAGTTCACATTTTAAACAAAAAAAAAGACTAAAACTGAACCGACAAACTAATACAAGAAACACATTTCGACATTTAGACTGGTTTCTATGGTAACTAATGCACAGATATGGCACATTAGGAGCCAAACATGTAGAAACTTTGCTAACTTACGGCTTTTTAACAGGTTTCTAACAACAAAAACGAAGAAAAACATTAAAGTAAGAACATGAGACTGAGGAGCTTTGTCGCAGCTTCAGTAAAAGTCTTTTTTAATAGTTGAAAAATATGACGGAGCCTCACAGCCTCAGTTTGGTTCAAGAGCAGCACAAACCACCACAGAGCCGAGCCTGGTGTTAAAATGTGGGGGTATTAAACAGTCGACAGCTTTATTTTGTTCATAAGGAGAGAAGATTATTACTTAAAAAGTCCTGGTGGGAGTTTGAGTTGTTTTGGGAAAGTAGTTGCTCCTACAGTTTTTGTTTCTTGAGTTTGCATATGCTTAGTACAGCTCCAGTGTTGAGAAATGATGATACTGCGTCTACAGGCGACAATTTATTTGTTTATTTGGCACGTATATAACATAACAATAAAGAAAAAAACACACTAGATAAAAAAGTAAGTGCGGGAAGAGGCAAAAAACCCCAAAAGGCATATTTATATTAAAGCTTCCACCTTATGGATACATTAAAATTGAACATCATAGCTGCGCATTCATTTTAAAAATGACATTTACACTCCTTAGATTAAAAACATTTGATTCAAAAATGGATTAAAACACAATGAAACATCCACAATTGAAAGATTATCAAACATTATCATGAAATGAACAGTATTTCTGATCCACCGTCACTAAACAGATGCGAAAACTGCTCCAGAATCGTAGAAGAACTGAGGTCTTGAGGTGCAATTTCACGAGTATAGACCTGTTTAGGTGATTTAAGTGATTTTAAAAAAGCTACGTGCGCATTTTGGCAACGGAAGTGTCATTGTTCCCCGTTTATTCTGATTCATTCAGACTGAACACGGACAGAAAAAGACGGAGATAAAAACATTTCCAGCACCAAAACGTCTGGTTGTTCTGTGTGTGGTTGTCAGAATCGATATTCTACCGGCGGACTAAAGTTCTTAAAGTTTTACTCACTATTCGCTCAAGGATCTGGCAGTCGGACTCCATTTGTCAAAGGCTCGTTGAGGAAATATTCTCGATCTTTTGACGATAATCCTTTCGCAGAGCTCGACAAACCGCTGAGTTCTGCCGCACTTCTGTTGCCAAAATGCGCAACCGAGCCTACGTCATCACAGTTTTCTAACACTAAAAGGTTCTATTATATCGTTGAATCTCTGCGTTGGTTTTAAAGTAAAATGTGAAATGTTCGGGGATCGTAGCTGAATTATAAAGAATTCTATACATAAAAATACAAATTTGGTAAATATTAATCTCATAAATATTAAGTTAATGTTAAGTTTAATGAATAAATGAGCAGACGATGTCCTGACAATATCCTGGATTCTCTCTGAAAATCCCAGTGAGAGTCTCCTGGTTTCTCAACACCGGGATACTGACTTATCCAAGAGACCGAAATCAGGATTCTGCGTCTACACGGACACTCACAACACCAAGATACTCAAAAACTCGACCATAACCAGGATACTCGAGCCAGAGTCCTGCACAGGTCTGATTTTGACAAACCGCAGCCGCCTGTACCCGTCATATTTCAATCCGCACTCAACCCATTTTCTGACAGAAATGAAATAAACTTCCGCACCCGATCCAACCCGCTATAAATACAAACCGACACCCAAAAAGGAGCCACAACATTGTACTCTCCACTCACAAATTTTCTTTTCAGCTCGTCGGGAGACTTCCGGGAAAGCGTGCGGCAAAAACATGGATTTTACATTTAATCGTCTTGTAAAAACAATGGAATTTTTGCATTTCACTAAAATACAGCCCTGTTTTTTTATTCGCACATGTTTTGTAAACTGTAGGTCAGACCCGCGCTCTCCTGCATCCGACACAGCACAACATTTTTCACCCGTTTCATTCAAATTTGCGGTTCACCCGTCGTGTATCCGCGGGCGCCCGAACCCACGCATGTAAACGCGCTCAGTGGAAAGGTAATGGAAGCACCACAAGCTTTGGAAACCTACGATCGCCGGTTCAATTCCCGATTCTGCCGCTTGTTTCTCTCCACGGTCACTCGCTGCATCTAACACGTTTTATATTATTACCTTCAACCCAAACTTTGTATTTTTGTTAATTATTTCTGTTAAACTCTTTTTAATCTCTCACCCCATTAAACAATTCACCGTTCTTTATCTTTTTTCGGCCCCCTGGTGATTTGAGGAAATATTTTCGATTAGGTTTCTCTTGTTTAAAGGTCTATTTCGTTAAACTATAATCACTTTCAGACCAACTGGAGGTCATTTAAAGACGCTATTTCCGTCGCCTTTCAGAGGGAATATAGCGTTTTATGAGAAAAGTTATAATAGTTCAGCCTCCCCATCATCAGTCGTGCTCTGCCAGACACCAAGAAGAACACAATATCTCACAGTAAAGTGACTGATGAAGCTATTCTCGGCCTAGAATCTTCCACGTGCTGTGAATACTATGAATACATCTGCATGTTTAGAAACGCTTTTATGGTTTTTGGGATTAGTACCAGAAAAATAGGTTATACTTTTTGTTCATTCCTCATCGTCTCTTAATCTAAAAACGTAAATAATGGGCCTCATTCGCTAATGTTTCCTTAAAAATGTTTGTCGCTTCCATTTTAAGAAGATGCTGAGAGAATTCTGCACCAGATTCATGTCTAATTCACCAACATTCTGCTACGAAAAAAACACAATTCTCAGCTCATTTTATTGACATAATTAATACATATTTAGTAGGCGTGTGCAAAAATATTGATAAATCAATGTATGGTATCGTTTAATGTGGTGGTACAGTATCAATATCACTGGATTGCCAAGAGTTTTTTGGATATTTTACTAAATTGGGATAAGGATCTCATCTTAAAACAGCACAAATTATGCTCAGGGCATCTATTAACTCTCTTCCAGCTCATTTAAAGGATTTATTTGAAGACTGAAATGCTCGAAACTTAGAAGTAATACAAAATTTCATCATCTATAATTTATAACTACTTTAAAGTCAATCTGCATCTCAGTACGTGGAGTTATTCTGTGGATTATCAGAAGAAATAAAAGTGTGTATGTTGAAGGTTCAGTTGAAAAAAATGTATATTAAAGGGACAGTTCAGAATTTTGGACATAGTTCCTCATTTCCTCGTGAGCCAGAGTGTTGGAGACGTGTGGAGACACTTTTTTAAATCTTCCCTCCAGTCCTTGTATTTGCAGAGGTGCTGGTGCTAGACTAGTGCATGTCAATGGCCACAGCCGTCCTGTCACTAAAAACAGTCTGACCCACTCCACAGACCCGAGGAAAAACTATCAGAACTCCAGACTGTCCATGTGAACGTCTGTGTCGATAGAATAATGTTTGAAGTAAAACTAACCTTGCAGCGCATGAATCGTGGCATGTTGAGGGACTATTTTCTCGTATATCAGTCCGCCGCTGCCGAGCTTCTATCAGGAAGAACAACTCACTGCTGCTGCTCAGACAGAAATCCTTCAAGTGCAAGGTTTGTTTTACTTCGAAAATTATTGTATGACTATTATGCAGAACACAATGCGCAGGTCCCTCAGCCAATCAGCGCCTTCATACACTAAAAAATCCGCGAAACGTGAACGGCGTTATAGTGACGGACGACTGTATAAAAACGCGACCATTTATGCGACCAGTGGCCTTTGTATCGAGGTATCGGCAACTTCTTAATGATACCCAGCCCGAGTATTTAGCAAGAATCGCCCTCTGAACTTCCATATTTAGTATGACCAATATTGGCTTGGCATTAAGACTTGCAAAAGAGTAACGTAAAGTCGGCCGGAGCGCGTCTACAGCTTCAGTTTTCATTCAGTTTTCCATTTCTTATTACGTTTTGTCATAAGCATTTTCCTCTTTACCATCATCTAATTGTCACACAAAGCTGCATTACACCCTGCATTTGCTGTAATTCAAAAGCCCCCCTCTATCCCCCCTACCTTTACAAACAAGTCCACTCTTTCTTTCAACAACAGCGTTCCTCCTCCACTCCTCTTCGCCGGCCATTTCGCAGCGCCGTTACCCTTATCTTTCAAAACCCTCTTCACTTCTGTCCTCCGTGAAACAAAAACACCGAATCCAGCGCCGCAAACCGCTCGACCTCGCCTCTACCGCCGCCGCGGCCCTCCCTCCTCCCCGCGATAATTAGCCTTTACGAGAAATAGTACGAGGAAAGCGACAAGGGCTTAGGCTTGGGAGAGGAGTGGAGGAGACAAGGTAGGAGAGAGGAGACGAGGAGGCTGGGGGAGTCGTGTCAGGCAATTCAAGTGGATTGCTAGATAATGAAAGTGTCAGGTAGCCGCGCGGGTTGCCAGTTTGCAGCATTGTTTATCAGCGCACGAGCAGAATGTACAGTTGGCAGTTTTTATAGCCGCCGCGCCGAGTCCCTGACCGCAATTACAACGGGCACTGTCAATTCTGCGACACGGCTCTACCCCGAGCGAGATGTGTTTCCCGTCTCGTGTCGTACGGCCTGCACACGCTAAGGTTTGCAGTTAAACCAGAAATGGACATGTCGTGCTACACGTATGGAGCGGGAAGGGGATTACGGGATGCAGCAGATCGGATTGCATTGTGGGAAAACTCGCCGTGGTCTTTTGTGTACGTCCGTGGGTTTGTTCGTGGTTGCCAGGGTTGCACAAAGCGGAGAAGAATGGGAAGAAAATGAACAATGTGCGTAGACGGATATGAGTTTTAGGTGTTTTTAAATTCCCGTTGTTTTGTTCGTTGGTTTTGGTTTGTTTCGATTAGACAAAATAAGAATAATATAGGACATATCATAGGTTAGACGACATTTTTATTTCACAAAAATGCTGAACATAATGTTAGCTTTTACACAAACTTTTGCTTAGTTTAAAAAAAAAAAAATCTGATTATTGTTTAATTCCCTGGTTGGACACATGCAGAGGCAAATCCAGTTCTTTTACCTAGATTAAGATAAAAAAAAAAAGTAAATACAGGGTTGGTGAGCCAACAATTGCAGCTGTACTTTTGTCCCACCTGTTTTAAATATTTTCTGCGTTAATTTAGTTTAAATGGTAATTATTGTAGGCTAATCACAGTTATTATTAAGTCATTTACCTACTGTTGTATTGGATTTGATTGTGTTCAAACGATGTAGGAATATAAGTAATGATGGTTTAATGGAGCACTGTGTAACATTTGGGCTACCTGCTTGTCCCGATGGAGATATTATCCATGTGTGCCTTGAATGTTCCTCAGTACGGCATTAACCCCTCCAGACCTAAGGGCAATTTTAGTACATTTGTCCTCGCCTGGATAAAAAAAAAGCTTGTAAACCTCTCATTTTTCCCCCCCAATGAAGTGTTTTGCATCCTTTTTTTCAGTGCAACCTGTTCTTTCACAATCTGCAGCTGTAGTTGTGTCATAAAACTATAGGACCAGAAATAAAATGAAAAAAAACAACACTCTTTCATACAAAACACACAGCAAAAATGTATGAACAACTTTTTGGACGTTAAAAGTACTCACGGCAATTTGATTTAATTCCTTCCTCACAAAAATCTTACTGGTCAAATCTGGTACTCAAATTCTTTTAACCAGTGTGACGATAATTTAGACGACTTTCTATACAGACGTTGGCGAATTCGTTTGAAATGTCACACAAAAATATTTACGGAGCGGAGAGTTTCTCACATTTGAAAGCATTTTTGCAAATGACCCGTGTAGTTTTAAGTTTCATTTCTGTGCATCGATGGCACGAGGAGCTGTTTTTTCAGCACTCATAGTTTATGCAAATGAGACGTGTGGCTTTAAGTTTTGTTTGTGTAGAGACGACGCGAGCATCAGTCCCGTGTCCTGTTGTTGCAGCTCGACTTCTGTCTTCAGCACCAACATTAGACTCACCGTTTATTTGGAACCGGCGCTTATTTATCAGAATATAAACCTGCACCCGGCGTTTAAAGGGAACCCGGCTCTTATTTGGCATTTTACGGTATATCACTTTAACGAAAATAGAAACTTTTATAGGCAGAGGAAAGTTCAGTACATCAAGCACATTGTTGTAAATCTAACACACATACTAATCATAAAAAAACTAACTAAAACTAATTAAACAGGTAAATAAAACAAGTGCTTTATTGCTCAAAAATACCTTGAGAAGTCGCCTACTCGTCTCGATGGAGCTACATTTAATAAAGATGCGCCATACTGTTTTAAACTCCAAACATCGCAATAACATCCCCGCAGAGACAAGCAAAAGTTTTCACGGTGCACCTTAAAAAAAGATTTGTAGTTATGAATCCGCAGTGTTTTTATTTTGGGGAATTTTTGCTCAAACTTAATCCGTTTTCTAGCTTCCAACCTCCCCATCTCCCTGCGCTATTACTCTTGTATTTGTATGTTTGTGATTGAAAACAGTCAGTCCGCCCATGGGGTTACTGGCGGTTCGGCTAGCTTCATTACAGTATGCTAATCTCCAGCCAACGCCCGTCATTTCCCATTCACCAGCAGGCCCCTTGGAGCCCAGCCAGCTTCCGACTCATCCGCTCCCCTTCAAATATGAAAACATTAGGCGTACGAGGCAGGAAGGAGCAGTTTTATTTTTCATTTTTGGCAGTTGAAATGAAGTTATTCTGACATCGAGATCTGGATCCAGCTTTGGTTGACGTTGTCGGGTTAACTGACGGTTCGAGCAGATTCACAGACTGACAGTCGGGGTCTGGCTTGAAGGCAGATGCTCGGGAGAGGAAATAGATTAGCAATTCACAGGCTCGTGACAGTAGCCGCCGCCGCTAATGCTAAAGCTATTAGCGGGGCGACAAATTAGAATGCACGCTGCCAGTCATTTTCTCTCAACAAGAGTCGGCTCAGGGCTAAAACGTAAAAGATGCCCTGACTAATACAGGAGTCGACTTTTCGCACCAATTTCCAACTTATAAATGAGTTGGACATTTTGTGTGTGTGAAATCCCTCAGTCGTTCAGGTAGAATCCAGGGCAAAAGGAGAAATTCAATTTGTCACCTGGACAAAAGTTTATTTTGGTCGGTAAGTTTCGCAGCTCATCCAAACCTCGTCTTCAGTTCTGCCGGAGGAGTTACGGCCCAACTCTGCTCGGGGCAGCAGAAGTAACAAAAAAACAAGATGGAAAATCAAATAAATAAAGTCATTTAATTAACATGTACAGGGTAAATTAAACAGATTTACAACAAATATTTACAACGTGTCCAAACTATGGCCCGAGTGCCAAACGTGGCCTTCAAACCAATTGTTTTGGCCCTCAGGCTTCCAGGTGAATTGGCCCAAATTACCACAATAAAGCTCCACTTTTTCCTGCATGTTTTTGAAATCTACCTCGGTCAAGCAAATGTAGTGAGTCCTTTTAAGGGTCTGAGCCTGAACAAAGGTCTGGAGGGTCATTCAAACCTGTTATAAACGCACAGATTTGAGTTACTCACTGTTTTGACCCTCACTCTATGACCCTCGATCAGTCCTCACGCTGGTCTGTGTTTTAATATGTGGCACGAGGATGAAAAAAAAAAGTTTGGACAAACAAAAGTGTAACAAATGCGCAAGTAAACTAACTAAACATACAACAAAGAAGTAAACAAACAAACGAAGTCAGTACTGACATAAAGGGCGTCTCATAAATACAGAGTCACCACAGCGACAGAAACAAGAGACACAAAACTAAACTAACACATTAAATACAACAAACTAGTGCCTCTTTGCCAGAACCACACGCAGAGGCACAGACACACAAAATGGCCGCCCCGAACAGGTGAAGGGAATGTCCTTAAACAGGGGGAGGAGGCTTCTGTATCTTATTATATTTTTTACTATACTTATTTCCCGTTGTATTTGCACTTTTTTAACAGTACTATTTATTCCATGCTATTAGTACTTCTTGAATATCTTTGCGGGTCAACGGTTCTTCTCATCCTAAGCATTTCATTGCACTGTCGACCTTGTGTTGAACCTGCATATGACAAATAAACAATCTTGAATCTCTTGAATCTCTGGCAGTCGAACACCATTTGTCAAAATCGGCGTGTTGAGGAAATATTCTCGATCTTTTGACGATAATCCTTTTGCAGAGCTCGACAAGCTGCTGAGTTCTGCTGTACTTCTGTTGCCAAAATGCGCAAGCGAGACTACGTCATCTCTGTTTACGAACACTAGAAGCATCTATATCTACCTGAAGGGAGGAGCTAACTACAATGAAACTACTCCGAAACTAACTAATATGGTATAACATATCGGCCCTTTCAAATTGTGCAAAAAAATAAAAATAAAAAAAGCTTTACAAAATCAAGAAACATGAATTTGCATGTCAGTATTTGCTTTGTGTTTGTAATTGGCCGTCTGAAATTCCATCGCACCGGCACCTTGGAGAGCGCCTGGTGACTGCACGTGTTTGGACGGAGCCTTTGCGACACAAACATGATTAAACTGTTGACAAGTCATTTCTCTGTTGTTACGCAATGGCCCTATTTTCTCTGACACACAATTTTCTGTTATGTCACAGCTTTCCTGGAGAAAAATCCCTTACTGATATTTGTGACAGGAGCTTTCGACTCAGCCAAAACCAGCCGTTGTGTCCTCGAGCAAAACACTCTCCTCTCGTCTTTGAATATACAGGGTGTCCCAGAAAACGTGACGTCATTTCGCAGCCTAATAATTTTGGCATTTATTGTTGAAATAACCTCAAATTTCCACAGAATGTACAGAAAGAGATCAAGATTTTATATTTTTAATGTTTTATTTTTGTTCTGTTTTCACTTGCATTCACTTCTCTTCTGATGTTGATGTTGGTCTACCAGATCGTTTAGCCCTGCAGAAGCACCTTCCTCTTTACAGTTTTGGTACCAAGTCCAAATGTATTTATTTTTTCCAAATTTTCCTTGAGGGCTGCACATTGGGTAACTGTGTGCGAACAGATTCCAAGAAAACAGAAAACAGAACAAATATAAAACATTAAATATAAAATCTTGAATTATTGGCCTGCGAAATGATGTCAGACTTTTTGGGACGCCCTGTATTTGACTCAGTGACTGGCTGTGATTGGTGCTGGTGTTGATTCTTGGTTTAGTTCTAGTTCCTGCCACTACATTATTACAGTATTGTTATGTCCTTGGGCAAAGCACTTCACTCAGCATTCATCATTTATTCAAGATGTCTCAGTGTCTCATTCCCTCATGATTAGTTTAAGTTATTTTTACGTAAATTTCCATTGATTCGTGGATGTTTTAGTCATTTTGTATTATCCAGCGCTTGAGCCTTTGAGTACGCAGAAATTTGAGTTTTCACCTATCCCCTATCTCCGCCCACTTCTCTGTATTTACCTGCGATTGAGAACAAAAAGGTCACATTGCTGTTTTTCCAACAAATAAATGAAGATCTGCTTGTTTTGTTCTGTGAAATGCCACAACGAAGAGCCGGGGCTTATCTGTTCTGCCATTTTGAACAGGAAATCAATGGACCCATTTTTATTACTAAGCTGTTTTAGGCCAATATTGCGGTTTACGGTGAACGAAATGTTAAATAATGACCTGCTTACGTTATGTAATTTGGCATTGCATAATTTTTCTTATTTAAAGGTCTTATATTACGCAAAATGGACTCTTGTCAGGTTTAAGCCGTGCTAGAATGTCGTTGCCTCCTCAAAAACAGACCTGGAGTTGTTTTTTCATTCACACACGTTTGAATACCTCTTTATTATTAGTCTGTCTACATCCCCAAAGCTCAAAATGCTCTGTTCCACCTTGTGATGTCATGGAATGGTCATTTTCAAGTGAACATCTGCCTTTTTTTACCTTTGTGTCAGGAGAGATTGGCAATTTCCAAGGCCCGAAATCATTGAAATTATTTTAGAGATTGATGATTTTAACCACGTAGCTCGCCAAGGGATTTCTGAATTATACGTATTGTACTGAATAACTCAAATTTAATTAATTACCATTGTAAGTGTGTTATTTTCAACTTTGTGCACTAATAAACGGATAATCTTTTATGTTTCATAGGCACCTGAGTGTGCAACATTTAAGGTTTCTTGCTCTCCGGCATTTTCATTTCGTAAAGTTAACTCACTGGATGCAAAAGGTTGGAGATCTCTGGTGTATGAAGTTTAAAAACACAGTGGAGAGCACTTCCTGTATCACCACATGACATCACAAGGTGGAACAGAGTGGTTTCAGTTTGAGAGAAGAGCTCAAACGACTCAAATATTGCAGGATTTTTTAGTTAAACATGTGCGAACGAAACAAAACAAACTCTAGGTCTGTTTGTGACGAGGAAACTACATGATAACAGACCAGAAAATAGTGTGAACTGTTATGTCTCCGTTCACATGCTAGCTTATGTTTAGGCCACTTTAACCTGTTGCTCTGTACCAACTTCTCCATCGCTTCTGCTGTTACTTCCAAGCGTATTATCGTGCGTTTCTGCTTTATAACATTCATTTAAACCCCCCACTGACCCTTTGCTTGGTCTCCTCTGTCCACAGCTGGGACGACGTACATCTTCGGGCGCGGCGGAGCCCTCATCACTTACACCTGGCCCCCCAACGACCGGCCGAGCACGCGGGCAGACCGGCTGGCCGTGGGCTTCAGCACGCAGCTCAAAGAGGCGGTGCTGGTCAGGGTGGAGAGCGCCAAGGGACTGGGAGACTACCTGGAGCTGCACATAGTAAGACCGGCTTTATACGTCTTTAAACGAGCGCTGTGTAACCTTTTGGATGGTGGTCCGTCATAGATGTGCTTCGAATGTTCCACACTGTGATGTTAAACAGCTCTACGCTACTTTTATTCAATTACAGGTGGTTTTATAGCTCAGAAGTATCTACACGGAAAATTTCTCTGATCTGGCCAAGATTTTCAAACGTCTATCAGGTTATTCATCTTGTTTTCAGGTTTATTATCGACTTACTAGCTCTGAGACGGCTTCATTCTAGTCTAGAGGTCGTTTGTTTTAAGATAACTTGTCAAGTCAAAAGATTTGTCCGTACGGCAAGATCATTTCACGATTTTTAAGTTATTTTCTGATAGATTTAAGTGCTTAAATCTTCTGAAAAACATGCGTTCTGACAGTGAGCGGGTTCGCCTTTCCAGAGATCTCACCTGTAACTTAGTCTGGTTTGGTCTCCGTGAAAATAGAAAGTTTTAATACTGTACTGTGGAAAATTCCAGACAAAACGATAACCGCTTCATGGAGAAAAGCATCTGACGGACCCTCCACCGGAAAAGTTACACAGTGCACCTTAAAACGCGCTGGTTTGGTTGATGTTTGGTTCGATTTAAGTGGAAGTTGGTTAAATAGATATGGCTGGCTAATGGTGTCATGTTTTTATTGTTTATTGTGGAACCTACACAATAATTGTCAGGGTGGAGAGTGTCAAGGGACTGGGCAACTATGTGGAGCTGCACAGTGTTCAGACTGGTGAACACTTTGTTATTTTTGGCCATTTTGAGACGATTTTTCACTCGTGCGACTGTTTTGGGGATCGAGTTTTGGCTTAATCATGGGCCGTGCTTCGTCTAGTATACACTGGGTAACGAGGACCGGTTAATACCTCACGAGCAACTCGCAAGAATATCAAACCTGTGTGAAATCCAGTCGCCTCTCGTGACGGTTTCACTGTTGAAGCCGTTCGTACAGTGCGAGAACATGAATCATGAGCTGAGAACTTTTAAACCCTGAGATTTGGTCGTACAGTTTGAGCTGGAGCTGAGAGAAACGATCGAAAATATCACACAGTTGTTGTCGAACTATTTCAGTGAGAATGAAATAAAGATCTTGAGTCAAATAATGGTCTTTTTGGGGTTTATTCTTTTGCAAGAGAAAGAGCAGAGATAGAAGAAAGAGAGAGGGAGAGGCAGTACAGAGGGATGTACAAGGCCATCGTGACATAAATAATGAGGGGAGTATTGGACACTGAGGGGATGCACCTGGGAAAGGAATGTTAGTTTTGATGGAAAAGCACTGACTGAAGCTGGGACCAGAGCTTCGTAACAGTAAATACGTTCAAGAACAAGGTAAAAATGAATTTTGCTATTACAAAGTGTACGCCTGGCATAAAATATACACTATACACGCTATTTTTAAAGGCGCACTACGAAACCCGTCTAGTGGAGGGTCCGGAATCTCTGGAGACTTACAAGCCAAATTACAGGTTAGTTTTGTGGAGAAGTTTAAAAAAAAAGATGTTTTTTAAGCTATTTTTGATCAATAAACAAAATCTATAGTTGAATAAATGCAAGACAGATTCATTTAATACTATAGTCTGGACAATTTAAACTAAAACATTAAGATTTCCATGGAAAAGAAGAGTTACACTGCGGTTTTAAGGCTCTGGTTCGATGGTGTTTGGTTTGGTTTGGCTGGAAATGTGTTCGACGGGCATGGCAAGCTCCTGGTTTTTATTGTTTATTGTGGATCCTGCACAATAAGGATCCGGGTGGAGAGCGCCAAAGGTTTTGAGAGGGATTTGGCTGCAGACCTACACCCAAAGGACCCACACTCATGTGATTTATCTGCATCCGCAGGTCCCTAAACGTAAACAAACAGCAGCCATGCCAAAAAAAAAGAGCCAAAATTCAACTATTTTCTGAAAAGTGAACACCGTTTTACACTCAAGACAAACCTTTTCAAAACCTTTCCTAACTAGACACAGACAAATGACAGAAAAGTTAACTATTTACACTATTGTAGGCAAGGTTATGTTTGTGACTGTATGTTCAAAACTGCTAATTTCTCTATGTAAGCAAAGTAGAGCAGAGACAACCCAAAGTGAGTTTCAAATTAGAAAACTTTTATCACTGTACTGGGTAATAAAGGTAGTCTACAATTTGCACAAGGTGTTAATAAGTGCAGAAAACTGAAAATCCCCTTATCACCTTAACTCACTTTAACTTTTAATAGTGACTAAGGGAACGACTGATTTAAAAAAAAAAAAGTGTAATTAAATTTCTTAGTAAATTAATGAAAAACTCAGGACATCCTGGTGGAGGTGTGCAGAGTGGGGTCCACTGGGTCCAGGTCTGCAGCGTGAAGCACTAATAAGACTCCAAATAGTGTATCTCTAAGGCGCTGTTTTGGTTAGTGTTGGTTTGGCATGAGCTGAAGTGGTTTAGAGATACGTGAGTTTTATCTTTTAATAAATGGTCTTTGAGAATCAGCCTCTAATGTGTAGTAGTTTGGAGTTTGTCTGTTTGAACATAGACTTTGGAGCACTGTATATTATTTTTATGGCTTAATGTACCGGATATATTGGTTTTAGAGTCGGTATCGCACTCCCAGACACGTTTGCGAGGAAAAACGGTGGACCTGTGTGATGTCTCCTAGTGCTTGAAATAACAGGCCACTGGAGGCAGCACACACTCTGTTTCTGACTTTTCAAAACACCACATACACAGTAACATAGGAAAAAAGGTTTATTTAGTGTTATTTAGAGGCTTAAAGTATTGTACTTTTGGTCGGGAGTCCGCAACCTGTTTGTTTCTACAGATATATGTCACTGCTCTGCCTGGAATGTTCCACAGTACGACGTTAAACAATTCTACCGACCATTTATTCAATTATAGGTGGTTTTATAGCTGAAAAATACCAAGAAAAACAGGCGTTCTGACTGTCAGCGAGGTCGCCACTCCATAGATCTGACCTCTAATTTGGTCTAGTTCGGTCTACATGAATTTTTATTTCATTTTCATTTGACTTTATTATTATTATTATATTATTATGTATTTATTTGTATGTTTTTGTTTTGTTTTGCCGTCTGTCCGTCTTTATCCGGCTGGGTCGCGGGGGCAGCTGTTCGCCGCCCAGTCGCCTGCGCACCTTTTGCGTTTATTATTATTATGATTATTATTTATTTATTCTCTTGTTTGTTGTATTTTAACCAAAAGCTGAATCTGTCAAGACATTAAATTAATCACACTGTGGTGATGGACCCCATATTATAAAAGTTTGCCCAGATTCTTGCATGTTTTTTTCACAGTTTCCACATATTGGCATAGAGAAAATACAAGAGATGGTCCCGATCAAGATTTTTTGGCTTCCCATCCGATCTGATTTTTTTTCAGGAGTGCTCTTTTCAATACAGGTCTGATAACTCCTCTAGTGTTTGCTGCTGTAGCTTTGCCGTCTTGTGCTTGTAAATCTCAAACGTCCAGGATGATTCTTTTGTAAGTGAAGACTCAAACTGGTCGTGTTAAAGTGGCTCTGCTGGTTCCTCCACAAGAAACCGTTTGTTTGCAGCGATTGTGTCACTGTTTCACTCTCGTTTTGTTGTAGTGAAAAGTGCCACACAGCGACCACAGAACTATAATAAAATCTGGAAGATGAATCCAAGATGGCGCCCTGTTGTTTTCAGTGGCCTGTGCTCATTGGCGCATGGCCACAAAAAATATTTTAATTTCCACATTTACTTCCTTGTTTGCAGCGTGCGACGTCGGGCTGCTCAGGACTGTTGGGCTGTGACGTCAGAAACACTGTTCTGACCAATCAGAGCGCGAGGTACTAGAGCGGAGCTAGCGCGGGCTCAGAGTGGAGCTAGGCTAACTCTTACAAACCTGATTTTTAGGCACTTTGACGATTAATTTTAAAAAAAAAAGTTCATATTGTAAAAATACAGAAGAATCCCTACAAAATCCGACCTTTATGAAAGCTGTGGACGCCCTGTCAGCCGAACACGGGCAGTTTGATTTCTGAAAAAATGCATTGTGCGTCTATAGGAGATTTTTTCTTGGGCTGCAGTATCTCGTTCGGCCACAGCTCAGTCTGCGGTCACGGATAGAGGGGACGGGGCTTATCCAGCTCTTATTATACATCCAGCGACATGGCGGCGTTTTGGTTTACAGCTGCTGTAAAGCGCGTCGATGCCACAAAAACATGTGAAAGTGGATCGGTCCGATCATGTGACTGAATCCAATACTGTCCGATGCTCATAAAAGCCAGATTAAGAGCAGATACCGATACTGAATATCGGATCAGGACATCCCTAGAATATATGTCAAATACTTGTACATATTTACATATAAGTATATGTGTGCGCCTACTGTGAGATTATAATTTAAAATTATTGAAAAAATAAAACTGAAATTGAATTGAAAATGATTGAAAATAGAAAAGTTTAATGCCATACTGTGAAATATTCGAGACAAAACAATAACATCTCCATGGAGAAAAGCATTTGAAGAACTCTCCCCCAGAAAAGTCACACAAAGCAACTTTAAGATACTCGGTTCACTTTAAGTCCACTTTGAGCCTTAGCGTTTGCTGTCAGTTTATGAATTCAACTTGCGTTACAGAGAATTATTACCCGTACCATTCCATTACTTTTAGAGGTCAGCTCGCAGAGAACGACGTCATTCACACTTTTCAACTTTTTACAAGTCATAACTCATATTAAAGCCCGTCGGTGACCCGCTCGCCTCTCCTCCACGCCGCACGCCGTCCGAATCAACTCCACTTCAACCTGCCACATTTCATCATCCACACCATCCACCATGTTTGTGCACAGATGTTGGACGCGTCGCCGCTCGCCGCTGGCCTTGACCCACTTCCTGCCACTTTTAGCCCCGCCCACACCTCTACAGTCCAAATGCACTAAAAAAAATCATATTTAAATCATTTTTCCCGGTCTACGGCAGATCAAAGATTAAAACAGGCGAAAACAGGGACTATGGGGCATTCAGGGAGCTAGAAAGTTTGAGTTATAACTAAAACTTTGCAGCTATAATTGCTAATAAAATGTTAATAATCATACATATAACCACACTTAAAACAGTAGTGCTCATATTCACCTGCATTTTGATAAAACTGTTTAAATTATTTGGCCTTCGAAACTTTTGCTTTGGCGTTTTGTTTTAAAATTTGAAATAATATCTTATCTTCTGATCAAAATAGACATTTGGTTTCTAGGTGCGCTCCAATACTTTGAACTGAGGTTATGACATAGAGAAAAATATGATTCAATAAACACCCAAGAACTAAGGTCTAGCAACGTTTTTACAACATAGTAACAAAAACCTGCAGTGGTAATGAAAGCAATTTGACAACAGAAACGCTTAGATTTTGTTTCATGGACTTTAAAACAACACAACAGAACTTTTAACTTTTACCTATGACGTCACAAAACTGGGAAATTCAATAGTGAGTGTTAGAGTGAGTGGACTAATGAAACAAAGATGCTTAGATTTTGATTCCTAGACTTAAAAAACCACAAAACCGAACTTCGAACTTTTACCTATGACGTCACAAAGCTGGGAAATTCAAAATAGTGTGTTTTTATGGACTTAGAGTGGATAAACTAAACAAAGCCGCTTAGATTTTGATTCATGGACTTAAAAACAACACAATAGAACTTCAAACTTTTACCTATGACCCCACAAAACTGGAAAATTTAAAATCACGCTTGTTGGGAGCTTAGAGGCAGTGGCTTTACTAAACAAACAAGCGTAAATAAATCCAAATCACCTTTTGATGAGGGAACAATGTTATAACACGACTAAAAGCTCAACAAGGCCTGAGATATTTTTATTGTTTTTCTATTTTTTGCTTACTTGTACTTGTGCATTTATATAATTTATTATTTTACTTGTCTGACACCAGTTTCTTACTTTTTTGAGTGTGTTTGTTTTGGTTTTTTTTGGACTTAGACAAACTTTATTGAACCACAAGAGAGATTCCTTGGACACGATAGGTCACAATATAATAAAGAGAAAAAAAAAATACAAATGGTAATAATAAATTCTAAATAAGTACAAAAATTTGCCATAATTATATAAATGCATATGCACAAGTAAAAATAAAATGGAAAAATAGGTAGTAATAATAAAAAATGTCGCAGGTATGTTTTTTTTTTTTCCTGTTGTGGATGTATCTGTAGTGGCCGTAAACATTTCCGGTGCGGTTTACAGAGTGAGAGAAGAAACCCGGGGACCCCAGTGCTCCCGTCCCCCTCCACACTCGACAAATTGGGGTCGGCGGCCTTTCCGAGAGGGTTGATGGTGCATCGGATGTGCTCCCTAAGTGCACGAGAGCGGCGGAGGTGCAGAAAGAGGGAGGGAAGAGGCGCCGGAAGAAGTGCCATTACAGACGGAGTTTAAAGCAGTGCCAAAGGTGCGGCGGACGCCTCGGGTTTCGGGCGGGATTGTCGCCGCGTTTTGACGTGTCTCTCGTTGGCGAAGTTGCTCCAAGATGAGGAGTAAAAAAATCTCAAAACTCGTATTTATTAAAACCCCACCGTGTAACCGTGTGGAAGGCGGTTTTTGTTTTGTTTTTGGATGTTTTGGTTGTCGTGAAAATGTAGCCGGCCCGACCAGTCAAGGCTACGCACATTCGCAATACTTTCTGTAAACAGTAAAGCAAAAATATAACTTTACTTGAGTATATTTTTAAGTGCATACCTTTTACTTTTAATTTTTACTTTCATGTGAGAGTGGGCATCTGTACTTTCTCTTCTCTTCTACCACTACATTTTTGAACAGCACTGAAAAGTATTCGTATTATTGTGAGACCTCCTGCAAAGGCTGAGCAGTTTATTTTTAACAACTTCATAAACTGAGCAAAGAAAAATATGCAAATAAAAACAGCCAGGGAAAGAAAGGGGGAAAAATGCATCAAAATAACTACATTTGGAGGTTTATTAGATCCAAACAGTACGGAAGATACTTTGACTTTTGGCTCTTTAAGTACATTTTTAAACGGATATTTAAATACTTTTACAAAATTACTAATTAGTATTTCTTCCACCACTGTTCATCGGCGTTATGGTTCAGACCGCAGCATTGAAGCGTCCAGTTTACATGTGAAGTCTGCGTAGATGCGAGACTAGGGCGTCCTACGTTTTTGCGGCGTGAATCTGGCATCGAGGCGGCGCATCTTGAGCGTTGGCGTCAGAAGTCGAAAAAGGTGAACTTCTGGTGTTGTGTCAACCGGTCAGGGACGACTATCCAGTGACGTGGCGATGTTATTATCCGGAAGAAGGGGAAGATGGAGAAAGAGAACCGGAGCTCGGAGCTTTTAACAACTTCATAGACTGAGCGAAGAAAAAATTGCAAATAAAAACAGCCAGGGGAAGAAAGGGAAAAAGTTGCATCAAAATAACAGCATTTGGAGGTTTATTAGATTTTAAACAGTACGCAATATACTTTGACTTTTTGCTCTTTAAGTACATTTACTTTTACAAAATTGAGTACTTCCACCGATGGCCGAAGGTGTTATGACATTCAGACCGCAGCATCGAGGCGTCCAGTTTACAGGCCTTACAAGTCTACGTGGACGAACGTCTAGAGAGTCTTGCGTTTTTGTGGCATGAATCTGGCGTTGAGGCGGCGAGTCTTGAGCGTTCGGGCGTCGGCGTCTGAAGTTGAAAAAGCTGAACTTTTTGGCGCTGGACAAGCCGCGCTAACCAATCAGGGACGACTATCCAGTGACACAGCGATGTTATTATCCGGAAGAAGGAGAAGAAAGAGAATGGAGAACTGGACCTCGGAGCTCCGCAGCCCGGCCTCCGCTGATGTGTTTTACGTAATAAATACACTAAAGTGACTTTCTCGACCAGGAAAACACGGCACTCGCAGACCACAGCTGACGCCCTGGACACACATCAAGTATTTTCCAAGACACACGTCGGGAGTGTCTGAATTCAAATGCAGAGGCGTCCAAATAAGAGCGTTTAGGGCATCTACGGTCTGAACGCAGCATTAGAGTGACGGAAATGTTACTCAAACATCTGTAAATGAAATAAAACAGAGCTCCAAGTATGTTTTTGAAGAGAAAACAGCATTGTAACATGTCTTAAAGCTCACAAGAGTCAATAGTGATAGTGATGTAATGTCACTTTTACACATTTGGATCTAAGGATGTGACGATATCCAAATTTCTCAGGACAATATTTTCACGATATGCATCTCAAAACTGGGAATACGCTACTTTTTCCTTTTAAAAACGCCTTTTCAAGCCTTTGGTTCTGTGGTAATCCAAAGCGTTAACATTTAAAAGTGCTTAATCACAGTAATTTTTGTGTCAATTGGACTGAAACGGAGCAAAGGATCATGGTCTATGTAGTTCCATCCATTTCTTTTACCTGTTGCTGCACCATAACAACGAGTTTAAGCAAAGAGACTTGACATTCGATATACTCTGATGGACTTTTGATGAAACAATATCACGATATTTTGATATTTTATTTATTGTTACACCCTTATTTGAATCCTTACCCTCAAAATATAAACTGTGAAGTCGACGGAGCTAGAATGACACGAATCCTTTGACATCGCGGTTAAACACTGCGTTAAGTCCTCATAATTACAGTAAGGACTTTACACGGTGCAGGCCCAGGGCAATGACTCAATTAATTGTGGAGTAAATGCTTTTTAAACTCCCGTCGACCTCTAATTACCGCTAACAAGTGTCGTTATGAGGTGATTTTTGAACAACCTTTAAAAGACACTTGAACGCACCACGGGCAGGCTCCGTGTTAATAACTTTGGCAGAGGAGAGAACAACATAGCAGGGGTAATTAAACGGTACCTTAATGACACCTTTTGGCAATTTATGTATATTTCAGATAATAGGGCTTGGAAACAAAACAACAAAAAAAAATTTAATCATTTGTGGAATTAATTAAGTCCACTTATACAGTATTAAAGGCGCGGTGCGTGATTAAAAACGTGAAAAGCAGTGAGTTTGCAGTGGTCCAAAGTTATTCCACACTTACCTTATGCATTCAGAGCGTCCTGATTACTCACCGTGATGAGTTTATGAGCGTTTTTCACAACGTTAAGGCATTTATGTAACACGATTTGTACACAAAATAATTCAAAGTGCTTTACAGAATAAGAAATGCATTAAAATCACAATATAAACAAATTAAAACATAAATAATCATCATAACATTAAAAAGAGAGAGAGACTTTAAGAGGCCAGGATGGAGTTTTGCGTTAATGGTAGTAGCAACTAGCATGCTAACAGAACACTTATTTGTTTATGGGACAGTATGCTTTATATTTAGATGCAGGCAGAACACAGCTGAGTTATTTTGACTTCAGTATACCTGTACCGGGGCAAGCCAATTTTGTCCGAAATACAAAAAAATCTGGAAAAAAATTGATATAAAATGGGTATTGGGCCTTTAAAGTATTAATGTGTTTTACATCAAGATTACAAATCAAGATTAAAATTAAATCATTGAGGATACTGGAACATTATTATTGTTGTTGTTATTTTTATTATTTTTTTTTTTTTTTACAAATCAAGTTTTAAAAAAAAGATTGAGGATACTGGAACGTTATTATAACATTATTATTATTATTATTATTATTATTATTATTGTTATTATGTTTTTACAAATCAGGATAAAAAAATAAAATGATTGAGGATACTGGAGCCTTGTTATGATTATTGTTATTTTTTATTTATTTATTTATTTTTTAACAAATCAAGATTCAAAAAATTAAAAGACTGAGGACACTGGAACGTTACATATTCTCCTAATGGTCTGAAAATGCCATTAAAATATATTTTCAATTACTTTTCCCTGTTATGGACGCCATTTTGAGGACTTTTAACATTTAAAAATATTGTTTCTCTTTTTTTTTCTTTTTTTCTTTAAATTGTTAATCACTATGGCGACGGGTATATGACAAATATATGACTCCAAAGCCCCAAAATATCCATCAATAACCATTTTGGATCCCTGGAACTTAAAGGCCCAGATGTTTTCCTCATACTCCTGTTGAATAATCAGCACGTGCGCGTTAGCATGATAGTTGTTAGCTTTAAAAAAAACACTTGTATAAACACTAATAAACTCCTCAATGTGAATAATTCGGATGCTCAGAACGCATAAAGTAAGTGGGGAATAACTTTGGACCGCTGCAAACTCTTCAAGGTGATTTCTGTTTTCCAAAAATCAGCTCCACTTTTCCTTATTGAAATAATTAGCCGGGCAATTAAATAAATGAGGAAATCTATATCCAGCGGTCCACACGCAGCCTGTACTGACAAAGCACTTCTGCAGATAATGTAATTAACCATATTTGTTTGTTTGAATACACTCTTTCTAATTACTGCGCACCATTAATTAATTAGTGTGTGCTTATTACCGCCGCTTCAGTGGATAACGCAACAACTTCACTTTGAAACAGTTAAACACGACTCAAGAACGGCGAGGTCGTCCGCTCTGCAAAGGTAAAGTTTAGTTAACCTGGAATTACAGTTGTTTTCTGCAACTAATTAAGATGTAAAAGTTTTGTTTATTTATAGATACAGTTCGCAACAGGAGAAGTTTTATTGTCAAGTTTCAACAATACTTCTCATTTAATGCTCTCGAAACTGTATCTGACAAATAAAAATGTAAAAAAAACATCATTATTTTGTTTAAATAAGTGTCTTTTGTGTCTAACTTTTGGACAGAATAAAATAAAGAATAAAATATCATACTCTCTTCGGGTAAATTTTAACATATTTTACAGCTTTTCTTCACAAACCGCTTCTTGATTTGCGTAAAAATGCCATTTATATTTACAGCAGGTGTCGTCCCATTAACTTAAGTGGAAATTTGAGAATCATAAAAACCTGTCATGTGCACGTTAAGCTTCCTGAGCATCCTAATGACTGATGTGACGTCCGTGAACAAGTTTCAAGCTTAATGTGATTAGTTGGAACCAGATCTTGTATTCTAAAAGAGACGAAACTCTCGAAATCGATGCTAAAACTGGTATCGAAACAAAATGAGCTACAAAAAGCCACTCGTTTGAGGACAGTGAGGTACAGATCTGAACCAGAGAGAAGAATTAGTTTGAGAGGGGAGTTAAAGAGGCTATTTTTGTTGAAAAAGAAAAAAAGAACCCT
This sequence comes from Odontamblyopus lacepedii, assembly GCA_034769755.1. Taxonomy (NCBI): domain Eukaryota; kingdom Metazoa; phylum Chordata; class Actinopteri; order Gobiiformes; family Gobiidae; genus Odontamblyopus; species Odontamblyopus lacepedii. The sequence goes on from CM068363.1 coordinate 30,654,442, forward strand.
TCTTTAAACAGAAATGGAGGACTCGGGCACCATTTGTTTCCAATCTGTAACTCGATTCTCAAACCCAAATCAAAACAAATTAGGAAAACAACAGATCCAGCGGTTTGAAAGCTCCATTATGGCCCTGAATGATTCTGGTAATATGACCCACATTCAGGCCAATTTCAATAGGCCGAGCTACAAACAGAAACTGGAAACAAGTAGAGTTAGTTTCAGAGTAGTTTCAGTGTAGTTAGCTCCTCCTTTCAGGCAGATTTAAGGCCGTGTGAGTTTCTCCGGTTGAGGACCCTTGAAACAATAAATCAGAAGGCATGACGTGTTCAAACACCGGACTTTTATTTCCAAGAGGTATAGGCCCTTACATTTGATTCTATGAGACGTGTCTCTGATCTCTCTACAGCACCACCAGACAGGTCTCTATTTATCCGTACATTTCAGACAAGAATATTGATTCATATACATTTAGGTAACAAAAAGTAAACACAGACGTCAAAACTGCTGGCGTTATTCTCAGGTTAGCGAGTTCAAAGAATCAAAGTCCACTTTCCTTAGTACAGCATGTATGCATAGATCAATACCACAGGATCATCTCCTAATACAGATCACATGAACTAAAAGAATAATTAATAATAACCACAATTCCCCTTTTTGAGCACATACACATGTGCTCAGCCGTGTCCTCCAGCGTCTGACCAGAACTGAAGAAACATGTTTAAAAAACCCAGATTCAGAACCAAGATTACAGAGCGAAGCGTCGCTGTGAAAGGAGTTCATTTATGGAAACGTATCGACGAAGAAATCAAAGGATCAAGTGTAATGACGGCTTTTAAAAAACACATAAAATCCAGTGCAATGTGTATGTATGAAAAAGAAAACTAAGCTCGTGAAAGGTTTCTGTTCGCAACTGATTAATAATTGTGACTGAAATGAAATGTACTGATTTGAAATGTGAACCATACACGGATTGAAAGGATCACTTAAGTGTTTTATTACACTCTGTAATGTAGTGTCATGAAGGAAGTTCGTACCTTGGCTCCAAAAAGTCCATTAGACGACGGAAACCGATGTTTTCCACAATAGACAGCGGTCGTTTGTCTAAAGCGATGAATTCGACAATCCTCTGTGTTATTTTCTCGGACTCGTCGCCATTTCGAGGCAGCTTTTCTCTTCTCTGAAACGCCTCCTCCTCCGGTGTTTGTAAATCTCAAACTCGTCCGGATGATTCTTTTGTAAGTGACGAATCAAACTGGTCGTGTTAAAGTGGCTCTGCTGGTTCCTCCAGGAGAAACTGTTTGTTTGCAGCGTTTGCGTTGCTGTTTGACTCTCGTTTTGTTCCCACACGGCGACATGGCGGCGTTTTGATTCACGGCTGTCGTAAAGCGCGTCGATGCTGCAAAAACACGTGAGACTGGGTCAGTCTGATCACGTGACTGAATCTGATACTGTCCGATACTCATAAAAGAGCCGGATCATGAGCCGATACCGATACTGAATAGCAGATCAGGACATCTCTACTTTATACACACACATTAGTCCTGGCGTTATCTGTAATATAACATGAAACAATTATGAAAACAGACTGTTGACGCACTGAAAAGGTAAAGACATTAACATCCATCTAAAAACATCGTTGTGATTGTCAAACGTGCTAAATTAAGACAAGATAAGATAAGACTGGACTTTATTGATCTCACAGTGGAGAAATTCAACAGTCACAGTAGCTCCAGGACAGTTTAGTGCAAAAAAGGGGGGAAAAAGTGTGATGCAATCAAGATAAACAATAATAAAAATAGTAAAAAATAATAAAATTATCAAATCTGTAGAAGTTGTACGGACTTTAAAACCACAGAGGAGCTTCGTGCATTACCTCTCGCTGACATTTACCAGTGAGAGGTCGGTGTTTATAGCTTTGGACAGGGAGACGAAATCAATTTTGGGGATTACTGAAACAAAACACAACTCAATAACATGGTTCAAAACGCCAGAGAAACCCACAGTTGCTGAAAATATGTCTTGCCCCAGTTGAGATTTATGGCGTCAGCAGCTCCTGAGGTTCAAACAAATCCACTGCGAACCGTCTGCATCTGATTACGACAACTTTTATTTACCCTCCGTGGACCGGGAAGGGTGTGGTTAGCATGGTAGTTGTTGTAAGCGGGCCTGCAAAACTCATGAAAAGAGGTGATGTTTTTATTCCTTTATTCGCAGTAAAGAGTGGGGTTTGGCGACGGGACTTTCGGTTCTTTTACGGGATCCGAATCTTTTGGATCTGTTCGTGTCAAAGAGTCGTTCAAAAGACGCGTTCACATGACAGAAGCCGGCGTGAGAAGTCATTTTCGCAAAAAAAACTAATCACAGAGAGGAATGGCCAAGGCTCGGATCTGTTTAAAGTGGTTCAAACTGAGAGCGGGAGAGTGTTTGCCCGATGAAACTATAAAAATCTAAATAGAATGTGTAATAAAATGCACCACGATAAGAAGAATTTAAAATGAGCTGTTAATATGAAGCCAGATATGATTTTTATTTTTTATATTTACACAAAACCTTACTGCGCTGATTCTTATGTAGTCGGATAAAAATGTGTAAAAATGTAAAAATAAATAAATAAATGTATGTCCCATGGTGCACTTTGACTTTTTTGCCTTTTTACAGACTGATTTTTACGGCTACAAATTGCAAATCAACTAATCTAGACCTAAAAAAAAACAGAAAGAAAAAGATTAAACTCTTTTAAAAATGAGATACGCTTCCATCTGTTCACATTAATAAACCGTTCAAAACCGTGAGCGGGGTTGTGTCTCCACAGATCTGACCTGTAACTCGGTCTGGAGAAAAAGCATTTGACGGCCCCTCCACCAGAAAAGTTATAAACAATGCACTTTTTAGGAGCCGTTCAAAAGGCTCTTTTAAGATGCGTTTCCATGACAGTTCACATCTGTTCACGTTAAGGAACCGTTCAGCTAATAGACTTTTCTGTGTAAATGTGGCGTTTTCTCCACCAGCTTCATAAATCTGCCCCGTCACCAAATCTTCAACCAACAACGTCCACAAAGGAGAAACGTTCTTCCATCAAGAATTTATCCATAACTATCAAGGTAAGAAAGATGAAAGCTTAAAGGAGAACAGCAAACTAACATTATGGTCTCCTAGAGATGTCGAGTATTCAAACTGCACAAATCTATCGATGCCAATATCGACATTATGAAATCGATTTTTATCAGCAAATGTGGAGCATTAAAATGGACTCTCACAGAATCATTCTTATATTTTCTCAGGGTTTATATGAGTCCAATCTGTTCTAGAGTTAATTTTAGAGTTAACATTTTTGAAAATGTTACTTAAGTAACACTGGACCCAAGAGTTATATTAATATTTTGAGAGTAAACGGGTAACACTTTGTAGGGTTATCCCGATTCAGCTAAACAACACACAGAGGTGTTTAATTTTCACACTTTAGTTAATTTAAGATGAAATTCTGTACAAAACTGGTTCAAACTGGCGGGAGTTTGAAGTGGAGGGAGGTGCTAAATTAACTCTAGGGGAAGTTGAATTAACTTCAACCATATCAACTCTGGAAAATAACCCGCAACTCAAACCCCCATTTAAAATAACTCTAAAATATTTTACCCTGAAACGTTAACCCTCCAGTTTTTGCTGTGATCAGTCTGAGTGAACAAGTTCCTTCTGTTTTATTCATGACCATAACATTAGTTTCGCTCAGTGGTTCATTAACGCTCGTCGTCGTTCTTCTTTCGCCTTTTGTACCTTGATAGTTGTGGATAAACACGTCATGGATGAATGTTTATCCTTTGTGGGCCTCGATGGTTGAAGATTTCGGCGATGGTGCGTCATTTTGCCATAGAAAATCATTAACTGGAAGTTCTGCAAACGCTACAGTTGTGAAAAAGATCTACTGGGACGCTCAGAATGCAAGGAATACTTCTGCAAAAAGACCTCACTCTGTTTTTCGCATTTTTATAACAGTAAAAATCCAGAAGAGCTTTTTAATGTGGGCCTTTAAAACCCTGCGTACCCCTCCTCGTCGTGTTTCTCTCCCTCCTTACCCACACATCAGTCATTCAGGTGCAGCTCTCTCCATTTAAAGCTCCGTTCGCCTCTGTCTCGCACACCTCACTGCTCCTCTCCCCCACCGCAATTACGTTTCATTTGGTGCCACCGCTCCTGAAATGACGGTATGGGAGTTCGCGTCCTGTTAATTACGCCTGCCCGGCTGCGATTGGAGTGGAAGAGAAAGCGACGAAATGAAGGGGCCCCTGAAACCGAAAGAGCGCCGGGCCCCCCGCTCTATTATGGAGCTGTGATGGGGGGGCCCCGAGGACGCAATCAAAGAGCTAAATAGTTCCAGGCCCGCGGGTTATAAGCGCGCTTCGGTAAGTGGGGGAGAAATGCTTTCACTTTTGATTTGAGGTTAGCTGTTGTTATTGGAGGGGAGAGGGCGTCGGCAGTCAGTGATGCGGCCGAGTGGTTTGCAGCGAGATTAAGTTGTCCGTGGGTTTTGGAGTCATGAAAAGAACGATCAAATGTCAAAATATTAGAGGTTTGAAGGATAACAAGAACTCAAAATGGCGTAGGAAGAGTCCATAGAACCCATAGTATAAAAATATATCTACATGATTGATAAAATTTCAATGTTAAGGTGAAGATTAATGCAATGTAACAATGTGACCACCACAATTTACCATAACGTACACTTAATTGTCCTCGTAAACCTCGATTCTTCATAGAACTTTTTCAAAACGGCCGGAAGTGCTGCGCTGTAGGTTTGCTGAACTTCCGGTGAATGGTTTTCTGTGGCAAAATGTCCGGCGTATTCTGCACCAGCTTCATAAATCTGCCCCAAAACCAAATCTTCAAACAACAAGGTCCACAAAGGAGAAACATTCTGTCTTCCACAAAGAATTTATCCACAACTATCAAGGTAAGAAAGATGAAAACTTAAAGGAGAACAACTAACTCACGTTACATGTAGTTAAAATTATTAACTTAGGTTCAGGAGCAGGACCACGCCTCAACCGTCCTCGTGAACCACAGCTCACGTCTACCACACCTGAATTTCCCAGAAGCCTATTTGTAGCAGCCTATCCCGGCGACCCAGTTTGTCCCGAATAACTCGACTCCACCCTCCCCACTCCAATCTGTTCACTTTCAGACTCAAGACGCCTACGAGGGGGGGGGTCCCGTTCCTGCTGGGCCATGTGGAGATTGAGACTAAACCCCCACCCTGAGTCTCAACCCAGCCAACCCGCCTCGTCTCCATATAATAAACTCTTTTCTCTTCACACCTGTCGGCATTGTCCTTGTTAGTGAAGGTATTCAAGAGATGTCTTGTATTCTGACTGCACAAATCTCTCAGTCTGTGCTAATATCGACATCAAGAAATCGATTTTTAATTTTAATCCTAGAATCGGTCCGAGTGAACAAGTTCCTTCTGTTTTACTCACGACCATAATGTTAGTTTTGCTCAGTAGTTCACTAAGGCTCGTCGTCGTTTCCTTTAAGCTTTCGTCTTTCTTACCTTGATAATTGTGGATAAATTCTTCATTCATTCTTCAATTTTTATCCTTTGTCGACCTTTACTGCAAAAAACTAAATCTAGTCGAGCTAAAATGAAAAATTTCACTTGACAAGTAAAATAATCTGTCAGTGCAATAAGATGTTTGTACTTAAAATATGAAAATACATCTTGCTACACTTAAAATAAGAAAAACAACAACTTTTTCCATTTAAAATAAGAAACAAAATCAAATGTTGCTTGAAAAAACATGAAAAACATTTATTCCACTGGTAAATAAATGCATTCAAGATAAATCCACTCAAATAAAGTAAAATGTTCTTAATTTAAGTCATTTTAATTTACCTAGATATTGTTTTTTTCCAGTGTTGTTGGTTGAAGGTTTGGTTTTGGGGCAGATTTATGAAGCAGGTGGAGAATATACCAGATATTTACACACAAGTAAACCAGAAGCTCCACAAAACTACAGTGCGACACTTCCGGCGATTGTGAAAAAGATTTATTGGGATGCTCAGAATGCAGAAAGTCAGGAATCCTTCTGCAAAAAGACCTGTTTTTCTCATCACATTTTTAAAACGGTAAAAAAATCAAGAACAGCCTTTTAATGTGGGCCTTTAAAACCCTCTGAAGCTGGAGCATCTTCTCAGCCACAGTGAAGATGGGTGTTTGGGGACCCATATCCAGATCCTGTGGTTAGTCGTGGTCAGGACTGCCTTGGCTTGAGGGTTTTACGTATGGTGCATGTTTTGGGTTGATGGGGACAAACAAAAAGCCCTGAGGAAACCCACCCGGACGCAAGGAGAACATGCAAACTCCACACACAGAGGCCCGGACGTGAAGCTGTGAAGCGTGAGGACGAGCTGGTCATTGTGGGGTCGTTAGAGAAACATTTTTGGATACACATTTGTTGGCAAAAAAAGTACACAAATATACATTTATTTGTTCAACCAATGTTTCCAATGTTTTACCAAGTCCAAAGTACCATATACTGACCAGATATATCTAAAAAAAACACCAGTATTTTGTTTAAATAATGGTTTAAGTATCTTTTGTGTGAACTGTGTCAAACTTTTGGATAAAATAGTCCTATCGTCTGGTAAATTTCAACATATTTTTCAGCTTTTCTACACAAACTGCTTCTTGATTTGTGTAAAACTACCATTTATATTTACTTTATTTGACTTAAGTTGACATTTGAGAATCATAAAAACCTGTTTATTCTGTTATTTGAATAAAATAAACCATAAAACAAGAACTAACGCCGTATAAGCCTGAAATAGTAGCCCCACCTCGTGCCAAGTTGTTCTAAATAAGGATCAAAATTGAGCCCGATCTTACATTTTTTCACTCACTATTAAGATTTCTAATGCTTCTTTTGTCTTTCTTTCTATCTTGCGTTCACAGCTAAGCAAGACTTCCAAATTAAGTGATAGTTTTTGCACTTTGGCGCCGCATAATTAAGCAATTCTGTATCTAATAGTCATTGACAGTCTTACAGAATATAACCTTCCCTCTATATTTCGAAGTTTCAAGAAGTTTTACGAGTGACATCTTGTTTTTTTACTACACCTCCCCGTATCCCTGGGTGACCTTCGCACTTTCTACTAATTATTTTCCATGGGCGTGTCTCCAAGTGTGGCCAAACTTTTCCTCTGACTTGACATTTTCAGTTTGCGACGAAAAAGCTTTGAAATTCATTATCTGCGAAATGCCATAGGAGTGAATCATTGCGGAGGGGAATCAACATGACGGGGCACATTACTCCGGTGCAGACTTGTCGATTTCGGTAAAGATTTCGGGCCAAAAAGATGGAACGGGTTGGACGGGAGGTGAAGGAATCAACGGGGGTAATGTTCCGTCATGTTTACGCTCGATTTAAGTGACTGCGTCTGTCCGGTTATGATGTAAAAAGAGTTTGTGAGCAAAACTCCACGTTGTTGCTAAAGCTGCACCGCGTAACTTTTTGGTTGGGGGTCTGTTGCTTGTTTGTTTCCATGGATATGACATTTTTCTGCCTAGAATGTCCCACAGTGTGACATTAAGCAGCTCTACTTTACATTTATTCAGTTATAGATGGTTTCATAGCTGAAAAATACCTAGAAAAACAAACATTTTGACTGTGAACGGGGTCACTTCTCCACAGATCTGACCCGTAACCATACGGTGAAACACATTAAATGGACCTTCTTCCAGAAAAAGTTACACAATGCACCTTTATGTTTATAAAAAGTTTGCGTTTAAAACTAAATTCATTAAAACAGTTGGCCAGGATGTGGAATACTAATAATAGATTTACGTCTTTTTTGAAGTTTGTCAGGTTTGTTGTTAAAGGTGCACTGTGCAACTTTTCTTGCGGAGGGTCTGTCAAATGCTTTTTTTACATGATTACAGGTCAGATCTGTGGAGAGGCGACCCCGCTCACAGTCGAAACACCTGATTTTCTTGGTGTTTTCAAGCTGTAAAACCAGAAAAACATGAATTGCAACTGAATAAATGTAAGGTAGAGCTGTTTAATGCCACACTGTGGGACACTCCAGGCAGAGCAATGACGTCTCCATAGAAACAAGCAGGTGACGGACCCCCAACCCGGAAAGTTAACACGGCGCAGCTCGAAAACAAACTCATAAGAGCCATGTCGTGCGAGTACCGTACGAATGAAATGGGAGTTAGATCGAGAGTGACATCCATTTTAACGGAAAAATAACGGCGACGGAGTTACGACGGCGCCGTGACGAGATGAGGCGTGGGTTGGCGGGACAGACTTCATTATTTCTGCAGACGGGAGAGGAGAGGAGCTTGTATTTAATCATCCATAAGAGTGAAATACCACGCGGTCCCTATAGTGGAACAGTCATTAGAGCGATGGATGTTTCAGAACGACGATGTGCAAGTGGCTCCGAGAGAGAAACGCGCACTAATGTTTATCCTCGTACTTCACTACCGACTAAATACTTTTACTCAAGGCTTATAGTTCAATAACATGTACTAGTTAATCATTTTTATCAGCTAAGGGTACATTTCCTGCCTCAAAGCTACTCATGGGCTCAATATTTGGTTCATCTTCGCGTTCAGTCCAACTGTTTTGTAATGGAAATAAACGGCAAATCAGAGTTGAGGTGCTGCTAAATACACGACTAACTGGAAAAAACTATCTAGGTAGGTTAAAATGACTTAAATTAAGAACATTTTGCTTTATTTGAGTAGATTCAACTTGGCAAGTAAATTCTCTACCAGTGGAATAAGTGTTTTTCTTAATTCAAGGAACATTCAGTTTTGTTTCTTATTTTAAGTGCAGAAAGTGTAGCAAAGATGTATTTTCATATTTTAAGTACAAAAAGTCTTCTTCCACTGGCAGATCATTTTACTCGTCAAGTGAAATGTACTCAAATCGTGGTAAAACTTTCTTCATTTAAGTCATCTTACCTTGACTAGATTTTGTTTTTTGCAGTGAGCTCACAGCATTAAAATTCCAGGTTCGATTTCTGGGCCTTTCTGTGCGGAGTTTGCATGTTCTCCCTGTGTCTCCGTGGGTTTCCTCCGGGCTCCTTTCGTTATCCTTTCCAAAACTATGGACTATAGGTCATTAGGTCAAATCCTCCAGCTAAGGTCGTTCCTGACCCGGGCAGTTCCAGATCTGGAGATGGGTCACTGACTGAGACACTTTCCGCTCTCCACAGATTGTTTTTTTAGTGGTAGATTTTTGGATTTTATTTGCGCTGACTGTGCAGGAGAGAACCATAAGACCTTTTCAGTCTTATAAGATCACCTCCCCTATAAACATGATTTTAACTCAACCGTCATGAACAGGCAAGTTGACAAATTCAATGGTCGTTTTAAATGTCTTTTAAAATAGTCCAATGAGAACAGTTTTTTGAGGGTCTGTGCCAAATTATTCCGAAGGGTCGGGCCTCTGAACTTGAGTGTTTTTTCATTTCTGGATGTTCTGCACAAGGGAAGATCTATAGTCTGTGGATGTTCTGCACAAGGGAAGATCTATAGTCTCTACCGTCTCTGATGGAAGCAAAAAACACTGAAGGTTAAGCCGACTTAAATACTTCTTATTTAGTTTCATTTCTAAAGTTTGGGCAAATAAATGGTTAACTTCCTTTATGTACTTTGCTTATTTATTTTTATTTGTATTTATTCAGTTTATTTATGAGACAGGGACAGCGCCCAATCTGCATTAACCTGAACAGGAGAGATGCTTTGTGCAGGTAGAGCTCATTTCCACCAAAAAATACTCTTAAAAAGTTCACAAGACGTCTTATTCTGGGTTTGTATCTGTATTGTCCAACACGACCATGACAGACTCTTTTTGTACGACACAGTAGCACCGTCCCTCTGCTTTCTCCCACTCGCCGCTCTCACCAGATCTGAACCGACACAAGTTTAATACCTCGCTGAGCTTTCGACTTGAGCTCGCAAAACATCCCCGAGTCACATCCCTGCCCGCACACTCTGTTAGCATTGCACCGCCGGCTTCTCCGAGAACTTCCGGAGAGGTGGGGGGGGGGCAGGGACCTCGTCTCGCTTGAGCTCGATGACACGTTACCGGGACGTCGAGGCCTCGGCCGGGGGGTCCGGACCGTCAGATATGGAAGTGGACTGATTGCTGCATGAACGTGGATAAACCTTGGGTAGTTTTTGCATTTTTGTGACTGAACATCTGTGAACAGAAAAGAGTTTGTAAGTAAAACTCTTTCTTGTTAACAGTGCACTATGCGACTTTCCCTTTTGGCGTCCGTCACCTGCTTGTTTCTCTGTCTGGAATGTTCTACAGTGTGAAATTAAACAACTTTACCTGACATTTATTCAATTGCAGGTGGTTTTATAGCTCAAAAATGCCTAGAACAGGGGTCTCCAACCTTTTTTTATTCCCCAGTGAGCTACCTTTATGAAACAAAAGTGCCAGAGAGCTACCAATTTCAACGGTCGCCAAGAAACTGAGTAAAATAAGAGCCAAAACAAGCCCAAAGGCCGCCACACACTACAGAACAATTTGCCCGATTTTGGCTGTGATTTCTTCTCCCCGAGTCTTTGATTTGGAAGCTGCTGCTCCTCATGTGTGTGGAGTCAGTGTCAGATCGTAACCACCAAACATCAACAATTCTACAGTAACGATAAACAATAAAAACAATAAAACAGAGACGCGGAAATAAAGACTTTATTACTCACCTCTCGTAAAGCGGTCAAATTAAAGTGCAGCGTCTCACCCACATTATCCATAGAAATTGTCCTCCGCAAATAATGACTCCAGTCCACAAAACCGCGCTGTGAATCTGGTTTGAGGCGTTCTTTGGAATTAAAAAGTCGAGATAGTTCCTCATGTGTTTGTTTATATCCACAGAGAGCACGGGTCGAGGTGAAGCTGCAGATTAGCGACAGTGACTCTACTTCCTGTGGACTTTATTGCCTCTTTTGTGCTTTAAAAATCCTGTATCTGAAGTATCGCACCACATTTCACACATAATAATAACACAGTTTTGACTTGTGTCTAAACTAGAAGTGCAGAGTGGTTTTACTGTAGACAGGAAACAGCTGATGCCATCACAGCGCTCACAGCTTTATATCCTGTGGTCCACGCACAGATCCCGCTGCAGACTTTGGGATCGGAAATTTTTTGTCTCTCCTCATGTCTGTGGTGTTTGCGCATTTTGTCGCACGTTTAAAAATCGTTTAAGACGGAAAAATCCCTCCACTGTGTAGCGGCCTTTAGATGGAGAACAGATACAGTAGATGCTTATAAAACACCTATAAACACATAAAGCACCAAGTTAGTTAGCAAAATTATACATTATACACACAACTAATCAAACTGTACATATTATCCACAATACATAGACTTGAGAAATCCCCTGGAGAGCTACTGGCAACTCCTGAACTATAGTTTAGAAACCCCCGTAGTATAAATCTGGGGTTAAGTGCTCACCTTATTTTCATCCTCTCCTTGGGTTCCTTCGAGCACAGGGCAGTGACTGGAAGTTCAGAGAATGATTCAATAATGAGCCTTTATTTAGGTCATGCGATTTTATTTACATAAATATGAACCTAGCCAGTTAGACAGAGGATTTTTCTGGGTATTCTTAGATACCGGTACTAGAAATACCTCGAAAAATGAGCAAGGTGTGGTTTTTATAGATTTTCTTTCCCACTTCTTGACCACCAGTTTACCATATTGGAACATATTTTCACTGGATAATTTCTTATACGTCGAGCTGTGACCGTGGATCGTGTAGGAATTGATGATGATCTCATCCTTTCCGCCTTTGGAATGTGGCGCCTCTTTCCTCCACGACGCTGAGAGGCGTCTAAAAGATAAACACAGAGACGCTCTAGTATTGAAGCGTAACAGATGCTACACCCCTGACCTAGAAAAACTGTAACTTGGTCTGGTTTTGGTCTCCGCGAAGATGGAAAGGTTTAATATCGGCATCGCACCACCAGCTTCTCCGAGAACTTCCAGAGAGGTGAGGGGCCGGGACCTCGCCATGCCCGATCTCGATGACATTTCGCCGGGTCACGATCGCTGAGGTATCAGGACAGTCGGATATAGAAGTGGAAAAATATCTGCCTCATCTCCCACCTGCACATGTCCTTGAGTAAACCTTGAATATTGAATTTTTGTGTTGAGGAAAAGGAGCTTGTTTTGGGATTGATGTGTTGCCATGTTGAAATGTGGGTTGTTTTTGCGAAAATGAATCTCGGGGGGGAAAGCGTGGCAAGTTGGATGGCTAACTAAGATGCAAAATATGTTGGCAATTTTTAGATGAATTGGCTCAAGCAGGTAGCGATTTTTAACAGTTTTTTTGTATTCTTAGTTGTTTACTTCCATGGATTTTTGTGTGAATACTAAACGCTGAATTTGAGGCAGATGGATGCAAGAACTTTTCTGTGTCATAGTACGGAGGCTTTGGGTCTTTTTAAAGATACTGTACTTTTCCGAGTACTTTGTAGCAGCGTACTTGAGTAATATCTTTATTGAAGTAACCGTACTCTTACTTTTGTAAAGGTTTTGGTTACTTCTTCCACTGTAAGCAAGTCTACAAGTGACAAAAGCTTGAAACGGTTTGAACGTTTGTGTTGCTTGCACTGCTCTTTCAGCTGTGCTTTCAGGTTTTTATTATTTTTGTATCTATTATTTGAAAATGCTTGATATAGTCCATTATTTAATCTTTTGTTCTTCAAAGGTATCGATGTATTTACTTGTAAAGGGACAGCACATATTTTAAAACAATCGCACAAAAGTAAAGCAACAATTACACAAAAGTACAGGAACAATTACACAAAAGTACAGCAACAATCGCACAAAAGTACAGGAACAATTACACAAAAGTTCAGCAACAATCGCACAAAAGTACAGCAACAATCGCACAAAAGTACAGCAACAATCGCACAAAAGTACAGCAACAATCGCACAAAAGTACAGCAACAATCGCACAAAAGTACAGAAACAATCGCACAAAAGTACAGCAACAATCGCACAAAAGTAAAGCGACAATTACACAAAAGTACAGGAACAATTACACAAAAGTACAGAAACAATCGCACAAAAGTACAGCAACAATCGCACAAAAGTACAGAAACAATCGCACAAAAGTACAGCAACAATCGCACAAAAGTACAGAAACAATCGCACAAAAGTACATTAATTTTAAATTACACATCCAGACAGTTCCCAAATACTTTTTCGTCTCACTCGAGTACTTTCTCGGACCACCGCTTTGTACTTCCACTTGAGTAATATTATTAAGTAACGTTACTCTTACTTGAGTACGTTTTTGGTTATTCTGTGCACCTGTTTATGTATCGACTTTCTTTGAGTGCATCAGTTTTCCATAAAAATGTAATATTTTTCGCTTTTGAGCTCTCATGGGAAAGAGATTTTAAATGTAGTACGTACTTTCCTGGCTAAAAAATATTAAAGATGATAAAAAATGAAAAAAATCAATCAATAAAAAATAATAAAATAATGATAAAAAATACAATAATAATGATAAAAATAATAATAAATTACATAAATAAATACATAAAAAAGGTCAAATGTGGTGATGGGTAAAAAGAATGTTACATATTTGCTTCTTAATAATAATAATACATTGGTTTTATATAGCAGGACAGGACAGACAAAACAGTAATGAGGAGCAGTCGTGTGTGAGGAAAAGTGTGTTTTGAGCAGGTTTTTGAAGCTGTTTACTGAGTCTGAGTTTCTGATGTGAAGGGGATTTTTTTCTTTTTCTATTCTTTACAAATTTCTGGATTTCGGTGTAATATTTGTTGCTTCGAATCAATTACCAAAACGCGATAATATCATCTAAATGTCTCTAAAAATACTGGTACCTTATATGCTTTTATGTCTGTTTTTCACACTCCATAAATTATTCAAAACTTTCTGGCAGGACTTGGACAAAAACAAGCCTTAACTTCACAGCGAATACCAAACGCGTGTTATTTTTATCCGCGGAAAATCTTAAGTTATTAATGGGAAGCCGCGCGCTGCCTTGTCCGAACCGCTCTGACAGATCGCCGCGCAAACTCTCACGAATCCGCTGCGCCTCTCACAACTCGCTCCGTCTTTTCCCGCCGTTTCCGCTCCATCACTTACCGTTTATTAGCGGGGCGCGCGTTACCCATCGGCGGCGCTAAACTGCATCGTTCCCGGCGCCTCGTCCGCCAGTGCCCGTGCAGGTCCCTTCACCTCCGAGTGTGGAAGTGAAATAAGAAGAGCGCTTTGATTGCACGTCAGCGCGCCGTAGCTCACCGCCGCGGCCCGACTCCACGCCTGACCCCGATTTGACCGAGCCCAGCGGGTGATGGATTGAGCGAGTAGAGTGTGGACACTGAGGGAGTTCCAAGGAGAGCCGGACGAAGAAGAAGAAGAAGAAGAGGTGGAAGTGAGCCAGACCAAGAAATCTGGGGGGAAAAAAACAGTGTGGGGAAGTCGTGAGGGTTGATATTCTATAAAAAAATATGCTAAATTCCACTCCAAATTCAAATCCAAATCCACTTTATGTATATAGCACGTTTTATGGGTGGCAAGATGTCCCTTTTTACCCGGGACAGTCCCAGTTTGCAGCCCTGTGTCCCCCTGTCCCAGCGGATTTATCCAAAACCACTGATTTGTCCCAGTTTTATACAAGAAATGTCCCAATTTTTGACCAATTTGACCTAAACCCGGACTAAACTAAGACTAAACCAGGACTACATCCACTCTAAACCAGGACTAAAACATGATTATCACAATTTTTAACTACTCAGAACAGTAAAGAACAGTGAAGACGAGCATAAAGTGTCATTTGTGTCGCCAAAATGCAGAAATCCATGTTTGCGAATGACCTTAAAGCAAAAAAATGCATTGACAGAAGTTCCTCAGATTATGACTAAGGAAAATGTACAATGTTACACGCTTTTTTTCTACAATTTTATTTCTACCCAACATCCCACAACCCGGGTGTGTCCCCGTTTAGAATTTTGAAAATCTGGTCACCCTGTGCATCGAGATCATAAAATGAAAACAACTAAAATAGAAATTGCTAAATTTTTTAAATAATCATAATGACCTTTAGTTTACTTATTAATGTAGTTCCTGGGAGGGCTGAGCAAAGAAGTGGAAGTGAGCTTGGCCAGAGCAAGAAATCTGAAAAAAAAAAAAAGATATGAAATAATAATGGCAACTCTTAGCACACTTATTAAAGCAGAAGTTAGTAGGATTTTATCTTATTAAAATCCCCGTGAGTTAAATATGTATTTTTGGTCGTTTGAAGTGTCCGTCATCTCCCCCTGCTGTTTCTGGGCGGAAAACCAGTCGTGCAAAACTGTCCAACTCAACTCAACGAGAATTTTCCTGAGACAACCCTGGCTCTGTTTCATATCTGGCAATGTTATATGTTTTGTGTGTGATTATTCGGCTTCATTCGGCTTCATTTTAGTATAAAATAGCGAAGAAAAGAAGAAAAAAAGCTCCGTTCTTGATAGTGTATTCTCGTAATAGAGCTGCAGGGGGAGCTCTAGTGTTGTTTCTTAATTCTGTTTTATATTAAATATTAATACTAAACTTAAAAATAATAATTTGCTATTTTAAACATTTAAGTTGATGGATGGTGACATGAGTTGTAGAGGGAATACATTTCAGCAGTGAGTGATTGTAGTCGACGGGTTTGGAGGAAATGTCGAGCTTTGTCATCCTTATCGCAAAGAAAAGTGTCACTTTACAAAAATAAAAAAAGGTTCAAACGGCCGAAGGTAAACGATAAATTCAGGACCATGGACAGAGCCTTGAGGAACTCCACAGGGGACTGCAAACATTCACCATTTGAATGATTTGGTAAATAAATGGAAGGTCATAACGATTTAGATTTGAAAAGTATTAAGAATAAACATCAGAACATTATCAAAACAGAAAATATTGAAATGAGTTTTAATATTTAAAGCTACGACCGTAAATAAACCCAAGCTGGAAGTGTTTTTGACCAAACCAGGATTTAACTAGAACTAAACCAGACCTGCTCTGTTTTATTATATTTTTATGTTTTATTGCACTGGACAAATACTAAAATGTTTATGGATACGCAGACGCTGCCTAGTTTTCAGTATTTAAAACTAGCCAATAACATTTTGATCCAAATCAGGCATTTTTAACACTGTTTTCGCACTATGAGACGTGGTCAAAGCCTGATCGCGTCATTTCTCGGAAGCTGAGCACGACCGGACCTCGTTTGTACATCACAACTGTTGGGAAAACCAGAATACCAAAAACTGCTGTCGTCTCCTTAGGCAAGACACTTTCCATTCGCCTAAAATAGTGTGTGGGTGAGCGTTGGTTGGCGATGGTGCGGATTGGCCGCTTCGTTTTTGTCAGTTTACCCAGGAGCAGTTCTGGAGACAATAGTTTCTTATCTCCTTTGAGTAAACAGCGAATGAATAATGCATGAAATTGTTTAGCGACTTTGAGCATCTGGAAAAGCATTATATAAGACTAACTAAACTTAACCTTCTCCAGCTAAATGAAAATAACAAGGAAGTTATTGTTTTTGGACACCTTCACATCTGACTTTGGGCCTCTTTTTACAAATTTGCACAGTTCTTTGGGGTTTTTATGGATTCTCTCTTAAACTTTGAGAAACAAACAGTATTTTTCAGCTAAGACAAGTTGCCAAATTTAAACCGAACACGCAATAACTTTAAAACAATCACACGCGCTTTTGTTACCAATAGACTGGACGACAGTAGATCACAGTTAGTCCAAAATGCTGCTCCCAGATCGCTCCCCGGTTCCGAAAAGAGAAACCGTATGGACCTTTTTAGTGTTCGTAAACAGTGCCACAGAGGTTTAGCAGAACTCGGCAGTTTGTCGAGCTCTGCGAAAGGATTATCGTCCAAAGATCGTGAATATTTCCCCAACAAACTGAACTTTGACAAACGGTGTCCGGCTGCCAGATCCTCGTGCGATCAGTGAGTAAAACTTTAAAACTTTAGTCCGTCGGTAAAATATCGATTCTGACAAACACACACAGAACAACCCAGACGTTTTGGTGCTGGAAATGTTTTAATCTCCGTCGTCTTCTGTCCGTGTTCAGTCTGAATTAATCGGGATGAACAGGAAACGATGACAATTCTGTTGCCGAAATGCACGCGCAGCTTTTTTTCAATCACTTCCGCCTTTAAAGGGACGATTACGCCCATCTTAGCCCAACTCCGCTGGTTACCTTAACGTCTTAGGTTCTTTTTTAAGACAATATCAACTGTATTTACCTTGTTGACATGTTTCGGCTGCTGCCATCGTCCAAACTGTCACCGGTGTTGGTAGTGACGTGTCGTGTTTCAGCTGTTGTTACTTCCTTTTCGCTCTGTATGATTTATTGCACGATTTGCATTGGATTTCACGATTGTTCTTGTGGGATTTTATCTTTGGGGTGTACTAAATGCTGGCGGAGTTTTTACGGTTTGACTATGAATGTGAATATGTTTTCATGGCTCTCTGGGCGGGTTCAGTTATTCCTCTGATGGTCCATTGGTTACCTGTTAAGTACAGAATTAATTTAAACGTTTTATAATTTGTTTTTAACGCTCCGAATGGACTGGACCCGCGATACGTTTCAGACTTCCTCCGAATTTACGTCCCCATGAGACTTAAAACCCGGGGGGACAGGACTAACCTACGTCTGACAAAAAAACGTGGACATTTTGGGAACCCGATCAACATTTTTGCTGATAACCCATGACAAAAATCGCCCTTCTACAGCAAAACTGGACATAACTTTGTGATGGAGCAGTATCAGTTTTGTTTTAAGTCGTTACTGTGGTTAATGTAAACGGATGTGTTTATTTTTATTATTTAATTTTGATTTTGCTGAGTTTGTTTGACACTGAATTTACAGACAACTATTACTATTATTATACTACTACAGGTATTTCTGACTGAACCAGGACAAGACCAGGACTAAACCAGGACTGAACCAGGACTGAACCAGGACTGAGCCAGGACTAACCCAGGTCTAAACCAGGACTGAGCCAGGACTGAGCCAGGTCTAAACCAGGTCTAAACCAGGACTAAACCAGGACTAAACCAGGTCTAAACCAGGACTGAACCAGGACTAAACCAGGAGTGAACCAGGACTGAACCAGGACTAAACCAGGACTAAACCAGGTCTAAACCAGGACTAAACCAGGAGTGAACCAGGACTGAACCAGGACTAAACCAGTTCTAAACCAGGACTAAACCAGGACTAAACCAGGAGTGAACCAGGATTGAACCAGGACTAAACCAGGTCTAAACCAGGACTGAAACAGGACTAAACCAGGAGTGAACCAGGACTGAACCAGGACTGAACCAGGACTAAACCAGGAGTGAACCAGGTCTAAAACAGGACTAAACCAAGACTGAACCAGGTCTAAACCAGGTCTAAACCAGGGCTAACCCAGGACTAACCCAGGATTGAGCCAGGTCTAAACCAGGTCTAAATCAGGACTAAACCAGGACGGAGCTCTGGAACTAAGTCTCGTCTTAAAACCCACTTGTTTCTTTGGCTTTTAACACCGTGTTAGTTCTGTGTTCCTCTGTGTCCTTTATTTATTTTTTCCACTTATTCTTGCTTTTATTGTATTTGGTTATTGCTATTCTATGGTTTTGCTCTTGTCTTGTTTTTGGGTTTATTGTCTTATTTTGTTAGTTTCTTATTGCTATTCTTGCTCTGCATCGGTGCAGCACTTCGTTTATAAAATGCGCTATAGAAATAAAGTGGACTGAACTATTATTATTATTGAATATCTCCCAAAATTGCAACTCCATATAACTTGGCAACACATTTTCTAACACGTATTCTCCGCGGCCCGGCTCACACTCCCCACACGCCTTGTTACTTCTCATTATCTGCCAAACATAGGTTATCCGCGCCGGGTTAAACACAGCGAGTATTTAATTAAGTGCTGAAAAATGTGATGTGGCGTGTGCCGTCGTGGGAAGTGAGGAGAGGGAGACGGGGAATTTACAGACCCCGAGATCCCGCAGTCAGATCCAGATGGGAACCGGGATAAGCTTGTCAAGAAGGTTTTTATCTCGGACCCTCCGGTTCCACGAAGGCGTCCGGAGCCCGGCGAGATCGAATATCACGGCAAGGGCACGTAGACGTTAGAAGACGAGGGAGAGACTATATATAGAGTAAACGGACGCGGGAGCGCTCCTGACGCTATATAACGACGTTTTCAATGTCATTTTGGTGGATCTCGGGAGTGCGGGTGGTACAGCGGGTTGAGCGTTCGCCGAGGGACCGGGGGGTGTCAAGTTCAAACCCAAGATCAGCCTGTCGTAGTGCAATAAAGGGATATTAATATGCCTACAACAACAACAACAGCAGCAGCAGCTCCCTCTGTGGTTTAAGTGCTAAATAAATACTGTATATAATGTTATTTTGGTGAATATAATTAGTAGTAGCGGCACAGTAGGTTGAGTGTCTGCCGAGGAACCAAAGGGTATCGAGTTCCAAGTTCAAATCCAAACTCAAAATTGTCGTATCGCGCTGTTGGGATATTAATATGGATATAACAACAGCGCCAGCGGTGTCAAGTTCAAACCCAATCTCGGACTGTAGCAGCGCTAATGGGATATTAATATGGATATAATAGCGCCCTCTGCTCTTTAATTGCTCAATGAATACTGTATATAATGTTATCTTGGTGAACATAAGGAGTACCAGTAGTAGTGGCACAGTGGGTTGAGCATGAACACATGTATTTCAACTTGATACGGTTCAGTGAAAACCAAAGGCTAAATCGTGGCCGTGATACTAAAATTCGACTAAGTCCATTAAGTTTGTGCAAAGTTAATATGAAAAACACCCATTTTACTCAACATAAATGTAGCTCTTGCACAAAATAATTTAGTAAAATGTACCTCAAAATACTCTTGGCGATATATCGATACAGCAGCCCACGATATCAATACTGTATCATCAAATTAAACCATACGATACATCGATATTTCAGTATTTTTGCATTATAACACGACTAAAAGCTCACAAGAGTCCATATTAAATCCTCTTTTGAATGCTCTTATGAAGTTAGAGTATGATTGATCGATTATTTCCATTGCAGATCAGTTGTTTGCATCGATCGGGAACTCCCTGCAGCCTCGTACGCGATGTAATTACTCCTTTTGCTTTAATTAACGCGCTGTGGACACACAAGGCTGTCCACTCTCCCCGCAGATATTCACGGCCCTCACCAGACACGTTTCCAATCCAATCCATCAGTATGCGTAATTTAATCACAAAAAAACGCTTAATTATTCCAACACCTTCAACTGTTCCATATCTCATTACATGTGTTAGCGCAGCTTTTCACACTGTACGTCACCATAGCGCTTGAACGGTTTGTATTATCCTATTATCTGATCTGTGTTTTAATGCCGTTTCCTTGTCACAAACACACCTGGAGCTGTGTTTTGTTTCATTCACACATGTTTGACACTTAAACGCTGCAGATTTAAGCTTCTCACAAACAGAAAACACCCTATTCCGCCTGGTGATGATGCTCCACTGTGTTTTTAATTCCTCGCTTGCCTCACGGAGCGTCGTAATTATTCACTTTCACAAGTTTATTAGCGCTTTTTTTTTTTTTTACAACTTTCAAAGGCCAGAGCGGGGTTTTGCTCATGCATCTGCAACAACTAGCATGCTAACTGAGCACTTCCTGGTTCTCAGACAGTAAAACCCGTCACATTTAGATGCAGACAGTTCCCCGGTGGACTTATTTTGACCTCAAGAGCTGCTTGTACGATACATCTGTACTGGGGAGAGACAAATTTTGCGTGGATACGTGGACCTTGTAGGTCTGTAGTTGGTTTTGGTCAGGGGTAAATAGAGGGGGGGTAATGCTAACTGTAGGCACTGCTCTGTCTGATGTTCTGTTACTCAAGTAAGGCTACGTTTAGATGGAAACGGTCTGAAGCAAAAACACACAAGTGCGTTTTGGTTCTCACTCGTATTCTGCGTTTACACGGGAGTTTTGGGGAATTCTGCTGCACACGGAGACACAAAACTTGTACTTTGCCGATGTAATAAGCCGCTGATTATAACAATGTCCTGGTAAAATACCTTCTGCTCTGCTACTACTACTACGACTTTCTCCTTACCAACAAACCTCTAAAAAGTCCTGGATTACACAAACTGGACTCTTGTGAGGTTTAAACCACGTCATAAACCTGTTTCCTCCTCATGAACAGACCTGGAGTGTTTTGGTTCATTCACACGTTTGAGTAACACTTTAACCTTTTACACAGAAACGGCCTGAAGCAAAAACGTAAACGTGCTTTTTCGTTCTCCCTCTTATTCCACGTTTACACAGGCGTTTTGGGGAATTCTGCTGCACACGGTGACATAAAACTTGCAGTTTGCGTAGGTGGCAGCTCCACGAAGACCAAATGCCTGAGTATAACCCTTCTGCTCCTCTACTTCCTCTTCTCCAGCGCGGCAATTCAAAACAACACGGTGAAGCGTAATAACACCACCTTTTTCATGTGGACGGAGGAGGCTCTGCTCTGAAAGACTCTGTGTGATCCGTGTCGTCACTTTCTGACTCGAGTCCTGTGGCATTTGCAGCTCGGGCAAAGTTGAAGCTCTGCCGTGTTTGTTTTTGTTCCTGAACTGACTCGTGCTCGATTTCCGATTTTTGCGTTTTCAACCCCCCCAAAACGCTGTTGCCGAACGAAAACGAAACGGACATCTCTGGCAAAATGTTTTGTGTTTTCCACCCCTCAGACGATAATCGGACATGACACGAAGCTGTAGTTTTCAAATTAACCTTTTGCTGTGTAGACATTTGCAGTTCCAAGGGCTGAAATCATCCAAACGATTCTAGTGAAGGTGTATGGAGTTAAAAATCACAGTGGCAACAACTAGCATGCTAACCGACAGTAAAACACTTCACATTTAGATACAGACACTTGCGCAGGAGACTTATTTTGAGCTGCTTGTACGATATATCTGTACTGGGGCAAGACAAATTTAGCTGAGATACATGGACACAAATCACGTACAGGAAATTTATGGGCGACTGTAGCTCAGAGTTTGTCCACTGATCCGAAGGTTGGCGGTTCGAATCCCGCTTCTGACATGAACATTAGGGCCCGACCGATATAGATTTTGTTGTGGCCGATTTGATACCGATAAAATGGTAAAAATTCACTGTAAATCTTCATTTGTTTATAAAACTTAGGTTTGGCTCTATTGGATTTTCAGTTGGGTTTATTTAGGCGACATTTCTTGTTCTTCTGCCTTTTTAGTCATATTTAAAGACAGTCGCTCGGCCTAATGGTGTTTTTGTACGATATTCTAACCAGTAAAGAAAGTGCTGTAAGTAAACAACCGCTATTAGCCTTTAGCGGTAAACACGTGTGTGCCGCAGTAATTAATGATCTGCTAAATGCAGATAATTCACACCTCTATTCACAGCTCATTTACATATCAGTGCGTGTCCAGTAACATATATACGGCCACTATAGTCACTTTACAGTCGCTAACAGAAGAGAAAACAGCCTGTTTATGTGTGCGAGCTACAGCAGCTAATCGCTAACCAATGAGAAAGAACCAAAACAAGCTTCAAAACCGACACATTTCAGCACTCAGCCTCACACAGGCTCCTCTCAGATCAGCACTAAGAACTGTCCTTTTAATCCAGACTCACACTGAGCGGCTGCAAAAGAAAATAATCTCAGTGTTGTGCAGGTGGATCTGCGGCTGCGGCTGTAAACAAACGCACACAGTGATGCGTTCAGGGGCGGCACGGATACAGACAAATGACTCTTCAGATAAATCCTAACGCGGAGCCACAGATCAGGAGATTTATCTGTTTGTAAACTGGATTAAATGGGCAGAATGTAGAAAGTCTGAGTTTTAGAACGAGGTAAAACATGTCCACACGGAATATCGGCCCAGATCGGCAAGATTTCGGCCGATAACCGTTATGTTTCCATATTTGTCGAGCCCTAATAAACATCAGTGGTAGAGCGGTCAGATCCACTAACCCACAGTTTTTTTCTCTTTTCACAAAACGGCAACGTAAAAACAGAAGATAAACTTTGAATGTAAGAAAGCAAACGAAATGGAGAGTAAGAAAGACACATGAACGCTGTTGTTGTGTCCTTGGGTAAGACACTAAATCTCCCTCGTGTGAACGTGTGTGCAAAAAGACGAGCGTTTCCTTGACGTAAACCGCCCCGAGTGCCTTGAAGGTGTAAACACGCTCTATAATTTAAAAAAAAACGACCGCTTGACCGTGTTATTTCCCCTCCACATCTCCATACATGTGTTCGAACAGCCACCTCTGCAGCCTCCACGTCCCCACAGCTGTAGGTCAGACCCGCTCCGTGTTAAACCGAACGCTGGATATACAGGCCTCCACGGATCGATAAGCCATTAAGGCCCGAGTCTGGCCGCGTGGTCCCGGCTTTTAACAATCACAGAGGGCGACTCGAGCGAGGAGAGAGCGAGGGGGAGGGCTGCAAGTCTTTAGCCACATCCACCGGGGAAAACACAACACGTCCCTAATGGTCGGGATCCGTGTTCGGACGCTGCTGGAACAAACTCCGAACTTCGGAGCGAGCGGAGGGAATGGTGCTGGAGCCGTGCCGAGGCGGAGGGGAATTGGAAATGAGTTGTTTTGGTCGGGCGTATGCAGATTGGTCTGAAAAAACTTGGGCGGGATGAATGTGGGGGAATATTACAGTGGGATAGTCAAATTTGGCAGCTACCTGTGGAAATAAAAATTGTATTGGAGGCAGATTTTCTTGGTTGGAAAATGATATTTTGAATAAATTTTAAACTGACATGGACAAAATAAACCAGTTGCTTGTATATGTTTTCTAAATATGTATATATAGTGATGAGAAAGTGTGATCATGTGGTTGTATTTTTCATTTTTTTAATGGAGAAATACAAAAGGTTTAATGGCTCGGTGGGTAAACAAGTCAGGAAGAGCATCTGGTGTAAAAATTTAAGCTATTAATTATGCAAACTGCTGAAAAACTAGGATTCTTTTGTCTTTTTAAAAGTAATTTCTGTATGCAGGCCTGTCGACAGAAATTTGGGGGCCCGGGGCAAGAAGCCTCATATAAACGAATAGGAAGTGGGTCCAATTCTGGAGCCCGGGACAACAGACCCGTCCACTGCCCTGTCTGTATATTAAGTTCCCGCGAAGAGACAAAATAAACAAAAACTTGAAGCTGATTAAGTACCGTTAAGTCAAAAAGCCAAAAAAATTGCGCAATGAAGAAGACAAAAAACATATATTGGGAGAAATTTATTTTTTAAAATCAGACCAAGAACCGACATTTCATCTTGAAAGGCGAGTTATAGTAATAAAACTCCACTCCAGCTCTGCTCAAATGAGGCTCCCGATGTTCACGGTTACAGGAGCAAATCTGGAGTCATTTTTTTGATGGACAAAATAGCAAAAAAGGATCATGTAGCCACAAGATCCCAAGCGCGTTAGCTCTGTCCATTCATATATTTGGTCTATGGGCTGTCAGTGTGAAATTTAATATATAAGTCGCACCTGAGTATAAGTCGGAACCACTCAAACCATGAAAAAAAGTGCGACTTATAGTCCAAAAAATATGGTACTTACGGTGGTAATCTTGGGACACAAATAGCAAATTGTTGATTTCATTTATATATTTTTTACTCTTGAATTCTTGTTCTCTTATTAAAATGTTAATTTTTTTTCAAGGTGCCAAAGTTTTATTTTTTTTTTAAATTATTATTATCGTAAAATACAATTCCACATACAATGCAAAATTGCAAAGAGTCGAAATGAACAAAAATTTTAAGCTGATTAAGTACTTATTGTAGTCATCTTGGGACACAAATAACAAATTGATTATTTCATTTATTTTGCTTCGTAACTTTTTTTCTTTCAAAGTGCCAATGTTTTTATTATTATTATTATTATTATTATTATTATTATTATTATTATTATCCATCCATCCATCCATCCATCCATCTTCTTCCGCTTATCCGGGGCCGGGTCGGGTTATTATTATTATTACTGTAAAAAAGGAATAAAAAAAACATACAATGCAAAATTACCCTGGGGCCCGGGAGAAAAGACCCTTTTGCCCCCCCCTCCTGTCTACTGCCCTGTCTGTATATTAACTTACTGCTAAGAGACTATATTTATTTATTTTTTACTCTTAAATTCTTGTTCGCTTATTACTGTATTTTTTTTTAATGAGGTACTGTTTTAATATTTTTTTTAAATTTGTATTTATTTTTTTCTTTCTTTACTTATTTTTTATTATTACTGTAAAAAAACAAAATAAATCCTTGTGTCTGGATCTAAGAATTTTTCACATACGATGCAAAATTACCAAACAAAACCACATGTTTAATCCTAATTGATTCCCTAGCTTAATAACGTGGCTTTTATTTCCTTTTTTTTCCCCCTCTCGGTTCATCGCCTCCTGCACAGCCCCTGCCTCCAGCCCCCAGCGCTAAAGTTAGCATGGCCGCATTTCGTGTTTTGAAGTTTGTGCGAGTGTCAGCAGAACCAGCCTGAGCTCTTCCTCCTCCTCTTCTTCTTCTTCTTCTTTTTCTTTTTTTCTCGCACGCAAAGTTTTTAATGAGAGGAGAGCGATCCGTTCAGACACCTGAGCTTTCAAACAGAGATGCGCCGAATTAGTCACGGTGGTCGTTAATGGCGACGGGGACAGGAGGTGCGCGAATCGGCATGCAAATGAGAGCATCTTTTCTAATGAGCAGGCGAAGACGAGCTGAGGCGGAAAGAAGGCGGAAGGATACGTGGAGGCTGTTAGTCCGTGGGATGTAGGTCTGTCGTCGGCGTTCTCTGGGGGTGTGACGCTAACTGTAGGCACTGCTCTGTCTGAGGCTTTGTCACCCACGTTAGGTTTTAATCTGAGTTTTGAGAAAGAACAAACTCGGCTGAAACTAAAGTGGGTGAGCAGATTTGTGCATTTAACCCTCGAAGACCTACGTTATCATATACGACTCAGAGGAATATGTTTTCTATAACCGCGCAGAACTTTGTAACCGTAAAAGACAGAAACTTCCTTTTCCCCTCTGAAAGTGCAGACATAGAGGTTTCCGTACATTTTTGCAGCTTTATCCTACGTCACACTCACGCTGTGTGATGACGGGAGCAAAACGAGTGTCCAACAGGAACTTTGTTTTCCCCAAACTCATGCGCTCCATCCATTTTGATCGAGCCAAACTTTGCCAAAGAGTGAAGTGAGTCAAGATGGTCGACTCCTCTGACTGTGTGTGTTTATAACGAGGGAAAAAGTCGCTCTAAGTGGAGTTAATTCTCACACACATGGAAAATTACACATCTTGGTGAGTGTAATTGTGCATCTCTGTCTATTTTTATTTGAAAGGTTTATTTCAGTCAAAATGAACAAATCCAAATGTAATAAACACTGGAAATGCAGAAGTGCTGTGGCTCTGGCCCTGGACCTGACAGGAGCTGTTTCCAGGACTGGACCAGGAAAGTCATGGAGCCACTGCACTTTTTTTGTTTTTAGGGCAATAAGGAGATTTTTAATTTACTTACAGACTTGATATTTTGCATTTTTGTAGCTAAGGCCCTAAATTAAGCATTTTTTATCTCCAAAAAGTTGTTTCTACATGTTTGCTGTGGGTTTTGTATAAAAGAGTGGCAATTTTATTTTCAGGTTTTTTTTTTTTTTCATCTCTATTTCTGGTCCTGTAGCTTTTCTCACAGCCTCATGACACAACTACAGCAGCAGATTGTGAAATAACAGGCTGTACTGAACAAAAGGAGGTAGAACACTTCATTAGGGGGTAAAAGGGGCAGTTTTAAAAGCAAAATTAAGAACAAAATCCAGGCGAGGAGAAATGTACTAAAACTGCCCTTAGGTCTTCAGGAGTTAACAAGTATCATTAGCTTTTAACTTTTGCACTTTTTATCTTTTTACCTTTTGCACCTTTTACCTTTTTGCATGATTTACCATTTATTATTTATTTTTTATCAAATCAAATCAAACTTTATTTGTATTGCGCTTTACAACTTTTTAGTAATGATCACAGTGCTTTACAGGAGTTAAAAGAACCCAAACAAAATCAGTAAAAACAATAAATAAAATATGAATAAATGCATAAAACATAAGACATAAATGATAAAAAAGACATTTTAACTTTTAAACTGTTAAAAAGACATTTATTATTTATTTTTTACGCGTAGGATCGTGAGAAACCGCAACTTTGAACTTGATCAACTCCTGAAAATGTGTTTTTTTAAATCCATTTTTTTTTGTATTTTTCATCAGTTTCTACTTTTTTGGTACGTATTCCAAATGTGTGCTTTGTGTCACCTTGGCAACCGCTGAACGTTGTGCCATAGACCTACAGACAAAACACCCCCCAGCAAGATCACTGCAAAATATTTCATAACATTGTTAAGTAACACACCAAAAGTGAATTCACTCGTTACCACATTTTCCAGTTTTAATGTTCATAAATGCCATGGAAATAATAACGGATAAATTTTTACACTAAGAGAAATTAATTGAAGGCTCATCCAAAAAAATTAATAAAATAAAATAAAATAAAAAATTAAAAGGATATATAAAAAATAATAATAAGACTAAAATAAATAAATAAAAAATGGCTTGACTAAAACAAATAAAAATAAAACAAATATTTTAATAGTAATGAGTGTAATTAATGCAGGGTTTGTTAATGGTCTTATTCTACACAAAATTAACTCTTGTGAGCGTTTATCATTTTATAACAGGTTAATTTTTACCCCAAGCGAAATTAATTGAAGCCTCATGCAAATAAATAAAAATAAAGTATATATTAAAAATGAATAATAATAATAATAGGTTGACTAAAAGAAATAATATTTTTATTGTAATGAATGTAATGCAAAATTAAGTAAATTAAATTAGTTCATTTTTACACCAAGAGAAATGAACTGAAGCCTCTTGCACCAAAAAAATCAAAAAATTAAAAGTATATATAAAAATAAACAAAAATGTAATAGTAAAAGTAATAGTAGCAGTAGTAGTAATAGTAGTAGTTTGTCTACATCTCCACCTTATGATGTCATGAAGTGGTAGTTTTGAAGTTCACAGCTCATTTTTTTCCCCTTTTGCTCTGCACAGATTTGCAATTCCAGGTCTGAAACGATCCAAAAGATTCTCGTGAAGGCGTTTGGAGTTTAAAAACGCAGTGGAGCACTTCCTTCACACACACACAAGGGAAGTGTTTTCCCTCCGACAGCTCAGCCCAAACCTCTGCAGGATTTGTGTTTTCAGTAACAGTTACACCGTCGTTATATACGAACGGAACGCATCAGCGGCAGTAATTCTCCTAAAATCTTCCTTTTCGCTTTGATATATCGCCACGTTTGATCCTTTTTTCTCCCAGATAACTTCCTAACTTTTAAAATGGCCCAATATGTCACCAGAAACACCCACGCGTTTCCAGCAAAGCTATGAGAAAATAGAGCAATCCGGCCCCGCCAAAAGGCCCTGAAATAAATGCGTGCTCGTCCTATCTGCTGACTCACACTCGCACAGACGCTCCCATGACTCAGCCCAAACACTTTCTTTTCTTTTCTTTTCTTTGCAAAGCGCCGATATTCTCCACAGCGTATGGATTTAAAGCGCGAGTGCTGGGAAAAGGGTTCAGATCTGCTTTAAGAAGGGTCACTGGGGCATGTTTACGCCCAAGGGAAGAAATGACCACTGAAAAAAACGTAACATAACATGAAAAAATAGACAGTACAGTTCGTTTATATAAAGAGTTTAAACTTATAATTAAAAAATACACATAATTCTTGACCAAAATTGTTCAGAATTAAGAATTTTCATAATGTAAGGTAATATTTTATGCTATTTTTATTCATTATCTTGGACTGAGACAAACTTTACTGATCCACGAGGGAAATTATTTGGACACAGGAGCTCACACATCACAATATAATATAATAACAAAGAGAAAAATATATATAAATGGTCATAATAAATGATAAAAAAAAAAAGTAGCAAAAAAGATAAGGCATAATTATATAAATGCAAAAGTCAAAATAAAATAGTCTCGGCGATAAACGAGAGGTCATATCTGGGATCCATTAAACGTGATGCTTTATTTATTTATACTTTATATTGTAATAAGATTATTTATTCTTTCTTTTTTCCTAACAGTGGATTGTTTTAAGTCTTGTCTTAAAATCCAGTTTTATTCTTTGGCTTTTAACGCCGCCTTGTGTGGTGCTCTGTGTCTTTTATTTGTTTTACTTATTTTATTGCCTTTATCTACAGTATTTATCGCTATTCTATGGTTTTGTTCTTATCTTATTTTAACGGTTTTATTGTTTTAGGTCTAGTATAAGCAAATCTGGGCGTTTATTTTATTGTATTTGTGCAGCACTTTGGAAACTGTTAATAAAATGTGCTATAGAAATAAAGTGGATTGGACTGGATAACCCGAACCCAGGGACAAACCCAAATCTTTAAGTTAAAATGACCAACCATGAATAAGAAATATGAAAACCAGACTTGTGGACACTTTTATTGTATAATTGTCACGTTATTGTTTTTGCTGTTAAATCTGTGGTGTCGCCTGCCGAGGCATATTTACACTGCAACCCTGTAGGTGTTCATTAATATGCACTGTTCCTGTTAAATAAATGAATAAATACATAAAATTACGAGTGTTTGGACCAGTCGGAGCGAGAGCGGCTCGAGCAGGGCTTGGCTAAGTCTTACAAAGTGAACTTGGACTTAGACAAACCTTATTGATCCGCAAGGGAAATTATTTGGACACAGCAGCTCACACATCACAATATAATATAATAACAAAGAGAAAAAATATAAATTGTAATAATAAATTCTAAATAAGTAGCGAAAAAGAGCAAGACACGTGTCAAATTAGGTGTAATTATATAAATGTATATGTACAAATCAAAATAAAATAGACACTTTTTGGCAACTTTTAGGAACTTTGAGGATTTAAACATTCTAAAAAAGTTTATGTCGTGAAAACAGAAAAGAATCCCTACAAAATCTGACCTTTCTGAAATCTCTTGATGCCCATTCAGCTGAATTTGAGCAGTTTGAATACCCAAAAAATTGAGCTTTATGGGCAAATTATATTAGGGCCCAAGCTCAAAGGAGTTGCAGTACCTGGAGTAGCCACTAGGCGTCTCACCCCACGTCTTATCCAGTTTTTATTACAGATCCAAACCAGCTGATGCCCCCAAAAACGGGTCGTATTGGTCTTAAAATGGCCGTATTAACCCGCTCTACCTGCTACTTTGTCCGTACATCAATTCCCAGAATGCAACTGGCTCTAAATTTACCTCGATTTATCACTACGCTGTGCAAAACCATAGCAACGGGTGAATAAATGAAACCGAATGAATCCCTTGGACGCTGCCTGACCGGGGTCACATCTGTTTCAGCGAGACAACTTGACCGGGCCGACCCCTCTCCAAATCCACCGACCATTCAAAAACTAATATTACGGCGTCCAAAAAATAAACCAAAATTTCATCTGGAAGTCTGGACAAACGCAGAACCGCGCTTAAAATCAACGGCTCAAGAAAAACACCGGAGAGAGTCGACGGTTAAAAAAAAAAAGTTTAGTGGGGGAAGGACGGCGATGCATTATGGATGTGCACAGATGAATCTCGGCGAGGGGACGGCGGGGTCAGCCAAAGTACAGGCAGTAATAGATGGGAGGTTTACTTAAGTGCAAACACCGCGAGCGAGGACAGAGTGCAGCACAGAGGCCCCGCAAAGTCGTGTACGACGTCCCGGGGCACGAATGACCCCCTCGCCTCGCGGACGCCATTGATTTAACACGGGGAGGTTCCAGATATGGAGTTTTTACAGTCAGTTTATAGTTAGAAACAAAGGGACTATTGATTATGGCGACTACAGCGCACTAAACTATTGATACTTCGCGGTGACATCGAGCTGGAGGTGTTCTACACGTCTCCTTAATCTTAAACTTAAGACTTTGACAAACAATAATAGTAAAAAAGAGTAAAATGATATAAATGCTAATAATCAATTCAAAATAAGTACCAAAGAAGATCAAGATACTGGTGTCAAATAAGGTATAATTATATAAATCTATATGTAAAAGTCAAAATAAAGTAGAACTAGAAGTCATAGAATATACAAAATCTACAGTAGTCGCCAGTTTCGCGCCTCCTCCCAGTTACTCTTCACTGAGCTGGAAAATCTCCCTTTTCCTACGCAGCGCCGTGGTCCTGGAATCACTCGCGGAAAGATCTCAAATTGGAATCTTTGGTGTCACTCGATAAGTTCAAGGAAATTGTAAAGAGCGCGGTGACCGAGACGTGCGTTTGCTTTTCTCGGGAGATGCAAATGGTTTTATGTTGCGATACTTTATGAGTTTTACTGTTTTGCGCTGATTGCGTTGTTGCCGCTTTGTACCGCGATACTGAATCTCAGGCCCCGTTTACACGTGCACGGGTATTTTTAAAAACAGAAGACATTTCCCCTCGTTTGTATCCATCTTTTACACGTCTCCTGAAAGCGAATCTTTCTAAAAACTCCAGTTAGAGTGGAGATTCTGGAAAACTATGGTTTGGCGTTCGCGTGTAAAGTGAGCGGAGTTTTACGAGCTGCCGTGCCGAAAGTGCGACCGATGTTTATCTTTTGCTCTGATAATGATTGCGGTTGAGCGTTCAGAGTTCAGCCGTCACATTTCTTCTGGTGCAGACACAGCTGATGGATCATGTCGATGACCACAGACGGATGAGGGGTCGGAGGTCAGGGACTTTGCCACTTCTCCCTCCTACTCGAAGATCCAGTCGCCAAAAATATTCATTACGTCTTCTTAGTACGTTAACTTCTCAGCTTCTTTTTAAAGACAACGTAGTCAAGTGTATTTACCTTGTGGACATGTTTCGGCTGCTGCTGCATCTTCAGAACTGTCCTCGTGTCAACAAGGTAAATACACTCGACTACATTATCTTAAAAAAGAAGTTACAGGTCCAGTTGCCGTTGGGTTTGGGTCTGACCTGGGTGGACGCCTGTCTGGTGGGATAATTCTGAAAATGAAGTGGTTGTTTTGGAGGAAAGGCGTGAAAATTTTAGGATGTCGTGGTCGTCACTGCTTCAAAGATTCGTTTTCGGAGGCGAATTCGCCGTTTGCGTGTAAAAAAGATGAGTACAAACGAAGGGAAATGTCTCCGTTTTTAAAAAATACCTGTGTATGTGCGAACGAAAACTTTCTATGTGCGCGATATTATCTTGGAAAACGAGAGGGAAATATTCGTTTCTCAACATATTCGTTTCTCTGTGTAAACGTAGCCTCAATGGGACCTCCTGGTTAAATAAAGGTAAAATAAAAATAAAAAAAGATCAAATGTGTGTGGTTTGGTGGAAGGTTCAGCAGGTACCATGGAGACACAATGCAAACACAGATAAAATCATTTACGTTTTATGTTTTTAAGTCTGAAAACTCAAGAAAAAATACAAAATGGTTCATGGTTCTGGTTTAGGTGTTTGGTTATTTGAGACCGACTTGTTTAACAGCGCAAATCATCTCAGCTGTTGTAGTTAAGTCAAGCCGGTTCTTTCTAGTCCGATTGTGTTTAAGAAAAAGCTCAGATTAAAGTCTAACAAAGCAGACAGAGCGGAGCCTGCAGTTAGCGTCACTCCCCCCAGAGAATGTTGACGACATCCGCTGCAAAATCTCAATATTACTCGTCAATGTTTGGTGGCAATTCAGCCAACGTTCTGACCTTTTTTTGTCTGACAGTAAAAACAAATAGGTGTTATGACATCACAAGATGGAACTGTGTGTTTTCAGGGACGTTTTGAGGGAAGAACTCAGCTTAAATGTGCAGTTTTTGAGCGTTAAACATGTCTGAATGAAACAAATCGCAACTCCAGGTCTATTTGCGACGAGGAAACGACGTCATAAATCAGAAAATAGAGTCATATTTGCCATTTAGATGTTAGATTTTAGGGATTTGGAAATAAAACTGCATGAAAAATGTTAAATCTGTATGAATAATTTAAAAATATTGCTGACATTTTACATTTATACTTTGCCAGAAACCATACGGATAAAAGGAAAAGCCGTTTCTCCGATCGCCATTTCCGTCGGAGAGATAAATTAAGTCTGGACAAATACCACAGTGGTGTTCTCAATTCATTCAGATGATGGTTGATTTTCGCCGGGCAGTTAGCGGCCCATTATACTCGGTCATTTACAGTCAGTGGAAGTTGTGTTTGGCGAATCATATTAAATGTTTCTCTCTCCTCTTTCCCTCTTTCTCTTCCCGACCACAGCCTGTCTCTGTTTACACTGGTCATGGTCGTTTGCGCAGATGGACTTCGGGATAATGAATCGAACGCGCTCGTACACACTTTCTCCGATATATCTGAATAAAATGTGTCTTTCCCAGTACGAATATACAGTATGGACACGCTGGGGGTGTTCTACGTGTATCTCTAATGGTGGAAGGTTTAGGGGGAAACGGAAAAACGCACGGCAAATGCATCCATAATACACTATCAGCAGGAAGTGCCGCGATGTTGAGTCGCGCAACTTCTGGACAGTGCTTTTCTACGGCAAAATACCTGTGAAAAAGCGTCGCATATTGTTGAGCAGCTTCATAAATCTGCCCCAACACCAAATCTTCATCCAACAAGGTCGACAAAGAACAGATTCTGTCCATGAAGAATTTATCCACAACGATCAAGGGAAGAAAGACGAAAACTTAAAGGAAACGACGACGAAGCATCAGTGAATTACCGAGCAAAACTAACGCGATGGTCGTGAATAAAACATTAACAATAATAACTGTGATAATAGTGTATTGAGTCGCCTACAGCTAACATTAGCTAACAGACTCTATATATTAGCAGGAGCTAGCGTTAGCGACATTAACTACATAAGCAAACAAAATAAACATTAAACTTTCTCAGGCATCCATATTTTCCCGACTGTTGCAATGGATAACGGACTTTAATCAGTGCATTTTCACCAGCCTGTTCATGGTCCAGTTTAGTAAAAATTGTGGGTGTGGCTAACTGAAAAACTGTGGGCTAATGCTAGCTAGTTTGATTGTAATTTTATTGACGAGAGACTTGTTTAACAGCACAAATGACCTCATCTGTTGTAGTTCCAGCTAAATTAGCTCTTTTTTTACTTAGATTATGTTAAAATGGTCAGATCGTGGGGTCAAAATAAATCCGCCGTGTTTTGCCCACATCTAATATCGAACGTTTTACTGCCGGATAATCAGGAAGTGCACTTTTGGCATGCTAGATGTTGTTAGTTTTACATTGACGGTAATTTTAGCTCTCTGAAAGTTGGGAAAAGTGCTTATAAACTCATCACGGTGAATAAAAACGATGTTCTATTGCTGGGGCAAGTGAGGAATAACTGTTTTTGACGTTTTTTTTAAGGCCCAAGTAGCATTTTTTTCCCCCGTCTATTTCTAACCCGGTGTGTTTACAGTGTTTATGCTCATTTGCACAGATGGACTTTGCAATAATGAGTTGGACCTGCTCATATTTCGGATTTTATTTTATTTTTTACGCTCTCAGGGTTGATATGTTTTTGCAGTTCGAGTTTCTTTTTAATTAAATCGGAGCAGCACGGTCACAGGCGGTTAACTTGACACGCTCGGACTCGCCAGCTGTGGGGTCAAACTGGGTGTAAATGATTACCTCGAGGTGCTTTTTGGGGAATTCAACATTTAAGAGCCTAAATATCTCAAGAAGCCAAAAATCTTGTCAGTTTTAATGTGGAAAAAAAGCTAATTACTGACTTGACGTTTTAAGAATTTCAATTTTTAGATCCATCAGTATAATTAGTAGCTTGCAGTCATCGTGTTTTTGGATAAGGCGATGGCTAAAATGCTAATAAGACGAGCAGTAATGGCACCCGCGGTTGTAAATATGTCGTTGAAGGGTGCAGAGAATGAGTTGTTGCACCTATTTTGAGTTTGCATTTACATATAAGTGTGTGATAAGTATATTTAATAGAACGCCATTTACCTATTAGCTTTGTGTACGTTTTATAGGCTACGGTTTAGGTTGTCGGTAACTCACTTTTTGCCTGTTTGCAACCAAAATACCTGGGTTAACTTGGTATTCCTTATTGTATAATCTGAAAAAAAGAAAAAATACTGAAAAAGAAAAGGGGATTAGTGAATAAATGTGAATAAATCTGTTCAATTTTAGGTTTCAAAGCTCATGTTACAGTAATTTAGTGCATTTTTGGGGATATTTTACTTGTTTGAGTAGATAAGTGTAGTGAAACCTGTACTAGTTATAATTGTGGTTTAAAATAACTTTACAACAGTGTTAAAAATAGTTTGACTCAATTTAAAATAGTAAAGCAACTGGCTGCAAAGCTTTTTTTTTAGGAGTTCGCTGAGCTTTTTTCTTTTAGTTCGCTGCACCAACAAGAGTTTTCAAGTCAGTAATTTCTTGGTTCAACTAATTATCTCCTTTATCACATATTATTTCACACAAAAACAGTTCCAGTCCAGCAAGCGTCTTATTTGTTGGTTGGCGAAGTCATTAAAATGAACCTTTTAAACCTTTTTGGGGATATTTTACTTCCTTTGAGTAGATAAAAGTTGCATTAGAATCTGTACTAGTTATAACTGTGGTTTAAAATAACTTAAATCACAGTGTTAAAAATAAAAAGTTGACTCAAAATAGTAAAGCAACCGGCTGCAAAGGTTATTTAGAGTTCACTGCATCAACAACAGTTTTTACGTTAATGATTTCTTGGGTCAACTAATTATTCTTTTTTTTTTTAACTTAACTCAATATTATTTCAAAAACATATTTAAAGTCCAGAAAGTTTATTATTCGCTGGTTGGTGACGTCATTAATCTTAGTTGACCCAAGAAATTTTTTAACTTAACAACAAAAGAAAAGGGGATTAGCGTTCTGTGAATAAATCTGCTGAAATTATTGGCCAATTTCAAGCTTATGTTACCATAATTTAGTGTATTTTGATGGATATTTTACATCTTTGAGTAGATAAAAGTTGTAGTGAAACCTGTACTAGTGACAACTGTGAACTGTGGTTTAAAATAACTTCAATCACACGGTTAAAAATAAAAAGTTGACTCAACTTAATTTTTTTTTTTTTTACATTCACTGCACCAACAAGAGTTTTTAAGTTAATCATTTCTCAACTAATTATTTTTTTAAACAAACAAACAAAAAACCATGTGATTATTATTTCACATTTTTAAAGTCCAAGCTTATGTTACCATAATTGAGTGCATTTTTATGGATATTTTACATCTTTGAGTAGATAAAAGTTGTAGTGAAACCTGTACTGGTTATAACTGTGGTTTAAATTAACTTAACTTTTTAAAAACATATTATTTCACACAAAAACATATTTAAAGTCCAGCAAAGTCTTATTCGCTGGTTGGTGAAGTCATTAATATTAGTCGACCCAAGAAATTATTAACTTAACAACAAAAGAAAAGGGGATTTGCGTTCTGTGAGCAATTTTGCTGAAATTATTGGTCAGTTTCAGGTTTCAAAGCCCAAGTTACAGTAATTTAGTGCATTTTTTGTGGGTATTGTATAGATATTATGTAGTGAAACCTGTACTAGTTATGACTGTGGTTTCAAATAACTTAAACTAATGATTTAGGGTTTTTTTAACATCATATTTCACACAAAAACATATTTAAAGTCCAGCAAACGTCTTATTCACTGGTTGGTGAAGTCATTAATATTTTTGACCCAAGAAATGATTAAATTAACAACTTTATTTGACACAGTGAACTCCAAAAAGCTTTTCAGCCTGTTTCTTTACTATTTTACGTTTTAAGACTGAACGGTTCAAATCTTTAAGCCCAAATGAAGTACAGACAATATTCCAAGTATAACAGAAGTAGAACATTATTAGTCTTTGTCTAATTAATCAAGGTTTTTAAGAAATAACAAAACTACTACTAAAATTGCATGACAACATAACTAGTATTTGAGTCTTTCTCCTTTCACACTTTATACTTTTACTTCAACAGTACTTTCAGTAGTATTTTTCATGCTTTATTCCACTGATACTTTTACTCGACTGTAAATTTGCAGTCCTCTCTCCATCACGGCCAATAACACAGAATAACCGGCAGTTAACGGGCTCTTCACGCGTTCGCCTATAGCCTCCAAGACCGTCCGCGGCCCTTCAATCTCCATTACCCGCTCCTTACATAATAACGGGTCAAACGCCTCACCGCGGTAAGTGGTGTCTGCGCCCCGCGAAGCGCCTCCCTCCTCTCGGGGCTATGGGGATGTGCGGTCGTCATGGCGATAACCAACCACGCACCTGCTGTTTCATCAGTGTTTCCATCGTGTGCTGCCAACCGTCTCGCTAAAGGTGCAAATAGGATTCGCGGTGATTCGGAGGAGCGGGAAGTAGAGGTAGAGCCCTCGGTGCATTGTGTGTAGTCTAGAAAGAGAGTTTAAAGCACAGATATTACGCAAAAATTATTATTTTTTTTGAGCTTTTAACCCTATAACGCCGAACGTATCATATTTGATACATCAGTTTTTCAGCCCTCCACATGAGCAGTGTGATATTTGTTTCCCTGAAAAACCTGATGTGTACAATCAGATACATGCAGTGCACCACAAAAAGAGTAAAAATAACTAAACTCAGTGTTTATTTGAGCATAATAAAATAAAACATAAAAGTGTAACTAAAACACAAACAAAAAAACAGAAACAACAAAAAAGTTATGTTTTCCAGCCAGTTCCATTGGTGTATTTCTTATTACTGGATCATGGTAGCATTTTTTATGTTTGGAATGACACATTTGTGGATTTGTTTGTATTTTATTATGTTTTTGTTTGTTCAGGAAAAAAAAAAAAGAGCATTGTGACCTGATGATGAAACACATATATGGAAACGGATATTTAAAAATGTTTTTGTTTGTTCAGAGGGACCAATAAAGGCTTGAAATGTATAGAAAAAATAGAAAGAATTGGGATTTTCTGTCACTTATTTAATGGTTTGGGCTTTACAGGGTTAATCGTGTTTTATTATTCGCGCTCGCGTCACAAACCAGGAAGACGTTTGGAAACCTGCAATGACGACTTCCGGTGTGGTTCCCGACACTGGGATCGAGCGACTGTGATCGAACCCGCTGAAGTAAATGTGATCGTTGGTAAAATGAAGCCTGCAAATAAATACGTATTTCAGTACGTTGGAATCATCTTGAATTCGGCGTCCTCGTCTCTTCTAATCGCATGTTCCCAGTGCGCTCGGAGTTGTGCGTCGGCGGGGAAATGATGAAAACTGAGGTACAGTTGGAATTGTGGATTACCATAAAATACCAAATAGTCGCCGGGGTGTTTATTTGTTTTAACCACCAAACAGACCAGGAGTTTATTTGAGACCAGGCGGCGATTTTGGGGCAGGTGATTAATTCCTTCCTCACAAAAATTGTTCTGCCCACAGTAAAAGTGCGTTTCAGTAAAGGGTTAAAAAGGTCCATAATAATTTAGTAATAAATGTGTCATAATTCACCTCCGAGTGCTCGT
The DNA here is from genome assembly GCA_034769755.1 of Odontamblyopus lacepedii. Taxonomy (NCBI): domain Eukaryota; kingdom Metazoa; phylum Chordata; class Actinopteri; order Gobiiformes; family Gobiidae; genus Odontamblyopus; species Odontamblyopus lacepedii. Next base: position 30,693,021 of record CM068363.1, read on the forward strand.
TGATGGAGGAGAACTCACAAACAAGAAGAGTTCGGTTCACTTTTTTTTACTGAATATACTACAAAAATACTCTTGAATATACAAAGAAGAGGGTTCAACGTTCTGACCCTGATCTAATACAAAACCTGGGACCTTCTCGAATCTCCTGCCTTTCCCTGAACACCTTTGTATTCACGTTGCAAACATCAAATCATTTAGTCTTATTGGTTATTTCCTGTTGTCGTTTCTTCTCCCACTGGTCCAAAACAGTTCCTCATTGTAGAATAATAATGATAATACATTTTATTTATTAGGCGCCTTTCTGGACACTCAAGGTCACCTTACAACAACTTAAACATATTAAGTATGATTAAAACATGCAGTTAAAAGCCTATGATTAAAGTGGGACAGTATTTAATTGACTGATTGAGAACGTCACCTCTTTACCTCTTGCGGACACACAGAAGAAAAATGTTTCGCACAACAGGAAGTAGCATCATTTTGACCTTTAAGTCGTCTAGTTTCATTTAATTTCTCTTACTATACAGCCATATCATGTGAATAAAACCTTGTAAGCAATAAACAAGCATAAAGTAGTCCTAAAACACCCTTGCATAGTAATCAAAATACATAATATCTAACATCTCCCTCTCGCTAATAAAACTCCAGCACATTGCATCAGGTTTGTCAAGTTGTTGTGAACAGTTTTGCATCGCGTTTTTGTACATTTATGGAGAATTTTCACATGGGAGCATGTGTGACGTAGGCTTCTTGGACAGAATCTTACAGCTAAACATAACGAGGGTTCAAATAAGGCCCGGGAGAGATCACTAGATCACCGAAACATGCACGGAGGACAGAAATTGCCGCAGACACAGTAGGTTTTATGAAATCGACCCGAAAAGATGAAGCCCACTTTTGAGCAATGGTTTATTTACTCGTGTATTCATCCCGAAAGTTTGCAGTGTTCACAAACTTGCAGCGGTAGCTTTCCTGTCATCGCGGGGCCACTCGGGACCGGCGTCTCCCGCGTGAGTGAAAGATTGGTGCCGCCGCGTTCTGTCGGCGATGTTCAGGCGGATCTTCATCACTGATTCATGCCGCTGCAGCTCTGACTGACATTTACTCTGTACATAATCTCATCCCGATTGAGCTCGTCTTCCTTTACAAAGCAGAGGCGGGGAGAGTGGCCAGACGTTTGACTCGGGAGTGTCGGCAAACAAAATAAAAATAATATTATGCAGGTAGAAGTGCAAAGTAGTGCAGCTCGAGAGTAAAAAGTATTGGAGAAAACAAGAGAGGGTTGGCAGGAGTAACTGTCTGGACGTCAGATTTATTTAAACATCCAATGTGTAACTTGGCTCCATGAAAATGTCATTGCTTTGCCTGGACTGAATCTGTCCATTTACTTAGTTAAATCCAGGTGGCGACTTTTTTTTGTCCAGGCTGTGAATAATCCACTGAATCTTGTCCTTTAGTCCGACCTAAGATCACTGTATCAGCACCAGCTGTTTTTTTTCAGCGCTTATACTGTATGCAAATGAGCACAACACATTATTACTCGGTGTATATGTTGAGCGGAGGAAACGTCTGTAGAGCAGTGGTGGAGAGGAACAATCGAACAACAGAAAGAAAGTTTGGAGTGAGCGAGAAACTTGTGTTTGATGGAGAAAAGTGGAGGAAACTCGAACTGAAGTGAAGAAAACAAAAAAGCTCATTGCGGGTAAAAGCTGGATTTAGCTGGAGTTGGTCAGAAGTGACACAGAGGATGAAGAATTCAGTGGATTTAGTGATTTGGAGCGAGATGGAGAAGTTTGGTAAACTTGTTCAGTATAATAACTGTTCATATGTGACGTGAACAGACGAGACACATGTTCAGCCTGTTCTTCTCTGTTCTGTTTTTATTACTATAACTTGACTTTAAAGATGAAATGTCTGTTCCTGGAGTCTGATTTGATTAAATAAATTTCCCCCCAAAAATGACTTATAGTCCAGTGCGACACATATGTTTCTTTCTTCTTCTTTGTGCATTTTCTGCCCATCGTGGACATTGAGTGACCCTTTTTTGCACATGAACAATATTTTGCACATTATTAATTTGCACTATCACTGACTATTGCACATTTTTCGTATTGACTGTTGTGTGTACACTTGTGTGCATCCGGTGTGAGCAGCAAAGTAAGAATTTCATTGTACAGGGAAACGTGTTTCTTTACTGTACATATGACTATAAAGCTTCGAATGTCTTCAATCTCTAGTCCTGAAAAACTGTAATTTTAGTCCCTTTGGCAAGATACTTGGAAGGGGGTGGAAGGCTCCTGGTAGCGCCCGAGCTGCAGGTTGGAGACCCCTGCTCTATTTATATATAAAACATGATACAAAACTGTCCACAACAACTTGAAGAAACCTGATGCGATATGCTATCTAAGTCAGAGTTAAAGCATTAAAAACAAAAGAGAAACTTATAAAACATGTTGACACGTTGTTTTTGGCAAATACAACATTTTTAAACAATATAAACGTAACATGGTGATCTAAATATGTCACGTATTAGCAGTGAATACCCCGTGGAAGTCAAATATCGGCTCTTTAAAGCCAGTCCTTGAGCCAGTGAGCCTCACACTGTAACTCTGCGGAGAGCACTTAGTCTTAATGACATGCACAAGTTGCTTACAAGACTGTCTGCACTGTTATGTGGTCCACACGCACAGGCCTCCAGCTAGCACCAGGGCCATCAAGCTGCTCCCTCCCTCAGCTAGGCCAGCTTTAGGCAGGAAAAAAAAAAATGCAAGCTGGAAAAATCCTAGCTGCGAGTTGGACGGATTCCCAGAGCAATTAGCCAAACCCACGTCTGTTTGATTAATACGCGGATGACAATTAACTCTTACCCTCTGTAGCCTCTTCTTGTGTAAGTACGGACCGGCCTGTGCAAATACAAGCTCTGCTCGCGGTATTTAAAGATGATGTAGGCAGAAGCTCTTAAAGTGACCATGTTACACTTGGACAGAATCTTACAGCCAACTCAGGGTGACCAGAGTTTCAACATTTTAAACTGGGACACACCCGATTTGGGATGTTTGGTGTAAATAAAACAGTGAAAAGAGCGTGTAACATTGTGTATTCTCACGTCAGTCATGATCTGAGGGATATTTTGTTGCTTTATGGTAATTGGCAAACACGGTTTTCTGTTTTTTGGGCAAAACAAATAACACTTTATGCTTTTCTTTACTGTTGGCAGGGATCAGATTAGTCAAAAATTGTGATAGTCGTGTTTTGGTTTAGAACAAATTGGTCAAAAATATGGATATTTCTTGTATAAAACTTGGACAAATCAGTGGTTTTGGATAAATCTGCTTGGACAGGGGACACACGGCTCAAAACTGGGACTGTCCCGGGTAAATAGGGACGCCTGGTCACTAAGCTAACTATAAGGTTCAAATACGGCCCGGGAGAGATCGCTAGATTACTCAAACATGCATAGAGGGCATCTAAAACCTCTTCAGACATTGCCGTTAGATACTGTAGGTTTTATGAAATCAGCCAGAAAAGATGAAGTCAGTTTTTGACCAATGGTTTATTTACTTATTTATCCAAAAAGTAAAAAAAAAAAAAAGTTGCTCAAACGTGTGAATGAAACGATACACAACTCCAGGTCTGTTTTTGAGGAGGAAACAACATGACTTAAAGCTCCCGAGAGTCAGTTTTGTGTAATATAAGACCTTTAACAAACTACGCATTAATTACATTCATTACTTCTTTTTTTTCCCTTTTGCATGAGGCAAGTTTTGTAATGAGTGAACATACCTTCCGTGTCTTACTTCACAGTGTTAAGGGTTCCCACGGTCATGGAAATCCTGGAAAAGTCATGACTCCAAAGAATGAAGATGTAAAAGTGCTTAGAACAGTTATTTCTTCATGTCGTCTGCACTGAAACGGAGCAAAGGATCATGGTCTATGTAGTTCCCTCTGTTTTTTTTTTAGCTATTTCTGCGTCAGAACTGTTCATTTAAGCAAAGAGACTTGGGATTCGATATATTGTGATGCTCCACGATATTATTGTGAGACCTTTGACGATCCCTAATTGACAGTATGAATGAGTTGAATGTTAAAAACTATAATACCAAACCCTAAGGTGATAGGAAAGGGTTCACCTTTCATATTTAGCCCTAAAAGTCTGCTTAATTCTACACATGTAGGTGCCGTAAAGTCATGGCATTTCAAAACACCGTTAGCTTAAGCGTCGCCGTGATGAATTAGCCAAGTCAAGCTAGCTGATAGATTACACTTTTTAGCCTGTGTTAGCTTAGCCCACCTGCGCCACGCTTGACATTGGTGTGCTGTTTCAAGTCCAGGGAAGCGCAGGGCAATCCTTACATATGTGACGGCGGAGAGGGGGCGTCGAGATCAAAACCGGCAGCGGGGATAATTAGAAAACGGCGACGGGGAAGGCCGCGCTAGGCTAGCCGTTTGCCTGATGGATTAGCGGAGATTGCTCGCAGCGGCGTTGAGGGGTGTTTACTGTGCGTTCATAAAGGGAATTCATGAGTCAGGGATGGAGTGGGGTCAAAAACTATTGTGTGGAGAAATAGAAAAGCAAAAGCAGCAGTTTTAAAGACTCTATGGCAGGTTAGATTTTTTATGTAAACTAATTAGGTTTAAAGGCTGTGAAAGGAGTGAAGTTACTGTATAATGTAGTTTCTTCATCACAAACAGACCTGGAGTTGTGTTTTGTTTCATTCACACATGTTTAACACACAAATCCTGCATATTTAGGTTCTTAAAGTTCTTCTCCCAAACTGAAAACACTCTGTTACACCCTGTGATGTCATGTGGTAATACAGGAAGTGCTCAGTTGTGTTTTTATACTCCACACTGGCCTGGATGATTTCAGCCCTGGAATTGACAAACTATCCTGAGCAAAGAGTAAAAGGAGCTGCTAACTTGAAATCTAGAAGTAAAAGTTTATTTATATAGAGCTTTTCATAGACATATGTCACTTTGTTTGTTTGTTTGTTTGTTTGTTTGTTTGTTTATTAGGATCCCCATTAACTGTTGCCATAGCAGTGGCTACTCTTCCTGGGGTCCACATCATAAAAACACAACATTTATTACAAAACAATAACAATATATCACATTGTACAAAGTAATTATTAAATCTTAACTCATGCACATTTGCAGTGTTTTAAATACACACAGATTTAGCACCTTATACAATAAAATGTATAACAACAAGGCTTTTAAAAAAAACTTTTGTGTTTGTTGTTACTTTTAAAACATATGAAGAAAGGGAATTCCATGTTTTCATTCCTCTGAAAATAATAGTTTTTTGTCCAGCATTGTTATTACACGGAATAAAACAACCATTTGAAGCATGTCTTGTATTGAAATTATGCAAAGTGCGGCTAAATGAAAGACCACTGTACAAAACATTTGGTATTTTGGATACCACGATACTTAAGAAGCAGAGAAGAGCAATATCAACCTTATTTTTCACCAATGGCCAACCTAATGCTCTGTGCATACTACGAATATGTGTGTGTCTGGAACAGTTCAGAGCGAGACGCGCTGCCTTATTTTGGACGATTTGTAGTTTGTTTATATCTTTATATGAAGCACCAATATTGCCTCATAAATGAAAGTGACCAGTGACTAGTCCTCCGAGGGGCCAGAGCAGCCGTCTCACTCCAGAGGATAATTCACAGTGGTGAGTGGACGTCTTACAGTTTGTAATGAACCTCAGAGAAGCAGGATAAACAGTATCAATCATTCGAAGACGTTGAGCAGCAGCTTTCACCTACAAAAGAGCTCCATAATCCAACACAGATAAGAATGTTGCATTGACAAGACGCTTTTTTACATTAAAAGAGTTAGTGCAGTTGCAGTTGAATGACCTTCACGATAAGCATGTTGGAATTGTGTAAATAAATTGTTAGCTATAAAGTATTTTTTTACTTGTTCAGTGATCAGTTTTTCTATTGTCGACAGGCTGACAGGTCGACAGTTTGTGCTGCTTAGATTCTCTGCTGTGTTTTTCTTAATTGGGACATATGCCGTAGAAAAAATGCTTTTTTTCTATACTTACATTAAAGATATGGCAAACAGGACCAGCTGTACAGTCGCCTACTGTCATGGGGTCCTCTTCAAAACACTCAGGCTGAGTCGGGATGCTCGTTTTAGGATGTTTATTCCACAGTGCAGAACAGGAAAAACAGGCGCAAAAATGAGTGCCGGAAATATTTACAGTGAAACAGTGGGAAAAAAAAGGTCTATTTACAGGGCAGGCAAAAAGGTCGACTTCTCCTTCAAGTCTCTAGGTTTAGCTCTCGCTCCACTCTCTCTTAGTCTCTCAGTCGTTTGCTCACTCGCTCCCTCGCTTTTCCAGCGAAACACTACCTTCATTGTAGCTAGGACACGACAAGACACGACCCGACCAGACACGACGAGAGTAGAGACTAGACTGCCACAGGTGCTGTGCGGCAGGGCGCACCTTTATACACCCCTCGCCCCTCCCACCTGACGTAACTCCCCTCTAAAAACTTAATTAAATCATTTCTTAACTTGAAGAGTTTCCCATCTAATTCATCCATGCCCCTGGTTTATTAATATTTATGGAGTAGTACTAACCAGGCCCAGGCTCTGAGCTTCTGAGATCTGGTTCTAACAGGCCTTAAGGTCACAAGAGTCAGTTTTGCATAATGTAAGAGCTTTAAGACTTGCAAAAAAACAAAAAAAAGACAATTTTTTAAGTGTTGAAGTTTATAATTTTGCTTCCTGATTGGACATGAGCAGCAGGTATGACATATGTAACTGTAACTGCATAACTGTAAAGACGATTCTCTAAACAAGGGCCACCTAATCCGAATTATTCACCGAGATGAGTTTATGAGCACTTTTCACAAGAGAGTTTTGCCTGGACTGTAACGCCAACAGCAACTAGTAGGATAACGCGCATTTCCTGATTATCGCGCAGTAAAACACTTGCTAATTCGACGCAGACAGTTGGCAGCTGACGTATTTTAATTAATGAATCACTGCGTTTATATGGCACCTTTGAAAACACCCAGAGCGCTTTACAGTTCATTGTTTGAAGAGCCCGAAGAGCTGCTGCCGTAATATACAGAATCAAGACATATTTTGCTCAGAGTCACGGGCCGTTTAATTATGTTTTAGAGAAATGAGTCCAAGTTAATCATAATAATAAAGCCGCTTCCCAAACGTATTAGGAAGTTCAGGCTTATTAGAGTGCTGGTGCTGGAGGCTGGAGGTGCTCGGTGGAGAGTCAGCACTTTTACGGGCACATCTGGAAACACTGGGGAGGCTGAGGAAGAGGAGGAGGAAGAGGAGGGGGAGGAAGAGGGGGAGGAAGAGGAGGCTGAGGGACAGACAGATGCTGCAGACACTGGGGCCACATCCCAAAATGGACAAAAATACCTCCTTCCTCGTCCTTCTTTGTCCTTCCGATTCACCAAAACCAACAGTAGGAGCAATAGTCAGTTTGTAGTAAAAGTATTTTGAGTTGTACTAATAGTGATAGTACTGCCCCCGCGACCCAGCTGGATTAAGCGGGAGAAGATGGATGGATGGATAGTAGTAATAGTAGTAGTTAATGAAAAAGAAGTAGTAATGGCTGTAACAGCAGCATGAGTAGTCGTAGTAGTAATAGTAGTAGCAGTAGCTGTAACAGTAGTAGTAGTAATTGTAATAGTAGCAGTAGTAGTAGTTGTAGTAGTAGTAGTAGTATTAGTAGTAGTCGTAGTAGAAGTAACAGTAGTAGTAGTAGTAATAGTAGTAGTAATTGTAATAGTAGTCGTAGAAGTAGTAGTAGTAGCAGTAGTAGTAGTAGTATTAGCAGTAGTAGTAGTAGTAGCAGTAGTAGTAGTAATAGCAGTAGTAGTAGTCGTAGTAGAAGTTGTAGTAGTAGTTGTAGTAGTAGTATTAGCAGTAGTAGTAGTAGTAGTATTAGTAGTAGTAGTCGTCGTAATAGAAGTAACAGTAGTAGTAGTAGTAATAGTAGTAGTATTAGCAGTAGTAGTATTAGCAGTAGTAGTAGTAGCAGTAGTAGTATTAGCAGTAGTAGTAGTAGCAGTAGTAGTAGTATTAGCAGTAGTAGTAGTAGCAGTAGTAGTAGTAATAGCAGTAGTCGTAGTAGAAGTTTTAGTAGTAGTAGTATTAGCAGTAGTAGTAGTATTAGTAGTAGTAGTAGTAGTATTAGCAGTAGTAGTAGTAGTAGTATTAGCAGTAGTAGTACTCGTAGTAGTAGTAGTAGTATTAGCAGCAGTAGTAGTAGTACTCGTAGTAGTAGTAGTATTGGCAGTAGTAGTAGTAGTAGTAGTAGTGTTAATATTTTAGTAGTAGTTGTAGTAGTAGTAGTAGTGTTAATATTTTAGTAGTAGTTGTAGTAGTAGTAGTAGTGTTAATATTTTAGTAGTAGTAGTAGTTGTAGTAGTAGTAGTAGTAGTAGTAGGAGGGTTAATTTTAATCTGTTTGCAGTGGCCCAAAGTCGTTCCTCACTTACCTTTTGCTTTCTGCGCATCCGAATTATTCACCGAGACGAGTTTATAAACGTTTTTCACAACTTTCAGCGGATTATTGGCGTCGCGCAAATGCTTACAACTACTAGCATGCGAACAGCTCACTTCCTGGTTGACTATAAAACCCTAGAATTAGACGCACACAGAACAAAAAGGTTTTATTTACGTCCTACAAGCTGCTTTAAATGAGACTTTAACCTTTTTTTAAAATTATTCCAAGAAAAAATTTAGCAAGTTTCGCCATTTTAATCCATTTTCTTCAAGCCAACTTCATTTCTTTTTTCCATAGTTCGTGTCACGGTCACTTCTATAACCAGAAGATCAATTCCCCTTTAAATCCCCGTATCTCCGGACAAGTATTAGACTTTATAATACGGGATCTTATTTCACGGACGCAGCTGAAGTGACCTGGCTTAGCCTCCTTCCTCTAACGATTCTAACGCTTTTTTCTGTCGTTTGAGAATAATTAATAAACGGAGGAGAGCCAGAGGAGCTTATTATACTGTATAACGTCGATGTGGTGGTTTTGAAATTGTGTCCTCGAGGAACTTTAGGAAATGACGCTGTGAGTTTGGATTTGCCGGTTGTCACGCAGCAATTTTACGGTTTCGAAATGTGGCCTTTTTTATTTTTTATTTGTTTATTTTTCTCAAATTTCTAGATTTTTTTTATTTATTTGCTCATTCTGACTCACCCAGGTCTAATTCAACGTGGAATTTATTTTATTAAATGAATGGAAGCAAAATAATAATAATTAAAAAAACTCTTAAAATAAATAAATAAATAAATAAAATTGACAAAAAATATTAAAAATGTTGCAGTAAAATTAAGGAAAAAATGAAACAATAAACAATTTTTAATATTTAAAGGTGCAGAATGTTAGTTTCTAGAGGTGGCACATCACCTGCATGTTTACACTGAAATAGAAAGTTAAAGCTATACTTCGGAACATTCTCCATGGACATAGATACATTTATGGCGTTTACGGCGTTTACGGCGTTTACGGCACACTTAGGAAGATCAGAGTCAAAACAGAAGGCGGAATAAGAGTCGGGTTTGTGGAGATGCAAGCGCACTCATTGTAAAAACGTATATTTTTCCGAGCAATAAACAAAAATAAAAAATCTGGCTTTTATTTAGTGTATTTATTGTTCATTTTACGGTTGTTTTTAAATTTTCTATATATTAAAAAAAAAAAATTATTCATATTTTTTTATTTATTCAATCATGTTATTTATTTATTTTATTAATGTTATTTATTTATTTACTTTTTAAATTTTCTATGTATATTTTTATTTATTTTATTAATGTTATTTATTTTATTTTATTAATGTTATTTAGTCATTCATTCATTTTGAAGATAGATTTTTTTTTATTTTATTTTATTAATGTTATTTATTTTATTTTATTAATGTTATTTAGTCATTCATTCATTTTGAAGATAGATTTTTTTAAATTTTATTTTATTAATGTTATTTATTTATTTTGCTTTTAAAATTTCTACATATTTTATTTATTTTATTACTGTTATGTATTTATTTATTTATTTTATGTTAGTTATTGTTTCTATTTAGTTATTTATTTATTTAAATTTTTGGGGGACAAAAAAGTTGTCTAAAAAATAAAAAAACCCTCCATATTTTAACAGTACAGGGAGCTATGAAAAGTTTGCATGTTCAGAATATTAGAAATACCACGTAACACTAGTACTGTAAGTATTATTCTCAGTTCGCACTCATCCCACCGCAGAATCCCTTCACGCCTGACCTCAAACTCAAACCGTAATCCAAAAACGATTTAACATTTGACAAATTCTTCAGTTTGCGAGTCGTGATGTTTTTTTTTTTTTTCTTCGCGTGACCTAAATTTGTATCGAGCGTCCAAATAGTCCCTTCTTCTGTGCCCGATGACGGCGGCTCCGGCTTTACAAACCCACACAAAAGAACGCGCTCTGCTCAGGCCTCTGTCCGTTCTGAGAAAACCCGGTGCGATTCGGATTAAAGCAAAGGAGCGGAACTTTTTCACATATTCCCCCCCGAGTTAAAAATGTGCGAGTTTCAATACACGAATCTCAGGGTTTGGTACGGTTATGTAACAGACATATTATAGCCAGGTTTTGTTATTGTTGTTGTGTTATTAGTACTGCTATTATTAAGTACTACTAACTCATTTGGGCACCAAGATTTTATTTTATTTTTTGCTGTTGTTTTGTGTGTACATTTTGGACACTGGTAATGTGACTGAAGTGTCTTGCTCATGGGCCACAACCGTGTGTAGTCATAGAAATGAAAGAAAATCATAAAATATTTGCTTTTTAAATTCATAAATTGGACTTTCAAACAGGGAAGTAGTAGTAGTCATAGCTGTTGTAGTCGTAGTAGCCGTAGTTGTAGTAGTCATAGTAGTAGTAGTAGCTGTAGTTATAGTAATAGGAGTCGTAGTAGTAGTAGTCGTAGCCGTAATAGTAGTAGTAGTAGTTGTAGTAGTAGTAGTAGTTGTAGTAGTAGTCATAATTGTAGTAGTAGTAGTAGTAGCTATAATAGTAGTAGTAGTAGTAGTAGTAGTAGTCATAATTGTAGTAGTAGTAGTAGTAGTCATAATTGTAGTAGTAGTAGTAGTAGTAGTCATAATTGTAGCAGTAGTAGTAGTAGTAGTCATAATTGTAGCAGTAGTAGTCATAATTGTAGTAGTAGTAGTAGTAGTCATAACTGTAGTAGTAGTAGTAGCTATAATAGTAGTAGTAGTAGTTGTAGTAGTAGTCATAATTGTAGCAGTAGTAGTCATAATTGTAGTAGTAGTAGTAGAAGTAGTCATAATTGTAGTAGTAGTAGTAGCTATAATAGTAGTAGTAGTAGTTGTAGTAGTAGTAGTAGCAGTAGTCATAGTCATAGTTGTAGTAGTAGTAGTAGTAGTCATAATTGTAGTAGCAGTAGTAGTAGTAGTAGTAGTAGCAATAATAGTAGTAGTAGTAGTAGTAGCAGCAGTAGCAGTAGTAGTAGTAGTAGTAGCAGTAGTAGTAGCAGTAGTAGTAGTAGTAGTAGCAGTAGTAGTAGCAGTAGCAGTAGTAGTAGTAGTAGTAGCAGTAGTAGTAGCAGTAGTAGCAATAGTGGTAGTAGTAGCAGTAGTAGCGGTGGTGTGTGGTAGGCAGTGGTAGCTGGTGGTGGCGGTGGTAGTAGTAGCAGTAGTGGTAGCGGTGGTGGCGGTGGTAGCTGGTGGTGGCGGTGGTAGCAGTGGCAGTAGTAGTGGCGGTGGTAGTAGCAGTAGTGGTGGTAGCAGTAGTAGTAGTAGTTGGTAGTAGTAGCAGTGGTAGCGGTGGTAGTGGCGGTGGTGGTAGTAGTAGTAGTAGTAGTAGTAGTAGTAGTAGTAGTAGTAGTAGTAGCAGTAGCAGTAGTAGTAGTAGTAGTAGTAGCAGTAGTAGCAGTAGTAGTAGCAGTAGTAGTAGCAGTAGTAGTAGTAGTAGTAGTAGTAGTAGTAGTAGCAGTAGTAGTAGCAGTAGTAGCAGTAGTAGCAGTAGTAGTCATAGTCATAGTTGTAGTAGTAAACATTTTCTTCCAAATGATTTAAAAGATACTTCAAAACGTGAAGTGTTTGGAGTTTAAAAACCCTCGTGATTCAAACGAAACAAAACACCAGATACGTTTGTTACGAGGAAACATCACAACACAGATCAGAAAATACCGTAATATTTCTCTTTGAACTGCTGCTCCTTTTGCTTTTCCCCCCGTTTCTTCTCCGTGTCGCTGCCTCACGTGCCCGTCTGCTCCGCTGCTGCTGCTCTTCGCCTTAACCCGACTCGACTCGAAGCGCCGAAGAGCCGCATTAGCTTTGATTTACAACAGACCTCCACCGTCTGCCCCCCGCCCGTCCTCCCCTCCGCTCATCCGCCCGATTACCGTCTTTCCCGGGCCGGAGCCTGTCAGCCGACCCCGGTGTCACACGCCGCCCTGACACGACGCGACCGAGCCCGACCCCCGGCGAGCCCTGTCCTCCCGCTGCCGTCCCCGAGCGGCGGACGGCGTCAGGCCCGGGCCCCCGGTGTCACGGAGCCTTTCGCGGTTTATCTGTGTCAACGTGACGGCTACGAGCTCGGAGTCCGTAACGCTCGACCGCTGTCCGCACGGATCCTCGTCCTCGCTGGAGTTGCTGGTGTGTTGTTTGGGCGGAGAGTTTTGTTCACTTGTCGGGGAGAGTTAAAGCGCCGATATTACGAAAAATTTATTATTGTGCACGTTTAGGTCGCAAACGTTATATCGTATCATCAAAAGTCTCGCAATAATACCGTGGGACATCACCAATATATATCAAATTACAAGTTTCTTTGCTTAAATTCACTGGAATAGTCAACAAAAGAGAGGAAACTACATGGACCATAATGCTTTGCTCTGTTTAAATGCAAAGTACAGAAAGAAATAACTGTTCTAAGCACTTTCATGGCCAAAATTCAAGATATAAACACAAATCTGTCAGAAAATGACTTAAAAGTAGTGAAATGATCTGGCCGTGCAGCAAGATCGTTTTATTCGACAAGTTCTCTTAAAATAAACGACCTCTAGACTAGAGTGAAGCCGTCTCAGAACTATTAAGTAGATAATAAACCTGAAAACAAGATGATTTACGTGACATAAGTTCTAAAATCTTTGCCAGATCAGAGAAATTTGCAGCGTTTAAATCGTAGTTCTTTGGATTATGACAGCGCCAAAGTCTTTAAAAAAAAGAAAAAGTAGCGTATTCACTAAAGAAATTCAATAATAATCTTACTGTGAGATGCATATCGTGAAAATATATTGTGCGAGAGATTTGGATATCGTTACATTCCTATTTATAATGTTGTTACCGCGGGACGAGACATAATTTCCATGAGATGAGACGAGATCGGGTCCACGAACGACAATAAACATAACGTAATTCCTCATATATACATTTCATGGTTCAGTTTCCGATTTTGGCCTCACAATTTTGTTTTTTTAAATTTCATTTCATAGTTTTGTTTCCGTTCCATTAGTGCTGCTTTTTGGAACTGTAAGAGATGTAACTCGCCAAAATGTGACCGTTTTTTTCTAACGTTCACAATGGGCGGATTAGGCGAAATGTATTGATGACGTTTTACCAAACCGTCCTGAGCCCCTCCTGAGAAAGGTTCATTTCCGAGGGTCCGGGTACGGCTGGAGCGCTCGCATATGCACAGAAAAAATCATCAATCTGAGTTCATTTAAATGGCTGAAAGGGACCAAGTGTGTGTGTGTTTTATCAAATTTTTGGGTGCGGAATCCAAAACTGATCTCAGCTTTTCTCTGTCACGTCAAGTTTTTGAGCTATAGACTCCCCGTTTCCTTAAAACTATGAAAAATCCTGAACTCAACAGATATGTGCTGGTTTTATAAACATTTTCAAATATTGACATATGATGAAATATGAAGGAAACAGGCCTGACTACAGTGTTTATTTAACACTATTCTGTTTTCGCAAAGGATATGGCTGCTGTAATTGTACTGTAATAGTGCTGATCTCAATTGTGACGCACAAACAAGTCGCCTCGTCGCTGTAGATGAGTCCGATCGTAATCAGCTGTAAGTTTTACTACAGCGAATCAGTGGAATTTTGCTGTGGAGAAAAAACTTGACGTGCTAGAAAAAAACTGACTGCAATTTTGGAATCAGGATCCGGATTTTAGTTTTGGTCCAGTGTTTTGTTTTTTTTTCAAATTGTTCCCCTGTGTTATCCAAATGGTTCTGGTGAAGGTGTGAGGGGTTTAACGCACAGTGAAGCGCTTCCTGTATGACGTCACAAGGTGGAACGGGGCCTAAATCTGCAGGGTTTGTGTGTTAAACGTGTGTGAATGAAACAAAACACAACTCCGGGTGTGTTTTTGATGAGGAAATGTTATAACATAGATCGAAAATAGAGTAATATGGACTTTTTAAACCAAAGCACGGATTGGAAAAAGATCAATTTGGCAAATAAGTAAAGCCCCACTGCGCTTGGAGCATTTTAAACAAATAACCATTCAAATGCCACCATGATTTTATTGAAATAGAAAGTTAAAACCAGACTTCGGGACATTCTTCACGGAGATAGATGAGTTTTACGCCAAACTGTGGTCGATTATAGTGAAGGGAAGACCTCATCCCTTCTTTAATCCTAGTCACAGTCAGGTTTATGGAGACGCAGTCCCATTCAGAGCACTGTTTTTCAATACGCACAACCAAAATGAAGAAGTTTGCTTGTATTTTAGTCTATTTTTTTGCTAAAACGTTACATCACGAAGCCATATTGTGGTTTCATTTGCTGTATTGTATCGACACGGACATTTACATCGAGAGTCGTTTAAAAAAAGTGCCTCTGGGTCGCTAAGAAATGAAGCCCCGTGTCCGAACTTCCGAACTGTCCCTTTAGCCAGTGACGCCGATCGGACGAGACGTTATAAAAGACGCCGACAGTTACAGCGAGTAATCAAACCGTCCTACATTAAGTGCCATTATCTTGTCATTATGCGTAGACGAGTGGGCTCTTGTGAACTCAGCGAGGCGTACCGTTTAATTCCAAATGAGCCACGCAGATTTTGTACATTTTGTCACATACTGTAAGATTTGCAAACGCTTTTCTCATACTTTTCTCGTCTGAATTACTGAACGGCTCTGGGATTGTGCCCGCAACCTCCTACGACAAATTTAGCATCCTAACACCCAACATTACTCCAATCTAATTTATATAACCTAATATTTGCATGACTTAATCCCATAATCTGTGTAAAAAAGTGGACTAAGGGAGTGTGACGTTACCCATAGTGCTCCAGTCAAATGAAGCTCAACGAGGGTGGCGGTTATAGTTGTGAATTTGGAGCCAGTTCCATATTGGGAATAGAAATTATTTACGGACAAAATAGAAAATTAAAAACACCAGGGTTACATAGAAAGGGTTAATACGAACATTTTAAGACCAAAATGATGAGGCGGTGGAATATTTTGCGCCCTTTTAATGGTCATTTAATGGTCATTTTGTGTTATTCTGCATTGACGTTTACATATAATGGTAAAAAAAATAAGGTTATGGCCCATTTCATGAATTAAAAGAGTGTAAAAGTCTATTACTATGGCAATTTCTCACAGTTTTCCACTACACGTTTCCGTATTTCAATCCAGTAACGATGTTTGTTGTCCTCTGTCCCAGTCCATAATGTGCTTTTCTCTTTTATAGTGGTCAGAAACGGACGAGTTTGAGTTGTTCTTGTTCTGCTTTGTGTTTCTGTCCTAGTACAGGGCGACCAGACGTCCCTATTTACCCGGGACAGTCCCAGTTTTGAGCCCCGTGTCCCCTGTCCCTGCAGATTTATCCAATTTGTCCCAGTTTTGTTAAAGAAATGTCCCACATGTCCCTATTTTTGACCAATTTGATCCCTGCCAACAGTAAAGAGAGGCATAAACTGTCATTTGTTTAGGTAAAATACAGAAAAGCTGCTTAAAAATGACAAAAAACAAAGAAAATGTGACTTTACTGACTCACATTAGTGCCGAGTGCAGTACAGTTTTGGTTGGATTGGTTGTAGTTGGCATTAATAATATTGTGAAACAAGTGCGTACCGTATTTTCAGACTATAACTTGCACTTTTTTCATGGTTTGGGACCTGCGACTTATATATTAAAATATATCACTTCATATATGTATAACTGTCAATAATATTCTGCAGATTACAGGATGAAAGTAGTGAATTATGCAGCCAAAAACGCTAATCGAGCAACAGGAAGAAAGTTTGTAGTGAACGAGAAACTTGTGAGGGACTGGGGAAAAGCAGAAGAAACTCGAACTGCAGTGAAGAAAACAAAAAAAGCAAAGTGTGGGCTACAAGCTGGATTTAGCTGGAGTTGGAGGAGTTGCTCAAAATTGACACCGTGGATGAAGAATTCAGTGGATTTAGTGACTTGGAGTGAGACGGTTTTTGAGTTTTTAATAAACTTGTTCTGTTGTTTCTGCTCTAGTTTTCTGAATAACTGTTCATATGTGACGTGAACACACCAGACACATGTTCAGCTCTGTTCTGTTGTTATATATTGTTATAATTCGTCTTTTAAGATGAAATGTCTGTTCCTGGAGTCTGATTTGATCAAATAAATGTACCCAAAAAGTCCAGTGCGACTTATATATGTTTTTTTTCTTCTTCTTCATTGTGCATTTTTTGGCTGGTGCGACTTATACTCCGGAGCGACTTATAGTCCGAAAAAATACACTAATTAAAGAAAATTGTTATGCACTTGGCCCATTCACGACTTATTCACAATAACATGAGTCAGTATAGTCGTATTTTCTTTGTGTTCTCTGTAATTTTACCTAAAGAAAAACCTAAAACAAAAGAAAACTAGACAATTTATGCCTCTGTTTACTTTTGGTGGGTTTCAGATTGGTCAAAAATAGGGACATTTCTTGTGTAAAACTGGGACAAATCAGTGGTTTTGGATAAATCTGCTGGGACAGGGGACACGGGGCTCAAAACTGGGACTGTCCCGGGTAAATAGGGACGTCTGGTCACCCTAATTATTTACGCACTTGTTTCACAGTTTTATTATTACCAATCCAAACCAGGGATGTCCCATTTTTCCCCCTGTGTATCCCCAACGTATGTTTTATTGCAGGACATGCAGGTATTTCGTATATGAAGTTACTTTTATGCTCCAGTTCTATTTTATTTTTTGGGTGGATGAGTAATTTCCTAAGTTTTCTGTACAGTGAAACCAAAAACAATCTCTTAGTCTGAAAAAAGAACCTCATAACACAGTCTATGCTTAGTCCTGGTGTTATTTTGAATCTTTGTTTTCACATTACGTAACCATTCCCTTAAACAAACGACATATTTTAGCTTCATTATTACCTCTTTACCATCTTCCCCGCTCTGTAACTGCAGGTTTTCCACCCATGCATTTCCCCAATCTATCCCGTCCCATTTTTTTAATTACCTTTCCCTCAAAATAGCCGCCCTAATACATGCTAACACAGCTTGCGCGCCTCCTCTCTCTGTATTTGTTCCAGTTAGCGGGGTTTAGCCAAGTCTGTAATTGCCCCGTAGCTAATCTCGCGCTTCTTCTTTTTTAGCCTCTTTCAGGCAAATCCAAAATGACTTCTTCATCTGCCCGTGGCGCAAATGCGTTTAGGGCCTTGTGTTGTGGACTTGGTTAAAAAAAAAAAAAGTATTCCTTCATTGTTTTGGATTTTATTTTTTATTTTTTGCTATCTTTGCGAAATAGAAAGAGTTGTAGTCTTTGGAAATGGTCAAGGAAGTTGGGGAATTAAGAGTAAAAACAGTTAAATTTGCCGGATTTAAATTTTCAGCAGGGCTTTTGGAGTTTATAATTTGGATTTTAGAATGTGGAAAAGTCCAAACTATTGCCATAGCCAATTTAAAACAATATATTAAATCTTTTGAATGGGAAAATGTCTTAAAAACACTGCAGGAAGCTTATGGTGACCCGGGATAGTCCCAGTTTTGAGCTTTGTGTCCCCTGTCCCTGCAGATTTATCCAAAAGCAGTGATTTTTCTCAGTTTTATACAAGAAATGTCCTTATTTTTGACCGATTTGATCCCTGCCAACAGTAAAGAGAGTCATTTGTTTGGGGAAAATGCAAAAAATCTGCTTAAAAACGACCAAAACACAAAGAAAATGTGACTCATGTTAGTCCTCAATGGTCTCTGCTTAACAGTTTTCCTTAATTTCGCACTCGTTTCACAATTTTATTATTACCAACCACCACATGAATGTCCCCGTTTTTTTATTATTATTTTGAAATACTTGTCACCCTAAGGAAGCCGTCTTCGTGAGCGGTCATGGACGTTTGAAAGACAAAATAGTAAAACAGTCGAATGTGTCAGAATAAAAGCTGTAGCAGGGGTTTTAGAGTTCATAATTTGTGCTTTAAAACGACCAAAACCTCAAAATAAAAGAAATTAACAGTTAAACCTCGACTCCCGTGTTGCTCTTTGCTTCGTAACCTCCAAGAATTTTAGAATGAAGAAAGAATTAACGCTGTTGCAACTCCGAGAGACAATTTAAAACAAACTATTACTTCTTCTGAATGATAAAAAGTCCTCAAAATGTTAAAAATACTCGAAAATATTAGGTAAGACACTCACATATCTTGGTGCAGTTTGGATGCAGTGTTTGGGTTTGAGTTTTGGTAAAAAATAAGATGCTTCCCCCATTGTTGTGGATTTTATACTTACGTAATGTACAATATACCCACAAAACACTTGAATTTGTCTGAATGAAGAAAGTTTATCGTTTCTTCGCTCCATGGGTTTCATAATGATCCAAAAGGAGAATGTTTCCATAGCGATAGACAAAATATTAAATCTTCTGAATGGGGAAAATGTCCTCAAAGACTCGAAACTAGTTTAATTTCATAGTTTCGAGCTTTCGAAGTTTATCACAGGGCCGCTCGATTATGGAAAAAATCATTATCGCTTATTATTTTTGGTCAATATTGAAATCACGATTATTAAAATGATTATTTTTTCATTACACGAGGCATTTATTCTGCATTTCTCTCTCAAAACAAACACACAAACCTTTCAAACTGAAACCTTTGAACAGTTTTGTGACGATGATAAAACAAAATGAATTAAAAATACTTTGAACATGAAATAAGGCACAGAAAAACATAAACATATCCAAAATAAACTATATATCCAGCTGTTCCACAATCTCTATATTAAAAAATAAAAGAAATATACTTATTTATATAAAAAATATCCCAAAATAAACTTAAGCTTTATCGTTTCAACTCGATTATACGAGTTTGGAGATGGTTTGACGCACAAATCGAAATCGAGATCAACATTCAATTCATTGCACAGCCTTAGTTTATCGTTTATTCGCTCCATGAGTTTCATAACGATCAAAAATTCAAACGTTGCCATAGCGATAGACCAAACATTAAAACTTTTTTATTCGGAAAATGTCCCCAAAATGTCAAGACACTTCACACGCTTTGCCTCGGTTTGGATTTTTGGGTTTGCCTGAATTTGTCGCATGAAAATTCTCGCCGAGATTTCGTAATTTACCCACGGGTTTCGTCATGACCAAAAATTAGAACGTTGCCATAGCGGCAGACCAAATATGAACTCTTTTGAATGAGAAAATGTCCTCAAAATGTTACAGGAAGCTTGAAAATATTAGGTTTGCAGTTCAATCTCAGCTGTGACCACGACATATTATTGCTGTGTCCTTGGGCAAGACACTTCACTTCGCTCGCTGCAGTTTGAATGTGGTGCTCGGGTTTGTGTCGTGGATTTTATGCTTGTGTAATGTACCGTATACGTATAAAACATTTGGATTTGTCGGAATGAAAATTCTAGCCGAGGTTTTGTAGTTTATCATAGTTGCTGCTCGATTATGGAAAAACTCATTATCATGATTATTTTGGTCAGTATTGAAATATTGAAAAACAATTATTTTTTTGTTAAATGTTGTATTTATTCAGCATTTCTCTCTATAAAAACAAACACTTTGTTTTTCATAATTTACGCAAAACTTTCAAATTGAAACCTTTGAACAGTTTTACGATGTATAAAACAAATTATACTTAGAGAAACATAAATGTATCCAAAATAAACTATATCCAGCTGTTCTACAATGTCTATATTTTAAAAAATGAAATAAATAAACTTACCGGATTTTCCGGATTATAGAGCGCACCTGTAAATAAGCCGCATCCACTCATTTTTTTTAAAAATTAAGAAAAAAGTCATACAAGCCGCAACCGGGCTATAAGCCGCTGATATCTATGTTGAAAAATGAGGTATTTACTGCATATACAGAAGGATTTTGTACTGTAAATGTACATTTATGTACCTGAACAGATTCTTTCTGAACAGTGACTTTTAACACGGCAGCAACTGTGCTGATTAAAACAGGTCAAAAACAGAAAAGAACCGGTAATTGACCTTCATTTCTCCTGTGCAGTGAAACCACAAGTCACTTGAATCATCTCCGCTGATGGCGAGTTTAGTGCAGCAGCAGGTGGAGGTCTGCGGTCGCGCTCCCGCAGTCTTCAGTACTGTTCCCGCCCGCGCTCGCGCCGTGCGGCCGCGCTCCCGCCCACAGTAAGCTTTCAGAATGTTCTTTCAGAATGTTCTTATTACATCCAGGGTCCTGCACTGTTTTGTGTTGGTCCTGCCGGTCCCGCGGGTGCAGGGCTCTACAGCCGTTTCCTTCCTGGAGCAAGATCGATGCCTTCAACTTAAAACTTGCATCATACAAACTCCTTCGTGCTTTTCATGATGAAGGGGCGAGGATTTGAAAATAATTACCAGTTAGTAATTTATCATGTGTGTTATATCTGCTAAATAAAAAGTAGCGTATTCTTCTTTGCATTCATTTTCCGTCTATCTTGTTTTTGAAATTCCGGTTAGAGCGCTCCTAGTGGTGGAAGAAAGTCCACATTAGCCGCTCCGCACTAAAAGCTGCATGGTTCAAAGCCTGGGAAAAAAGTAGCGGCTTATAGTCCAGAAAATAAAATCCCCAAATAAACTTTGTTAAGCTTTATCGTTTCAACTCGATTATATGAGTTTGGCGATGGTTTGACGCACAAATCCAAATCACGATCAAAAGTTTATCGTTTGTTCGCTCCATGAGTTTCATAAGGATTAAAAAAAAATGAGAGCGTTGCCATAGCGACAGACCAAATATTAACTCTTTTGAATGAGAAAATGTCCTCAAAATGTTACGGGAAGCTCGAAACTCAAAAATATTCGGTTTGCAGTTCAATCCCAGTACGTACTATTGTTGTGTCCTTGGGCAAGACACTTCCCATGACCTGCCGTGGTTTGAGTGAGAATTGATTGGCAGCGGTTTGAGAAAATTATGGCACAGTGTGGAAAGTGAATGAAACACACGATGTAAAGTGTCCAAAACATTCTATATAAATCATTTACATTATTATTTACAGAAAGTTGCAGGTTCAATTCCCGCTGTCAACATTGATCTGGCCAAGATTTGAAAAGTTATATCAGGTTATTCATCTTGTTTTCAGATTTATCGTGTACTTGCTAGACCAGAAACTGCTTCATTCTAGTCTAGAAGTTGTTTATTTTAAGAAAACTTGTCCAGTAAAATGATCTTGCTGCGTGGACACATAATTTCACAACTTTTAAATCGATTTTCTGATAGATTTAAGTCTTTATGTCTTACGTTTTGGCCATGCATCTTTGCAGTGTGAAACCATAACTTCAAATTCTCAAACGCCCTGTTGTAATTTGCAGATTTGAGCGTAAAACGTCAAAATGTTCCGGTAATATTGGAAGATTTAG
Organism: Odontamblyopus lacepedii; assembly: GCA_034769755.1. Taxonomy (NCBI): domain Eukaryota; kingdom Metazoa; phylum Chordata; class Actinopteri; order Gobiiformes; family Gobiidae; genus Odontamblyopus; species Odontamblyopus lacepedii. Next base: position 30,714,825 of record CM068363.1, read on the forward strand.
CTCTGCATTCGCCATCGGTTGGAGATGGAAATGTACACGGCGAGTCGGGGCGCGGTGATCTGCGTTCGCCAACTCGCCTCCGGCCAACGTTTACATTTGAGCGCCGCGGAAAAGGTTAGCGGTAAGCGGTTAGCGGCGAGCGAAAAGCCGCCGTCGCGCCATCCTCTCCTGACCCGCCGTCCCGCACTTATCTCAACCCCCCGAAAAACGCTCAATCGGCGTAATTAAAAAGACATCAGCCAAATGTCAGTGTACGGTCATAAAGATCGTTCATGACGGGAAACGGGGAGAGACAGGTTTTTGGACGAGGACAAAAGACTGTGTCCCGAGATGACCTGAGAGGAATTGGAGAATAATACTGAGGAATATAGAATCAGGAAGTGCGCTTTTGGCTTGCTAGTTGGATGTTCGGAATGCATAACTAACTCTAACTCTAACTAGCTCTGTTTTTTCCGTATTTTTATGGTTTTAATGTCATAAAAATCTAAAAAATATATCATTAAGAAGAACCTTTGTGGTGTTTTGGTTTAAGCATTTGCCCAACAACCCTAAATTTGTCTGTTGTTGTGTCCTTGGGCAAGACACTTCACCTAATTTGCCAGTGTATGAGTGAAGTGTGCAACTTTGATTCACTTACAAGTACTTAAAGTATCAACAAGATCTGTACAAGATCTTTTTCAGTAATATTACAATGCAATATTTAAAAATGCATAATTACGTTTATTTTAAATTAAGAATTGTTTTTATACAGCTTTTCATTGAACCACTCTCACCAACTTTTTTTCTTTCGGATTAACAGTTTTTAACAAGTTTTCTCCTCGTCTAAAAATAAGTTCCCGAAATAACTTTGGCTCCGTGCGCTAAGCTGCATTAACTGTTTTCACTACTGTACTGTACAAACTGTGCCGTCTTAACATTATTCAAGGATTTCTGCCATTTTAAATGGATTACGCAGCGCCAAACCGCATCAAAATTCAATTTACAAAAGAAAAATATTAGTTCTTCTTGAGGTTTTGATTCTTTCAAACATTTAAACATGCTTTTGGTTACTTAATATTTTACATTTTATGACTTAAAGTGGGACTAAACATCAAACTTTTGCACATAAACACGTTTTTCTTGCAGTGTCACCAACTACTTGAGATCGCAAAGGACACTAAAGGCAGCAGAAAGTTAGATTTAGGCATTTTTGACCAGAAAGCTGCAAGTTTACACCTAAAATTGACTAGGAACAGGCGATATTCTATTATTAAAACGCCGTATACACATTTGAAACACATACTTTATAAACTGCACCTCAGTTTGCAATTGTTGTCTACAGAATGAGTCCGGTGATGGTCTATGGGCTTAAAAATGACATAGAAAAAGTCCAAAATTTTACCTATGACGTCACAATCCGGGAAAAATGCGAATACGGGATTTTAACTAGACAAAAATATGAGCGAATAAAGCAAAAATAGAACTCCAGGGATGTTTTTTTGACGAGAGGACAACAACATAACCTGGGTAAAAGCTCAAAATGTGCATAATTTGAGTCCTTTAAATAACTGAATCCATATTTACCCACCGCACACCTCGTTCCGTCCTTCACTCTCTGAACGAACCCCAGCGATGACACCGACGGCATCGCAGTGACACCGAAAGCTGAATTCTTCTAACAGCAGAGGGGAACGCGGGGGCGGAGGAGCCAAAAACGGGAAGCCAAGGGGGACAAAAACGTGTGGGGCGCTGGAACAAAACGCCGCGGGCGCAGAGACGTTATTAAAAAGTGAATGAGGAGTCGGACTGACGGGGAGAGTGACGGGCCTGAGTCAGGGCCATGCAAATGAGGATGGAGAGATTAGGATTCTCCCGGCGCTTCGGAAAGACGTCCTCAAAAGACCGGACGCTGTAGACGAGGGAGAGCGGGAATTTCGACGAGGAAATTTGGGTTTTTTTGTCGCTGGGACGGTGGCGTGGCTGAAAATTGGGCTGAAATGTGCTGCCCTACAAAGGCAAAGAGTGTGGAAAGTGAGAAAAATGACCAGTGTTTGTTTTATCCAGACAAAAGTAGAATTTAACAGCACGTTGCTCTACTTCGACCCGTATTTGGCACTTCCTGTACTCCTGAAAATAAAAGGCAAAAGGCAGAAACTGACATGATCGTTATTTGCTTGATTTTCTCCACAGTTTCCGTCCAAGTCCAAGTTTAGATTTGGACTTAAACTGAGATAAAACTGCACGAATAAAAAGATTTTTAAAAAAGTGAATGCATGTTTATAGGGAAGATTTGGTAAATAAGAAGCGCTAGAGTTGGTTTTGGAGAGGCAGAGATGGGGAAAGAGAGAGAAAAAGAGACAGAATGTGACAGAGAAAAAGACAGATAGGAAGAGAAAGAGAAAATAACCGAAAGAGAGTAAGATAGAGATAAAAAGACTGAGGAAATGACAGAGAGAGAGAGAAAGAGGCAAGGAAAGAGACTGAGAACGATACAGAAAGAGAGAGAGAAATGAGACTGAAAGAGAAAGAGAAAATGACAAAAAGAGACAGAAAGCGAGAGAGGCAGAGAAAGAGAGACAGAGAAAGAGAGACAGAGATATAGATAGAAAGAGAGAGAGAAAATTACATAGAAATAGAGAGACAGAGAAAGAGACAGAAAAAGCCAGAGAAATAGACAGAGAAAGCTTGAAAGAGACAGAGAAAGAGACAGAAAGAGACAGATAAAGAGAGAGAAAAAGACAGCGAAATAGGCAGAGAAAGAGACCGCGAAAAAGAGAAAGAGACAGATAATGAGCGAAAGAGGCAGAGAAAGAAAGATAGAAAGAGATAGAAAATGACAGAAAGACAGATAAAGATACAGAAATACACAGAAAGAGATAGAAAGAAATAGAGAAAGAGACAGAGAAATATAGAGAGAAAGAGAGCAAAAGAGAAAAAGACAGAAAGAGACAGAAAGAAAGAGAGAAATAGAGAGGGAGGAAGAGACACAAAGAAAGAGAGAAAGCGAAAATGACAGCGACAGACAGACAGAAAGAGAGAGGAACAGAGAAATAGAGAGAGAAAGAGACAAAGAGCGCAAAAGAGACAGAGAAAGCGAAAATGACAGAGGAAGGGACAGAGAGAGAAAGACTGAGAAAGAGCGATAGAAAGAAAGAAAGGAAACGAGTGATAGAGAGAGAGAGACAGAGCGTACGGCACTCGAGCAGGACAAAGATAAGCCCAATGCTAAACATGAGGGAGGGAACGAATGAACGAGCCAAGTGATGGGATGAGCAGAGGGAGAAAGAGAGAGAGGGATGAGAGAAGAGGAAAGAGAGGGATAGTGAGAGAGAGGAAGAGTGTGGCGTTAGAGAGATGCTAGAGAACGATATGAAGAGAAAACAGAGGAGGGAGAGAATTAAAATGAGGTTGACGGAGAGGAGGAGACGGAGAGAGAGAGTGGAGGAGGTGTGGAGGGGAGAAGGACGGAGCGCTGACACATCGGGAGCAGCAGATAAAGCCGGGGCCGCGGGACAATGGACGATCGAGCTGACGGCGGCAAATACGCAACAATACGACCTCACGTGAACAGCTGCAAGGTTTTTTCCGGCGGGCGCCTTGTGTGTGCGGCCTGGACAGCTGCAGGGTTCTGTCCTGTAAGGGCTTAAAGTTGCTGAGCGAAGTGACCGGAGCGAACAAAGCCGAACGTCCGCGTTGCTTTAAAGGCGACGTACGTGACTTTTACGGTCGTCGAAACCCCCGGAAAACAAAACTCGTTCGTTTTAAAAAACCTTTGCAGTGGCGATTTGAGAGTTTTTCCTCGCTTAACTTATGCATTTTGAGCATCTTAATTACTCACTTCTATCAGTTTATCAGCTTTTCACAACAAAGCGGAGTGTTACTAACAACAACTAGCATGCTAACGTGCACTTCCTGATTATGAGACAGTAAAAATGTGTTCTAATTAAATGCAGGCAGCCCTCAGTCTTGGGTACAGAGGCTTTAAAATCTATATTAATATTACGTTATAAACATAAGTAGACGTACAAAAACTCATCTACGTATCCGGTGTTCAGCGGTTTTAAAGATCCATTGTGTAACTTTTCCGCCGAAGGGACCAAATGTTGATTATTAAAGACAATAGAATATAACCATCCATCCATCCATCTTCTTCCGCTTATCCGGGGCCGGGTCGCGGGGGCAGCAGTCTAAGCAGGGGCTCCCAAGCTTCCTTCTCCCCAGCCACTTCCTCCAGCTCCTCCGGACGGACCCCGAGGCGTTCCCAGGCCAGCCGAGAGACATAGTCCCTCCAGCGTGTCCTGGGTCTTCCCCGGGGCCTCCTACCGGTGGGACATGCCCAGAGCACCTCCCTAGAATATAACGTTTAAGAAAATACGATCAAAAAAACATAAAAACAATACACAAAAACAAGAAAAACTCCACCCCCCGAACCCTCCCTTTCCCAAACAAACAAAACACACAAATGTAATAAAATAAAATAAAAGTAATGTGGAAGTGCAGCAGAACCACACTGCTAGGCCCCATTAGATTTTATATTTTGTCCAATTTATAATTTAATTAATTTTTTTCCCAACATTTTTTACACTTTCAGTCCTTATACTTAACTAATTTTCACCATCATCGTTTCTTTTTGGTAATAATTTACTTTTTACTACAATCTTAAAGCAGAATTTTAAAAGGTAATTTCTTTTTTCCCCTTCTTACTTTATATTCTTTTTTTTTTATTAATGTATAATTATTATTTTTTTAATTATTATTTTTTTTAAATCTTCTTTTTCTATAAATTATGAATGAACCAAATGCTTGTTTCCATAGAGACGATATTGTTCTGCCTGAAATGTTCCACAGTATGATCGATGTCAGGTCAGACCTGAGATGTAAACATGAAATAAATGCATTATAGATTACATGTAATGCTGCACTGTGGGACATTTCAGGCAACGCATTCCGAATCTCAAAATGCTCCGTTCCACCTTGTGATGTCATGTCGTGGCAGTGGTTTCAAGTGAACTTCTACCTTTTACCTTTTGTTCAGCAAAGTTTGGCGATTCCAGGGCTGAAACCATCCAAATGATTCAAATGAAGGTGTTTGGAGTTTAAAAACACAGTGGAGCACTTCCTGTATTATTATCACAAGTTGGAGCATGGTGTTTTCAGTCTGAGAGAAGAAATTTTATATTTTTTATATTATATTTTTGTATTTTATATTTTATTTCATATTTTTGTTACATTTATTTATATTTTATTACTGATTTTTAAATTTTATTTATTTATTTTGACTTATTTTTCTCATTTTATTTATTGATTTTATTTTATGACTTGTACATATACATTTATATAATTATGCCTTATTTATAATTATTCCCTTATGCCTTATTTGTCACCTTTCTTTTTGCTACCTATTTATTTATTATTTATTATGACCATTTATATCGTTTACTCTTTGTTGTTATATTATATTGTGACATGTGAGGTCCTGTTTCCAAATGCATCATTGTGGATCAATACAGTTCATCTAAGTCTAAGTAAATCTGCAGGATTTGTGTGTTAAACATGTGTGAATGAGACAAAACGCAACTCCAGGTCTGTTTGTGATGAGAAAACAATATAACAGATCAGAAAATGTCGTAATATTGTCACTTTAAACTTATTTTCAGTTCCAAAACAACCACACTGTTACATAAACTGCACGTTATACTGTGGTTAGCGCATAAGAAACCATCACCGTGACGTAGCTGAAAATAAATAAAGAAAAAAATCAAAGCAAGTGGCGTCTGGATTATGGTATCTGGAATGTAAATACTCTCCTCCACCTCCTCCGGTGATTGCTTAATCCGTTGAGTGAGCGTTGGGAAAGGCGGATGTGAAAACCATAAGCAGGGTTTCCGGGCAGGCAGGCGGCGGGGATGTGCGGGGTAAGCGTTCTTGGAAGTAATAAAGACCGGGGCCCAGACGTCTCCAGCCGGCAGCTCCCCATAAAGAGCCATTCTGTTCATGCGCGGGTATTGTCAGGCTGCACAATAACACTTAATGTATCATCCTCTCCACAGTGTCGGCTATTGTGGAGCGAGGCCATGATCGGGCTAATAATACGTTTGGAAATGCACGGATACACTGACTGGTGCTACACTGGGGGCAGCGGGACGAGCTTAATTTGATTTTAAGCTTTTTTTTT